>CM061533.1:99064054-99742631 GCA_030545055.2 Neoaliturus tenellus
GACAGTAGTGGCCGCAGACTGTGCTGTCATCATCTTGTAGGCGATACTCGTTGTACAGGTAACGTCGAGCGTTGCGTCTCAGGAATCCTTGGTAGAAGTACAGATGCGGGGGCTGTCCGTAACTATCGAAGAATTCAATGACATCACTCTTTCGGTCCAGGTAGAATGCAACCCAGTGCGTACCGGCTTCATTGTGCGGATCAGTATTCACAACGATTGCTGTAGACGGGGAGATGCGATGCGGTAGTCGATCGGCAGCGTAGACCCCATAATTGTGCACTGGCAGAGTCGATAGATATTTCTCAATCTGATTAGTATTCATTCTACGGTGTCGATGCCAACAGTTGCAGCGGTAGTACTTGTTGTAGTGCTCGTAGACGTGTGAAAACAAGAGCAGAAATATGAACTTGTTTCATCAGTAGATTCCAATTCATCGTCAATATTGTTAGTCAAAAACAACCATCCGTGTAATGCTATGCAATTGGATAGTGAACATCGATGGTTCGGTGATCTGTGATGACGGCATCGCAGCGTGGATTTCGATAGTAGATTGTTGATTGTAGCCAGTGAACCACATCCGATATCGTCCAAGTCGATGACGTTGGTAGTGCAGTGATCAATAACTAAATGCCTGTATATAAAACTCTTCTTTTCCGATCCTTTGACATAGACGGTGTGTCGTTTGGCGATTATCTTTCGTAGCTTTTGTTCCAAGTCGTAGTAGCCGATGTCCCCTTGATCCCATTTTAATCCGTGATAGTGCTTCGATAGCCAATGGGATTCTCGATGTTTATCAATGGTCAGTTCGTCCCTGTTGAATGGCGGTTTGGCGATGTGATGCATCAGTAGTATCCCGCTGTCCACTTCCATAACGCAGACTTCCTTCATTATGTAATCATTGATGTTGTCTTTGAAACTCTGGAAATCAATAATGATGGGAGCGGCCAAATTCCTGCAACGTACTCTGCGTAAGCGATCCATCTCGTACGAGTGTCGGTGAGAGACTAGCCACCAAAGTCGACCATCACGTTGCGGTGTCGATCGATTTCAATTACGTTGTCAAACTCTGCGTACACCAAACAGTTGACTGTCTCGGTTAGCGCGGTACCGAATCCCAGTTCCATGCGCACGCTGCCGTTGCGTACGAGATTCCAGTGGCCGGTATCGCTGGCAGACAGGTCGGGCGTTAGATCAAACACTAGCAGGCAGTAACCGTTTTCGAAATCTTCTCTGCTGATCACGTTTCCAGCGTCTGAGAAATGGATCCCCGTGCCGCTGAATATTGTGTTGTACGCCATAATGAACTTTGCGCTACCGGCAGGAGAGAACTTGGGTTGGAGCGGTTTGGCCGGCACCTGTTCACCGTCCACGTACAGTGAGAAGTAGTTCAAATCGAAATTCTTGAAATTGTACGGATTCTTTTTGACATCACCGTTGAATGCGGCATTGGTTACCATACCGACAATCACGCGCTTCGGAACTTGTCCCAGAAATACGTTGTCCAGAGTCTTGCTCCTTATGCCGGAAGCGAGCGTGAATGATTTCACGTCCACTCGTGTGATTGGATACTTAGCGGTGCCGGACTGTAGTATCTTGCTGTGCGCCAACAGTACGGTCGGGCTGACTTTGCATCTTCTAATCCACAGGTTCGCATCGACGATATGCACTTTGTAGTCACCTTCGTGTACCATTATGGAGAATGCATCTTTCGACCTGTTTAACTTGAAGCGTAGCTCGACTCCGTTCAAAAGATATTTATTCTGATTACACATGTCCAAATGCAAATGACCGACCAAATCGATTTCTCGTCCTCCTTTCGTTAGCTTCCGTCGTTTTTCCAATCCGTCATTATCGTCTTCGGTGTTTTCCATATGGCCTGAATCATCGGCGTTCCACAGCACGGACGATAGATGCGATTTCCTGGCATCGAATCCGTAGTTCAATACTGTTTCGATGTACGCTCGATAGGCGTACGTGTTGTTTTGTGGTGTAACCAATTTTTGATTCATGCACATGTCCACTTGACTGAACAACGAGTGTAGCCAGTTATTTATTGGACCGGCTTTTGTTGCATCGGCCTCGGCGATCGCCGCTCCGTCCGCCTTGATTATCGATGCTGTGACTTCCAGCATTGTTTGCGAGAGATCGGTATACTCTTCGCCATTGCCGGGCACTACAAACTCTATCGGTGAATCGTCCGTCAGTGTGGATATCGGTTTGTATTGAATCCATTTTCCATTTTCGATACTCGTCTGTGTGGGCGGTAGAGAAAACAAGTCCAGCTCCGTCTTGACGCATTCGCATGATCTTTGATGTATGAACGACATGATTAATTAAAAATATCTCTTATTGCCTTTGCTACTTTCCTTTTATTTTTAACTGCTGCTTTTCTCTTCTTGGACGGCGATGATGACGTCCTTCCTCTGAGGAGTTTAGCCAGAGACTGAGGTGTGACACGCAGTGTGCGACCGCTACTCGATTGTTTCTTGCCGCCACGCATTGCGCGCTTCGCGGAAGTCTTGCGCGTTGCGCGTTTCGCGCCACTCTTACGCGATCCGCGCTTTTTGGATGTCGGCCGCAGACGCTTGACACTGCCACCACCACGGAGAACTCGTTCAATCTTGTCATCGGCCGTGCGCTTCAACGAGCCGGTAAACTCTTTCATGCGCTCCTCCGCCGCATCTCTGGGATGTTTCGTACGCAGAGTGACATCACCGAGGAAACCCATTCCGGACTTTAACGCTTCTCTGCCCAATGCCGCAACTCCGCTCTTGATTATCGGAGATACGGTGCGAAACATACCGCCCAAGAAGCTGCCGACTCCATGTCCTCTTTGATAGGCGGCGCCTCGAAAGACTTTTTCTATTGATCCACCCGTCTGCGAATGCTGGCGATAGTAGTACGCCATGTACGGATCGTTCGAAGCCATTATTACAGTTAATTATGCAGAGCTCTTCTGAAATGTAGCTTCACGTACGACGTCCCGAACAGGAATGACAGGTTTTGTCCAGTGTGATCCCTGAGGTCGATTTCCACAGTCTCGAATGCTCCTTTAGTGATCGGTACGTAATGCGGGCTGGTGTACAGTACAGTCTTATTCGCCCCGTGCATGTAGTCGCCTCTGTCAATGTTGATGATTTTCAATAGCGGGGAAGAAGCGTCTCCGATCAGCTGCGGCTCAATCAGATCGCAGTACACGTACATATTAGCTGGAAGCCCCATCGACAGATTCGGTGGCCATGACGCTTTATTGTTTTTCACAATGTCCTTCTGCTGCGGATCGAATCCCAACTGTAAAGCCAGTTTATAGTCTAAATGTATCGCAACCACATCTTCTTTCAGTATTTTTATTTCCACTCTGTCCGCATCTTTATCATAGGTGAACTCTACGTAATCGATGAGGTCCTTCGCATCATTGATCATATTCAGCAGTTCGGTTATATTCTTGTAGTAACCCATGTCCAGAGTAAACGTGTACTTGTCTGGCTCTTCCATACCTATGGCGGAAAGAATAGTATCCTGTTCGATTATTATAATCTCGTTCTTGCCCACTAATGGAAACGAGCATGGATAGTGAGATTCCACCAGAGCCATCTCCCACGCGCCTTCCAATCGTATCTGTTTCGAAAGATGCGTAGTGTAGTTTGAGACCTTATTGTTGGGGAAATATTCCATAGAACTGTTGCTGGGCAGCGTCAGGAAGAATTGCAAGTTAGACATTTTGTAAGTCTTGCGCTCTCACCCAAGAGTTAAACTCGTCTCCGTAACCTCGCCACTTGACGTAATAACGCTTACTGGTGCCTCTGCCACGAGTGTCCAGTATTTTGTCAATCTTGAATAGTTGATCACTCCGATAGATTACTTTCTGTAATTCGTGTTCGTAAAACTGACCGGTCAAAACTTCACCTTTGAGGTCCGCCAGCGTGTACATGGGCAGCGGCATCAGAGTGTTCACTTTACGAATAGTAAACACTTCGTTACTCCAATTGGTCTCGTAGCCTTTGGCAAACGTGCCCTTCTCCTTTGCTATGCGCACCGTGTCACCAATCTTGAGTTTGGGCTTAACACGACGTGGAATTTTACTGTACATGCGTTGTAGCACTTGTGCTATCGTCCGATCATTTTTCACATCGATGGGGCGCAATCCACCACCGAGACTCTTGTGTTCACTGGCATTGTATGCTTTCACCAGTTTGTTCAGTACATCGATATATCGGTAAGTGTTTTTGTAAGTCAGGTAACGCCACATGCGAGACTTTAATGTACGATTCACGCGTTCCACTACTGCTGCTTTAACATCGGGATTCTGCGTAGTCACATATTTTATTCCGTACTTTTTGAATAACTGTCTGGTCTTGGCGCCGGTAAACTCTGTTCCTTTGTCAGACTGGAGGCAACGCGGAGTTTTAGTCGCTTCTTTGAATATTTCTTCGAATGCAACTGCCACTTCTGCACCTTCCTTTCTCTTCAACGCTCTCACGTACAGACGTTTACTGAACACGTCTATCACGGTCAGCAGGTAATTGACTCCATCGTTGTATTTACTCAATCCTCGCATATCATTCAAGTCCGCTTGCCACAGTTCATACGGACCGAAAACCGAGTACTGGTTGCGTGGGAAGCGTTTACGGACCGGCTTGTGTAATGTATAAGTGTCCTGTGATTGTAACCATTCGATTACTTTCGACTTTGAAATATCTCTCTTGCGTGCAGCTCGCACTAGCGGTGCGACACCGCCGAACGCGCCGGGCTCGCCGGGGTTGTAATAGAGGCGATCCATGCTCACTTGGCCGGATACGGCTCCCACCTGTCTAGAAAGCCCAGCGGCTCCGTTTCCCACTGGTATTCATCCCTGTTTGCAGGAGTTGACGTAGCATAGCCGCCACTCGCCGATTCTTCAATCGGTGTTTTCGCTAGATAATTATCGACTTCGCGTAATGTTCTCTGTAATGATGTCTCACCGCGAGGCTCCTTAGCTCCCCGTTTCACTGTCGCCCACGAACGTAGCCGCTCTCGCATCGGTGTTCTGCGCGGTGATGGCGCACTCGGTGAACTGGTCAGCCGTGATGGTGATTTGAATGTGTCATTCAATTCCCGTAACGCTCTGATATTATTTATAAATTCTAGAGGTACATTCATTTCTTTCAAAGCGGTCATCACTTCCATCCATCCTGGCGGTATACGTTCGGTTATTCGAACTCTCACTATGTTATTCAAAATATCAACCATATTCGCATTCGGCAGTTTTCGACCATCGATAAACACCGAGTAGTTGATATCCCAACTGATTCGACTATCGGGTTTTTTCATAAATCGTAACAGATTGCGGGCATCACTCCTGTATGTCTTTGAGAACATTTCGACAATCTCATCGACTGGTCCTTCCGCTGCACCCCGTGTCGGGTGTTGGGCATCATCACCGAATGTCGCATCCACAATTGGGATATTAATCGGCTGGCGATTATTAGAGGCAAAGTGTAAGAAACGCTGCAACGCCTGATTGTACAGTTTCCATTTTTCACTATCGTCTATACTCTTGTTATTCATTATTTTCTGCATCTCCACGTCCAGTCCTTCCGTAGTGGACAAATTGCTTGATGGCTTCTCCGTTGATGATGTAGCCTGTAAACGCTCAATAAGCTCTTGTGGGACGATAGCCATCTTCTTTGCGTGCTCCATTATTGATGTGCAGCAGCGGCCGGTCGGAAGTGTAGTTTAACGGTCAACGCTCCGTGACGGAATGAGAGATCTCGCTTTAAGATGTCCTTCACATAAATTCTCACACTTTCGAATGTCTTCTTTCTCACCGGGGCGTAGTGCGGATCATTAATGTGTGCTGCCTTGTACGTCCCATAATCATCTATCGTGTGGGATATATTGATAATCCTCAATAACGGTGTACGGGCATCGCTTAATATTTGTTCTTCAATCAGATCGCAGTGCACGAGCATATGTGATGGTAAACCAAGACTTAAATTAATCGGTCTAGTACTCGTTTGTAAACCTGGCACATGAACCAATTCGTCTCCCCGTACTATTCCTAACTGAAGTCCGATTTTTGGGGAACCAGCCACTCCTTCGGTAGATCCCAATGTATTTGTTCCCAACGTCACTTTAAGACGCTTTGCTTCGTCAATATCGAATACACTTCCAGTTTTCTTTACACTTTCCAACCCGTTGATATGTTTCAACAAATTTTCGGCTGAAGTGTAGTTTCCGGGATTTGGTTTAACGTCGACGATCCATACTTCGTTTTTGTTGAATGGTTTGTCTTCTTTTCCTGCAGACTTCTTGTCTTTTTCCTTTTTGTAACCAAATATTTTTAGTAGAGCATCGGAGTCTACTGTTGCGAACGTACATGGATAATGCGCTTCTACGAGCGCTACTTCCCAATCTCTACCGTCCAAGCAAATGTAATTCGGTAGTTGTACAGTAAAATCATGTGTAGTATTTTTCGGATAATAATGTATTGAGGGACCCGTGCCGCTAAGTAAAGTCAAATAAAACGGTTTCGTCTGGACATCCATTTCACTTTCCCAATGCACTACTGACTGCTGCCTGTAACACTGTGCCCAACAGTAATGGAATAAAAACTCCGCCGCCTTTCTGCACTAGATACTTTCGTTTCTGTCCCCAACACTGTCCTTGTCTTACTAAGCGTCTCAGAGTCACTTTATGTTTGCTCAACTGACTTTTAGTCTTACTCGACAGAGGCACGTTCCCATGTAGCACGTTGTAGGCACACTCGCAGACTGAACGAATGCGACTCTTGTCACAAACCTTTAGCAGTGCCTTGCGTTCCTTGGGTGTTGCGTGTATCAGCGCTCTGAGCAGCGGTGCGTCCTTCTTCAAGCACGACATGATTGCAACTGACTAGCTATTTTTTCTTTGGTAAGTACACGTAGTTTACACGATCCTCGGGGAATATGCAAGAGCGTACTCTCATGTCCTCAGATGTCGACTGTTTCAAGTCCAAAAGTAGATAACCGTGTGCCTGTTTCGTGGCGTCACTGTAGGCTTCCTCTATGAACTTTGGGCTGTCTGGATATATCTGCCTGGCTAAATATCTGATTTGTACTCTGTCTCTGGGATTTTTAAAAAATATAATGTAGTGAGCATTTAGTGAGATGTCTCTCTGCCCACGACCCTGATGAAAAAGATTTTGAGTAATGAAAAACACACTGATGTTGCGGTGATGACAACCCTTCGTGAATAGATCCACCACTCTATCGTCTGCCTCACGCATCATATCGTCAATTATAACCAGTATTGGTTCCTTACCATCATAATCACTCAAGTCTGGTAAGCCCTCAATGTGGTTTATTTTGGAATTACTTACATCACCTCCTCCTCCACCACTACCATAATGCCAGTTAATTTTGGCAAATTTTACATCACACATTTCATTTATATGTTCAATAAACTTGGACACAAAATGTGATTTACCACTGCCCGATGGACCCGCCACAATGGCTGAGAATGGATGCTGCCACTTCAAGCTCATGACTGCTACTGACACTAAAACTAAATACCATACACTTTTCTTAAAATAAAGGTTTGGGGTTTCATCTTAAAATAAAAGACATTAGTTTATGCTGTAATGTACATGGATTATTTATTGCTTACGAAAGCTATCAAAATTTATAAAGGTTAATTAAATCTTGAGTCTTCTTTTTCTTGCTTTACAAAAATTCCAACGGTGTGAATTTACTGCCTGGAAGTGGACTGCGCTTCACCAGACGTAGGCGATCTCCGAAGCCGCTGTTGTACCGCTCGATGTCGTGATCGCTCAGGACTTGGTTGAAACGCCTGGGCAGGTAGACTCGTAGGAAGAAATCATCGCCGACTTGTCCCTCGAGAATGACGACGACTGTCTCTCCGAATGGAGTGGTCACACGCTCCATCCCGCTGATCGCATAGCTGCACTCCTCTCGCAGATCAGACAGGCGGGTGTAGGCCGGAGAGCTGGACTTGCAGGTGTTCAATGATGTTCGCAGGTCCATCGTTACACCAGGTGCGGACTCTGAAGTCATGCTGCTGCTGATGCTCGACATGGTAATGATGAGAGAGTATGCGGATGATGCGACTAGTCGGAGTGGTCTCCAGGCGAAGAATGATGCTCGGTCGGTCCGTTCGTTCGGTTTTTGTTGCCCGCGACGCCATCTTGGAATTTTTTATGTGCGCAGGTGGTCGATGAAATCTGAGAAGGATCGTCCCGCAGGTGTCCAATCTTTTGTTTGTGCAGGTGGTCGATGTAATCTGAGAAGGGTCGTTCCGCTTCTTTTGTTTGTGCAGGTGGTCGATGAATTCTGAGAAGGATCTTTTGTTTGCGCAGGTGGTCAAGAAGGGTGGCGGCCATCATGGATTTTTTATGAGCGCAGGTGTTCGGTGAGGTCGCACTCCACAGTGTCTAGACGTTGTTCCTACAATGTTTTCTTGGTGGCTCTTCTACGCGCAGCTTGCTTTTTCGGTTTTATCATTGGCTTTTTCGGTTTCTCTACTGTCTTACTGTATCGTGTTACTGTTTGTGTCAAGCCGCTAATCTTCGGTACTCCCGTAGCTTTATTAATCCACATATTCTCTGACTTGTCCACTACCTGGTTGACGCTCTCGTATAATTCACTATTCTTGTCTATAAATAATCCGCATCTGTACACCATATCCGAACCATCATACATTTCCATTTTTAATAGCACTGGTCCGCTGTTTGATGGATTTTGTACCGCGTAAAATTGTCCATTTTCAAGCCATGACACGATGGGGCAGTCATCTGAAGGTTTTGGAACCCATCCTGGTTTTGCTGTTTCTTCCACTTTAGGCTTAGGCGTAGGTCTTATCCTCTTCTTAGGCCTCGGTGATGGTGGAACTGGTATCTGCTCGAGTGTAGCGTTGTCGTCCGCGGCGTTGATGTCGGCCATGAATGCATTCAAGTATTCGTCAATTAATCCGGACGCGCTCATGTCTGTACCGCACGAGTGACTGTGTAAGACTGAGTGAATCGCTTACTTACAGTGTATGAGTCGAACGACATTTTGTAAAAAGCGCGCGGGTTTCAAGGACGGACGGTCGGTTATGTAACTAACGTTGATGGCGTGGGTAGCGTTTAGGCGGGAAGCAAATTATGTAAATTGAAAAATGAAATAAACGAAAATAAATGAAATAAACGAAAATAAATGAAATAAGCGAAAATAAATGAAATAAACGAAAAAAAAAAAAAAACAAATACCTCTACTAATTCGGGGGGGGGGGGGGGTTCCACAACTTGGGTGGTCTCGGGGGGGGGGGGGGCTCCACCGGCTCCACCGGCTCCACCAGCAGGCGGACAGCCGGCCAAGTCCCCCTACTGACTACATGGGCAATAATATTTACTAGAGATGTCTCACTGCTCGAAATTTGACATTTGACAAAATATAATGGTTCAAACAGTTAAAGTTCTTTCTTAAGGTTAAATTTGAAACTTAGAAAGCATCTAATGCGTAGCCCTGAAAACCAATGTAAATTAGGATGGGTTTCCGTTCATCTGACACAACCTCTCTGACCAACGAGGTAGACATGAGGTCTATCTACATAGAGTGATCGACACATGTTTTTTTTGCTCCCTGTTGATT
Organism: Neoaliturus tenellus; assembly: GCA_030545055.2. NCBI lineage: Eukaryota > Metazoa > Arthropoda > Insecta > Hemiptera > Cicadellidae > Neoaliturus > Neoaliturus tenellus. Next base: position 99,073,663 of record CM061533.1, read on the forward strand.
TGCGCCATTTTACCACTATTGTTTACCAGTTTTAGCTATAAATTTGTTACAACAAGCTTCAAAAATAAAAGATTATACTTTTAAAACGACTGATTAATTGTTGTTTGTTTTAAAACCACTTTGATTTCATAGTCTGTGAGCAGACTATTGAAGTTTGTTAAAATAGAAAAGAAAGATAGGTATGGGTAAAATGGTGGTTACCAGATGGGAAACTGTAAACGAAGGTCTGGTTACCGAGGCAAAAGCGGGAATTGTAGGTAAAATGGCACCAATCAACAGGGGGCAAATTTATCTATCTTGGTAACACTCTATATTTAGTTTAACCTCGTTGTTTCTGACATTATGCTCGAATTTATCGTACAATGCATACAAGAGGAGAAAAAAGGAGGAAAAGAGTGGTGCTTACCTAATAATGTAGATTGAATTGAAAAAAATCTACGGTATTTCGATATTTCTAATATTTACTAATTATTACAAATATTTAAAAGATGACACGTTGTCCGGTATTAAAAGTTGACACTTCTGGTGTTATTCATTTTATTACAAATATTTAAAAGATGACACGTTGTCCGGTATTAAAAGTTGACACTTCTTTTGTTATTCATTTAAAAATTTCCTTAAAAATATCGTTACTGTCATTTATTAACATTTTGAGTACATTTTCTTATAAATTAAAGAATTCCAACGTAAAAGTTTTTTTTAGAAATGATTAGAAGATTTTTGTTGATTTTGTGAAAAAAAAAACTTTAAAAATAATGATTAACGGGTGATTAACGGGGTGTTTTTAATGATGAATTAGTATAATGAAGCGGATGTACCTTTTGAATATACACTAATTTTAATGGGTTTAATGCCAAGGAAAATATAGTGTGTTCCTATGTTTTATATTGAAATATATACTTTTCTTGTTTTAGTAAAATTCTGTTTTTGGAATAGAATTTGTATTACAAAAAACTATCAACATAAGTTGTTTAAGATTGTCCGTCTAATGATCCTGGTTAACTTAGCACAACCAGCGATTTAAAGGCTCTTGAGTAGGAATCAGAATTAGCATTTTATTGGTCATTATTACAAACACATTACCAAGTCTAAAATTACATTCTCATTTCAAGCGGTCACAAAACGACGTCCAACTACCAGACAAACATACTTTTCTCCCTAAAGCGACTCATGACTCAGTCTTGAGTACCCCCAAACATTTTCTACGGGCCACTTTCGTGTTTAAACATTAAACATTTGTTTCTTGTAAGATGTTATTCGTCAGTCACTTAAACTCAACGACCTATTTGTTTATGAACGAAAGGATTATTTTCCTACATTTTTTGTAGTATTGTGGATGTATGTAAATAATCAAAAACCGTGTAACCAAAAACTTAGCACATTTGTGAACTGAACTTTTTAAGCTTGTAAGCACTACGTAATGAAAAATGTATTAAATTGTAAACATAGTCTATTATTATCGATTCTTATCTAGGCGTAAGTTTAGAACTTGAGTTAAAAACATTTTAGCGAATTTCCCATAGGGAATAAGCTATTACCGTAGGTCTCATGGTAAGACCTAAGCCCGGGACCATGTTACTTTTTCGTTTTGAGGTGCCCAGAGACCAAAAATAATAGTCATTAAAATTTATATATATATATGTATATATGTATATATATATATATATATATATATATATATATATATATATATGTGTGTCCCTAGACACGATAACTCTTGTAAAACTGGTCCGATCGACACCAAATTTGGTAGAGATGTGTAATCCTACGTTTATTCGGATGAGTTCGAAAACCAGACATATCGACCTACCGGAAGGGGTAGTTTTGGGGGGTTTTGTACCCCAAAAATGGGTTTTTTGTATTTTTCATATGTAAATTTTAAAAATTTTAAATTTTTATTTTGACCATTGGATTTAGCTCAAAAAAACACACAATTTAGTATTTTGAAGCTTTGCTCTATCTCCATTGGTTACCGAGATATTACAAAGTCTAAAGACAGTACATTGTCTTTTGGGGCTCCAATGTTAATCTTATGGAGAAACAGGACGTGTTAATATTTCACTTATTAACTAATATTTTTGGATGAAACTTGGTATTAAGTTTCATTTGGTTGAGATTCATCCATTTAAGGTAAAAAATCTTGGTTTTTGTACTTATCATGGCAGCAAACCTGCATACTCTTTTCCCATGTTAATCATATGGAGAATAGGCAAACTCTTTTATTTATTGACAGATATTGATGAAACTTACTATATGGCTTTATATTGTCGAAATAAATTTTTTCTATGCTAAAAACCTTCTTTTAGTGTCCCCCATGGCAGCATACCTGCATAATCTTTCCCTATATTTATCTTAAGGAGAATAGACATTTATTTCCCTATTTATGAGCACTTGATGAAATTTTGTTTACAAGTTTAGCTGGTCAAAATTAATATTACTAATTTGGAAATTCGCTAAGTACGCAAATCTGCTGCGACGGGGGGTATTTTATTGTTCTAAAAACCAAGCAATTGCTAAAAAGTTCTTATTGGTATATAATACAAAACACAGAAGTTAAATAAAATAGTTTGTTTGAAATATTTATTTCAATATCGTATTGTTATTGTGATTTAACAAAAAATTAATATCTGACTCTAAATTTCGGAAACTTTGAATAGCAAAATGTTTTGGTCATCGTAATGGAAGGTAAAATAAATATTGTAGATCCTATTGTTCATTACGACCTCAACTATATTAATATGAAGTTTTGTGTGTTATTTTGTTAAGTAAATCATTTTTATACTATTTCTCGTATAAACCCGAAACGAGGAAAATATTTCCAAACATCTAAAAAATACACACTTTGGAGAGAACAAACACAAGTTGAGTGCATAAAAAAAAAACTAAAACTAAAATAATTTCAAACTAAAATAATCTTAGCATGTGAGGTGAATGTGAGGCATTACTTTTGTAAAGTGGTTGAAGGACCGGTCGTTAGGTCCCTGCTCCCTCTTGTCTTGTCAAGTTTAGACGACTTCATATTGTTGTATCCACATCTCTCCTAGTGTCATCCTTAGTTTGCCTTACTTTAAAAGTAAACTACATAACGATTGTGTTCACACCTGTTGCGTAACATTTTATAATTTAGAATGTTTTTCATAGTTAAAACCAAAAATATCCTCAAAGACAATTTTCAAATTAAATTGAAGAATTGAATGTTTTTTTTTTTTATAGAATTTATAGATCTTAAGATTATGTAAATATCTGTTTTTAAAAGCTATAATATGGTGGTTTAGTAAAAGTAGTAAAACAATAGATTTGTGGTAAATCAAGAATAAATGTGTAATATTTTGTGTCATCTCTAAGGGTGTTTAATGTATCACTCCTTTAATATTATCCTTATTCTTTTAAAAATCAGAATGAGAAATAACTCACGGCTCACGGGAAGAAACTTCACTCATTCAGCTGATATGTTATGAACTGTAAGTTAGTTCAATAGTTTAGTCAAATTACGATGACTAATAATAATAAGAAAAATATTGAAATAATATGAAAATAAATAAAATAAATAAATACATGATTAACAAACAAACTGATAATACTCGGTATTTTTCATTTTTAGTGAATTTTTATCACTCATATGATAGAAAAATAAGCTAAATGCCTTAAAAATTATTACATTGGCATTGCATATAATTAAAAAAGTAATAGAAGGAAAACCCAACCACCAAGACCAAATAAGTTAACTTGGCGAGGAAGACAATTGGATTGACGAGTTGATCCGTCGTTAATCCCTTAATTGATCTAAATTCGTGTAATCAAACAATGATCAAAATAACCACCTACTGGGCCACCCCCCGTGGCCGGCCGATTGGTTGGGTAGCAGGCCAAGGATTCTCATTATGTTCCGTTGAAAACATACAGAACAAAATATTTCCGTTGTAGGGCGATAAACATTTTAAACAGGAATCTAGTGTTTTAAGCTGAAATTGGGAGTGAGTTTATAAATATATTTTAATTTACAGATTTTTTTTAAACAGGGAAACTTACGTATATTAACAGTTGATATGAATTATGTTATAGATATGAATGATGCTATTTTATTATGAGTTAATTAACAACTTTATATCATTTTGCAAGTTGTTGAAATTGAAGGATTGGCCTTAAAAATCCACCGGTGTTGTTTAGTTGTTGTGGATGTATTTGCTTTGTAGAAGGTCGATGAACCATTATAATGCTCATTATCGTAATATAATTATCTTGCCTAAACAAGGCACCAGCCATCATTGTAAGGCCATGTTAATCATAGTGAAAAAATGAAATAAAATAAGAATTTATATTTTATTTGTTAAATTTATCCATTCACAACAATTCTTTTTTACGACCACAGTATAAAAGAAAAAACCTAATAAGCAACGTCCTTTGTTAGCTCGGAAGTTAAATCTGGTTTTAATGATCTTCAAAAGGTGGCTAAAACTTTAAGACCCGAACTTCTTGTTCTCAATCTCTTTGAAGTACATCGATCTAACCACCAATTGAAAATTTCATACCTCAATTAATTGAGTCTGAGAAATGTTTGAGATTGATTACACCTAATTTGTATTTTTAATAGTAATAAAATTAAATATGATATGGAGGTTTAAAAAATGGAGATGCAGCTTTTAATAATTGTGAACGATTTATGACAAATGTGTTTGAAGATTATTCTCTACAACTTACTACATTTAGTGTGATAAAGTACTTAGTTTACATAAAATCTCCATTTATTTGTATATAAATAAAAATATTAATTGATATTATAGAAACTTCCTTATTATGTATAACTTATATACTATATGTAACAACTTACTTATATATGCAACAACTTACTTATATATGTAACAACTTACTTATATATGTAACAACTTATATATTATGTAAATTAAGTTAGAAGGCCAATTTTGTTCAGAAAGTTTGACAATTGAGTTACCATATTTAATATTTTGTATACCCTGCCCTATTATTACAGAACAATATATTTTTAAGATTTGGAGACTAATAGAGACTATAATAATTTCCTTGATAAATCAAATCTAACTCAACAACCGAAATTATTTATGAGTTATTTCATCGCATTTATTGATACCTAGTTACAAAATATAAACATTAGTCTTAATTAAAAATAAAAAAAAGGAATTGATTATGACAGAGTATTTTACTAAACTAAAACTATTGAATGATGTTATTGATCTGAAAGTTTGCCCTTGAATATATTTAGATATTAAAAAAATTTAAATACACAAAAATGAACTAGAATACATGACATACATTTCGAAACTGAAGGAAATTGGTTTCAGAGGTGAACTTTATTTTGGTGAAACATGAAATCATGGAACGGAAATGTGGAGACGTACAATCATTTTACTGTCAAATGGTATTGAGTGTCCCTGACAATCTAAAGTCCCTAGTTACTTCCATCCGGCTACTTTCAAGGTAGACTCTCAAATTGTTATCTGTCATCAATATAGCAGTGTGTTTAAATAAGTATTTATTTCCATAGAAATAAACTCCACTAAAGTAAGCCTATTATATTAAAAAAGGTAGTAATTTAAATAATAGATTGATAGCATGCTTTTATGGATAAAATGGCTGCGTAGCTGAGTGGTTAGAGTGATCCCTTTGAATCCAAAGGTTTCCGGTTCGATCCCGAGAAAAGTTAGTAATTTTTAAAGGCTCGATTCCAGGCCCAGTTGCCATTTGTTATTGGGCTATTAATTAATGATGCTTTCTAACAATTTGTCGATGTTAGTAACAAGATCGGGGTTTGGACCGTTCCCCGTCAAAACTTAAAAAAATGTGATTGTATTATGTGAACAGATTTGTAACATAATATTACCATTTAAGCAGAAATAATCCTAAACTATACTGAGCTCTCTCTGAAATTGGTGATCAATTAACATTCAGTTAAGAAGTGAGAGTAGCGACAAAATAATCGAACATACTTCTCTCGAAACTGACCGTTGGACTAAAGAATCAATTTGGTATTAAAGTTTCCATAGCTAAACACATTCTAAGTTTTTCCCCAAATGTCTCTTAACTATAAAGAATAGCTCTAAGGTTCCCTTCGTTGAATGGTATTGACGTTTAAGTGAATGTTGTATCTTGTAATTGACAAACGTGTTGAATTAATTCGTGCAACTTTTGTCCTGCCAAAGGAACCGTTCATGATATGTGAATTGAAATCGGAAACTCAAAGCAATTTGACAATTGATCGACGAACGATTTGTTTCAAATTTTAATGTTATATATAATAATTGTTAAATTAACCTACTTTATCGGTTTCACACTCTATTTCCAGGCAATTTGGCTGACATCAAAATATCATACAAATATCAGAAACCACTTGATCAATATACTTTTTCACTGAATCACAATTTTATAGCAGATTGAAAATAAATATAACACTCCTGTTCTATTTTATACAGTGTGGTACCAAGTCTAAACGGTTTATTAATAATCTTAATGATGAAGACTAAGTAATGAAACTTGATTATATAAATATGTAGTACCAGGAGGACCGAGCGTTGCTCGGTGAAATATTAGTAAATTTAAATATCAGAATAAACTTTATTGACATTTAATATGCAGTACATAAACAGCTGTTACATTTCTTTTTGAAGTTCTGAATGTACTTCTTGTTTATATGTTGTTAATTCGTTGCCAACATGGCAACCCATAAGCCCAATGTTAAAATTTTGTAATTTTAAACTTTAATTTTTAGCAAAATTAGATTTTCCCTGGGGGCGAGACCCATCTCAATCGTATTTTTAAGGTAAAACTAAGTTTATTCCAAAATTTGAAGGAAATCGTCGGAGCCGTTTTTGAGATAATTGTGCAAGCAAGCAAACAAGCAAACAAGCAAACATTGCTCATATAAGAGTATAGGATAGTAAAAATATACCTGTTTAAAAAAGTTCTATATACCTTTTTGCCCTCTTAAAAGAAGTAAATATGAAATCTTAAATGTAAGCATAGGTTAATATGCACATCAAATCAAATCAAATGAATCAGTTATTATGTATAAAAATACATTGTAATATTCAGTAGAGTTATCTTTTCTCATCTTTCAAATAACCATAGCCGAAAAGTGGACATCATAATTGTTGGATAACGCAAGGTATTTAGCTCTTTAGACGTTATGACGTAATTTATCTTGGGGTTAAGCGGAGGAACATTAGGCTCTTGGAAGGAAACTTCATTTGTTGCCTGTTTGCAATGACATCTTCCATGTTAGAGAAGAGTTTTAACTCTTAAAATTGTGTAACGTTTTTGGATGGAATCAACACACTGCCGTTTATTTGGCGGATTTATTAGAAAGCATAATCTCCTGTACATGATTTCACTAGATTTGTTTTATTTAAGAAGTTAATTCAAGTACTTTTTAATAACTCGTTTCCTAACTCTGTTTGTCATTTACTGTAGGAGTTTTCCTCTTTTTTCTATAAAGCTAATTCATAATAATGATTTTCATGATATATTTTTAATAATACTTGTTTAATGAAAGAATATATGAAAGCCTATACTGATAAAATTTGGTATGCACATTCACTTGGTAGGGTTTAACTTGTTTTTACCGATAAAACCCATATGTCGGCAAACCTACATACTCTCATCCCCATGGGTTTTAAAAGGGAATAGAAAATATACTAAAATTCCATTGGAAATTTGCTGAGTACGCAGGTCTGCTGCTACGGGGGTATTTATTTATTGAACCACATGTTGAATAGTTAACATCTATAGTTAGCCCATCATATTACTAATTCTTCTGGTTTTAAATTCAATAGCAATTCGACAAATAATTGCTTGGTTGTTTTATACTTTTACATTACTTTTATTTATATAAAACTTCCTCATCACGAGTGTAAAGTATGATTGAAAAGAGATGAGTTGTTTTTATTATAGTAGCGTAAAGTAATTCATCAGTAACTGGCTACAATGCTGAACTACGTGTTTATACTGGAACAAACTTCGACTGTTGAGTCAGGTGTTCTAATATTCTTTGTTTTGATTTTTAACTCCAAGACTAATGTTAAAAATTTTAGAATTTCAACCCAAAGTACCGAAACTAGTGGCTTGTAGGGGCAAAAGCCCCTAAAAAGCAAAATGGTGATGTTGTCTCCAAAAATAAGTTTCAATTTATCACCTCCTTGCAGTATTACTATATTTTTCTCAAGCTGTAGTGTGAATTTACACGTTTGGATTTTCGAATAAAATCTTTCCTAATCCGACGAAACTATTTGGGGGTATCAAACCAGTTATTTACCAATAATTTCCCCTGTATTAAAATACAGTAGGGGATATTTTGTGGAAAAAGAACAATTATTGCACTATTATACTACAGAACGTGGTAAAAATAGTTTTAACTTAAATCATGTACATGATGAGTTTGTAACTCAAGTAAAATAAAATAGTTCAATACAACATAAGTCCATTAATAATATACACTCCTCCACCCTGGATCCCTGTGCCCCCCATTCCCCCACACTCGCGATGGTCCCATGCCTCCCAGTGCCCCCGTTCACCTATCCTGACCCGTGTTTCCTGTACCCCCTATGTCCCCGGGGACGAGTACCCACCATGCCCACCTACTCCCTTGCCCCCCCCCCCCCCCCTATGCCTCTGTGCCCCCAATCTCTCGTGCCCACATGCTTGCAGTTTTTCTCCCTGTCCAACAACCTTCCGTGCCACCGACGCCTTTAGTACCCCTTGTGCCCCCATTCCCCCCCCATTCCTCCCCGTGCCCACTATATCCCCATGCCCCCCTAACCCCAGTGCACCCGACAACCCTCGTGCTCCCATGCACCCGCACCCACGGTACTCCCGTGCCCACATGCCCACCGTTCTTCCCCGTAGTCCCCATGCTCTCTATGTCTCTCAAGCCTCCCCCGTGCCCCATACATACAAATATATCTTACACACGTATTAGAGTAGGGGATATTTTTAATAAAAAACATTGCACTAAGTTGTAAAAAATCTCTCAATTTTAGAACTTAAAATTTGACTAACACAGTTTTAATAGCTTACATTGGTATAGGGTTTATGAGTGGATTGAATAATTCTGTATAATCCATAGACTGTTACAATTAAATGGATTATTGACACGTTATACACAAACTAACAATGATAATACAATTTCATTAAGAGTTTAAAAGATTTTGAAAAAAGTCATGAACACATTTTAGAAAATGTTTATCCATAAACATTTGGTTATTACCATTATGCGTTTTTTCTGGCTTAGGAAGCTTATCAGTAAACTGCAAATAGCACATGTTGAAAACTGTATTAATCGTGGTACTCGTATAAAAATTATTTTATCTGTTTTTCCTTTTCCTTAAAATGATAAAACCTATCTATATATTTAAAACACAAAGTTAAAAAACCTTTGGACACTTCGTCTGTGACTTCTACTGGACCGATTTACATGCGGGTTGTACCAAAATAAACGTTTTCGGTTCTATATTAGCAGATTTTATTCGTATTTCAAAAATATTTACATTAAATCTGTCAAAAATGAAAAATAAACTTTTCTTATGGAGATTTAACATGGGGAAAAAAGCCAACATTTTCAATCCTTTGGACAGTTCGTCTGAGACGTCTACTGGACCGATTTACATGCGGGTTGTACCAAAATAAACGTTTTCGGTTCTATATTAGCAGGTTTTATTCGTATTTCAAAAATATTTACATTTAATCGGTCAAAAATTAAAAATAAACTTTTCTTATGGAGATTTAACATGGAGAGAAAAGCCAACATTTCCAATCCTTTGGACAGTTCGTCTGAGACTTCCACTGGACCAATTTACACGCAGTTTGTACCAAATAAAACGTAAACCTTTGTATATTAGCAGATTTGATTTACTTTAACGTTATCTTACTTCCTTAAATTAAAAATATCGACATTTTCAAACCTTAACAATTTATTTATTTTACACGCTTTCAATCAGCTGATTATAAACACACGAGGTGTTTAGTCTAAATCCAGTGGATGAGCAAAAGCTCAAGAAGGATTTTATTTATTATGGCCAGTACCTAAAAACGTTTACAATTTTTATGATGTATTATCCTTTAAATGGGAAGAAAGTTGCTTGATTATGTAAAATAGCTGATTGCTTTAAAATTAAGACTGAAATGTAAAGGTTTAGTTTAAATAAATTGCTCACATTTATATTAAAAGAAACTGATGTATCGGAAATTCTGTGCAATCAATTTGTCGTTTGCAACGTTGTAATGCTTTACATTTACTAACAACATTATTTGTGGCGCAGTCGGTAGCGTTACTTACTCTAATCCAGACGGCCCGGGTTCCAGACCAATATTCACTTAAATACTTTTTGTAATGTGTCCAATAACGGCGTCACTAATAAATGTTTTACTGATGGTACCGATATTTATTTTAAGCAAAATAGATACATTAAAATATTTATAGGCCTGTTCAAACTCTCTAAAAACTTATTTATTAAACTAACAAGTTTACAAATTGATAGTTTAGGCTTGCTTATTTTTTTATGTTTTTAACTAATATAACGCTTTGATTAGGCTACTAAGGTTTAGGCCTAAGTAAACAATCGATTTTTTTTTATGATTGTAAAATACTAAAGAGTGTCTTTGTTACATAGTAAGGGTGCAGCATTATTGTTTTTAAGGAATCTATAGGCCTACTTTGACAGACACTCCAACTAAAATTATGTAATTTTCTGTGAAATAAATTTGTATTATTTAAATTTGGATAGTTATTGAAACTTGCGTACTACAGCATAAATATTGCGATATGAAAGTGGTTAGGCCTATAAATGGTTTCTCTACGTTCTATCCTACCGTAATTAAAATAACACCAATATTTGTTAAGGCCATCCATCATAAGTTACAACACTCTAGGCCTTTCCTAATTCTTGGAAAAAAAACTGTTAAGAACAATTTATCCAATAGGCCTACAAGTGCATATTGGTCTACTTATTTCTGATGTTGTTGAACCTAATAGAACGGTTTCCTTAGGCTAATTAGGTTTGCGAGTACCTAAACAATCAAATTGACATGTTTATAAAATACTAAAGAGTAGGGCCTATAAGTACAAGGATGCAACATTAGCCTATTGGTTTTACGGAATAGGCCTACTTTTCCGATTCTCCAACTAAAATTGTAGTATTTTCTGTAAAATATATTATTGTTCTTGGTATGGCAGTTCAAAGAAGTACATTTTATAGACTACCTTACATGTTTGTACTATTGTAGCGTTTCATTTACCACTAACGGAGCTATATCCGTCGAGTATCGACGGGCAACAACTAGTTATTATATACTAAACAAACAATATATTCTTCAAAGATTTTATAAGTTTAAGTTTTTAAGCACCGGTTGCATAAAGTAATACACAAAGAAAATGAGAACTAGTGTTAAAACACAGGAGTACTCGAGTATGAAAGCAGTTCAACGTTAAACCGTAACACAATGCTATTGTTTATGTTGCAGTGCGTCTTCATCTTGTAGAGGAGTTCCTTCGAAATGCAAACAAATGACCTAAATTATTTCATAATCATAGAAATCTGCTGCAAAAATTTACACTTTTTCATATTTAGTATATTTGTATACATTAGTATACATTCGTATAAAAAATAGTGACATAGTAAACAGTTTGATTTATTTTTGTATTTATAAGTATACTAATGTTCGCCTTCAGGTTTAGCTTGTTCGCTACGCTCACTTGCCGTCACGCTCACCCTATATAGAAGAAATCGCTGGAATACCTAAACTTGGAATTTTTCATTGAATTTGTTTCTTAGCAACAAATAAATAAATAATAACATATATTTTAACAACCAATTTGTTATCTATCGTAAAAAGTATTATTTTTATAAAAAGTATCTTATTTTACTTCCGATGTCTCCAAGAAAATGTGTACAAAATACGATGATCGCTGGAATAGTTTTCGCGTGAAAGCATAACAAAGATACGGGAAATCACATTGATAATATTATTAGATTTCATTATCAGCCCCTACAGATAAATACATTAAATCCTACAAGACACCGATGGCCTATTATTTGACAACTAGAGATTGCTTTCTCTCTATGGGTCTTTCAATATCTGTCAAAATATAATGATTCACTCCACTGCCGTTCTTTCATGAGATTAACATAGAAACTTTAAGCCCAAATGACCGACGTAGATTAGAATGGATTTACCCTGTACAGGACACAACCTTTCTAACGGTAGGCGCGAATATATACTACGATGCACTCATGCTGGGAAAGAAGGAGGAACAGTTTCATGCTTGCCTATTAATATACAAGGTGCCTGTTAAGTACGTCATCAAAACCTTCATCATATGGTTATTGGGTTAAACTAAGCAAAAAACTTTATTTGAAGGGATATTCTAAACGCATTTTACCAAGATATGCGAATTCTTTTCCACTTAATAGTTTTTACTTCGGTGACGGATGATTGTAGAACGTGAGCTATTTGATTAGTTTTTTTTTGTTTTTTTTTTTTATTATTTTGAATCCATGCTAGGCTATAAATGTTTAAAATTGATCAACTCCATAGGCTATCATAGTTCGACCGTCATAGCATCATATGGGTTCAAAATATTTTTTCAAAAAATCCAAATAGCTTAAGTCTTCATCTTTTATTTTAAACCTCTCTCACTTTTATTGGACTTAAAATAAAGGATAAAATGAGATCAGGGAAGCAGTGCGCGATGAATGTTTGATCTCAGAATTGTCTTGCAACAATGCATATTCCGATAGTTACAGCAACGGCTACTTGACTGCGCATTCTTTATACATTTTACCCGATCTTAAGTTGTACTTAAATAGTTGAAATTGCGAAAAATAGTTATTATTTGTCTTAGTATTTAATTTACTTTAGAAGAGAAAATGCATATCTAACGTAACGACGGACGGCGTTGAGGAATGATATTGCAGAAAACCAACCACCTCATTTCATTTGTGTCTCATTGTCTTTGCTTGCACATTTTAAAAATAAAAGCATTATTTTCCCATCATTTAACAGAAGTGTTCCTTTGTCGTGATATTTATTGCTGAACCAAGACATTCAAAGGAAACTAGCGGCAGAGCAAACTATTTTCCCAATTAGTGGCCAGTCTGGAAGGTGACTGCTACTTAATTAATTTCCTGTTTGATAAAATCTCCCTATAAATGCTTGTAACAAAGGGTTGAAAACCATTGCAAAACAAATAAATTCTTCATCTGGAAGGCATTTGATCGTGTTAACGGGTTTTTAAAGTTGTGGTGTGAATCTTATATTATTTTACTATATGCGTGTTTTTGCTATTCCACCCAAAATAAATAATTGGTTTAGATAGATAGTAATTGTATTTATTAAAGCAACTATTTAAATGACTAACGGGATAGAGAAAATTTGTTGTGTTTGTGAATGGATGATTCACATTCATGGTAATGTTTTAAAAATGTTTTACGATATGCTAAAGTAATGCGATGATAAACCTCGCGGCAGGTCTATTCTCAATTAATGTAAGAGAGTATATTTTGAATAAAATACATGGTTTTGGGATACTCTACATTGAAAAAAGTTTCATAATAAAGTCCCAAAGAATAAAGACACCATACTTAATACACAATAATTACAATAACACAACTGCTAATTTTATCGATACTACAAAAATAAATAAATAAATAAAATAATAATATGTAGGCTTAACAATGATAAAATAGTAAATAAATGTAAATGATCAAAAACAGTGTACTAAAAAATTAATGACAACTCAAGATATTTTTAGCTTGTTTTTTTAATTAAATCTTTTTACATTTTACATAAATATAAAGTGTATAAAAATTAATAATTTCTGAAAATTACATTTCGATTCCATATAATTCTTTCTTATGGATAAAATAATAATTCATTGGTATTTGTAATAACCATTTGATTAAAGCAACCGTATGCTTTCTAAAAGTTTTAATAACTATTACAATGAAACCTGCTCAAAGGAAATCAATCAACTTCATTAATTGGACAATGATTAGGCTTGATAAAGTTTATTTCAGTTTTCTAAATTAATAATTTTTAATGTGTTTGAAATAAAATGAACAGTAACCGAATAGTCATGTTAGTGAATTTCTTGTTCCCATAGATTGTACTACGTATGTGTTTCTTTTTGATTAAAAACTTTTACAATTCAATTAAATATGATATCATTTCTCTTAATTTGTTTATTTTTCACATCTTGTTATATCCAACATGCTTGTAAATATAATTTTTTTTATTATTTAAATTAATTATACCCATTATGTGGATAAAATGGAAAAAAGTAATATTGGCAAGATTCTCTGTCTTTGGTCCTGCAATAACGGTTTTTTGTTTTCATTGATTCTCGAAAAAACCTGTTTAGGTTGTTATGCCCAACATAAAATTCCTTCTTAGAAAATTTTACTAAGTTACGGTTGTATAAGATGCGTAGGTACAGTAATATATTATAAATGTCAAATAAGTCGCGCTACCACCTGTGCAGCGTAGTGCATCATACTATTCAGATTAGGTTGCCACTTCAGTAGTTCAGTTCTACGGCTTCGTATTATGCTTTTAACATTATGTTCTTCTGTTAAACTGTGTACTATGTTTCAATATCAACATCTGTTTGAAATTCTATAAATGCTATCACCCATGTTAACCTTATGGACAAGAAATTATCAAATTGTTCGACAACTCAAATCTTCTTAATTGGTCAAGAAAAAATAAAGGTGATGCCTTTACAAGGAAAAATTAAACAAATTAATAACTTTACGTAGATTAAAATGAAGCAAATTTTCGTAATGCTGATTTTTAAATGGCTCTTAACGGTAAAATCTTTGCAGGAATCAAGTTCTATATTGCCCTAGGGAGATAAACGAATCAGCTGATGTATTGTCGAACAAAGATCTTCATATCTATATATATAATATTAATACGCAAGCATGTTTCATTTCCTCCTTTTTTCTCAGCTCATGTGCATCGTAGGATAAACCCGCGCATACCGTTAGAAAGGTGCAGTCCTGTAGATGAGCAGAATCGCATTCTAATTCACATCGGACTCCAGGGCTACGCCCCACAGGCTTTCAAAGTTCCAATGTTAATCTTATGGAGAAAGGTGAATTGAATGAATCATTAGACAGCTGTCGTGAAAACAACTGCTAGAAAATTAGGAAGAACAGATGTTTTAGTTCTAAAATGTTTTTAAGCTTCTTGGGTCCAGATCAACTGAAATTTTGATCGAATTTCGATCAGGAGGCGATCTCTAGTATATATAATAATTATATATACTAGAGATCGCCTCCTATTATTAATTATTACGTAAGCTAATCGGTCCCCACGAAATATCTCGAGTTAGAAGAAAGGCAGGGTAACGTATGATGTCTCATTTTAAAGCTTGAGGTCCAAGGACGCAAGGAAAAATACCAGAATTCCCAAAAGTTATCTGGGCTTCGCCCCAATGGACCTTGAAGTTCCAATGTTAATCTAATGGGAAGATGATTAAGCAGATGTTCCAGTGTTTTATCATAAACTCAGCTGGTTATTGAGCAGATATTTTGAGTTAAGATAACCGCATACTTATAACTTTTATAATTGGAAATGCACAATAAAAAAGGAGAACATTAATAGTCATGAAAGGATTATCGATTCACAGGAGATTTCATCTTCGTGACCTATGTCATTAAGGAAATAAGAGTAGAATGATTGGTATATTCAGCCAATGATAAGTATAATTTTTTTTAATAAGTTAAAATTTTCTTAGATGTGGCATGGACGAAATAATGGTTCATTGTCTTTACTCAGTGAATGTCGTTTAGTTATTTTGTTACTGCTTTATATTGGCTATTAATAGATAGAGTTGAAGAGTTGAATCGTTTTGTTGAGTGTTTGTTTACTTTAGACTTACTCATAAAAGGTTAACTACTAACATTGGATAACCTCCGTATGAGGAATATTTTGTTCTTGGTTTTATCAATTCTCCGCTTTTTTACGTAGGTTTACGTAGGTTTTCTTTAAGTAGGTACGTAGGTGCTTTTTTCCTTTTTTTCATGGAGGTCTCAGGGAAACAATAAACGCCCGTTAATCCATAAAGACATGGAGTTTTTCATGTAAATTATAGTGTGCGAAAACTAACAATATATCAAAGAGTGTTCTACTTTATTGACGAACTGACAAAATAGACTACAATCAAAGTACGAGGGACGTCGGTGGCACGGGGGGTAAGGGGACATGGGGGCACGGGGGAGACATGGAGGAAATAGGGGAAACGGTGGGGAGCACAGGTGGGCACGGAGGTACGGGGAGGTATTTGGATGTTTTGCACGGGACCACGGGGAGTTCGGGGATATGGGGGCACGAAGGGCACGAAGAGGGTCGGTGGCACTGGTGACAGGGGGGGGGGGGCATGAGGGGCTCAATGGAGGCATGGCCAACATAGGGGCACAGGGAATAACGTATGCATGAGGGTACAAAAGCATGGAGGGTGCGGGGCACAGGAGGCACTCTGGGGAAGCATGGGGATGCACTGGGGCACGTGGCGGAGTTGTTGATGGGGCACAAGGAGAACTAGGGGCGTCAGTGACAAAAGGGGTAGATGGGCATGTGGGGCACGGTTGCCACGGGGAGCAAATGGGGACATGGGGGTACGGAAACATAGGGTGCCCGGGGGCACGTGCCGGAGAAGGAATGGGAAGGCACAATGGGTACTATGGCGTCGGTGGCACGAGGAACGGGGGGCAGATAGACATGGGGACACGGGAGAGGCATGGGGGATATAGAGGGCATGGGGACCATTGGGAAGAACGGTGGGCATGTAGGCACAGGAGTGCCGTGGGTGCGGGGACATGGGGGCACGATGGTTTTCGGGGGCACTGGGGTTAGGGGGGAATGGTGACATAGGTTGCATGAGAAGGAATGGTGGGCATTGGGCATGGGGGTATGGGGGCATGGGAATGGGGGCACAAGGGGTGGGGCCTACTAGAGATGTCGGTGGCATGGAAATTGATTGGGCATGGGGGCATTGGGGAGGAATGAGGAACATAGAGGGCATGGGGGCCACGGGGAAGAACTGCGGGCATGTGGGAAAGAGAGAATGAGGGGTACAGGGGCAAGAAGGGGTACTGGTTCCCCAGGGGCATAGGGGGTACAGGAAACACGGTTCAGGAGAGGTGAACGGGAGCACGGGGAGGCATGGGGTCATGGCGAGTGTGAGGGGAGGGGGGGCACAGGGGTCCAGGGTGAAGGAGTGTACAGTATTAAAGGGATTATGTTGTATTGAACTATTTTATTTATTTGAGTTACAAACTCATCATGAACATTTTTAAGGTTAAAACTATTTTTACCGCGTTCAGTGGTATAATAGTACAATAATTTTTCTTTTCCTACAAAATAGATTACTGTGCCTACTTGAAAACAGAGGAAATTATTAGTAAATTACTGATTTGATACATCCAAAACGTTTCGTCAAGATTAGGAAATATTTTATTAGAAAACCCAAACGTGTAAATTCACACTACAGCTTGAGGAAAATACACTAGGTCTAATACTGCATATGTGATAAATTGAGACTTAGTTTTGGAGACATCAACATTTTGATTTCTAGGGGCCTTTGCCCCTACACTCCACTAGTTAACAATATATTACAACTACAATGTCAGCAGACAATCGGGTGATTTTTTTTTATATCGAAAATAAAATGAACGGTCTTTAAGAGCAAGGGAGACAATATGAGGCAATACATTTTTTTCAACACGTTTGGAAACTGAACATTATGCCAAAAACATGGACATAAACACAAACAAAAACATAGTTAATAACATGGACCTGAAGTTTTTTTTACTATTTTAATAACCTTAACTAGAGCTCCAAATGAAAGAGAACATGTTGCTATTTCTTTACGTGCACGTTTTAATGCACTTTTTGTTTGCGAATGTTACTTAAACATACATGAAGCTAGTGGCACAAGGAGGCTGTTTTGATTTAATTCCTGAATCAGCATTTGATTAAACACGTCTCTGAGTTCGCTCTCGCTGACTACGCACTACATGTTCTCCTAGAATATTCATTAATCCAACTCTAAATTAAGTTTTGATGAATACAACTTTGTGATTGCTTCTTGAGCTGAGCCTTGAGAGGTAACTACAAATTAACTTTCATCTTACAGTATAAACCTAATTTTTATGCATGAAACAAACTTAAAAGTACATGTAATTCCAATTCAAGGTACTAGGAAAACATCCTTTCTTTCTTTACCTTTATGTACTATAACGGACAGAGTCTTCCTTTCACGTTCTGTGAAATTATGTATAACAATGGGCTAGCAACATCTTAAGAGAAGGAAGATGTATTTCACTGGAAAATATTTTTATTTAATATTAGTTTTTATTATTTTGTAATGTGAATTTTTATGCTATTAAACCTATGTCCATGAATTACGAACCAATATTTAATTTAGCCTAATGTAGTATGAATTTGATTTTATCCGAATTATTTTTATATTCCCCACTTCTTTGAAAATCACAGGGCAATAGAGGTCTGAGGACTTCCTTAACATTGGCTATGAGGGTGAATTACATTCAATTGTTAACTTTTACGATAGTTAAAAACATCTATTGAAATACCCACTACAAACTAAGTAAGTTTTTATAATTATAGTTATCTTTAAAATAAAACATTTATCAGAACCCTTTTGGTGTTTCATATACTTATTTAGTGTTTATAATTTAATTATTGTTGCTATGAAAACCATTAACTTATAAATTAGGAAGGGCTCCGTAAATGACGATGATGGAACTTCTTAGCTGTATAGTTCAACTTCGACTAATGAAAGTGAAAGATGAAATTTATATTTAGTTTTTGTACGCATTTAATATTTAGCTTCAACTATGTTTTGTGTTATTTTCTTTAGATGAATCATTGAAGAAGGCAATTTTATCAATCACAGTTTATTCTGTTACTTCACAAAATTTGAGTGCTCTCATTCAGTTAAGTATAATAGCTATACAATATTAATTGTATAGTAAACAATTAATATTGATTAATATTAATTAATTAATAATTAATTAATTAATTAATTAATCAATTAATTAATATTGTTGGACTTGCAACAAAAATGTTGCAAGTCCTCTGAAGCTGGTTTTTGCACAACAAAGTTGCTCTTGTGGGAGAATGAATTCCTTGTCACTTAAAGAACCGATAACTATGAGGTGAGGATATTTTTTTAGCAAAGAACAATCCAAGTAAATGATTACCATTATTCTACCAGCGTTCCATTTTTCTTGAGGAAATCCACATTCTCCATTACCTTTTTGTACTTTAAAAACAAGGATACAGATATATTTTTTATAAGAGAAAAATAAATTAAAAAGGTACTTTACATTTTTTTACATTTTCACACATTTTGAACTTTTTATATTTTAAAATAATCTATATATTAATAGGCAAGCATGTTTCGTTTCCTCCTTTTTTTCTCAGCTCCTGTGCATCGTAGGAGAAAATTGCGCATACCGTTAGAAAGGTACAGTCCTGTAGACGAGCAGAATCTCATTCTAATTCATATCGGACTATAGGGCTACGCCCCACAGACTTTCAAAGTTCCAATGTTAATCTTATGGAGGAAGGAGAATTGATTTAATCATCAGACAGCTGTTGTAAAAACAACTGCTAGAAAAACATAAAGAACATATGTTTCAGCTATAAAATGTTTTTAAACTTCTTGGGTTCAGATCAACTGAAATTTTGATCAAATTTCGATCAGGAGGGGATAGCTAGTAAAAATTTATTTTCTGTAAGATGCACTAACAACCGACTCTCCTTTAAAAAAAGGATAACATCGATTATAAATTATAGTATAGTAATATTTTGACAAAATAAATTTTCAAGTTAGTGTAATTGATTGAACAAAGGATGAGTTTTCCCTTTAGTTATAAATGTTTCCATCCTATGATTATTTTCAGAAAATTAATTGATGTGCTATAATTTAACATGCTTCTCAATAGGATATAAGAAAATACTTAATTTAAAGAATTTGTTGCCTTTAAAAAGAATTACACAAATAAAATTAATCTTGTTGAGTTTACAAATTAAAACAAAGGGTTTTTTTTTGTTAAAAACTGGATTTTATAACATTAACTTGCATAGTAATAACATTTTTCATTCTACAGTAAGCTACCGCCTAAAATAAAAATAAAATAAAATACTGTACCTGTGATCTTGCATCAAACTAATAGACCTTTAAAATGAAATTTTCTCCAAACCCAAAAGGTGTTGTTAGTAAATTTTCTTTTAATAGAAATATTGAAAATTTGAAAAAAAACAACAATAAAAGGTAATGTTTGTTGACATTTAATAGATTTGTGTCAGAAATATCAACATTAAATCATAAGTGCATCAGTATGCCTAACTTAACCATCCCTATTCCACAAGAATCAAGCACAAACTATTGTTTGTATTCCACGATGAATAATTAGTCACATGTTCCTAGAAATTGAACAAAGGTACAAGCGCACGTGTTGAATCCGAGATGAATCTTACAACAAATCAAACTTAGTTGACGTATGAGTAATGGGATGAGATACTATTTTGTAATTCAATTTTTCAAAAACCGCAGGTCAAACTGTGGTAAACCCACCCCTTAAGACACGATAACGGGCTTTGCTTAGAACTAAGACCTACCATTTGTTTAACAGTATTTGATTTAGCAAATTCGTCATAATGACTATTTACGAAAATTATATTTACACTTATTGACAGGCGATGTCACAGTAATGAGAGGCTACATTTTCAGCTGGCACAGTGAGTGGGAATAAAACTTTTAAATGGTTTGAAGACTTTTTTCAATCTTTTTTCTTATAAATAACTTAAAATACTCAAAATGACGTTTATGGGTTATCGAAGTTAACCAAACAACATCAAACTACGGTCAAAAACCTACAGGTATTAGTTTTACGAGAGACTGTGTCTTAAAACTGTCAAAGGCTTAAACTGCGACGGGTATAAAGTTGCACTGAAACAGAAAACATCAAAGCAAGTTGCTTCTCTCTGAATAGATTTGCATTGCTAATGTTTTCAATAACATAGGCTTGCTTTTGAGAATAGAACATGAATGTTTTACTAGTAATCACAATCATCGTTAAATTATTATTGGACTTTTACGTTTTTGTAAAAGTGTATTTTTACAGTCTCAATATTTTACTTTAATATTTTGTTTTATGATGATTTAAAAGCGAAAATAATAAAGTCCAAGCGAAAATGATTAGGTTGGTTTGCATTTATATTTGTTTGCAACTTGAGTTTTAATAAAGCTATAAAATTATCGTAAATATTATATTTATCTCTATCACTATGTTACGTCTGAAATTATCGCATACTTTAGTTTTTATGTTTTTAAAACGGCATACAGCACGAAATGTTTAATTTAAAATATTATTTTTCTAATTGAGCTTGTGACTGTGAAAGTGACCGTAGAATAGGTGGTCTGACATTTACTTTTAAATTGCCGAGGTGTAATGTAACACTTTGAACGTTTAGAAGGGAAACGAACTCATTACTATGTAACCAAAGTTCCATTAATAACGTATATTTTTAATAAAAGTGAGGTTAAGTCGTGACGAAACAAAGTATAATGAAAACAGAAGCTCGCGTCATCTGTTGCGACGCGAGAGCAGCGACCCGTGACACGGGCGTGTGGGAGTACACCGAGGAGCAAGCTGGTCTTTGACTCTTGTGGCTGTTTTG
The DNA here is from genome assembly GCA_030545055.2 of Neoaliturus tenellus. Lineage (NCBI taxonomy): Eukaryota > Metazoa > Arthropoda > Insecta > Hemiptera > Cicadellidae > Neoaliturus > Neoaliturus tenellus. Next base: position 99,095,398 of record CM061533.1, read on the forward strand.
ATTTAAAACAAACCCTTCTAAATTTGTTACATAAATAACGTAAAGTTGAATCTTTTTTGTTTTAAATGTTTGGCAGAACATATTGTATATTTCAAAGTGTAGTCTTTGCATATGAACTTAGCGACTGAGGTTGGGAGGCCGGAAAATGACCGAGAACCACAATTCTCTTTAGCATCTTGTGGTAAAGTATAACTTTCGTCATGTTACACATTATTAAATTATATAAATAATACTTCAAGTAACTAAAACTGTGTAAATTAATACTGTAGCTTATCAAGTTGTCTTTTATCTTTGAACACTTCCAGCCGAGTAAATGACAAAGGATAGGAGTAGTGGGGAATGGGGGCTTTTGGCTCAGTTCAAGGTCACCTGAGGGATGACGTCATCGATGACGTCATCGAGGTCAATGACCTCATTGATGACGTCATCGATTGCATCATCGATGACGTCATCACCAATGACGTCACTTCCTTGACGTCACACCCATGACGTCACAAAAATGACGTGCTGATGACGTCATCACCCCTTACGTCACCAAGATGACGTCATCGATGTCACAAAGGTCAAGGTCACGCTGAAACCTAAAATTTTTTGGCACTTTTGCTGTTTCTCGCACTACGCTCCGAGTTTCAGTCACAGTTACCATGACCTTGACAACTTGGAGCGAAATTGCGATGAGAAACAGCAAAAGTGCTGAGGAAACTTGAAGTTTGCAACGTGACTCTGCCTAAACCGTCATGTGACACCGCTCGGGTGACCTTGAACTGACCCAGAAGCCCCCATTCGACCATTACTGCAACCGCGATGCGCACCCTAAGACAGACACCGAGCGACTGGCTGTTCGGCTCCGCGCACTCTAGGTATATGGGAAGTGGTGGGGGAATTGCGATGATCTTGGGAAACTTAAAAATGCCAAGTCAGGTAGCACTGTTTCGGTGCTACCTTAAATTTACATGTTAAAGTGTGATGACCTTGAGGTTGACTGTAAATTTGAGACTTAGGATTGTTTTTAAAGATGTATCTAAAGAATCTTCAGATTTGAGTCAACACTTAGAAAAATTTACTCTTAGTACAACTGTTTAATGTGTATTTACCAGAGTTTAAGTGTGGTGACCTTGAACTACCTGAAATTGTCAGGAATCGGAGTAGCAACCGCGATGTGCACCCTACGACAGACACCGAGCGACTGACTGTCCGGCCCCGTGCACTCTAGGTATATTGGCTCAAGAGACTAAGACTCTAAACTGTCAAGAATGGGAGTAACCAACTGAATTTTGCAAGGAAAAGTCATTTCATCCAATATTTTAAACAAATCCTCATCAGTAAAACGAACACTAGTCTGTTTTGTATAAAACTTAGGGTGTCCGCGCAACAGTTTGCGCCACTTAGCTAAAGTCGAAACTCTCTTAACTTTGAGTGGTGGACAGTGAGCAACTAATAAAGCCTTAACACGGCTAAGTTTCTTACCTAAAGCGTCCCGCGACATGGCTTCCCCTCACAAAAGTCCGCACAATACTGAGAGACTGCTTGTAGCGCATGAGTCAAGGGAAAAGAGGTGGGGGAAACAGCAGGAGTGGGGGAAGGTCACAGTGGCGGGGGAAGGTGAGGTGGTACGCTGGAGTTTCGCATCACTTCACCATGAGCTGTCCTACAGTCAACACACTGTTCTCTTGGCCCGAGTTGGCACTAGAAGAAACATTTCTGTACAGCTTAGGCTGTGAGAGCTGAGGAAGCAAAGTCAAAGTGGAAATTGTGTTAAACTCCAAGATGAAGAGTCTCCTAAATAAACTAATTGTATCCTTGCAATCTCCTATAACTTTAGAGAAATACCACTTTATTAAGCGACACCTTATACTTTGGCAAAACGAAGCAGAAATGGAAAAGATTACAGTAAAATTAATTTAACTTAAAACTTGGACTGGACACTCATGGCGATACCACGTGGCGTGCAAACGCCACCCTAAACATTACAAGTTAGGTTATTGAGCACCTCTGGTATGATAACCGATGTGCTAGAGTTAAAGTGTGATGACCTTGAGTCAAAACACTGAAACACTACAAGTCGATATTGTCCCAGAGTCAAAGTGTAGTGACCTACATTCAGAACTTGTAAAATTACTTACATATAGAGAGCTAGAGAACAGCGAGACGCACCGCATGGAAGCCGGAGACATACTGGCGAAGCGGTGTTGTGCAGCCTAGGGACCCAGTTGTGGTGGGGGTATAGCCAACACTTAGAATACAAGTGTTGTGGGTGACCTTGACCCACTTAACTTAGTCAACCCCCCCCCCCCCCGACAAAAAGTGCGAACCCCCCCCCCGACAAAAAGTGCGAACCCCCCCCCCCCGACAAAAAGTGCGAACCCCCCCCCCCCCGACAAAAAGTGCGAACCCCCCCCCCCCCGACAAAAAGTGCGAACCCCCCCCCCCGACAAAAAGTGCGAACCCCCCCCCCCGACAAAAAGTGCGAACCCCCCCCCCTCCCCCACCCCCTCCCCCACCCCCTCCCCCACCCCTGATATCCTGGGCGTGGCAGCCCCGGTGGGGATATAAGGGGGTCCGGCCAGAGCCGGCTCGCAGTCCGCTCCCGCGCGTTGAACGTGAACGATCGGGACGGACCGCCATAGGCATCACTAAACATTGAATGGCGCCTTCAGTGTTTAGCGAAGTCTACTCTAACTTTAAGACTTGTATTAGTTGTAAGATATTGCGCTTGCGTTTGGCTATTGCGAATTGTTTTATATGAGAGTGTTTTACTTGTACCCTATGTCTCCTGTGTCTTTTATCCTTTGTGTCTTGTTTGTTATATGTGTTTAATGTGTATGTGCTTGTTCCAGCATTGACTACGTTGAGCTCAATTGTGTGTTGTAAGTGTGTTATATGTTTCTAAAGTGTATACGCTTGTTTTAGCAATCCCCCCTTGAGCTTTTTCAATGCTCAAAGTAAATTGTAAAGTCAGGGAACGGGAGTAGGCCCCCGTGTAAAGCCACTTTTAATAATTGGTAGGCTCCTTGCCAGGCATGCAAAAGGTTGCGGATGGCATTTGGGGAGCATGTCCGTTTGTAAGCTGGCAAGCAAAAGGTTGTGGCGGCCTCTGCACTCGGACCGAGGACGTAAGCCATTAGGGTGTCCTCAGTATGTTTCCCTTCTGGAAACTCAAAATTATGTAAATGAATCTTTGTTAGATATTTGTGTTTTTAGTCCCCAAGGCCCCCGAACATTCGTGGTTCGCCATGGATGTACGGGGGCCGAAATTTTTAATGTCCGTGTGGCCTTGACCCACAAAGACTTGTAAAAATTCAATGCATTGTAAATTAAAAATATTAAAGATAGGTTACGGGAGTAGGCCCCCGTGTAAAGCCTATTTTAATTATCGGTAGGCTCCTGCCAGGCATGCAAAAGGTTGCGGATGGCATTTGGGAGCATGTCCGTTTGTACGCTGGCATGCAAAAGGTTGCGGCGGCCTCTGCACTCGGACGAGGACGTAAGCCACTAGGGTGTCCTCAGTTTGTTTCCTTCTGGAAACACAAAATTATGTAAATGAATCTTTGTTAGCTACTGAAAAGACAATGCAGTAAATGTTTACAAGTCTTGCGTGGCGAAGGGTACACGACATTGGATGTTGCCTTGTTGTCATAGTTGGGTCTCTTCGGAGGCTACAGCGATGACAACCCAAGTGCCTCACACCCCCAAAGGGGGGTGTGGGGCTTAATTTTTTTAAAGTTTTTTCGTGACCTTGACCTAAATACAGTAATGACCCCCCCCCTCGAACTTTTTTGAGAAAAAATTTTGACCTTGACCAAAAAGTTTTTTGCTCCGGACGAGAAGTGCCCAAACAAAAAAATTTGTACAAAGTAGTGGATTTAGACCAAAGATCATTGGTTTATCAAACCTGTTGAAGAATAAATTGAAAATGGGTGTTTAAAAGCCAAATCTACTACATGATTGATAAACTGGATGTATATGACGTCACCTTCCCCCACCCTTCAACCTCGGGTATAAAGGGACCCGGTTGAGCGCGCTGCTCATTATTGCGTGGACATTCACCGAGTGCACACTCAAAGCCAAACTGTAAAAAAATGGCTCTTTGCGATATTTGTGGTGAGTTTTTCCAAGATGAAGATATCTTTGTTTTACACCGAGAATTGCATCATGAAGAGAACAGAAAAGAAGAGATTGTTGTAAGTGAAGAAGACTTGGATGCGTTTGATCGGTTATTGGAAAACTGCCAGAAGCAGATGGACGACTGTGATAGCTATCTACAGTTACACCGAGAATTGCATCGTGAAGAGGACAGAAAAGAAGAGATTGTAGTAAGTGAAGAAGACTTGGATGCGATTGATCGGTTTTTGGAAAAACCCCATAAGCAGAAGGACTGGGCTAGCTATTTACAGTTAATGCAAAGAAGAAGGCCAAGTGTTATTCAATTTGCCGGAGCTGGACCATCTACAGCTGGAGGATTTATTCAAGAAGAGAAAATGGAAGAAGAAGATACGGAAGAAGAAGTGGAAGATGTAAGACAACTGCGTACCCAAGAAGAGGATATGGAAGATATAAGACAACTGCGTACTACAGCCTTGCCAGGACCAGTTGTAATTCATTTCAAAATTAATAACGTGCAATTAGAATTGGAAAATTTTATAATTCAAGCTAAAAAACTAGTTGTAAAAACATTGACGGAAGAATTGGCAAGATTGAACTTTATTAAATTTGGATTGGTGTTGGAGGCTATGTTTACTAATACCGATGGCGAAAATTCACCGAGAGCATTCATTGCTAAAAACCGAACCCTTACAACCACATCTGATATCAACGAAATTTTAGAAGAATGTTTGGTTGAACTGCTAGTGAAACTTCAAGAACATGAAGGAAGAGGATCCGGCTGGACGCTATCATCAATTGAAGGTATGGATGTGAGGGTTCACAAGCATGGATATGGTATGAGAGGAAGCAGCTTTATCCCTCTACCAAAGGTGATCCGAGATACAAGATCATGTATCAATGTGAAAAATGAGGATAATGAATGTTTCCGGTATGCAATGTTAGCAAAATATGTGGGACATAATGCCATTAGACCTAGCATAGCATACGAAGCTGTTCAACACCACTATAACTTCCAAGGTATGTCATATCCTGTTAGTCTTAATGATGTTGCTAAATTTGAAAGAAAAAACCCAGGAGTTTCAGTTAATGTGTTTGGTTTAGACGAATCAAATAACGTATACCCGTTACGAGTTACAAAGACTGAACGTCAAAATCATACAGATTTGCTGCTATTGACCAAAGGTGAAATATCACATTATGTTTACATCAAGAACTTTGAAACTTTGGTTGGACGACAAGTGACTAAAAAGAAAATTAGAGTAACAGTGTGTAAGAGATGCTTTTGTTTCACAAATAAAGACTTGAGACGTGGAGGATCAGAGTGGTTGTCAGAACACCAACGTCTTTGTAATGACAACTATGAAGTGAAGATTAGTCTGCCACCACCATCTAGAGCATTTGTCCAGTTCAATAAAACAGTTCACCAATACCGGATTCCACTAGTTATCTACGCTGACTTTGAATCCACGTTAGTGCCACAGGAACTTCCGGATGGTGAAGTAACTAGAAGAACCAAATATCAATTGCATCAACCTAACAGTTTTTGCTTATTGGTAAAATCTACTTTACCTGAAGAACAATTGCAAGACTATGGCTTAACATCCACTCCAATACTCTACCGTGGTGAAGAAGCCGCTAAGTATTTTGTAGACCAGTTGTACGACATTGCTGAAAAGGCGCAACGCTTATACGGTAATGTTGTACCTATGGAACCTTTGAACCAAAATCAACAAGAAGAATGCAATTCGGCAACAAGATGTTATTTATGCAAGAAGAGCTTCAGTGAAGAAAATCAAAAAGTAAGAGATCACGATCACCTGACAGGGTTATACAGAGGAGCTGCTTGTAATTCATGCAATATAAATTACAAACTGCCAAACTTTATCCCTGTCGTGTTACACAATCTTAGCGGCTATGACTCTCACTTTATTATCCCAGAGTTAGGACGAGATGATGGAAAAATTGAAGTATTAGCTGAAACATTGGAGAAGTACATCAGTTTCTCAAAAACAGTAGGTAAAATTAAACTTCGCTTCGTAGACTCTTATAGATTTATGTCATCTAGTTTGAGTAAATTGTCTGAGAACCTAAGAAGAGAAGACCTAAAAGAAACCAGCAAAATTGTACCTGAAGATAAATTGGACTTAGTAATGCGTAAAGGAGTGTTCCCCTATGATTACATAACTTCTGTAGAAAAATTTGAAGAAACTAGTCTGCCACCGATTGAAGCCTTCAATAGCAAGTTAAATGAAAGTGCAATCACCGTTGAAGACTACAATCATGCTTGTAATGTTTGGAACCAACTAAACATTCAAACCTTAGGGGAATATTCTGACTTTTACATAAAATTGGATGTAACTCTGCTGTGCGATGTGATGGAAGAATTTCGAAACACCTGCTTCTCCGCCTATGGACTGGACCCTCTACACTCGTACACATCTCCAGGATTAGCATGGCAAGCTATGCTAAAGTCAACCAACTGTCGATTAGAACTTCTAACAGATATTGATATGGTGCTCATGATAGAATCTGGTGTACGAGGCGGTTTGACACAAGCTGTAACACGTCATGTGAAAGCTAACAATAAGTACATCCCAGGCTTCGACGAGAGACAACCATCGGTCTACCTTGGCTATTTTGACGCAAACAACCTTTATGGTTGGGCAATGTCAAATCCGCTTCCCTACGCTGACTTCAAATGGATCGACCCAGCCACCATCGGTGACATCTCACAGATTCCAAAGAATGGTTCAAAAGGCTATATTTTGGACTGTGATTTTGAATATCCAGAGCACCTTCATGATCATCACTACGACTTGCCTCTCTTAGCCAAGACTGAAGTTTCACCAACAGGAAGATGGCCAAAATTGATGATGACCTTGGAGAATAAAGATCGGTATGTGGCTCACTACTGGGTAGTTCAACAAGCTCTTGAATTGGGTCTACGTTTAGTAAGAATTCATAGAGCAATTGAATTCACCCAGTCTTGTTGGTTGAAACCATATATTGATTCCAACACTACAAGAAGAGCAGCAGCAACATCAGCATTTGAAAAGGACTTTTATAAATTGATGAACAACGCCATCTTTGGGAAGACCTTAGAAAACAAAAGAAAACACAAGATTGTAAAATTAGTAAGTGATCCTAGGAAATTGGAAAAATTAGTGCAAAAACCAAATTTTGGAACATCCATGATTATAAACGAAGATCTAGTCGCCGTTAGTATGAAGAAAACAACAATAGTGATGGATCGTCCGTTATACATTGGAATGTCGATTTTGGATATAAGTAAAACTCTGATGTATGATTTCCATTACAACAAAATGGTTAAACACTACGGAAGAGACAACATTGGAGTTGCATACATGGATACCGACGCGTTCATCTACTGGTTAAAGACTTTGGACATGTATGAAGATCTAAGGAGTTTCCCATACAAAGACGACTTTGACTTCTCTGACTATCCAAAGAACCATCCAAATTATAATGAAAAGAATAAAAAAGTAATTGGAAAATTTAAAGATGAAGCAAATGGAATGCCTTTGGAGGAAATAGTTGCGCTGATGTCCAAATTATATTCCTTCAAGATGTATATGGAAAATGACATACCGACAGTGAAGAAAGCTAAAGGAGTCAAAACATCATACTTAAAGAAACATGTGACATTTGACCATTACAAGACCTGCTTGTTTGAAGATTCTACAATGTCTGCAACGTTCAACACTATCAGAAGCTTTAAACATGAGGTCTACAGTGTCACTGAAGTTAAAAGAGCACTATCAGCTCAAGATGATAAAAGGCATATTATGCCGGATAAAATCCATACTCTTCCTTTCGGCCACTACTCTCTAAACCCTATCAACTAGTAACCTATTCTTCGTCCTTCTACAACTTTGACCTTATTCCTTTCTCCTTCCGTAAAAAAATGGGGAATACGGCAAGTCAAACGCCGTGTTCCCCATTTTTTTACACAAGTTTGGATGACCTTGACCTATATAAATGATGTGAATATTCAAGACAACATTCATTGTGATTATACATATGATACATGAAACATTCAAACCTGCAATATGAAGAACTTGAAGCAAGAAATTGTCAACGAACTTCATAAACCTGCAAGAAGAAAGTTTCCACGAAGAAATACAGTGATAAAAGGAATAAATGATTTATATCAAGCGGATTTAATCGAAATGATTCCTTATAGTAAACAAAATAGAGGATTTAAATACATATTGACTATTATTAATTGTTTTTCAAAAATGGCAGATGCTTTACCACTAAAAGATAAAAGCGGTAAAAGTGTTACAAAAGCAATGGAAACAGCTATACAAAGAGACAAACATACTATAAAACATTTACAAACTGATGATGGAAAAGAATATTTTAATAAGGAATTTGCAAATTTAATGAAAAAACACAACATTAACCATTACTCAACCAATTCAGAGGTAAAAGCATCAATAATTGAAAGATTTAACAGAACTTTAAAAGGTGCGATGTATAAGATGTTTTCCAACAGAGGATCACACGTATGGATTGATGTGTTACCAAAACTTATAAGCGATTACAATAACAAGTTTCATAGAACTATCGGTATGAAACCAAGCCAGGTGACTAATAAAAATGAAAAACTTGTATTAAAACGTATAAAAATGAATACTAAACCAAAAGTTGAAAAACTAAAGCCTAAAAGGTTTAATGTTGGCGATAAAGTGCGAATAAGCAAATACAAAGGTGTATTCAGTAAAAGATATCTTCCGAACTGGACAAATGAGGTATTTACCGTATTTAAGGTGCAACCTACAGTACCAGAAACTTACATTTTAAAAGATAATAAAGGACAATTGCTTGAAGGAGGGTTTTATGGACATGAAATGTTAAAATCAACAGTAGGTGATGTATATTTAGTTGAAAAGGTGTTGCAACGAAAAAAGGATAAGGTTAAAGTACGATGGTTAGGATTTAATAAAACGGAAGATTCTTGGATACCTAAAAAGGATCTAATATAATGATAGAGCATCATTTTGGGTTGAACCATTACAAAGGATGGAGATAATACCGCAAAAAGACAATTTTACTATTAATAATATAGATGAACTCACAGTGGATGGTTCTCAATTCAATACTGGGAAACACGGTGTTTTGTTACCAAACACGGTGCGTTGTCTGGTTACCGGTCCTTCCAATTGTGGAAAAACAAATGTAGTATTCAATTTGATTACAAACCCTAAAGGATTACGTTTCAATAATTTATATGTATTTTCAAAGTCACTACAACAACCAAAATATCAGTTATTGGAACAAATACTCAATAATGTGCCTGAAGTTAAATATTTTAAATTCAACGCGAGCGAGAGTGTCATGCAACCGCAAGAGGCTAAACCATTCTCAGTATTCATATTTGACGACGTATCTTGTGAAAATCAAAATACAATAAGAAATTACTTCGCCATGGGTCGACATAACAACATAGATAGCATTTATATTGGTCAAACTTACAGCAAAATACCGAAACAGCTCATTAGAGACAATGCAAACATGTTAATTGTATTTAAACAGGATGAAACCAACCTAAAACACATATATTATGACCATGTAAGTGCGGATATGCCATTTGAACGATTTAAAGAGTTGTGTGGAAAGGCTTGGGCTGAAAAATATGGGTTTTTAACAATTATGAAGGAACAACCGCTAAACAATGGTCGATACAGGATAGGATTTGATAAATTTATACTAATACACTGATCATGATGTAAAACATTCATTGTTGTACAACACGTCTTGCTACAAACATGGTTAACCAAGAAAAGTTAATAAAGGAAATAAAATCACTTAGTGATTCTATTCGAGATAAAAACAGAGCATTAAAAGTAGGTATTAGCGAAAGGGAGAAATTTCTTGAATCTACTTTTAAACCTATTACTGAACCCTTGAAACAATTAAACAAAAAATTTGCTAAACCCGTTTTGGAAGGAGATGCAATTGCACCTATTACAAAGTTTGAAAGAGAAAATGTAAAATCAGAAGATTTTAGTGATGAAGACCTGGAATCCTCTACATATAGTGGTTTTACCGGCGGAGAACCTGAAAGAGAGCTAGAATCACCAGACTATAGTGGTATAAGAGAATTATATGAAGTAAAAGCTAAAAGAGGACATGAAGATGTATCAACTGCTAGTGAAGAGGAAAAAGAAGAAGAAGCAAGGGAAGGTCCGTCAAACATAAGCTTGTTGGGTGAAAACATTCATAACAAAGGACCTTTAGGAAGGAAATACATGATAAAAATGTTAGCTGGAATAAATCCTAATAAAAACTACCATAGTTATGGAGTAAGATTAACAGAAGAAGGTTTAATGGTTGGTAATAGCCCGGTAAACATTGATGAAAATGATAATATTATTGTTGGTAATCAAAGATATAAGGGCACAAGAGGATTATTTGAATTATTATTTGAAAAAAAGCCTTTAGAATTGTTAGTTAAAGAAGAAGACATGGAAGCATATAAACAGATTTTGGAACACACCAATGCATACAGGAGAAAATATTTAGCTGACCAACCAGTTTTTAGATCTAGGTCTTTAAAATATAGAGTATTTGTATCCAAGTTAATACCAACAACGAGAAGACAACCAATGCCGATAATGCCAAGAAAACCTGTAAAACGAAGGTTTGTGTCATCCACTTTGGATATAAGTGCTCCAGAACCAAGAAAAAGAAACAAATCTGTTACAGGTACAGGTTTAATGAAGAAACTATATAACACAAATGTGATTTATTACAATAATATCAATAAATTGGTGGATAGAATGAAACTAATACATGAAGCTAAAGAAGCGGGTCATACTGGATTGGAAAACGAATGGGTGGCTTTAGTGGATGAACTCCGAAACCGTGGGGTAATCTCATAAAAAATGCGTTACTCACTAGATTACTATTCAGTTGCACCATGAGTGTCGACAAGTTCGGACGTTACTCCTCGGATGGGTTATATTACGCAAATAATTTAAAAAGAGGAGCTGGTTTACCACAAACACCTGATGGGGATTATGATATAACTAATAAAAGGTTAAAAAACATAAAAGATCCCACAGATGAAAACGATGCAATAAATTTAAAAGTATTAAAAGAAAAGATATCACCAACATTAAGACTACAGAAAAACACATATGACGCAGGTAATCATAGAATTGTCAATGTTGGTAAGCCAAATCAAAACGCTGATGCAATAAACAAAGGTTATTTATCATCAGAATTAAAAAATACGTTAAAATTCAATGGAAAAACGTATACTGCTGAAAATAAACGTATATCCAACGTAGATGACCCTAAAGATGCAAAAGACAGCGTAAATAGACGCTATTTACATTCATTAATACCTGAAAAGACAAAAGATGGTTTTTCTTTTTATAAATTTGTTATTAACGATATAGGTTATCCGAAAAATGAAAATGATGCTGTAAATTTAAAATATATAAAAGATCATTGTATTACACGTGATGTAGGAGTTATTGATTGTCTAGGTAATTGTTTAGCGAATGTTAAAGATGGTTCGGCACCATCAGATGGTGCAACAGTGGGTCAAATGAAGGAAACTTTAAAGCAAGAAACATCTGGATTTGTAAAACAGGATCAAGTAGTATCACGGTCGGGTGATGTGTTTGTACAAGGAAATGAAAAGTTTATTTTACTTGAACAAAAAAATAATGTTTGGGATTGCAAAGACATGAAATTATCAAATGCGCATTTAGCTACAGATGCTCATGATGTTCCGATTTTATCACAAGTTTTACATACTAATCCAAACAATTATCATAGAAGTTGGTTGGGTACAAATAGAAGAATAATTGACATATTTCCAGGTATCGATGATTACGATTGTGTTGTAGTAAAACAATCTTTAATATTAGACAAACCAAAAGGTAGTACTTTCAATGCGAAAAATAAGAAAATAGGTAATTTGGCACAAGGAACAGATCCAAAGGATGCTGCAACTGTAGGACAAACATTACAATATGATAGTGCAAATCAAGAGTTTATTTATAATACCAAAAGATTTAAATTAATGGATGTAAATGATTATCAAAATATATTAATTGCAGATCCAAATTCATTTAGCGGATTTAGAAAATTGTCTGGTGAGGAATTTATTCATAAAAATCATGTATTTAGAAATGAAGCAGACAGATCATTAATTAGTGCAGATTTAAAATATTTTAAATGTCCCGGGAATGATGCAAATGTAACTGATGAAGACTAAGAATTTGTATAAAAACTGATATGGGTTAGAAATCGGGACTAATATTATAAAAATGGGTTACACTCTAGAATGTTATTCAGTTGCACCATGAGTGTTGACAAGTTCGGACGGTATTCATCGGATGGATTATATTACTTTAATACTTTAAAAAGAGGTGTTGGATTACCACAAACACCTGATGGAGATTATGATATTAGTAATAAACGGTTAAAAAACATTAATGATCCCACAGATGAAAATGATGCAATAAATTTAAAAGTATTAAAAAAAGAGATAGTACCAACACTGAAATTAGATAAAAACACATATAACGCGGGTAATCATAGAATTTCCAACGTTGGTAAGCCAAATCAAAACGCTGATGCAATAAACAGAGGTTATTTATCATCGGAATTAAAGAATACGTTAAAATTTAATGGAAAAAACGTATAATGCTGAAAATCGGCGTATATCCAACGTAGCAGACCCTGTAGATGAAAAAGACAGCATAAATAGACGCTATTTACATTCTATAATACCTTAAAAGACAAAAGATGGGTTTTCTTTTTATAAATTTGTTATTAACGATATAGGTTATCCAAAAAATGAAAATGATGCTGTAAATTTAAAATACATCAAAGATCATTGTATTACACGTGATGTAGGAGTTATTGACTGTCTTGGTAATTGTTTAGCGAATGTAAAAGATGGTTTTGCACCATCAGATGGTGCAACGGTGGGTCAAATGAAGGAAACTTTAAAACAAGAAACCTCCGGTTTTGTGAAACAAAACCAAGTAGTAACACGTCAAGGAGATGTATTTGTACAAGGAAATAAAAAGTTTACTTTACTTGAAGAAAACAATTATGTTTGGGATGGTAAAGGAAAGTTATTGACAAATTTAGGTATTGGTGAAAAGCCTGGTGATGCTGTTACTTATGAACAGATAATACAATTAGAGCCAACTGGAAAAAAATGGTGGAATTGTGATAACAAACGATTAACAAATGTTGCAGACCCTGATTATGCCGATAACGCTGTAACTGTTAATTTTCTTGTTAAAGTAATAGGTAATTTATTATTTGATATGCATAATTATATTGTAGCAGGACAACATAAACCTATTGACGAAAAAATGAGAAATACATGGATTAAACAAGAAATTTTTTATAAATATTTTTTTAATCATAATACACAAAAGTTTAGATCATCAGATTGGGGTACTTTTGATATTTAATTAAATAACACCATATATTACATCATTTATGTGCAACCTGTCATAGAGGTAACACATGGGTTACGCTTTTCGAATATAAAAGACAATCATGGCGTTTCATTACACCAGTCCATATCGAGACACTATACGGAAAGGAGGCGGTATCACGTCCACAGCGGTTTCTCTGTTAAGTAAAGCTTTAAATCGTATTCCAGTAGGATCTATCGTAAACAGAGCAATAGACGCTTTACCATACGAATTTCATATACCGGGAGGTTATCAGTATTGCGGACCAGGAACTAAATTGAAAAAACGACTGGAAAGAGGTGATCCAGGCATAAATAAGTTAGATCAGGCTTGTAAAGAACACGATATCGCATATTCCACGTTTACCGATTCAAAAAATAGGTCAATCGCTGATAAAAAGCTAGCGAATATAGCTTGGCAACGAGTAAAGTCTAGTGACGCTAGTATTGCGGAAAAAACAGCAGCTTTAGCGGTAACAGCAGGTATGAAGGCTAAAACAGCGGTAGGAGGTGGAAAAAGGAGGGGTAAGAATAAAAAAGGATCAAGCAAGAGAAAACATGGTGGTAATATTAGACTAAAAAGACGTTCTCTGAGGAAAAATAATAAAAAACCGACAATATGGTCAATGGTAAAAAACGGGGCTGGTCTATACCTAAGACCGTATCGTGCATATTAAATAAAAGAAATCAATTGGTTATACCGCATAAAGCGTTGACTAATGTTGAATTATTTAAATATATTTCCTGTTTAAAAATACCATTTTTCCGCGGAGTATTTATGAAAGACAGTTTACCAAAGAAAATATGGAAAAATGAGACTGGAATCGTAAATTTGGATAATACTGAAGGGCCCGGCACCCATTGGGTGTGTTATAAGAAACTAAATAGTAATGTATATTATTTTGATAGTTTTGGAAATTTGCCACCACCTAAAGAACTTGAACATTACTTTAAATCTGCTAAAAACATATATTACAACTATAAAAGAGAACAACCTGATAATACTTCAATATGCGGCCATTTATGTTTGGAATTCCTAGCTAAAAGTATCAGTCACTATTGAGATGTCTTCCTATACGGTATCATTAACAGGAAAATCGTCCACTTTACGAAGTATCCTTTTTCCAGCGTTACGCTTGCAAAAAGGAAGATTTTGGGAGGCAGCACTGTTGGATTTTACAACTTACAACTCTATTCCCAATGTTACGGAAGGTAAAAATAACTTATTGCATTATTATAAAGGAAAAGATGCCAGTGGTAAGTTAACAGACTTAGAAGAGTGCAGTTTACCCACAGGTTCTTATGAAATTGATCATATTAATGAATTTTTGCAAAATAAAATGGGAAAAGACAATATATCGCTAAAAGGTAATAATAATACAATGAAAGCTGAGCTTACTTCAAAATATTATATAGATTTCACTAAGCCAAACTCAATTGGTGATTTATTAGGATTTCCCAAAGATGGAGCAATTTTAGAACCAAATAAAACACATTCCGGTAAACAAACTGTAACAATATTAAAAGTCAATAGTATAGACATAACTTGTAACATTATACAAGGAGCTTACAGAGAAGGAGCAAATACTCATATAATACATACTTTTTACCCCAGTGTACCACCTGGATTTAAAATTGTTGAAAAGCCGCAAAACCTGGTATATCTACCTTTGAACACCACTTTCATTTCAGACATCGTGTTGAACGTATTGGATCAAGACGGTAACTTGATAGATTTCCGAGAAGAGCCTATTACGGTTAGATTACATTTAAAATCAACACTTTAATACAAAATCATGGGTTTAACATTTAAAAGCGAACAACCTACGGGAATCCGCATTAGTAGCTCTTCAGCTGTGGAGGAGTTAACACGCGAGAACATTCGTTTCTTAGAGAGAATTGGATTAAAAGTAACCGATAATGGATATACTGGATATAGCTCAGGGTCCAACATTCGACGAAACCCTATGGGAAAAAGAATATCACACCCACAACCCTTACACTTCATCAAAATTAAACAATAACGATGAAATTCGTATTCCCATACAAAATCAAGACATTTACACACTACCATGTGAAAGTTACTTGTATATTGAAGGAAAAGTTACTAAAAAGGACGGTACTACTACTGGTACAACAGTTCCATTTATAAATAATCCCATGGCTTTCCTGTTTGATGAAATTAGATATGAAATATCAGGTGTAACAGTTGATTCTACTAAAAAAGTAGGTATTGCAACAACTTTAAAGGGATTAACATCTATATCACCTAATGAAACCAATTTAATACAACCTGCAGGATGGGTTTTACCTGCAAAAGACACAATCACTCCAGATACAAATGGAAATTTTGATTTTCATATTCCGTTACGTTTGTTGCTTGGTTTTGCTGAAGATTATAGGAAAATAATATTAAACGTTAAACAAGAATTAGTTTTGTTGAGATCTTCAAACGATAAAGATATTATTAAAGCTCCAGACGGTACAACAGATGCAACTTTAGAATGGAAATTAACATTAGACAAAATTGTATGGAGAGTTCCACATGTAAAATTAGCTGACGAGCATAGAATGCTACTATTAAGAAAGTTAAAGGCTGATCGTGATATTGTAATTCCTTTTAGAAGTTGGGAATTTCATGAACATCCCAGCTTGCCAACTACGGATCGACACACTTGGACAGTTAAAACATCTAATTATGTGGAACGAGCCAGGTATATTATATTTGGTTTACAAACAGGCAGAAGAGACACCATCACCAAACATGCAGGCCAATTTGATCATTGCAACTTGAAAAATATTAAAGTTTATTTAAATTCACAATTTTTTCCATACGATAATTTAAATGTGTCATTCGCTAATAAAAAGTACAGCATATTGTACGATATGTATGCAAGATTCCAAAGTTCATATTATGGTAAAACGAATGCACCTTTACTATCACCAGAAAAATACTTAGATGGTTACCCTATAGTTGTAATCGATTGTTCTAAACAAAATGAATCGGTAAAATCATCAAGTGTAGATATAAAAATAGAAATGGAATTCAACGCGCCTATATCGGCTAATACAACTGCATACTGTTTAATTCTACATGATAAAATCGTAACATACACACCTTTAACTGGAATTGTTAAAAATGTATTGTAAAAGACCGGTTTTCCTACATTCCAATGCATTCCGCGAGTATAAAAGCAGAGCGTTCAGCTCGCTCCTCATCAGTTTGTTGCCTGTTGTTGTATGGGTAGCATCTTATTCAATATGGTTTCTCCTAGTGGTACACAAGAAAATGTAGTAGATATTGAGAAGGAGATATCCGACTTTTTAGATCTTCAAGGTCAACCGGAGGGAGATGAACACAACGCTTGCGGACAACTCCACGCCAGTAATAATGTTGAGGAAAAAGGTAAAAGAAGAAAGAATGCACACAAGAGGAAAAGGGATATTGAAGATAATATTTCTCCTAACATATTAAGTGAGGTATTCTTGCGAATATTTTACCCAATCTCTTCCAGTTTGGACAAAAGTGTTTTAATCGGTGTTATGAAATCTACAGATTATTCCCCTACTGTAATTTTAACTCATGGACCCAAAATGATTTTGTTTACGGACACTGCTTGGGAATCGTTTATGAAACACTTGCATCTGCTAGAATGCTATTTAAGTAGTAACATGTTTGGAAGAAAGACAAGAGTAGGCCTTTTGGATTCAAATGTGGAAATCGATATTGTTAAACATCGTGGTGATCATCAGTTGCGGTTTAGAGATACAACAAGACATGATAACAAGATTCAACTTAATCGAGAAGAGTTTTTTATTCTAACTTGTGCAACTGAACCAATAACGAGATACTTGAGACAACTGGTGTTTTCAAGTTCAATTATTAAAGATTATCTGGAAGACACTTTGGACAAACAACCGGACGCACCTATATTGTACGGACCTGTAGATACTTCTATATTCAATAGGGTTCCTCATGAAGTACAAATGTGGAGACAATTGGAAAAGTACGCTCAACTACATAAGAAATCAGTAAAACGTGAAAAAGAGGAAGAAGAAGAAGGAGGAGAAGAATCAAGTGTTAGTGATGAAAATGAAAACAAGGAAAATGTAAAGATGGAAACCTAAATGACAATTAACTACACAGCAATGGTTAATTTTTAAAACAATATCAAACACTTTGTGGGGTTAGGCCTACCGGGGACGGTGCCCACGTTAAATATACACCAACGCGCCAACAACTGTACGGCCGGGTATAAAAGTCGTACCTACCGTGGTGTGGAAATCAGTTGACCTTTGGACTTCGTCATGAGCAGACGAGTGATCTTCGCAATGGAGAAGGAAGAAGAACAAGTAAAGTCCAAACCTGGTATAATTGAGTTCCAAGCGTTTCGGGGTAATGATGATAGATTTATCATAAAAGAACTTGTGTTTTTCGACATCAATACAAGTGTTCCTTATTCGTTTTTATTTAAACCACCATGTTCTTATTCATCTTTAACTAGTAAAGCCGCTACTACCAACAGATGGATTTCAAAACACTTCCATCATATCGATTGGTATGATGGTTTTACAAGTTACACGGACTTGTATCACATTATGCATCACTTTTCAGACAAGTTTACCAATATTTACACAAAGGGGCTGGAAAAGAAAAGATGGATCGAAGGATTTACTCATGTTCCGGTTAATGATGTGGATTTGGATAAAAACTACAAGTATACGATGGAAAATGTTTGTATTTGTACTAAAAGTCCAGAACATGAAAAAGATAGACATTGCGCTTTAAAAAACGCCTATAAACTCGCATCTTACCTTCAAAGTGGGGAAATGGGGAGTGGTGGGGGTAGCGGGGGTTATATAAGTGAGGAACAGACCGGGACCTGGCATGAGTATTACTCGAGATTCCGAGACGACAACATCTCCCAGCAAGAAGACGAAGAAGACGATCTATAACTTGACCATGGCATCTCACCAGTTCCTGCAAACTTTGGTTGAGCAGTTCAATGCTCACTCCAAATCTACCATACTACCCGTCAAGAAGTGTTCCGAACTTAAAGACGAGAAGCACTACATTATCCACGCCATGAAGAAGATGGAGACTACAGTTGGAGAGGCCATCTGCTGCAGTCTTAGCGAGGCACCGTTCACTCCGGGGGATGAGCCCAAGTTCCAAGTCTACCTGCCGAAACGGTTCGTCCATCTCCTCCAGAACGAGGATCTGCGCTCCATCCAACCCGGCTGTCTCTACCTGGTTTCCCACGGTTGCACGGGTAGCAATTCCACCGAGTTGACCATCCACATCGCCGACAAGCAGCAGTGTTAGATTTAAGTTTTACTGTTGTACATATGTTATTGTAATGTTTTATAAATAAATAAACCATAAAAGACAAAAAATGCAACATATCAATATGTGAAGTTTGTCACATATTGATATGTTGCATTTTTTTTTTAAACTTCGCAGGTGACCTTGACCTTTGACCTTTGCATTTCACAGTTACCTCCACCACCACGCTACAAGTCAAACCTGCTTGAATGCAAAACACCCCCACCACTTTTTCATATACCTCCAAGTGCTGTGCCTCGTCTTCATTTCAACTCCAGCAGCCAACCTAACAACATCAGTATGTCTCTGAACGTAAGCTGTGCCAGCTATGAGGAGGTGACGATCAAAACGCAACAGGAGCTGAACGACTTGTACAAGGAGTTGCAGCTGATGGTGGCAAGAGGCTACCGTATAAACGTGCAAGTCTACGCTTGCAATATACGGAATCTTCGGCAGCCGAAGGAAGAGCCTGGACATTCCTCTTCAACGACAGCTTCCTCACCGGCGTCAATGAAGACCGAACCAGACAACTTGGATTACTTCAGCTGACTAGCGGTTGTCTTCCTTGTCCTTACAATTGTAGAATATGTTTATTTCTTCATTATATTAAAGAAGTAAAAAGAGCAAAGCCACCTATCTTGTTACTGACATATATGCTCAGTAACAAGATAGGGTTTTTTTAAAACACAATTTGAATGACCTTGAAACTTCCCCCTCCACTGATTCGCTACCCCCACCACTTCACTGTTGATATACATGAGACAACATAATTAGATACCTCATTCCTTCTTCAACAGCCAAACCTACAACATCAACAATGGCTAACCTACCAACAGATGAAAGATGTCCTCACGCATGCTGTGACTTCGTACACAAGTTAGAGAAGAGGATGCAAGAGAGGGCGATAAGAAGAAAGCAGATCCACTCAGAAAATATCATGATAGTAAACGGCTATCTTTTGTTGTTCGGCCCTATCATGGTTGTACTTTTCATACTGTATGGCATAGTCACATGTGTCGGCAAGGTTGCAGAAGAAAACGCTCGCCACCATCAATTGGAAAGTTTCAATGTTACTTTCTAGGTTTTCCTTTTTTAAAACTCCATTTGGATGACCTTGAACTTTCCCCCTCCACTCCTTCCTTTTTAAAACCCAATTTAAATGACCTTGAAATTTCCCCCTCTACTTTTCGATAATGTTACAACTGACTGCAGCTCACCTCATTCCTTGCTTAGCTGCCATGGCGGAAGGAACTCTTTCTCAAGTTGACTCCACTACGGACGAAGCATTTCCCTTGCGGTGGACTGTTCATTTACAGGATGCGACAGAAGTGGAAGTCTTGTATCAAAAATTACTCAATGTATTCAACGGGAACCCTGGACCTCTTGAATGTAGAATGGATTTGAATTTTGATGCAACCAGGGTCGGCACAGAACCTTCAACTTCAAGCCACCCTCAGCAACGAGATTTTACACATTTATACACTCCAATATCACCGGAAGGTGTAACTGTCTGCGAGGCTGACTCAACTACACGTTATGTTCAGCCGAAGCCTTGGGTGTTGATTATTAACAATGTGTACAAAGTGGATTTGGTATGTAATAGATTAAAGGAGTTGATGGTACAAGATCCAGGCCTGCGCTTTCAAATAGATATACATTTCATCTGGAGAGCACCTGCGCGGGGCTCTTCGTCTGACAGCTCTCCAAGTACGACGGACGAGGAGGACGACTAGTCATTTTTTTTAAAACTCCGTTTGAATGACCTTGACCTTTCCCCCTTCACTGAGTTTATTTAAGGTGCACTCTCACTGACTCTAGCATCATTTCATCGCGCACCTTCACCGCAGCAACATGGAGAGCCAACTCAACTACTGTTGCGAACAGAAATGTTTTTCATGGCCAAATGACATTGATGTGGTGGTTGGCTTGGCTTGTAGAACATGTGAAGCTTTTGGTCAGTGCATGTGTAAGTGCAAGTCTTGGAAGAAGCCGAAACCGAAGTTGAAGACATTCCATGTGTACCAAATGAGAGGGCATAAGTACACTTGTTGCCCTGAACGTTGCATTGAATTCAAACTAAAACAGCTAACTGGCTGCAAATTGTGCAACAATCATTTTGCAGGTTTTTGCAAACATTATTTAGGAGCGTGTCAATACAGATCAACTTGGCATACCGAAGCACTCACTATCAATGAAATGGCTATAGACTCACAAGAGTAGTCTTTCTACTCTTTGACTTTTTTAAAACTCCGTTTGAATGACCTTGAAATTTCCCCCACCACTTCCCCATATATCTAGAGTACGCAGGGCCCGGAGGTCAGTCGCTTGGCGGCTGTCGTAGGATGCACATCCGTGTTGTGCAGTCTGCTGTGCAGTTTTGATTTTAACCAGTTCAAGGTCACCACACTTAAACTCTGGCGAAAATGTCAAGCTGTTAAACACAATCCTAAGCCCCAGGTTCACAGTCAACCTCAAGGTCATCCCACTTTAACATGTAAATTTAAGGTAGCACCAAAACGGTGCTACCTGGCTTGACATTTTCAAGTTTCCAGAGGTCATCGCAGTTTCCCCCACCACTTCCCATATACCTAGAGTGCACGAGGCCGGACAGTCAGTCGCTCGGTGTCTGTCGTAGGGTGCACATCGCGGTTGCTACTCCGATTCCTGACAATTTCAGGTAGTTCAAGGTCACCACACTTAAACTCTGGTAAATACACATTAAACAGTTGTACTAAGAGTAAGTTTTTCTAAGTGTTGACTCAAATCTGAAGATTCTTTAGATACATCTTTAAAAACAATCCTAAGTCTCAAATTTACAGTCAACCTCAAGGTCATCACACTTTAACATGTAAATTTAAGGTAGCACCGAAACAGTGCTACCTGACTTGGCATTTTTAAGTTTCCCAAGATCATCGCAATTCCCCCACCACTTCCCATATACCTAGAGTGCGCGGAGCCGAACAGCCAGTCGCTCGGTGTCTGTCTTAGGGTGCGCATCGCGGTTGCAGTAATGGTCGAATGGGGGCTTCTGGGTCAGTTCAAGGTCACCCGAGCGGTGTCACATGACGGTTTAGGCAGAGTCACGTTGCAAACTTCAAGTTTCCTCAGCACTTTTGCTGTTTCTCATCGCAATTTCGCTCCAAGTTGTCAAGGTCATGGTAACTGTGACTGAAACTCGGAGCGTAGTGCGAGAAACAGCAAAAGTGCCAAAAAATTTTAGGTTTCAGCGTGACCTTGACCTTTGTGACATCGATGACGTCATCTTGGTGACGTAAGGGGTGATGACGTCATCAGCACGTCATTTTTGTGACGTCATGGGTGTGACGTCAAGGAAGTGACGTCATTGGTGATGACGTCATCGATGATGCAATCGATGACGTCATCAATGAGGTCATTGACCTCGATGACGTCATCGATGACGTCATCCCTCAGGTGACCTTGAACTGAGCCAAAAGCCCCCATTCCCCACTACTGATAGGTTTTCATTCTGTTTTATAAAGAGTGAAGAAAAGAGGTAAGGGGGGGGGGGGAGGAACTTAGATTTTTTTGATAGGTTAGACTAACTACAGCAATTTATAGGTCAAACCTTGTGAACTATCGATGCCCGGACCAAAGGGTTTAAATGTGAGTGGCCCATTTAAACTATATGTGGGAGTGCCATAGACCGATTGACAAAGACCTTTTAAACTCTAACGTTTATTAATATAATTAAAACACGTCAAGACTTTTATTTAGAAATGATATTATAATTAAAGGGACTCATTAAAAACCTAAATTAAGCGAAAACAAATAAAGTGATATCATAAGGATATTTTGTCAATAGTATTATAAACCGAATTGATACCAAATATCCCCTAAAAAACACATTTGTAATTCATACAAATTTTAGGTATGTTAAAAATGGTTTCAACAGAACAATATTAATTTGAAAAAGTGTGTTCTCACATATTTTTCTCTGTGTTGTTTTCCAGAAATGACGCAATGGTTTACGCAAACCACTTTACCAGCTATGCAAAGTAAATTTGGAATCAAACTTCAAACGACATGTATTTTTTTCAACACAATCCTTTCCCGTAAAGATGGGTCGCAGGGGTATTGTTACATATAATCCGACAAAGCTTGAAAGGATAGTTGAGCCCATTGTAGCAATGTCACATAAAGAAAGGTGATTTCTAAGAAGTCTCTCTGAGTTCTCTTTTGTTCGTTTCACATGAATTTCCTTAAAAAAGGATGGTTAAGAGGTCACGTCATGCTTTATTCTACTAATAATGAATAGTTTAATCAGAAAATTAACTCGGAAGATTAAACTTAAGAATCACTCAATAAGGTGCCATAAAAACCTAATTTGGAGTGGAATTGAGAAATACTCAGAAACAACGTGTAGCTTACATGAAATACAAGTAAAATGTATTAGAAGAGTTTAATCAAAGAACTCAATTGGGAGTTATATAACTTTTACAGTATATCTTCATAGAAAAACATGAATCTTTCCCTCCTTTTTCTCATTGTGTGTGCATCATAGGAGAAATCTTCGCATACAGTTAGAAAGGTAGTATAACGTAGATGCATAATATACATTACATGTATTAAGGCCGTTAGCACTATCCGTTACATTATTTTAAAGTTTCAATGTTAACTTTATGATGGAAGTTTAATTTGTATGATGGAAGGCAGCTGCTGTAATTAAAAGTGCTAGCAAAGCAAGAATAACAAACGTTTTAGTTGTAAAATATTAAATGGGATCCAGACAGATCAACAATCAATATAGTAAATCGCAATAAATTAGGTCGAAAACTCATTATTGAGATCTGTAAGGCTACCCAGAATTCTCCAATAGCTATTAGCAATGGTTCTTATAAATTTATAAAACTATTTTTATAACAAATTGATTTTATTTTAGTTTCAATCTTTTCATTCAAACTAATAGTTTATTTCCTTTTTAATATGCAGTTTTTTGTTGGGATTTTTTCAAAAATTTTAAAATTACAAGCTTGTTATTTTTATATATTATTCTCGATTATACAAAATGAGTGAATATACAATTTTTCTCAATTATATTTGTTTTCCATTTAACAGTAAGCATGCACCACTAAGAGGTGTTAATTCAATTTAATGTTCTATTTCATATAATTTATATAATTTCTGCGTATTTCCTGATAGGATTTTAACATGCTTAAGTTTAAGTATTAAACAAAATTTTATCTGATATAAAATTTTGAAAGGAATATGTTTTCTCTTTCAATAGATATTAACAATAATTTTATTTCCGAATCTTAAAGAAATCAAAAGTAGTTTTATGATTTAGTATGTAATAAATATACTATTAACTGTAAGTACCAAAAGATTATCGCTCCTATGTGTATTTATGAGCTCTTATGTGTCTCTGGAGCATACGTTTGAACGTCATACCATATAAAGGATATGATCACAAACAAACCATTATATCTTTAACACAAGACCGTAGAAGAACAAAAAAATTAAATAATTTATTTTCTTATTATCATATTATTGCAACTCACCGGCCCTGCCTTTAACATATCCTTCCTCTGACCCCTTATATAATATACTGTAATATTAAAATATAAGAATGGTAGTATTAAACAATTACAACTATTCTAATGGTAATATTTTTTTCAAAGATTGTTGTATAGGGTATTATTGTATAATATAATTGTTGTATTTATAAGTAATATTGATTGATATACGTGTGCCAGTTGCTTGATTGGAAAACTCTGAGGAATTAAAAAAAGTTAACTAGCAACTAACATTGTTTTTCATTCTCTTTATTGCTAAAATCTCGATTTTACCTACAATTTTTTCAACATGGCCAACTTAAAAATTTTAAATTCTTACTTGTGTGTAAAAAAACAAACAATTGCATATAAATGGGGTGTTGGTGTTTAAAAGTTTATGTTAGCCGTCATTTTGGAAATATGGTGGACAAAATCAAAATTTGAAAATCACCGCATTAAATGAAATGAAAATCAATGTCGGTTGCTGTATATCTTTTCAGTTTCTCTTCTTGTTTTCAAACAAAAAAACTGACACACTTACATCAATCACCTTTTCTCTATATTTTATTAAAGGTTAGTAAAAAATATAGCTAACCCCAGGACTTTAAAACAATTATTTTTTTCATTTTTCAAGAAGTTAAAACTTTTTACCAAATATACAGAGAGCCCTCCATCCTTATTCTTCCGTAAATACCTTTAAAAGGTGATGTAGTTCATTACATCATCTACTAAGAATTTTTTTAAATTTATTAAGGTCTATTGAAACTCATATGAGCATAATTTTAGCTATAATTATAGTTATCTATAACCTGATCTTCCGGCATTCCTCGATTTCGCCAAGGAAATCCTCGAGTTTCGGAATTCCGTCCTTAATCGCCTTATTGACGTTCTTCTGAATAAGGAGAGCCTTGGTCATCTCCTTCAAAAGATCGTTCATTTTCTCCAGGGACAGGTTTTCCTCCTCGTTGGCATCGTCCTGCTGCTGCCGAAGCATTTGCATCTCGAATGCCGGACGAAGAGGGCTCTTCCTGGGAGGAATTCCTTGCATCCCGGCTAGAGGTGTTACCGGCTCAGTCACCCCCATACCCAGCTTAACCTCATCCTTCTCCTTTCCGGTTACGGCCGACGATCCGGCGACACCAGCAGCCTTGAACGGGATCGGCGGAGGGGAGGCTTTAATTCCCCCCGTCGGCGTCCCAGTCTTCGAGGTCGGAGACCTCTGCAGTTTTGAGCTGCGCTTAAAGGCGGCCTGCTCATTCTCCTTTAATTTCGTGTTTTGGTTTTGAAAATCCATACTTTTGTTTCACCAGCGCATCGTGCGGCAAGAGGCGGCCCTTCATCGGCCGAGAGCGGGTACACCCTCGGAGGTCTACCCCCCGTAGGAGATAAGACACCCCTACCCCGGTACTCCGGGGCCCGAACCTCCGTTTGCACCGATACACAAAATGTGCCGGACGTGCTGGGGGTCGCACCGTGGCAATGCAGAGTCCGATCCCTGCATCCATGCCGCACTCCCTGACTAAGGTCCGAAGCGGCTGGCTTCTGACGACACACTGGAGGAGACCATCGGCAGTGCGAGGCACACATCAGTCCCTGCAACACAACAGGGACACTCCCAGGACCCCCCAGCATGCGCCGGTCGAAAGAAGGTGGAAAGACACCCTTGGTTCGGGGTCGAAAACAAGAAGGTAAGCAAGGTTAGCTCAGGAAAGAATAAAGACGGTGAGCTAAGACCTGAAAGATGAGAAGAAAGGCCCTAGCTCGGGAAGAACTGTGAGGAGGGTCTCACAGCTTGGCTCAGGTACCCCGGGGTCGCCAAGAAACACCCGTACAGTGGAAAGCCCCCTGCCCCTGAGGGAGAGGCAATGAAGCAGGAGCGCGACGTTGTGAACCGAGTTATGTCTGCTTCGCCTCAAGCTCATCTGGCTGAGTCCCAGACTCAAGCCAGAAAGCGAAAGAAGAGGCAGAGCGGTTCTTCGCCGGGAAGCCCTGAGCTTGTTGAGGTGGACTCGGTGCCGAGACCGGTTTTTGTCACTGCGGCATCGCAGACATCTCCTGTCCAGGCTACTGAGTCCGCCCCGGGCGCTGCCGTGATTCCAGCGGCTACTCCTGCAGAGGTTCCTGCTCCGGCGGCTAATCCTGCCTTGGCAGCAAACTCTGCCTCAACACCTTTGGGGGGCTGGAAGACGCACCTGTCTAAGAAAGAAAGGAGGAGGCAGAAGCAAGCGGAGGTGGCTTCGAAAAGTGCGTCGAGGGTGGAGCGGACGCAAGTCTCAAACCCGGTTGGGGAGGCCTCTGGCAAGTCTGTCAGAAAGCCTAAACAACCCAGGCCTAAGAAGCCCAGGACGGAGGCAATCTTGATCAAGCCCTTAGGGGGGCGATCTTTTGCCGATGTTCTGGGTCAGATTAGATCGCAGGCCAAACCGGAAGAGACCGACACCGTTATCAAGTCTATTCGGCGAACCCAGAACGGGGATGTCCTCCTCGAACTGGGGAAGTCGAGTGACAAGATTGGATTTGCCGCTTCCCTCAAGACTGCACTTGGGGACAAAGGCTCAATCAAGGCCCTAGAACCGAAGTGTTCGGTCGAGATTCGGGACCTTGATGCCCTCTCCACCGAAGAGGAGGTGACCCGTGCGATCCAGGTGGCACTCCCGGAGATACCGGCTGATGGAGTGAGGGTATAGCTGACTAAGCCCAACCGAAGTCAGCTCCGGATGGCTGTTGCTGAGATGGGCGAAAAGCACGCCAATAAGCTGCTTAGCCTTCAGCACCTCAGAGTCGGTTGGGTCAGTTGCAGGCTCAAACGGAGGGTGGTAGTTACGAGATGCTTCCGCTGTCTCGGTTTCGGCCACTCCTCCCGAAACTGTAAAGGGCCCGACAGGAGTGCCAACTGCTTCCAGTGTGGAAGCCAGGGCCACAAACGTAAGGAATGTTCCTCGAGCCCCTCCTGCTTCCTCTGCAAGGATTCAGGCTCCAGTGCCCTCGGTCACTTACCCGGGTCTGGTCAGTGCGGTGCCTTCAGAGCCGCACTTGAACAGGCAAAAGGCAGCGGCCGGTAATTCGCATCCTCCAGGCCAACCTTCATAGATCCTGGGGAGCTGATAACCTTCTAGATCAGCTCGCCCGAGAACTTGGTGCTGACGCGCTCTTTATCAGCGAACAGTATCGGGACAGAGACCCAAACATTTGGATCTCGGACAGCCTCGGTACTGCTGCATTTTGGGCACGTAATACACGAGATGTCTCGGTGCGGAGTCACGGGCGCGGCCGAGGATTCGTCTGGGTTCGGTGTAGGGACGTGACTATCTTCAGTTGCTACCTCACACCCAACGAGGCCGTCCAGGACTTCCGCGACAAGATAGATAGCCTAGAGGAGTGCGTTCTCGGCACCACCGGGCATGTCGTCGTTGGTGGCGATTTCAACGCCAGGGCCGTCGAGTGGGGAATACCCTCTACCAGCTCCCGGGGGAAATACATCCTGGATTTCATCGCCAGGGCCGGTCTTGTCGTCCTCAACCAGGGCGACACACCTACTTTCCGGCGCCCCGGGCAGAGAGGCACGATCCCTGACGTCACCTTTGCGTCTGAGTCGCTCCTTCCGAGGATCTCTGGCTGGAGGGTTGTGGAGGACTACACGGGTAGCGACCACCAATACATCGTTTTTGACCTGCATGATCAGGCAAATCGTCGAGTTTCCGCATTTCGGGAAGGGCCACGCCGGTGGAACACCAACAAACTGGACGTGGTCAAGTTCACCGAAGTCATCTCTCGGGGAGCGCAGGGGAATCCTGGTGAGGCTGGGGCCGAGGCATTTGTAACATCCACGATGGAACTGATCGTCTCGGCCTGCGACCAATTTTTGACAGGTCACGGCTATTTTCGGTCGTACCTGAACCGGATGGGAAAGACCGGTTCACCGGACTGCATTTATTTCCCGGGTGTTCCCGACGATGCGGAACACACATTCTTCCGCTGTCCCCGTTGGGAAGGGCCCCGCCTGGAGGCCACACAAATCTTTGGTGCATTTTCGGTGGACTCGGTCTGCCAAAAGATTTTGGAGGATGAGGGCAACTGGGATTGTTTGTCACAGTTCGTCCGGGGCATCCTCCTGGAAAAGAAAACCGATCTGGACCGCGAAGTGGCCCAGATCCCTTGATCGAGCGGCTGGATAAGGAGCGAGCCCCACGGGCGTAAGCCAAATTTAGGCCTAGCCTGACGTAATGTGACAAACAATTCCAGGTTAGATTCCTAAAGAGTAGAGGAGGTTTTTTAGTGGGTAAACCCGTTTTTAGGGGAGCCCCACACTACAGGTTGGCCACCTGTGTGCGTAATGCATTTTTCCGCCTCTCCCTCAAAAAAAAAAAAAAAAAAAAAAAAAAATAGTTATCTATAACAAATACTAAAGTTATCTTAATTGTTAAATCCGTAAGATTAACATGATAGGTAAGATTTTTGTCTGAAAATTCAATGAGAACAAATGCCAATCAGGAGAGATGTGTAAATGAGGATAATGTAATAAGAATAAAATAGTCATTTCATTTTGGCGGATATGAACTTTCTAACGTATATATAATATGATTACACTCAAATTGAACTATAGTTAAGTGTCATTTATTAAATTAAATATCGCTCCCTCTTCATATGAAAACATTTTAAACCTATTCATACAATGTATGTCATATTTTTAAAAGTGGAGGCCCTTTTATAAAAAACGGCCCGTTAAATCTGCTAAATGAAAGCCCTCGTTTAGTAAACTTAACTGTTCTTCGTTACCAAGGAATATAGCCTATTATTGCAAGCAACAAATGGATTTTCCTTCCTAAGAGCGTAATGTTTCCCCACTTATCTCTCAGATAAATTACATTTTAACGTCTGAGAAGCGAATAGAATTATATTTCCACCCAGCAAGACCATCAACTATTTTAAAACTTTTGTGCACATGAAAAAAATATAATCAATGTAGAACTAAACGATCATGTGGTTCGTTTAAATTAATTTACATTATTATTACGTCAAGAAAAAGTTATTTACGTTAGAAAAACATGTGACAGATATTTTTAATATCAGATGAAGTTGTATTTGTGTCTATTACTATACAACACAAGTGATTGCCACTGTCAGAAAATCTCACTTGAATGGACCCAATTAGTTAAGTAGTATATTTCACCACTAGTCCGGAAAGTGACCCATTTCTGGGCGAGATAGTGTTTTACGCGCGAGGCGAAGCCGAGCGTGGGAAACACTATCGAGCCTGGAAACGGGCTTTCCGGACGAGTTGTGAACTATACTTTTCATCACGACGCAATTATTAATAAATGTGGTCAATGTGGAAGTTTTAAAGGAGGGTTATTTTTGTAAATTCTTCGCCATTGGACAAAGTAAACAAAGCTGGAATTCAAAATTTAATTTGTTTTAAACCCAGCTGATTGTTGCTGTACGGAAAAGTTTTTTTACCTTGGACGGAAAGTAATGTTTACAAACATTACTTTCCGTACAGGTCAGTAAAATCAGCTGACGGTGACAGTTTGGGAAATGACTACTTTCCAAGGTCTCAGCTGTACGGCAAGTTGTCACTTTCGTATACGGAGTGATGAAAAAATTATTTTACCCCTGAAAACATCTGGTCCTCCTTTTTCTAGCATTTGTTATTCTAACAACTGTCAAATTAAACTTCTTTCATAAGATTAACAGTACCAGGTTAAACGAACCTTGCTCGTTGGTTTTAATTTACTTTTGCTATAGTGTCATGGTAATCAATCTATTAAATGTACACCAGATTCTTCACATTTAACAGCTGTTAAAAAATTTCTTAAATTAAAGTTAATTTATTTTTGTTTAATTTTAGTTGTTATTTCGTTACCAAAATAGCAACCCATAAGAACAATGTTAAAAATTACGAATTTTAAAACTTAATTTTAGACAAATTTGATTTTTTCTGTGGATGAGGTTGTTTATTAACTTATTTTTGGCCTAAACACTCTTAAATGCAAAGATTAACCAAAATCTACCTACTGGATTTCGAGATCTTGGAACACACGTCCCTTCAGACTCTACGCGTATAGTATAGAATTGAAATTTTGAAGGCCCGCAGGGAGTAGCCCAGGGGGCTGATGTGAATTATTATGAGTCTCGTCTGCTCCTCACTTTTGCCACTATGCGCGGATTTCTCCTACTATGCACACAAGCTGAGAAATAGAGGAAAAGAATCATGCTTGCCTATTAATACTCGTAATATTCAATGGTGTTGAAAAGTCTAGAATCTTCTTGATATATTTATCAATAATTTAGCTCTCAGTTTAAAACTCTTCAAATTAAATTGAGGACCAAAAACCTATTTTATTACGTTATAATTAGGTGTCTAAGTCTGGTGTCTAACTTGTAGGCCCACCTAAATTATTCGTTAAGATATCAAGCCTTTTCCAGTATTTTCAGCGCCCCTGTATTAATAAATTGTGTTCGGAACCTCTCTGTCGATCAGTTGTTGAAATTTTGAACTTTGAGAAATTACTTTATTGTTCGATGCTGTGTTTATATCACACCTTAATTTGATACACCTATAATTGGCCAACATTGTAATCCTATGGATAACTAATAACAATAGTTGTTATAACTTTATATACATACATATATACACAATTAGTTATTGCTTATAGAATATTACAACAGATTGGATATTATATTTACATTTGTACATTACTAATCACTGATATATTTTGATATACCAATATGTCTTCGATTCTATCTTTAGGCATCTCGTGTGCCCTAATGTTTCTCGTCAAAAACAAATTTTGGAAGAAAAAGTTTTAGTATAATTTTTAATTTTTGCAATAGTTAAACCATTGACAATGTACTTTAATAGACCCAATGCTTTTTGTTCGATACCAAAATTAGGAAAGTTCGTGTAAGCAGCGCCAGATTCGCTGCAATCGATGTTGATATTATTCAGCTGTATTTACAGTGCTGCAAAAATACTTTACCACAACATAAACATAACCCTCAGTTATAAAATGTTTCATCCTTGGTTGAGAAGAGTGGTAATACTGATTTATCTATCATATTTCACTTGTTTTTCTTGTACGCCGCAGAAAATCGCACCACCGTCAACAGGTTTCAAGCTCGCCTATGATATGAGAAGTCTATTCACCTTAGGGTACAGGGTTAGGCAAAAGTCTGGACACCCCCAGTTAACTTTTTAACGCGTTGCAGTAGGAAAACCAAACTAGGCACATGATAACAACATGAAAAACTGCACTTTTTCATAAACTACACAACTTTGCCCCTGCCCCCAAAATGGGGTATTTTGGGGGCAGCCCCACATTTTCAAATGTAAACCCCTATTGGGTGACCCCTCATTTCAAATGGTTTATCAAGAGAAATTAAATGGTGCAAACCGGAGGTCGATATCTCACCACTAACCTAAATGGCAGCCATTTAAAAATTTGAGGTGGGCAAGCAAGTTTAAGTCTGGACACCCCCAATTAATTTTTTAACACGTTGCAGTAGGAAAACCAAACTCGGCATATTTTATCAACACAACAAATGCAATTTTTCATCAAAGACACAACTTTGCCCCGACCCCCAAAATGGGGTATTTCGGGGGCAGCCCCAAATTTTCAAATGTAAACCCCATTGAGTGACCCCCTCATTTTAAACGGTTTATCAAGAGAAATTGAATGGCACAAACTGGATGTCGATATCTCATCTCTAACCAAAATTGCAGCCATTTTAAAATTCAATAAGGGTTAATTAACATTTGTTAAAATTAAATCGGTAAATAGCTTTTTAGAAACGATAATTTCTGTAATTATTTTAGAATTGAACCGAGTAGTAGAAATGAAATAGTAGGTTCAATTCTAAAATAGTTCCAGATATCTCGATTCTAAAAAAGCTATTTTCCGATTTAATTTTAACTAATGTCAATTTACCCTTCTCAAATTTTAAAATGGCTGCCATTTTGGTTAGAGATTAGATATCGACATCCGGTTTGTGCTATTCAATTTCTCTTGATAAACCATTTGAAATGAGGGGTCACTAAATAGGGGTTTACATTTGAAAATTTGGGGCTGCCCCCAAAATACCCCATTTTGGGGGCAGGGGCAAAGTTGTGTAGTTTATGAAAAAGTGCAGTTTTTCATGTTGTTATCATGTGCCGAGTTTGGTTTTCCTACTGCAACGCGTTAAAAAGTTAACTGGGGCTGTCCAGACTTTTGCCTAACCCTGTATAGTCAAAGGTTAAACCCATATTTAAAAGAAAACTCTCTTATTGACGTTGTATTCAAAATTAAAACTTGAAAGGAAAAATACAAGTATTTGATAGGATGTCTGTATAAGATAAATAGTATTTCTAAGAAGAATTGACAGAGTTAAGATTGACATCCGTTTCGCCTGCGATATCCAATATGTGCATTCAAGAAAGAAAACGTTGTCTTATACCAATATTTTGCAAAAATTCAAAGTACACTGTTATTTGGTTGTATAGGAACCACGTTGCATGCTCTGACCCAGTACAGTTGCAATAGCTCTCAAGTGTGCGTGTTTATTTGTGCTCCACTGAGAATATTCTCTGTTGTGTTACTCTCATTAAGAACTTGCAGCAATTATTCTTAGGAGGATTAGTTTTCGTAGCTCTATAGTTATATAATATTCTTCAAGTATCTTCTGTATACCATATTAATGGTAATGAAATATACATTTTAACAGTTATAAGAAACTATTTCAATTACTTATAAGTTTATTTTCATCATTGCTCAATTGCTGTGGCAAGCATGATTATTAAAAATGGTCATTCACATGTAATAGTAGTTTTCTTCACTAGGATGGAAAGTGGCTTTTTCCTGTTCCCAATTGCGTTTTACTGCGCCAAGCTCGGAAATAGCACTTTGTTGGTTATTTCGGTCCGTTGCAGTATAGTTTTTACAATGACATCACCCTCGTTGCCTTTGATTTTGTTTCTTAAATATATTTTTGTTTTGATTTATATTAACTGCAAATAGTGTAAATATTTTGTTATTTGTTTTTCGAGAGTACAAATAGTAATTATTGTAATTATATAACTTTTTATTTTACTACCAATCACCGAAGTCCAGAAGGCTGAGAAGAGAGCCAAGAGCCAAAACCATTTCTCCCGCCGACTAGTGCTTCTTGTTACGTTTGAGGCCAAGAATGCCTTTAATTCGGCGAGATGGGTCGATATGTTGCGCTTCACATCTTTCGCATTCCGAAGTATCTGTTGCGGCTTATCGAGGACTACTTCCGTTCTAGGCGTACGTCATCTGAGACGGAGCGAAGGCGATGGACGTCACCTCCGGTTGCCTTGCAGGGTTCAATACTCGGCCCGGATCTCTGGAAATCGCTAATGACAACCTGAGATCTAAAATGCCAGAGGGAACTATCTTAGTTTAGTACGCCGATGACATTGTGGTTCTCATCGCCACAAGAAACGTTGAACTGGCCAAGCTTAAGTTGAATCGGGTCATCCGCGTGTTCAAAGCCTAGAAGTTCGATCACGGTCTTTCGCTTGCCCTGAGCAAGACGGAGATCCACACAAAGATACCGTCGTCCCGCTGCGAGTGGGAAGTAAAATGGTCCAGTCAACGCGTGCCGCTAAGTACCTCGGAGTCATGGTGCACAACAATTTAAGCTGGAGAAACCAGATCTTCCGTACGGTGCACAAGACTGCTAATGTAGACTCTTATATTAGTAAGCTGATGACAAATGTCGGGGGTCCTCGGTCCAGCAGGAGACGGTTGTTGATCTGCGCAGTCCAGTCCGTGCTCCTTTACGGTTCAGAGGTGTGGGCAGAAGCTCTCACAAAGGAATTTTACAGGTTGCGACTCGCCCGGGTTCAGCGTCAAAATGCGCTCCGGTAGTGCTCCGTTTATCGGATAGTACCCATGCCTGCCGTCTTGGTAGTTGCCAGAGTCATCCCTGTCAAGCTCGTGGCAGGGGAGAGGAAGTCGATTTATCAGAGACAACACGAGATCGACCAGGGTTCGGCGTAGTCAGAATAGTGCGCCCTAATATTTCAGCGGTGTCAATACAACTGGGAGCACGACACCTGAGGACTACGGACTGCGCAACTCATCGAGCAGGAAAAACCATCGGTTTAAAGGAGGCGTGGCGAGGTTGACTCCTCCCTTACACATAGTTCCTGACAGGTCACAGTCGGACCTGAACCAGATGGGCAAGACTGATTCACCGTATTGCATTTGCTGCATGGTTGTTCCCGACGACGCAGAAAACACCTTCTTCTGCTGTCTGTGTTGGGAAATGCCCGACTGGAGCCCACAAGAAAACTCGATGTTTTTCGGTGGACACGGTCTGCGAAAAGATCATGGAGAATGAAGGCAACTGGGATTGTTTATCACAGTTCGTCCGGGTTATCCTCGTGGAAAACCCAATCTGGACCGCGAAGTAGCCCAGATCCCTTGAACGATCGGCTGGATAAGAAGAGAGCCCCATAGGCGTAAGCCTAATTTAGGCCAACACTGACGTAACGTAATAAACAGTTCTAGATTAGAATTCTGAAGAGTAGAGGAGATTTTTAATGGGTAATGCCGTAAATGGAGAAGTTTAATTTTCTTTGATAACGGTTTCAACGAAAACTTTCAACTATTTGTTTATAATTGAATTAAGTAAAATGATTGTTAAACCATTTTTAAAACTTCATTACCTATCTATGAATACAGAATCAATTTTCTCTCTCAAAAAATCTTATATTTTGAAATGCTTTAAACTAAAATTATACGATATTATGAAGTGAATTTGCGAAGCTTGCAATGTAAAATTCTGTATATTAATTGAGTTCAGCCAATACAAAAGATCGCCAACATTAGAGGCGTGCCTAGTAGGACTGGGGTGGGTTTACTGCATTGTAATCCGCCACAGATTAAAAACCTATAAACAAAACCTTCTTGAAACATTCGAACTTGGACGGAATTGTGATTATTTCTAAATCGGATCCTATTCAGCCTGAAACGAATACGTGTGTCTTATACTTTACTTAATACTACTTAAAATCATCTCATATACTCATCAATTGTTGATATTTTTATTTTTACGACCTGCTGTTTATTGTTTTGATGTTTGTTTTGTATGTTATTTGTTTCTTAATATTTTCAATAAATTTCCATTAAAGTGCAGGATTTGTGTTTTTTTCTTCTTTTTTAGTTCTTCCCTCAGTGTTGACTATATTCTGTAAGTGTATAAACTGGAGATGTCAGAGACCAGTATTTTAATCAACTCGCCTCCTAAACCTGACGTATTTTATACGTTTGTTTAACTTTACATATAAAAATCATGATCCATTAAAAAAATATCATACATTTAATATGAAACATATTATGTATCAACTTATAATTTTAAGCAATAATCTACAATATGTGACCTATAAATAAAATACAAATCAGTAGAGTTCAAAGTGCACAGCTATTTTTTTTTATTTTTTATTTTTTATTATTATCTTGGTAACACACTTGTGAGTTAGCAAGTGCTCCCAACAAACTAAAATGTTTCAAACTATGAATTGAAGTAAATATTCCAAAACGCTCTAAATCAAAGAGACGGGGATTGTTTTATTTATTGAGGAAAAC
The DNA here is from genome assembly GCA_030545055.2 of Neoaliturus tenellus. NCBI lineage: Eukaryota > Metazoa > Arthropoda > Insecta > Hemiptera > Cicadellidae > Neoaliturus > Neoaliturus tenellus. The sequence continues at coordinate 99,131,413 of CM061533.1, forward strand.
TTCAAACTGTTAGACCTATAACAATCATTCACTTTAATTACAGTGTATTGAGGTAGATTATCATCTTACGATTAGCTGATAATGACACGCAGACTATAGTAGGATTCACGAAAATAGTCCGATGAGAGTCGATACATTGTTGCCAAATTTATTCTGAAACACATTGTTTTACTGTATTACACATGGTTAACGTACCCACAAATGACAACATTGCAGGGCGAGAGGGGGTGAGGGGGGAAACAGCTGTTAAAATTTCCATCGGACTATTTTTGTGCATCTTACTATAGTTAGGACTAGAGCTACTTATTCTGCATAGGTTTTTTTAAATAGAAAAATTAATGTTTCTGAGGATGGATAGCCTTGATAAATACAGAAGTTTAATTTCGTTTTTTGTGTGCTGTAGGTACCTACCATCCTGCTATAATATATGATATTTTCTTGTTGACAATTTGATGAAAATGTGATGTGTTTGGTGTAAAAGTGTCACGCTTTTCATAATTAAATGAGTTTTACCATCTATTTAGCATACCCCTCGGGGAGTATGCTTAATCCATGATTTTACCATATCAAATGTTTGTGTTCTTGTTACAAACATATCAACCTCAATGATAATTGAGGTGATCACAAATTACTTTACTAACTGAAAATGAAATTAGTAAAATTATGTAGCCTACAGTAGAACTATTTCAATTGTTATGTAAATAATGTTGGAAGTCGTTAGTGCTACTTTGAAACTTATTCAATCGAATAAGAGTGAATTATTAATTACTAGGTAAGAGAATCCTTATGAAGTATATTACACGTTTAATCATTTTTTCTCTGTAATCCCTCATATATTTAGAACTACGTACAGAATGTAAAGTTATATCAAAACCGGCTTGACGAATGTGCTATGATATTGTAGTGTTTACTACCGCGTTCGAACTATAGTGACAGTATATAGTACATGATTTGGTGTGTAATTCAAACATTTTTTATGCACACGTGGAAACTGGGCATTCCTTTTTTGCTAATACTGAAAAAAATCTCACGTTGTGGGGTAAAAAAAATTATAATTCACAATCAAATAAATTTTAACTTATTCATTATAACATGGAAAACATTTTTTATATATCCATATATAAAAAAATAGTATATATATATATATATATACATTTACAATGTAAACATATTATACCAATACGTAGGAAACTATTTGAAACTTATTTAATATTGGTTTAGTATGGTTAAATTTGTTATATTTTTATACGGGGAGAACTATTCGGTAGTTGCTAAATATTAAAGATTTGTATAAAACAGAACAAACTATTTACGTCTGGGTGGTTCTTTTTAGCAAAACTGAAATGAAAGTAATCTTAGAATCAACGTTTTAATAAAAGAATATCCAGCAGAAATTATGAAAAGTTAAGTGGCTATCCCAACAATCTTCTGTTTTAGGTACTGGTCGATTGCTTTTAATTCAGAAAAGGCAGACTTTAACTTGCTCTCTCTCGCTCCAGATAATATCAGTAATTAATTGGCTGAATTTGAAGATTATAGACTAAGAATGTGATTTATTTTCCTAGTAAAAACCCATTGAATAAATTATTAATACACATAAATTATTTGAAACATTGAAAACATTTCAAAACATTGAATTATTTTAAGAAATGCGTATTTTAGAAATACATATGTCTAGGTTATATGTCTATTCATCAGTTTACATTAAAAAGAAACCTTCGATTTCGATGAAATTTAGTATGAAGCTTAAGGCAGCATCCTTAAGTTCGAAAACGAGGTTAATCGTACTATTGAGACCGGAGTTGATGGGATTTTAAAGGGTCACAATTGGGTTTTTAGAATTTTTCAAAGATTTTTCACAGTTTTTTTTTTTTCATTTTAAATTTACTATACAATATAATTATATAAAGAAATAAAAAAATCAATTTGAGAACGTTTAAATTTTAAATAGTCCAATTTAGGACTTTTCTTGTTATAAAGACCATATGAGGTATAAGTGTGCCAAATGTCAAGTTCCTAGCTGAAGTGTAAGTGGGAAATCTTTTGTATAGGTCTGTCAGTGAGTAAGTGAGTTACACAAGGGGCTGTGTATAATATTAAATATATATACATATTTAAATATTTGAATTCTAGTTATAATAATCTGACATAAAAGTCAACGAGGTTATCTAATTATGCCTTACATCTCATCATTTAACAATTATTCAGACTGCATCGTATGATTTAATGTTTTTTGATATTAAGATGATGACATATTTTGTTAAAGTCTAGTGAACCGAGCATTGCTCATAACACTTTTTCACAGTAACACATATAATTTATTCAACCTAAGACGTATATATATAACGTATGGCTCATTTAGCCAGCCACCTAGTAGCAGCATAGGTTGTGTTTGGTATTAAATACGGTTTAAGAATAAGAAAATAAAAACTGCGGTGCAGAGCACCTGAGTCAATATATGTGCATATGTCAAATATGCACCTAAGACGAATAAATCTGTTCACAAATGTGTTTCTTTGGATAAAAAAAGTAACACAAAAACACATAATATTATTTCGTGGATAAAAACAGCCAGCACAAGGGAAGAAAGGCAAGAAAGAATTGACCTGCTTGGTCTGCGAGTTAAGTCGGTCGGTGAATTCTACAAACAAACAATATTGGTGCCTTTGAATATTCGGAGGTACCAATATTCCATACGGAATATTCATCAAGGCCAATGATTTGTTTACTTAGAAGCAAATATTTATAGTTAAAACATTGACGGAAATGTATAAATGTTCATACAGTGTGGTTGAAAAGTCCCGGAACGGTGAAATATGTTTTTTTACCATTATCGATAAAGTAATAAGACTTGGTATATCAGTAATAACCATGAATGTCAACTCTTTTAAGCTATTATCACTTTTTTATCCGTTAAAGGGGACGGCCCACGAGGAGTCAGACAAAATTCTTAAGTAGCAGCATAGGTTGTGTTTGGTATTAAATTATAGTTCTTTTTTAGCAAATTACAATGCCTCAAATTAGACTTCAAATGGATGACCGAGACGAAAATGGCAGGCAAACAACGTTTTCATTAAAATCATAAGGGTAAAACTTCAAAATGCAATAAATTTCTTAATACTCAACCTTTTGACGTCGGGTTTGTTGCTAATTACTCCAACTGCGAAAACGTTTAAAATTATGTATGATGCGACAAGTGCCAAAGCAGATTTCTGTAAGACTTCCAAGAGGGACAACGCTTTAAAGGGTGTGAGAATTAAAACTTGTTTGGCTCTTGTCACATCATACATTATTTTAAACGTCATTGCATTCGGAGTAATCAGCAACAAACCCGGGGTCAAAAGGTTGAGTATTAAGAAAGTTATTGCATTTTTAAGTTTTACCCATACGATTTTATTGGAAACTTTGTTTGCCTGCCATTTCCGACTCGGTCATCCATTTGAAGTCTTGTTTGCGGCATTGTACTCTGCTAAGTGAGAACTTTAATGTGATTCAAAACTTAACCTATGCCACTATTTAAGAATTTTGTCTGACTCCTCGTGGGCCGCCCCACTCTTAAGGGATAAAAAAGTGATAATGGCTTAAAATAGTAGACACTTATTTCTATTATTGATATACCAAGTCTCATCTCTTTATCTATTTAATGGTAAAAACTATATTCCACAGTTCCGGGACTTTTCAACCACACTGCATACGAATTCATGTCACAATTCGGGGTTTTCTTATGAAAGTCTAAAGTTTATTAATGTGCTAAGAGCTTGCAAATGCGATTGCTTCTTCCACTCTAACTGTATATCTCTCATCTTAACCGTTTCATTTTCTAGGCGAATTAGCCAGCAATGCCTCTTCCAATCACTCAATGAATATTCAACTGATCATCGTTAAAATTATAAAATAATACTGAATTTATTGGTTTACTGTTTATTATCTTTTATTGTCATATTACTGTATTAAATAGTATAATCGCACAGTTTTAGGTTTCAAATGTGGCAAAGCGTTTATTACTGATATGGACCTCTAGAATTAACCACAAAGCAATAAAATAAACCATTGTCAAAATTCATTCATAAACAACCTTACTAATATATGTCAAAATGCGATTGGAAATCGCAATTTAGCTTCAGGCTAGCTAACGTTCCACGTGCACGATGTGAGTGGACTGTCTAGTGATGACATTCCTATTATATTTATATTCTTTCATTGTGCACTGAATCTTGATAATCTTGATAATCTTGAATTTGATAATCTTGATAATCTTTAACATTAAAAGGTAAAACTTAAACCAGGAACAGAGTTTTTGAGAAATTAATTTTTATAGCAGTTTCACATTAGTTTAAAGTCAGTTCATGTGTAACTTCATGTTTAATATTATAGTGGATGCAAGAATATATGGTTGACCAATCTGTAAGGACTGATCGCATAAGCTTCATGCACGTCCACCAATCATCAAAGGTCCATTACACTCTCCGAAGTCCAAGTGCCCGTAATGTCAATCAAGACCAGTTTACGCTCAACCTCAGGTGACTAACTGATACATCGCAATATCACTGACAAGGTTAATAATAAACTTAATATATACTGTATAAAGAAAAATAACAATTGAATTGTTTTAAAACATTTTATTCTTAAATTGTAATCATGAAGTTATTATTTTTCATTGCTAGCATTTAATAAAGATTATTAAGCCTGAGGTGTCACATGTTATTTTAACTCCCGAACAGTCAGTGTATTAAAAGTGCTTTTTCCAGTGGTGTTTGGGAGTATTTCAAAAGTACACTATCTTTACAGAAGACACTAAACACATGCCATTAATTTAATAAATAGTAGGCTAATTTACCTTATCATCTTCAATTGTGTAGTAATTCTCAAAAACTACCTCATAACTATAGTTATGAGGTTAGATATAGTTATGGGGTTAAATATAGTTAGTCATATCTATAGTTTCGAGGTTTACTACCTCATTATCAAATCTTAATTTTTTTAAATATCATTTCAGTGCTGAACAGCTTGTCTTCGTCATAAGGTGACATACATATCACAAAACACACATTTAAAAACATTTTACACATTTGGTCGGCCGACACAACAATTATTTCCAGACTAGATACAGGTACCGATGCCGTGCGCGGACTGATACGACTGAACTGATTAACCAATACCCTGGAGACGTTGACTTGGGGGGGGGGGGGGGGAGAGGGACAATCAGCTGATTATCACAGACGTTATTATTTATTGTTTCAATGCGGTTGAACAGAATGTTGGAATTGAAAGCCAATTTTTCATTTATTACATCGCCCGGTGACTTCTTAAACAATTTATAAATTTCATAACTTTCAAGGGTATTCATTAACGGACCTTTGTTACATTTACGATTTGATAATGAGGTAGTAAACCTCGAAACTATAGCAATCGATTGATAATTACTACAGGATTGAAGACGATAAGGTAAATTAGCCTACTATTTACTATTCTAATCAATCCAGGAGGCATTAATATCTTATCTTATTTATTATATTATATACTCTAAAACAAGCTCCGTTTGTACGGGCAAAGTTTTTTTTCGCTCCAAGGGTTTTTGATTTTTTTGATTGAATATGGGGGTTCTGACCCCCAGAAATCGATTGGAGCTGGTCCCATAGCTGGGAAAATCCGGTTTTCGCGCTAGAGCTTTTCAAAGTTTCCATGTTATCTTTATGGAGATTTTATTAATTGAACAAAAATCAGCTGATAACTGTAGATATAAACCAATGTGTTACATGTTTAACCTAAGAAAATTATACCAAAGTGCAACACCCGTCGGCTTGGCGAGTGAGCGAAGCGAACGAGCTCGTCTTTAAAATGGAAGAGAGGGTGAGTGAGCTGAGCGAACGAGCTTTGTGCGAGAACGAAAGTAATAATTTTACCGAGCTTAAGCTCGGTCCCCCTGGTACTGAACAATTAACTTAGACCAATAACAATGATAAGTTAGTTTTGTTCACTTACCAAATTAATATAAACTATTGAAAAGAGGAAAAAGTGTAATCCGCCAGGTAATGTTAGTAATCAAAGCTGTTTTACAATAAAGTTAAATTGCAAACACCTCTGTCTTTTAGTTGTAACTCAAAGGTTGTCCTTTGTGAGCCATCATCCAGGCAAGACGAAACTTGACTCTAACGAGCGAGTTGAGCGTCATTCAATTGGGATTATGCAAAACCAGCTTTCTGGAAACACGGTTTACACGTTAAAGTTTTAAAACATTTTAGATATGACGATTTGCATGTCAAGCACTAACTCCATTGCCTTATATTTATTAATATCTGCCGAGACGAGTAAAAAGTTAACTAAATGCACTGATGATTGCTTTATAGCTATGATCTGTAAATGGTATTAGATTTTCCTGTTTACTTTTTTTAAGGTAAAATATGGTTTATTAAAATAATTACTATTATATCAGCCTCATAATTTTACAAATGTGTTAAGCAAAACAAATCAAACAATAAAATTGTAATAAGGAAATTACCCAAATATTTGATATTTTTCATATTTACGCCATGACTCTTTTCTCAAAACATAGGTAGAGAGTATACCGAGGTCCTATTGTATTATCTCTTGAATTCAAATCCAAGAGCCTTGAACATCATGCTGGGTAGACATGGAAGAACCGAAGAAGAATAAAATAAAAGTTGATGTCAGTACTCACTGGTAAGAAAACCACAATGAATTTACCATCCACCTTTGTCGACAAAACACCAATTTCCTTCACCCATTAAAACCCTCGAGGGGTCGCGCCGCTGTCTTTTCCACCGGGCGATAGGTAATTTTTTTTTTACTTCTTAGCGTGGAAGCTTAGCGCTACCCCCCCTCCTGTACCTTCAAATGGACTCGTCTGCTACGCTATCGCGCATTCCCTCACCCCCTCCAACAAGCCAGTCGGCTGCTGTATTGCAACAAGTTAGCTACCTGTGGTTTCCACCGTGCGCGACAGCATTGTATAACATATGATGTCGCGCACGGTGGAAACCACAGGTAGCTAACTTGTTTTCATATAGTATAATTTTTATACTATATGTTCATAGTATAGTGTTATAGTTCATATAGTGTTTTATTAGTTAATATTCTATGTAATATTTTGAATTTTAATCAATAAAATGGAAATGTGTACAACATTAGCATTTATTTATAAACCCGGTGGAATCCACCGTGCGCGACCTCTAAAGTGATATATTTTGCGCGACCTCTCGAGGGTTAAAACACTAACCGGAGAGTGACGCTCCATCAACACTAGTCTATATTAGAAAACTTATGTTTTCTAAAATATATGACCAAAGCCAAATTGTAGTTAAATAATAGGCCCTACAGTTCGACTTGTTGTACTTTGATGAAAAACTCGTTATTTGTTTTTTAGCAAGTTAAATTCGTAATTAAAACGTTTATTATTTATAATTTCAGAAATATTTGTATTCCATAGTATATTACGTTTCAAGTGCGGTGAATAAGTGTTTACCGGGAGAGTGTAATAGTTCCCATGCAAGTCGAATCCGAGTGCGGGGTTATCATCAAAGTCTGGGATGTTTTTCATCAAAATATCAAAGTTTGAACAAATATTTATTACAATATGTATGAGTCACTAACCTACTTCACCTTCGTGAGGTTATATTTTTTTACTATGACAATGCTCCTTAGAAGTAGAGTCGAGTAAAGTATCATTATGCTACTAACTTGTAATGGAATGTAATTCTCTATGCATTCCCCAATGAACTGGTTCCCTGTTTAAACAACTTCAGTAGTTTGGTATAAATGCAATAGTTTGGTGAAAAGGCAGAAAATGATATTTACATTTTGGAGGTCTAAACCTTACTACTTTTTATCTCCTTTTTTATTTTTGAGAAATTAAATGTGGTTATTATTCAATTTACAAATTTTAACAGATCTTAATTAACTCTCAGTAATACTTTTAAAATAGTAAAACAACGTGATGGCTGATTTTAGTAATCAATATTTAAATAAAAGTATTCACTGCCAATATTTAAGTATGTAGTTTGGCCAAGACTGTTGATTTTTTAACGGCTTTAACCAATAGAATTACCAAACTGAAAACTAGATTTCCTAAAAGCACAACTCAGAAAGATTTTCATCAAAGTAGTGTAAAGTCTAAGGCTTTCGAGCTTAGAGGGAAGATCAAATCCAATCCCTTCATCTGGTCAAATCGAGTAGGGGATCCGTCAAGCCTCTCTCAAACTTGGACCAAATGGTCGTCAAGGTTCTATTTTAGATAGTAGTTATGTCGACCTATTTATAAACATTGTACTTTTGTTAGTGTTATTCAAATCTCTTATAGTAAAAATTGTACTGTTTAATGTATTAATCAATTAAAAAAACCATTCTATATGGATTTGAAAACTAATGACTGTTATAGATAAAGTATAAGTGAATTAAACATGGCATTTTAGTTTGTCACAACCTAAAAATTAAATTAAATTGACTGATTAAATTAGTTTATGCCAATCACTTTTTTATTGCTGATGTATGTATGTTCAATTGATTCTACTTTGATAACAGCCCAAAAGAAAAAAATACAGGATTTAAGGTGGGTGAAAATTGCAAAATTGAAAAAAATTGAAACATTACACTTTGAGTGTTTAAAAGTAAAGTCAGGTATTTTGTGAGAAGCTTGCTTTTGTGCTTAGAGAAAACCCATATTGTTGGTGTTATTTTCCATCTTCTGCAAAAATATATTTATCGCGGTACAGGTGTCAATTAAACCAGCACGTGTTGTTATGAAATTTCCTCTAAAAGCTTTTTTTTAAATGTCTGCATGTATGTTCAATTTACATTCATTTACCTTTTGGCTTATAAATCATACTAATAATAAAAAAAATTAAAACCTTACGTCTGTCTTAAAATTCTAAAACCAACTATACTAAATAGGCAATATATTGGATTAATAAAAATGACATTAAAACAATTGATTTTATATAAATTAGTCATAAGCCAATATTAATATAAAGATTGTATTAAGTTAGCTATTTAATATTCCATACTCTCACCCCTGTAGCATTCGAAAAATACACACCCGTCTACGGACGTGATTTGGTGACAGAAGACCCATACGTTCTTGTATGCAAGTATAACGTTAATTTTAATCAAGTTTCGATGAATTAATTAAAATCTTAGCTGAAATGTGACACGTATTATTTTTGTATTTTTACATCACTGGTATAAAAAAATAAAATAATATAAAAGTTTTCGTTTAGCTCTATAGATTGACACTTATTTATTAAACTATATCATTGAAGAAATACAATTCTAATAATTTTATAAATATAATTAAGAACGATTTCAATTAAAAAAGCGTGTTTCATTCGTTTTTTTGTTTTATTTTTTTTACTGAAAGAGCTAATTATATTCTTAGATCGTTATTTTAATTTTTCTAAAAATGCAATCGTCCTATTCAAATTGTAGTGTTACCGTACTAATATGGACAACGAAGTATCTTACATTGTAAATTGCTGTATAAATAACCAAATAAACATATAAATGGCAAAAAAAATGTTTTCTATACAGAAATAATTGTATTTATTTAGTACAAATAAAGTAAAATATAAAATTGTTTTTCGTTGATTTATATAGATACCAGTATAATTCAGAATAATTCTTGGGTAAGATGTCAAGTCTTTTTAGTAATTTTCTTCTTTTGTGAGATTTGAACATTTAATCTAACAATGTTTTGAAAAACTATTCTACAATGGTTCTGCCCACGTAAAACTGCCATAATATGTCAACTATTTACGTGAGTAGAACCGTTGTAGAATAGTTTTTCAACATAGGTATCAAGGCTGATTAAAGATTGAATATTTTAAAATCATATCGTATTTATAGGGTATATTACATTAAACATTATTCTCATTAAAACATTCTAACTAATTATTAGACATCATAACTACTCATGAATTTATAAAAATTAAAATTTATAAAAGTAAAAATTGATGTATTTTGGGCTTTGTTCTGAGCCCATCTTCAGTCAGAAGGAAGCCAGAAATGTATAAATTTTTTACTATAATATCTAATAGTTAGAAAGTTTTATTTTATCTGTTTATTTACCATGGAGAAAAATACAAACCGTAAGGAATTAACTTTCTAACTATTTACAAAAATCCTTGTACAAGGATATCTTTTCTTCATGTCAACTAATCTCCTGTAAATAAGAATGTAGGGGAATCTCTCGATTTAATTTGGGATTCTACGTGGGAAGAGTTTCGGTCGCAAAACGAATCAAGATCACGTGTTGAAGGGCGGTGATATCTCAAATTGGTTGAAACCAATTCGTACTTATAGCAATTCTCATTATACATTCAATATTTTGATAGCAAAGTAATTCAAATAATATTTTACAACTATTTTTATTATATTGTTTTGTGTTATATAAATATATATATATATATATATATATATATATATACTGCAACTTTATATATATATATGAAATTAGTAAACTAAATTATTATGGACTTGGTGTTGCTGCCATCGGAGTCATTGTCTCGTGACTTGCACCAGTGCAATAATTATGATAAATGACCTTAGTATAAAAGTGAACAACTTTAATGTTTGCTGATGTAACCACCCTCCTGGATACCTTAAAGAGATTTGAGACATCTCCGAACTTTTTCGTGGTTTTTTTCAGGGAGAGGAAGTAAAAAATTGCACACTTCATTACCCACACAGGGGGCTAGCCTGTAGTGTGGGACTCCCCTTAAAAAAGGGTATACCCACTAAAAAATCCTCTTTAGGAATCTAGCCTAGAATTGTTCGTCACATTACATCAGGGTTGGCCAAAATTAGCCTAAACCCATCGGGCTCACTTCTTGACCAGCCACACGCTCAGGGGATCTGAGCCCCATAGCTGTCAAGTTCAATCTGTTTTCTAAGGAGGATGCCCCGGACGCACTGTGACAAACAATCCCAGCAGCCCTCATCCTCCAAGATCTTTTGGCAGACCGAGTATAACAAAAATGCCCTAAAAATAAGTGTGGCCTCCAGGCGGTAGGCCTGCAGACTACGAACAAACTGTCCCACATGTGTTTCCTCTTCCTGAAACTAAGACACTATGTGACTACTGAGTATTAATGGGTGTTACACCCTTTTTTATTGTGACGTGTTGTTTTTAGTCTTCTACTACGGGCCTCACATCTCATGAATTGCTCACTCATGGCTCAAACTACAAAAAATATATTGCGTAAGAATTACTGCAGCAAGTGACTCCTGCCATCCCTGCAAGCCACTGTTTTCTAGGAAAGTAGTTTTTACATTTACTGACATTTAGTCTTCCTCGGCTTCATAAACGATTTCATCTACCCCTATAACACCCGGTGGCCAAGTGATTTAGATATCCTGACAATCTGCCTGTCTAGGTAATAAGCCAGTTAAGCATCTCTGTTATAAGTGTTTATAACCATCCTCCAAATAAGGTTCAATATATGGGGTTTCCTGCCTTTACGAGTGCTATGGTTGAATAATTATGTCATGAGGAGGGCTTACTACTCCTCACGGTGTATGATTGACACAATCGGCAAAGTGATGGAGAAACGTCTTCCTGACCGCGGCGATCGTTTCTGTGGGTGACTTGTCTCCGCAGCAGCACGGTTTCAGATCCGGACACTACAACCTTGACGCTATCCAAACCTGCTGCCAAATACCCGGATGGCACGGTTGACAGCAAACTGTCGTTTGGCGAGCAGATTCTGCGAACCGCTGACAAAGCCGTCAAGGCAGTCTTATGACAAATGTCGGCAGTCCTCGTGCCTGCAAACGCCGTCTTCTTATGTCCGCCCCCTAATCAGTCCTCTTATACGGGGCAGAAGTCTGGGCACACTCACTGGAGAAGGGCTGCTACCGCAGCTGGCTTTCCCGGATACATCGTCGTTGCACCCTGCGGGACTTTTCTGCCTACCAAACGGTCTCTAAGCCAGCAGTTTTTGTCATCGCCGGTGTCCTCCTTATATCGACATATCGCAGGAGGTCCGAGGTTGGCAGGGTGACAGCCACCGCTGAAGATCGAGACCGCACCCTAGCGGGGTAACAACAAAGGCCTTGCCCAAAGTAATGCACTAAACAATTCCAGGCAAGTTTCCTAGTAGACGAGGGTTTAATATTGTGCAGTGTACATATTGGCAATTCTGTTACAAAAACAATATTTAAAAACAGGTAGTTATGATGAAGCAGCAGAGTGACAAGTTACTATAATCTCTTCCACGGTCACAGAGCTGCTTCAGAGTGTAGTGTTGTAACCCAGTTACTCTCATCTCCTTTCTTGTAATTGTTCAACAGAGTATGTCGCCTCCCGGCGAATTCTCCCTTTGAGAGTTTAACGCAATCAACACAAGACGGCTTGTTTAGCACTAAAAAAATGTTCAAGATTCTAGAGCCTTTTTAAATCAAACCTAAAATTTTTAAAGGAAATATCACTTATAGTATTCACTTATAGTAGGAAAACTCTTATCAGACCTGGCTAGACAAAAACGCCGTTTTACAATTACGACAAACAATTAATACGCAAAGAAATTAATGAATTATAGTGTTCTAAGTAAGGTTTAAAAAAAATTATTATATAAAAAATCTATTAATAGTCAGAATTTAAAATATATAATTATTAGAATAACTTAAAATAAAACAAAATCTTTAAACAAGGTAACATTTTTACTCTCATTACCACAGTACAAAAGTAGAAAAAATAAACGGTATCAGTTAACTGACACATACTTTCTCCCAACAATATAAAAACATGTGTTAAAAGCTTTAAACATTAATGTCTAGATGACTCTGTTGGATAGCTACCAGCTGAGCAGCGCGAGCTTGACCCTACGCGCATGCATCTGTGACTTTTAACAACGTACTGCGTTTACCGCTAAACGAAAAATTGTATTTTCTCCTCAACCACTTGACGTAGAGCAATAATTTAAAGTACTGGATTGTTTAGTTTTTTGAGCTTGATTTAATGGTGATAAGTAAAATTTATTTTGAGACAACAGATATTTTGAAAATCCAAAAAATTGATTTTTTAAACACTTTTTACTCCATAACTTTTGAACGCGCATTTTCTCGGAGATGCGGGTGGTGTCATTTTATCCACCATTTTAAGCTTAATAAACCACAAAATTTTAATCAAAATCGTTAGAGCCGTTTTTGAGAAATTTTGATTTTTGACGATTTTTAAGGGTTTTTGGGGGTAAAATACCCTTAAAAATCAAAAATTCAAAAAAATGAAAAAAACGCCTGGAATTATCGTGGATTTGGACCTATATACCAAATTTCATTAAAATCGGACCATTAGGGCATTCTATAGCTCTGTTTACATCCTGACACACATACACACACACACACACACACACACACACACACACACACAGACATCACTCCGAAAACCACTTTTTTGGACTCAGGGGGAACCATAATGGATAAATCCACCAACAACTCAAATTCGAAAATTTTGACGAAAACAATACTTTCTCCATATACTATGGTATAGGGGGAGAAAGTAAAAAATTGCCACATACCTTATACCCCAATTACCCTACACTTAATTAAATTGCCATTGTTTTGTTTACCTGTATTCAATTCACTAATGAATCATTTATTTAAAATATGGAGTTTTATTCACCACCATACATTATAAAATAGTCGTGCTTAACTTTATAAGATGAATACTTATTTGGTTTAAACTTATTAAAAAGCTTGTTCGGAAAGATTTTGAAGAATACACTTTATAAAATGGAAATTTAATTGACCTCAAACATATTGTAAGCCCTGGTGCTTACAGAGCTAAATGAAGAAAAAGAGAAAATCTCAGAAGAAGATTCCGACAGGCTTTTCCAAATCCTGCCGATAAAATGGCCTGACGCGCAAGCTGCCAGAAATAATCTCGTCAAAATATCTTCACGCCGCTCAATCGGAGATGAAGATTATTCTTGAGATGAGGATTACAGACATGTTTGCGTTAAGGCATCCTACCGATTCTTTTAAGACAGTACTTTGTATTTGGACTAAACTATCCATATCAATTTGTTCTGGATGTAAGACAGGTCAGGTTAGTTTTAAAGAGGGGTAAAAAATAAAAATACAAAAAATGTTAGAAACCATCACAACATGATATTTTCAAACATGTGATACAATTTCATATTAAGCCATCATGTGTTAAGAACCTCATTCATTAGGTTTGTTCACACTTTTAAAAGTAATATCTTTCATAACTGAATTTAAATATTTACTCAGTAAATAAAACTTCATGAGTCATTACACGTTTAATTCCACTGTAAATTTGCTCTCCCTTTCAAACAGAACTATAAAACTCTACACTCCAAACACCAACAAAGTCTTATTATTATTCCTATTTAATTTTAAAACAGTATTAAAGTTTGAGCTTAACCATAAAAGCTATAAAAATGTAGATTTCCGTCTAACTGCAAATTATCTTCGTATTCCGAAAAGGCTTTTTAAATGATAAAATTAGAAATAAATCGATCGTAGGCCCTTTAAGGCCCAGCCTTTGAAGGCCGGCCTTTGAGGCGGTGTAATACCCCCTCATTAGTTGATGCCCGATATTTGTGGCTTCGTTGATACGCAACAAACCACCTTTGACAGACGGCGATATTTTGTATTTTTTAATTTACAATTGTAGGGAATCTCTACGCTATTTATATATTAAGGAAGTATTTCTTTGATGGGTTTTTATCAATATTATTGAAAGAGTAATTGATAATTCGTTTTCTTTTTCAATTATTCCAATGTTTGCAAGTTTTAATGTTATCCTTTAAGTTTTAATGTTTTCGAGTTTTAATGTTATCTTTTGCACGAAGAAGATTTACAATCTAGTGGGCAACCATTCAAAATCATTATCAATTTATTTATTACTTATGACGTCAACGCCATGAACACTCGTAATTTAGAAATGTTTCGATTGAGTAAGACTTTTGTGGCTTTTTTCAAGATTAAAGACTCTATTTGACCGTTAAACAATCACGATTAGTTGGTCACTTGGTCGAAGATACAAGAGCAGTCAGTCAAATCATGCTTCTCTACCAAGACGAGCTGATTTTAAGTTAAAATAAAAAAATTAAATATCCCAGTAACCGGTAGTAGCTGCTGTAAAAGTGAAATATTCCCACTTTTAAAAATGTAAAATCTTTTCTCGGGATCGACTTGGTGAACCTTAGGGCACGAGACCAGCGTTATAATATCTAGGCTAGCCAGCTATATATCTTTTATTTATTATTATTTTTATCAAGCTAAGAATATTGAAGCATTTTAAATAATATTATAACACGTTTTCAGGCAGTGGTTTTACAAACTGACCAACTTATATTTATTTCTGTTTTTAGTTAACTTAAATGTTCTGTTTTAAATTAATTGTTGACTTAAATAAATTCATTTGCTCTAATTGGAAATCTTAGAAACTTAAATACACTACTTAGCATATGAAAATTGTAAATATTATTTGACTTTATTAAACTGCTGTGTTTTATTACCACTACTCACATAATGTTAATGTTTCAAGATAAATTGGCCCATCTCTGAGGCTTGTGTGCCGGGGCGACCGACTGTACACTTGTTATTGTCTAATTTAACGTCACTAAAGTCAATTGACGTCTCAGATGCACCCCAGTTCACGGAGTTACAACACAAAATCAATCAATGACAATATATACCCCATGTTGTCGATATTATAGTTATTTATTTGAAATACAACATATGTTATCATATAAGAACATTATCATATAATAAGAATGTTATAATGGTCTAATAGTTAAGATAATTCAAATAATAAAAAGTTTTTTAATTATTTTTAATTAAATACTATTAGACAAATTATTATGTGTATCAGTTTATTGAAGGCGTCAGATCTAAAATGATTTAAATATTTACTCTCCCAGTATTCAGTGTTATTTTATTAATTTTTTTATGTATGCCTACTCCTTACATTCACAATTACGTTTATACGTATTTAAATCCTTAACGAAAAAGTCCTTGAAAAATAGAATTTCGTTGCCCTAGTAGTTGACAGAACTGAATATAATGTTATCTGTAATTATCTATAGATCTACATCAATAAAGAGTGCACTCTACCCATCTGCCGCGCATGGATGCATGGGTGTAGAATCTCTGTGTTTGTTGCCCGAGTTGTAAACTGATTTAAAATGTTTTGGTGTAATTCTTTTCGTAAAATAATTTTGTACCCCTCTATAATCTTAAAATTTTGATATTAATTTAAATTACTAAGCGGAGTGCTTGCTAATAATGTTGAAAAATAATTTTTATCAACTTTTAATTCATTATAAACCATTTTTAGAGAAAAAATAAGATCATACGTGAGTACAATATAATATTAAGAACAAGAATCTGCAATAAGATTGTTAAAAAGTTTAAAGATTAAGATGCAAGAAGGGAGATGCCAAAGGTCTGCAATTAATTTCAAAAACATCGTTATTAGACCACCGATCGATTTCGCACCGAAACAAAAAAAAGCATGTAAGTGACAAAATTTAAAATTACCCTTCATATCTTTTCCGAAATGTGACATTCCGTGCGTAGCGGCAGTTAGCAGTCGCGCTCGACGATTTTGACGAGAAGGTAGAGCGATCACAAAACGTTCCCCTCCTTTCTTCCTCGTGTATCGTATTAGAAATCCACGCATGCCGTTAGAAAGGTATATGAACAGAAACCTATCAAAGCTTAAGAGGGGTTCAAAGAGATAGAGTGATTATATTGTTGCAGAAACTATCTGAATATGGTTAACATTGTTGCACCACCATTCAAATGTCTCTTGGATCAAAAATCCATTGTGCAGTTCTTCACCTGCTCCCATTTTGTACCTTTATTTTAGGTCCAATAAAAATGAGGGGGGTTTCTATTTTTTTTATATATTTTTTGAATCCATGTTTAGCTATAATGGTTTAAAGTTAGTCAAAGTAGTATTAACTTTGAACCATTATAGCTTGATATGGATTACAATATGAAAAAATGAACAGCTAATCAAAGAGCCCGTCTTTATATTTTATTTAAAGGCACAATAAAATGTCCTCCCACTGTTTTCGGATGTAAAATAAAGACACATAATGGGAACAGACGAAACGACGTGTGCCATTCTGAGAGGAGCCCTTTCACCCCCTCTTAAATCCGCCCTCAGGTCTACCTTACAAGTAAAGTTTCAATCTTACGGAAGAACTAATTGGTCGAATCGTTTTATTTTGACAGTTGTTGTAATAAAAAAATTCTACCAAAACATTTAGAATAAATTATTTAGTTATAAAATAAAGCTTTATGACAAGTGGGAGTCATAAATTTTATTTTTATTTTAGACAACATTTTGGATGGATCCAGTATACATTAAAAGCAAAATCTTCAGTTTAAAAGATTCAACTCAGTTTTAAACTTCATTAGTAAAGTTATCTACACGTGTAAAAATAAATAAATAAATATAAATTCCTCCAATATAAATCTGTGTCAAATATATTATGTAATATATTTAATTATACATAAATATTTAATTATTTAAATATATTTGTTAGTTTTTAACTTACACAACTTTTGAAGAACTATATAACAAACTGTTAAAAAATTAAATTAGTATTTAAATATTAAGTTTTACATATATAGGAAAATAACTTTAAAAGTCAATAATGAATCTAATTAAATGTTGTTGACATATTCCCTTAAGATGTTGTGTGTAGAAGATATGTAACCTAATAACCTTTGTTGACAAGGATAAGTGATTAGGTGCTTCTGAGAAGCATTGGCTACACACCAGTCGGTCGAGCCCTGCAAGCTCACTTAGTGATTGAAACCAGAGGAAATAAAATCCAATGTATCCTGTAGAAATAAGTGTGTATTTAATACTTGTGAAATAAGAGAAAACTGTTATTTAATTAAAACTCATTATTATTCCTGTTTTTATTAAAAAGGGATTTTTAAAATAGTATTGTATTTTTTATATATAATTAGCTACGACATGCGTATTGTATAACTTTTAAAGTTAATGTAATTGAATGGTTAAATTTGACATGACATCATGACGTAAACTAAAATCATAAACTTAGTAAAAACCAACAATCCAAAATAAATAAAAGGATTAATTGAAAACTAATTAAACAGCTAAGTGACAACTTATCTTTTTTATTTATTTATTTTTTAATGCATTCCGTAACATAAGCATTTTCAGGTGATTTTGAAAATAACAAAAATTGAATAAATTTACTCTCCCAGATGTAATTAAGACTTTCTTGATAAAATTCATAAAAGAATTTCAAACATGAAGAAATAATATTTAATGTTTTTACAATAAAGAGAAATTGATTTTTTTGTAAATTAGTATTTAAGTAATCACATTAAAGACGACAAATTCGGATATTTTAAAATGTGTCATTCTCAAGTTCATAAAACATTCCTGAACGTGTAAGAATAAATTTTTAATGTTTTTCCAAAAAAAAAGATTGTGTGTTAGTGTGTCCTTGCACACGATAACTTTTGAACGGCATTTCCGATATTGATGAAGTTTGGTACAGGGTGTAAGAGAGGATATACTTGAATGAGTTCGAACAATGGGAACGGGTTTTATGGGGTTTCAAAAAGGGAAAAATGGGTTTTTTTCCACTTAAATTTTTAGAACCCAACAACTGTAACACAAATCAATTAAAAGAGCTCAAAAATAAAAATTAAGTATTTTCAATTTCTATGTTAGCTTAAGTGGTTACGGAGAAAATACAAAAATATTTTTCCCATGTTTTTCTTTTAAGAAATCAGCAAAACCTTCTATTTTGCTTATTTACTGACATATATTGCTAACATTTGGTATGTACATTCATTAGGGAGGTTTAATTTGTATTTGCTTACAAAACCCATATTGCGGCAAACCTACTTATTATATAAACCTACATATTAACCTACATATAATACCTACATATTATTCTATTCCATAGCTTTTACGGGTAATTAGAAAAAATATCAAAATTCCATCAGAAATTCGCTGAGTACGCAGGTCTGCTGTGACTTAAGTATGTTACGTTTTATATGAAATTATGTCAACCAAGTGAATAAAATAAAATTCAAATAAATAAATAAACCTTTAGTAAACTCAAAACTTCCGTAAACCGATCAATAGAGATAAGTGATTTTATAAAGGCTGTAACAGGAAAAGCCGACAAAAATAAAATGTCGCTTGGAGGAGCGACGCTATGTCTAGAGTGATGGCTTATTGACGACCCGTCCGATAAACACATTAGTTTATACTCTGGCAAATAAAATATTTTTATTTAATACAGTGCAACACAGTTAGCGAGTTGCATATTAGTCGTACATTAGCGAGTCAGTCTGTGATGCGTAGGTTCAGGTGAATATAACTGAAGGGCAAGATCAGAGTGTGATGGATCAGATTAGGTGCAGCTTCGTTACACCCCTGCCGGTGAAACTCAAAATTATATTCCTCAAGTACCAGATTCCACAACATTATAAAGCTATATTTTAAATTGCAATAGACAACTTGAACTATAATTTTAATATGATAAAAATACCAGAAGATGATATTTTAAAAATTAAAATAACACTTTTTATTGGGACAGAGACTTTTTTCTCGTTTGATAATTTTATAGCTTTCATGGATACAGATATAAATTGCATTGGTGGATATTTTTAACGTATTGTGTCAATTAAGATAGGTCGAATAGGGAAATCCTTTTGTGGTATTTTACTTTTCTTGAAAATATTGCTTTAAAATTGTTAATTACTTTCCAATAACTTTAAAAATATATGGCATAAAATTTTTAAGTTTTCCAACACCCAGATTATATTTAAAAAAAAAATAATAATAATAATAAATAAAAACTACCTCAAACCATCCCAATAAAGACAATAAGTTTAAATTAATTGCATTATTAATTACATTTTGTATTACGGAATCCTATAAGGTATTTAAACTCATCTGTATTTCATAAGCTGCATTTCTTCGGCAAATGGCTAGTAATATTTAAAAGCAAATAAAACGTAACTCTCACAAAAAGGCAAAGAACAATGTCTAATTATTTTCACTTTATTTACTAAATTGTTTGATAAAAAGTTGTTTCTACCTGTCTTTTTTAAGTGTGCATTATTGCCAAGAATAAGCTATAAAATTTCAGCTATAAAGATTCAGCTATAAGATGTTCAAGTGAAAACTCAAGGGATTCTGTCGCATGGTCGAACGAGGTTGGCTTGCCCCCAACCTCATAGAGATAGAGTCTAAATTCCAAATTTCTATCATAAAAAAAATATTTATAATTAAAAATTACATGGTTATAATGCAATTAATTATATACGCGTACAATTAAAAAGGCTAGCTTGAACTACACAAGCTCTAATTTAAATTCATTTATAATCCTATTTAAAGAACTTGTTTGGTAGTTATTCTTAAATTTTATGAAAATAACCACAAAAACAAAGCAAAGCCCAGTTAAAATGTAATTATGTCATTCACGGTACCAGATGATTCTCTTTAAAAATACTAATTTGTATTACAGTAACAAAGTAGTTTTACTTTCACTGCCTTTTTAGAGTTGAATTCAATTTCGTGCGGACCTAAATTAACAGGATGACAAACGTAATTTAATGAACACCTTGACACTGGTGCACAGTCAGTTTAGAGTAGGAAACACGATCCAACTGTATTGCCTGGTTAGCAACTGTACAGGGTGTTCCGAGAATGACTAACCATTATAAACTTTTTCAAACCGTCTTTGGATAAAAGATTGAAGAAATGTAGGCGAATGAAATAGTTGTACGTGATTTATTTATTATAAATTGGCTGGTTAGCAGGGTGGTAACAGAGCTTGCCCCCCCCCAACCGGAGTTTGCCAGTTTCATCTTTTAATATTTTTCGAAGTTCTTTTAATATTTTTCTATATACGATGTAAACATTTTTACATTAAAGATTGTTCATGTAGATTTTTAAAGGTTGAAAACTGGACTTAGCTGTCATTGGTTGTTTGGCTATTAAAATTGGTTATAAAACTGCTATTAAATAATGACCCTGTCTAAAGAATCAGCTTATCTTGGACAGTAACATCACGCCCAGAGAGGAATCACACCCATTTCACACTGATTATTAAGTCATATTAGCATTAAAACAAGCCCTGACAGCGTCGGCGACTTATAAAGTGATAAAATAGGTGGAATAAGTTATATTTATGGATTTTTTCATATTTATCGGATATTTGTTATAGCTGTAGTTATATTGTTCAGTTATATAATGTTGTTGTAGTTGTATAGGTTCAGTAATACAAATAAATAATACATGTAAAAATAACTTTAACATGTGGTTAAAAACTTTCTAACGAAGGAAATATATATGCGGATTAATAGAAATTGGATCCATTTGTTGTTAATTAAAGACTAACGTTGGATTAAAGTAAAACTGGATTGAGGTCAAATGGAGCTTATGCGCTCTACATTGCAAAGGATTTTATATAAAAGTAGGATTTAAATTCCAACAATTGTTGTTTAAACCATATTGCGTAATGCGGACTTTTTCTTTGGTTTTAAATTACTACAAGCTATTTTGTACCTATATTTTGATAACCCTGTTACTGCTGACCTGTAATCAGATTAATTTAGAGAATTTTCAATGACATGTAGGAGGTTTATTTTTACATTCGTGGAATGTTTATCACCATGATTATCTAATATGTGCCAATAAAATTATTATTTACACTTATCTAGAGGAAAGCTAATTACAAAAATTAATTTAAGTAATATATGAGTACCCTTTAAATAAGTATAAAATTTCAAATGCTTTCAGGTATTTTTTTTTTTTTTTTTTTTTTTTTTTTTTTTTAAGACATACGCAATAGTAGCCCAGGTAAGACAAACTGAAAAGTCATATAACAGATCTACAGGACCCCAGATGGCCAAACATGGTGAACACCAGTTACAACAGTTGCAACAAATAGGGTTATAAGCTTAAAAATTTCGACCTCTAAACAATTAAGGTGTCATGATCCCAGGCCCAACTAGTACCATGTCCTTACTTTCATATCGTTTTCCGGGGCGATTGACTATAAAACTTATTACATATTTATTGAGTCTAGTTTCTAACAAAGTATATCTTTGTGTTTCCGTATTGTCAATTTTTATTCTTAATTGTTAAATTGGTTAGCGAAGAATTTCAAAGTTACATAACGGTAGTTGGTTACATGAAACAGGTTAATGCATTATATTAATTTTCATATAATTTATTTATTTAAAATGCTGATTTATCGTTTTATTCAAGCTAAATAGCAACGATGTTTCGAAGTGATCGTGAGTTAAACCAACCAAACCAATTCTTTAGTTTGAAAAAGGACCATTGATGTGTTAATATGTCACTTTAGGTTGATTAAAACATTTTCAAAATTAATAGGTTATCCTAGAGGGCTTTGAGTATATAGTTTAACGTCAATAATTAAAAATAAAGTTGTAAGATTAATTTTTGAATATTTAGTATACAAAATAATTACCGATTTATTAAAATATTTATTTTAAATTTTGAGAACTATTAAAATATTAATTTCAACTGTTTGATTTTAAAAGTACTCCAAACAAGGAAAAGTCATTCTAAAATTAAATTATTTCATGTCAAGCCGACTAGCATATATATTTAACACGATTTAGAGGCCTTTCTTACTGTAAGAACATTTTAAGATATTTTTACATGTTAAAAAATTTACCCTTCTTATTACACTTTTTGTCGTAAATAGTTTTAAACAACACCATTGAGAACACCCTTTTAGAAACTGCACACTGTGGTTTTAAAACTACACAACCAATATATTTACGTTCAAGTAATTTTCAAAATAACAATTCTAAACATATAAAATATTAATTGGGATGAAAGTCGGCTGTACTGTGACCTAATTGACACCTAATTATGATCTTAGTTTATATGGTAAACATCACTCTCACTTTGTTTTCTGAAATAAAATTAAGGGCCTGATTGAAAGGAAGAACAAGTAATCCCAAGTTAATTATATTCGAAGGCACCAGCTGGTACACAGAGAAGCAGGGAGAACTCGGTCAGTGCAGCCCTGTCAATACACCATTACGTCATCTCCTGTGGCCATCAAATAACATCAGTGTTTGTGGTCACTGCCCCCCCCCCCCCTCTCACCCCCTCACGTGGTGACAGGTGCAGCCATATCTCATCCCATGTTGGTAAATCATACTGACATTGTTTTGTGAGGATTTTTGGAAAGCAATAATTTTTTGTTATTAGAAAGTATTTCGTTTCCTTAATGGTAAATGAAAAATAATAAAATACTATCGTGATGGCAAACTAGACGCAATTTCTCACATATTTGACTACTTTATTACAAAAAATTAATTTCTTCTACAATTTTTGTTTTTAGTAAAAATAAATAAATGAAAATTAAGAGAGAAAACTAGTTTAACTACCATGTTAAATTTCTTCCACCGGTTACCGAACAGTGATTTGAAAATGGTAAGAGGATTTTTCAAGTGTATGTTTTAAAGTTTTATATAGGAATTTGAATAAGGTAAAATTACTTTCAAAATAAAGATTCAATTGTAAAAACATACTTGTGGATATCCCCTAATAACATTTTATCTGAAACCCAAATATTAATACAATTATACAACAGGTGTGGTCTCTCTTACCGTGCAGCTCTTCATGGACATGGACATAAATTCTGAAATATAAAGTAAAAAATACCTTTCGTTTATGCAAAGTTTGGAAGCAGAAAGTAGTAATGAAACTAATTATCTTACCAAAATTTTAAATTATTTAAATATTTATAGAAATAAATTAAGATTTTTTTTAATAAGCAGAAGAAAATAAATTATGCTCTACTAAAAAAAATCAACTATAAAATTTTTAAGAAAGTTGTTATTACTGAGACTTTATTACAATCTACCTAAACAAAAATTTTAATGCAATCCAAATGACTTTAGCCTTTGAGTTTCACATTAATAAAAAATAAAAAAAATGGTTTTTAGTTGTAACTTAAAAAAGGCTAATTATTTCATTCACAGCTGTTAACTATTAAGGCAGTTTTTACCAAGCTTAATCCAAGTATTTTTGTAATTTATTAAAAATCCATACATTTTAGACTTAAAACTTTATTATTCCTTTTGGCACCCCCTGTAATCTTTTGTATTACAAATGACAGATTCACTGAACAATACAAAAACTACTTGGATAAATCTGTAACAAGCACTAAAGGAATCGCCATGTGACAAGTAGGAGAGGTTGTGAGTTATTGTTAGGTTGTTAACACACACATACAACTTCAGGTTGGAGATATCGTGGTGGGGGGGATGTTGGAGGGGGGGAGTTTATGTCAGCTACTTCCCCCTGTCCCACAATACCCTCACTGCCACTGGGACACCTGTCACAACCTTCACATCTCAGCCTCAAGTGTTCCACACAAGTATTTAAAACATTAAAATACTTTGTGGGATGGATTTTTATTACAGGAATACTTGTCCAAATTGAATTGATTTTTTTCACTTAAATATATTTTTGCGAAAAATTTTATGAACAAATACAATCTTGCATTGAGTAGGAGGTTCACCTGGTTATTTAAAAGGTAAAAACAAACAACTGTCACAAAACAACAGTGTGCTTATGATCTACTTTGAGCAATTCCTAGAAAACCTCTAAGCCTCTATCTAAATCGCCTTCAATGCAGTCCCCACCAAATGGATGCTCCTGTCATTTTGCCTATACACGCCTCACACATCGCTTGTTGCGAAAGGTTAAGTTAACAATTTTGGCCCAATTTGCATAATTACTTTTTTTTTATAAAGTCAATGATTGGACTTTATAATATATACTATTGTCTATAGATTGTCGTATTTTGCATAACAATACACGTCTTTTTACCATCTATATATTTAAAACAGTAAGGTAAAAACCCCTTTGGACAATTCGTCTAATACTTCTACTTGGTCGATTTACATGCGAGTTGTGATAAGACAAACGTTTTCGGTCCGATATTAGCAGGTTTTGTTTCTATTTCAAAAATATTTACGTTAAATTGGTCAAAAATTAAAAATAAATTTTTCTTATGGAGATTTAACATGGGGAACAAGTTAAATTCTTCAATCTTATGCACAGTTCATCTGAGACTTCACTGGATTTATATACATGCAGTTTATAACAAATAAAAGCTAAACATTTCTATTTAGCAGGTTTTATTCACTTCAACGTTATCTGCTAGTGAACCGGTTTCAAGACGCTAAGAGACATGGCATTGGCCATAGTACGATGTGGTGATTTGGGTTTTCTCCAATTTTGTTTTAAGATATCAAGTTTAAGTTTTTAGTTATTTGTACATGTACATTATGCAATAAATAAATGTGTTTTTTACAGAAATAAGGTAAATTATTTGAACTTTTTCTTATGTTTATTCCATTCCCGATTATCCGGCATTTTTACAAACTTGAACATCATTCGGTCCACTTTACTCCGGGTTTGCAAGACTATTAAACAAACTTATTTTCAAGAAAGCTTAATTGAAAGAAAGTTGAAAAATTAAGAGAGAAAATTATATGTTAATCAAAGAAACAGAATTTTTCCCTAAGGAAACCCAAAATAAAACTTTTTACAGAAAAGGAAAAAGTCAAAACAAAATAAAAATCAACAACTGAGTAAAACAATTTACTCATGAGGAATACTTGCACCAACCTTTTGAGTTTTTCAAGCAACCCTCCTACTTCTGTGGCATCAAGAATTTTTACGTTACGTTTGACCATCAAGAGAGGTGACTATTTCATTAAGTTTGTCAGTTTAAAGGATCTGGAAGACTATATTAAAGGAAGCATATCGGTCATACCCAGTTTTCCCTTTAAATATAATTTTTTATATCCTACACTGCTAGTCATTGCACTTTATTTTTCATAAAAGGGTCACGAAATATTATAAATTTAAGATACGTTTTTTATGCATAAGTGTTTACTTTTTAATTTTTTTTTTATTTAGACTTTATTTAGATACACTTAACTTTCAATCATCCTTTGACAAACTTTACAGAAATAATCCTATAAATGTTATGAACAAGCTACAAATTAAGTGAATTGTTGTTGTAAGACAACATCAAATCAACTCAAATATGCAGCACAGTACACGGTATGTACTGTACATAACTGTACACAACTGTTGATTAGCTCAATTTGTATGATAGTAGTATATTTGAGATTATATAAAACGTTTATACGATTATTAAGCTACGTCCTCTACTGAGACGTAATACTTGCATTAATTCTCATTAAACGACAATTCTTACAAATCAATACCACAATGGAAACGCTATTAAAATGTTTGGGAAACAAATGGTCCAACTAAACATTCCCATGGTAAACAAAGTACAAGTAGAGAAAAGGTGAAATTATAAACTGATCCGGTTGAACGCACAGTTACAAAACAAGCTATTGTTTTGAAGTAAACAACCGCCGGCGTTGACGCACACAAGGCATGGATGGCTAGCAGATATAATATACGATATGCCCCCTCTCCCCCCCCCCCCCGACCCGTTAACCGACAGACTGCTGGCCTCCCCCTCCCTCTCTCATCCCTTTCCCAAGCCCTATGCTTCAGCCACCTGTTGCTTTCATTACTCGATTAGTAAATATCCTCCCTCTCTCTCTTCCGCTCTCATTTACTCCTAATCCAATAAGTTATAAATTATGTTAGAGAACTGGAAGATATCTTTTTCTTAATTAGATTGTAATTTTAATACTATTAAATGATTATTAAATTGCTTTGATTTTATAAATACTTACAAAGATTGGCTTACCTAACAAATATTTCATTCTTAACCTTGTAAGAGAACTGTAGTTACATCATTTACTATCTTTTAAATACATTTGTTTTGTGTCTATCTAGATGCCATTGGCATTTCCTAACGTTTTGACGGGGAACGAACATGTGTTTATAAAGTCCTGTCAAGTCAACATTAAATTGCATGGTAATGTTTTTCATACTTGCAAATGAGCTTTCAATATACTAACAAATACTTTTACTTTAATGACTTTTTATTTTCCTACTTTTTGTTCTTTTGAAATGAAGAAAAAAGAATAAGTATATCAAAAATTACTTGTAGATTTGTACAAATTCACAGATAAAATAATACACCCTTTGAAACAGCCACCCCTCTAAAACAGGTTTTCTGAATCAGGAATGTTTGAAACAAGTACATAAATTACTTACATTGGAGAATAAGAAATGAAATGTTTAGTTCCATGTATAAGAGAAAAAAGTACACTTGACCTGAATGTCGATTTATTAAATTGGTCTCTTGTAACAATCACATCTGGATCGACGAACGTGTTACGACGTTTTATTTACAACTTTAATGGTTTTTTATCTTCTCAAAAACACTTTTCATGTTCTTTAATACAATTCATGAACACCTAATGAAGATCATAACTCTTGGAGATTTGGTTACTGTGGATAGGACTACAGTAAGTGCAGAATTGACTTCATAATAACAAATTAAAAGTATTAAGATAAATTGAGAGGACACAAAACATCACCCAAGAATAGTGCTGATAAGAATCTCCCTTTCTGTTGTTATGATTTCATGCAAGTCCTTAGCATTCGATTGTAATCTAAAATCTTGTGCCTGAATGTAAAATGTAAGATTCCAAAATATTGTTGTTGAAGTGAAAATAATGTCCCTAATTGGGGTTTGAGCAAAGAGTTTCTAAATGTCTTTCGTGTTACTGTAGTACACTGAGCGAATTAACATAGTAGTAACAGAACGGAAGCGCTTTACTTTCGGGAGGTCTCAGATTATAAGTTCTGGTAGCAAATCTGAAGTTGTAAGGTTTCTTTGCTCACCTTGGTAAATACCAGAATTCTTCCAAACAGAGCTTAGATGTTAATAAAACACACTTAAAAACCTCATCTGGTAAAGTCAGCACTAAAAAATATATCTACTCTCATCTAGAACAAAATAGGACGTCAAAAGACCTTCCAATGTTTTTTAATCGTTATTTTTGCTGCTTCCCAAAGCAGCATATTTGTACAATTTAGTGTTGTACGTTATCGATATAATTGATTCTATATTTAATACAAATCTTTAAAAGAATTTATTAATAAAAATATAGTCTGAAAATCTAAAATAAAACCGGATCTGGTTCCGTTTTACTGAAGGTTAGCATTCCGGTACGTGATAGTTCGTTACCTTAAGAGCTTGTTATAACATGCTTGCTGCAGCATGGATGTTATAACTGTGATGCACATTGTTTTAAAAGTTTACTATTTAATGGCTGTGTTCCTCTATGGTAAAACTCGGTATATCAAAAGTTTGGTTATCAAAACAACAAAAAACATTTCATAGCTAATTATTAAAAAGCTGGCAAACTTTACCTTAATTTTTACACTTCAATAAGAGTTACATATATAGACCTTGAATGTAACCCTTAGCTGTGAATTTAAAGGAAATTCTGCATATCTATTCAATACTCTATTGGATTTGACACACACGTTGTTACTAACATAGCCTTTTAACAGTGTATTATATACCGGGTGTCCATAAAGTCTTGCCCTGATAAAGAAACTGAATGGTATGAAAACAATTAGTGGTAAGATAAAGTTGTATATTCATTTTAACAAGTGACTTCTTAAGTTTTTACACCTATGAAAAAACTCAATATATTTCTATAGGTGCACCTTGGATTACCTGTAAATTTTCCAAGCTACTTTTTGATTACTTATTTTTACTAACAACTTTTTAAATTTTAATTTTAATTTTTGTAACATTTTCTGAGTAATGGACGTCACTGCATTTATTATTCTTTTTTTTTAGATTTTCTAAATTTGGAAATTCGGAAGAATTTAAATAAAATCGTTGACAAACCCCTACAAAAATTTTTAAGGGGGGGTAAGTATCGTTAACGAGGTGGCAATTTTAGTTAGTTCATTATAATTTGTTTTTTTACTGCATTATAAGTAAACTCTATTGTTGTCAATCAGCTGAGCTTAGGCATTAACAAATGAATCAGGAATAGATTCAACTCCATTAAAAACAAGAAATGTAAGATGCGTGTGGCTATAATGGTGTCCATACATCAAACCCATGAAATCAGGGCAATATTTTGTGGACACACGGTACATGACTTAAGATCCTATATTGGCCGAAACGCGACCAAAATTTGAGTGGATCTGGACCTTCTGAATTACATTAGATAGAAAAATTTATAACTAAAACATCTGCTCTTCATGATTTGCTAGTATTTTTTATTGCAACATTTGTCTAATGATTCAATCAGTTACCCTTCTTCCATAAGTTTAACATTGAAACTTTGAAAGCCTCTGTAGGGCGTAACCCTGGTATCCGATGTGAATTATAATGTTCTTCTGCCCATCTACAAGACTATCTTCCAAATGGTATGCTCGGATTTCTCCTATGATGCACACAAGCTGATAAAAAAGAAGAAAGAAAAGATACATACATGCTTGTTAATATATAGATTACAACAATGGAAACTAAAAAAGTTCTCTTTCAAAATCAAGATTGCAAAACCAAAAGTCAAGGTGGCGAAAAATAATTGAAAAAGACAATGCAGCATGAATTTCAGAATTATTTTACGGTTTAACATAGGTATTTAACCTTCCTTACTGGTCCAAAGTTGTTTTTTTATCCTGGAACAACGCTAGAAGAATAATAATGTTACACTGTCTGTGACAACAGTTTTTTACAGGATTTGTTGCTGTTGCAGCCGATGCTGGGCCAGATCAAGCGGTCCGGTAATGAGGAGAACAGTGGCGAGTTCTACAGGCTGAGGAGCTTCAGCATCACACCCAACGGCATCTGCAACCTGGGCGACTCGTTCAAGTCGAGGCGGAGCAAGAGCATCAGCAGCGTCAGCAGCACGTGCAGCAGCAACAGCGGCGCCACGCCGTCCAACCGGGACCGGATGTCCAGGTGAGGAAGAGGGACACCGTCAAACTAAAACCACGACAGATGTAGACCATTTTTAAAGTTCCAAGTTCGGCGGAGTGTCAGGCGTTATATTCTTGGACCATTTTAATTGGTCCATATTTTGCGATTGCATTAGTCATCTACTATTTTTTTCGTTAAAGTTTTGGCCAGTACTTTAATTGACAATATATGACTATTTTTAAAATGGTCCAAGTTAATTGCCTGACTCTCCTGGAAAACTGGACCAAAGAGTCTTCAAGGTTTGTCGTCATCCAACATGTCATCGTCCTATTTTGGTTTGGACCCGATTTAGCTATATGATTGGTTAAAGTTAGGGTAGGATAGCGTATAGATAGCATGAATAGATTTGAAGGAGGTAGTAGAGAAATAAAAATGCAGTATGCCAGGGAAGGGCATACATCCCTTCAAGGTTGAAGGTATGGAAATGGAATCTTACGGTACATCTGATTGTCAGTTGAGCCAGCCGTTGTCATTATTTCTTTCTTTTGAATTTTAACTCCATAAGACCAATGTTAAAATTTTTAGAATTTCAATTAAAGGTTTTAACGAAATAAGACTTTTCCTGGTATAGAGACCTGTATTTATATAATTTTCATCCCAGAACAAAATTATGTGCAAAGTTGGAAGAAAATCATTTGAGCAGTTTTTGAGATCAGTTTGCATAATACTTAAATACATTTATACAATATGCAAATATACCTTACTCGTATTAGAGCATACGATTGCAATTTAACTCTTTGGGTTAATGAATGCCCAACAAAAGAAAGAAATAGTTATACCACGAATAAGCCATATCATACTGAAAATATCCAGTAATTGGTCATTTCAGTGAATTATTACAGTGGAAAATTACATTATCATAATTGATAATGATTTGAAGCGGCAAATGAGTCAAGTTTTAATTGGCGAGCAAACAACCGTTGGTCGACGACGGAGCTTTTAAATAAAAAACTCTCAGCCCACTGAGTTCTGGAATATACCTCCAACTGAGAATATTTCGTTCTCACCTTTAAAGCTATTTGGGCCTTGAAGGAGTAAACAATAAATAAGCATTAGAGTCATAGTACTGTAGTGTAGAAGAAAATCACTGAACGTGTATTTTGAGGTAAAAAAATCAAATGAAAGGATGATGCTGTGTCTAGCTAATACTTTTTAATATTAATGGTTAGAGTATGTTTAAACATTAGACATTGTGTTTTAAGTCAAATCCAACTTGTTATTTTGAAAATATTTTTTTTATAATATATAGTCTATTTGTGACGTGGCGTTTCTGCAATAAATACCCCTAAACGATAAAGAAATATTATATTTCTTTTTTTTTTAATTTTCCTCGTCGCCTCCCAACCCCCTTCTATCTTATTAATTTTTATAAAATATGCTTTAAGATTTCGTTTATGTTAACCTACATGTATACCTTTTTAATAAGAGTATAAACTAATATATACATATTATATTTTACAGCAATGAGAAGTAATACAATGATATTGAAAACTTGTTTAAAACTTTGCCCATTATCT
The DNA here is from genome assembly GCA_030545055.2 of Neoaliturus tenellus. Classification (NCBI taxonomy): domain Eukaryota; kingdom Metazoa; phylum Arthropoda; class Insecta; order Hemiptera; family Cicadellidae; genus Neoaliturus; species Neoaliturus tenellus. The sequence goes on from CM061533.1 coordinate 99,162,869, forward strand.
TTAGCAGTTTTGAAGATATTAAATTAAAGAAACTACAGACCAAATGATGGAACGTTCTTTTAAAGCGCCAAGATTGAGTTGCGATACAAACTTTTTCTCTCAATAACTTAGGACTTGTTACGGTCTTACCGCACCAGATACAGTGTGCTTAACTGCGCAACTTTTAATGGACTCGTAATAATAAAAACATATTTGATATATTGAGTAAACTTCTTTCTGATAAAACTTACACTTACACTTACTTACACTTAGTATAATTGACAAAGTCTTCAATTTTTGTCTAAAGATAACTATTTAAAATTAGTTGGAATGTCAGACATTGATTGGTTAAGTTTTCCTAATTCTTAATTTCATAATACGTCTACACAATGCTAAAACCATGACAAATTTTCACATTATGTAAGGTAAATTAGGTTACACTCATTGAACTAAAAATACTTAAATATAAATTTATTATATTTTTTTTTACATTATTGAAAATATTTTTAAAAAAATTATTCCCATCCTATAAATATAGTTTTAATGTAGGTATATAGCATACTCTTTATAATTTATGTATTTCATTTCATTTTTTAGTTTACAAGGTAGTTTAACTAATACGAAATATTTAATGCCAATTTAGATTAACAAAAACATTGAAATAGAATTTTACACGATTTCTGGTTTGACGATCGACTGGTACTGCTATAAAATAGCTCTTTTTAACTAACGAGGATTTATTGTAAATGATAACTAAAGCAATCAAGTGAATTCAGAAGACATAATATGTCTATTATTAAGTGAAATAATATTATTTAAATATTATTTACTTTACCTTACACTGACAAATTATAATTTCAATTAAAAACAAATAGTGCCTAAAGAAAATCACTTTTTATAATATCGATAGATAAACTAACTGAAACGATTTGTTCAGTTCATTACTTTAGCCCTAAGATAATTTAAAACCTATTTAATTACTTTAAATTTCGTTTTCGATTGATATCTTTCTCTTGCCTCATTTAAAAAACACTCAATCTCACAGTGTAATAAGACCTAAAATTATGAAAATAAGGTCAAAGATTTTTCTACTTTTGTTTTCAAAAAAATATTTCAGAGTACTTGCACAATCAACTTTTGACTATGCTATCCAACCCATCTCAAATTTTATTATAATTTGTCTATATTCCGACAAACATTCTAAAAATTAATAGACTTTTTATATTAAATTAATACAGTATAGTAAATCCATTATCTTGGTGGAGAAGGCGTAAATTTTGGGAGTCAAGTGAATTTACATCAATTAATCTATAATACTGAATTTGTAGTATACTTAATTCACATCAATGAATTTATATGAGAGAATTTACAGTAATGAATTTACTATCGTGAATTTACATTAATGGATTCACATTTATGAATTAAAAAAATTAAAATCACTTATAGTAAGTTAAATAGTGTGAATTTACTTCTGTGTACATTTATTGATGTGAATTCACTAATGTAAATTTACTCTTACAAACTCGTTTCAGTAACTTTAAATCACCACTGTAAATTTCCATGAAGTGAAAATGTACTGGCAAAATATCGGAGCCATTACCCCACACAAAATATCTGCGCACTGGCCCGAAAAAATACTACTTCAGTCTAGCGCTTTTCATGTAAACAATATTGCTTGGGTAGTTTAGGGTTATAGTGCTAGCCCTTGAATCTCAAAAGAGTGCTGGTTTGATAATGAGAAAAGTTAGTAACTTTATAATAGTTCGAAACTGCACCCAGCTGCCATAGCTTGTTTGGCTATTAATTAAGAAATCAGCTGATCATAGACAGTAACAAAGCTACACAAGGCATCTAACCCATTCTACACTCATCCTTAATTCACATTCGCCTTAAAATATGCCCTGGCAGCGTCGGCTTCTTAAAAGTGATTAAGTCATAGTATTGTACTCTCCACAGTAAAAATAATAAATAGTAACACATTTAAATAACTTATATAGTATCTTAATGTAAATCATAATTTTAATTAAAGAAAAGTGTAATAGAAAACTATCGAGAGTGAAAGTAAAACGGGAAAAATGGTGTTTGGCTGGAGGGGGGGTGCGAAGGGGTGGGGATTTGGTGGGGGAGGGGTACTGACAAACCAAGAGTATCTGGGACTGACAACTGTAATTACTATTTCATTACTGTGCGAGTATTGTAATCCAACACAAGTTAAACCCCTACGAATAAGGGGGGAAGTTGGTTCTTTCACTCAATATGAATTAAACCCGGTTATTGTAGTGAGCAAGTGAGATTAATAATGGAATATAACACTTTAAGAATACAATAATACCTGTATTATTAGCTCAACCATTGCAAAAGGCATACACAAGAACTTATAAGGATGACTCAGGATTACTCATAAGGCATGAAACTTACTAATCAGTTTTAATACTCAGTTTTAATAATCAGTTTTCGACTTAATTGTAAGAAAAAGTATATCTTCAAAAAAATATTTGTAGTTGCATAAAAATTTAACTAAATTTATAGAGGCTTTTCACAATTTATTATCTGCAACTTGGTAAACCACTGACTGCTAAAGGGAGAATCAAGCGTTTCTTTAGTTATGCATTTTTCACAGAGGCACTGGTTAAAAATGACACGAAGTTCACTTATTAGTCTTTGTCCACTGTTCCACAGTATATCCAAGTTAAAAATTAATTTATGGTAACGAACCAGTAAATACATAATTTTTTAAATTATTCTGATGGATCTTAATTTACTTATAATTGAAAAACACCCACCAAATAAAATGTATATATAAGTGCAGAGGCTGCAATTTTCAACCTTTTTAAAAATTTTTTTAGCCTTACCACATACTTGATAAATGTATTGAGTTTTTATAACACTCAATAAAAAGAGGTCTCAAATTAGAGTTGAAAACCGAGGTCACCTAAATCTTCAATAAAACAACCTTGGAAAAAGTAAAGTAATTCCTATAGCTATTGGCTCAGTCATTATTGCCGATCGGACCCAACGTAATTGTAACTCTTTTGAAGTAGAAGAGACGCAATTACTGAATCCTGTGATTCGTTAGACATTTAAAATACTCTAGAGATCATCACAATTTCTGGAAGAAAGCTCCTTATTCACTGCACGAATCGAAATATCGTCTCAGCGCTCAAATGGATTTTAAAAGAGAAGATTCCGAAGAAAGATCAGGGACAAAGACAATGCAGGGCCGATTATCACAAGGATACAGTCCCAGAGTCCTGTGGGACGATGGTGGGTGGGTACAGTGTGACGGGGGGGGGGGCGGGGGCGGTTGCCTGGCAACCATCTGCCGCCGCACAGAGCACTGACCACACCTAACCCAACCTTCGACAAGTTTAAGTTCATAATTTTCACTTTAGACCGCAGTGATTGTTTCGTGGCAGTTCGGCGTGAGCTTGAACAAGCGCTCCAAGCCAAAACATTATAACAGGATTTTGAAGTTGGAATTTGTCAGCTCCAGAGTAAAGAAAGGGTCACTTGGAACGTTCAGGAAATGGTCTTGGGTAAATTACTTGTGTTACTAAACACTACAACAACTTTTATACACCATTAATTGTATGGTTCATGGCAGATTCAAGGGTGTATACGTTTTTGCTTGGAAATTGAATATAATGTAAAAAGGTTGAGTAAGAGCATCGTCATTTCTGATATTTTAGTGAAGAAACAAACTGTATTTTATTTCCGAAGTACTCTAGTTCAACTGAGATAGGAAATATGTTTTGTGTTTCCTACACACAAGGGATATATGTATAAATTCGTTCTAGTATGACATGTTTCGCCTTTGTGAGGTGGAAGTGGTTTCTTTTCTCTCACTGCTTAGGTTTATCGTTATTATTTATAGTTATTTATCGATATTATCGTAACAGACACATATGTATAGATTTCCTGTGTAAAATTTACGTCTGATATCTTCTCTTGATCATTGTGATTGAAAATTGTAAAAAAGTATATAAAAAGAAAATATAACAGTATATAAATATTTGTACCTTCGTCTCAACTGAAAGTATTCAAGTTTTTCAAGTCTTTATCAGTCCGCCGTGGAGATAAGGTCGATGCGGTGAACCGCTCGTGATCGTGCAAGCCCGCCTGTCTGCCCGCGCGATCTTGTCATATTTCAGATTATTGATATATTTCGACAGTTATTAGTTTTTATATAAACAATTTTTGATTGATATATTTACTTAGGCCTACGATTTTACAGTCTGTGTGGCGGTTTTTGTTGTTTTTACTTTGACACGTTTTTGGCGATTTGTGCTTAAAACTACGGTGCATAATGAACTGTCCAAAGTGTAATCGTGATGTTACGAACGTTAAAAATACCGTGAAGTGTATAGAGTGCGGTGGAACCTACCATGCAACATGTTGTCGTATCAGAACTGTAGCAAAACTAACGTCGATGTCGGCGCAGGCCCTGGCCACGTGGAGGTGTGACAGCTGTAAACAGGAGACATCATCCGTCGCCAGTGGTAAGTCAGACACTGACGACCCCAAAGTCTATGAAATATTGCAAGCAATCCAGCGGGACATTGCAGCTGGCCAGGCCACCAATACTCAAAATTTCAGCCATGTTAATGAACGTTTAAATAGTATGCATCAGACTTTAAACGACCTTAACTTGAAAATATGTGCTGTTGAGTCAGAAAATGCAGTTTTAAAGGGAGAATGTGGGAAACTTCGAACTGAAAACGATCATCTGCAAAATAAAGTAAGTCTCCTCGAAGTTGAAATTGAGGATCTGAAGCAGTACTCCCGGAATCGGAATATTGAAATTAGAGGCATACCAGTCACAAACAATGAGGATGTCTACGATATACTTGAATGTGTTGCTAAAGCCATAGGGACATTGTATAATAGAAGCGATATATCGATCGCTCATCGCCTGCCCGCACCAAGAAACAAATCATTTCCTCCATCGATTGTAGTTCAGTTTGTATCCCGCTTGACCCGAGCAGAATGGATGAACAATGCACGCCAGAAAAATATTCAGACCACTGATTTAGCACCATCGCTTCGTCCATCCCGGGTTCTGCTCGTGGACCATTTAACACCTCAAAACAGACGCCTGCTGGGATACACCAAGTCCCTCGTGAAAGACGGTCGACTGGCCTATTCCTGGGTGAAGGAGGGGAAGGTCATGGTTAGAAAGACATCAGATGGACCAGTGACGAGAATTAGGACCCTTGGGGAAGTAGAAGACATCATCAAACCCGGCGGCGTCGACGGCGGCAGCGGAGGCGTGAAGTCTGGCGGCGGCGGTGGCAACATCAAAGGCATGGAACGTGTGGGAGGATCGTCGTAACATTCAACTCTATTGGTACTGTTAATTTTTTAAACTGTATATTACATACAAATTAATTTTAATGGTACATTGAAAAGATTCTGATTTATTGCTATTTGGATAGTTTTTTTTTAACTGCTCTAATTATTTTATAATTTATGTTATCAACATTTTAATCTTTCATTACTATTCTTCTTTATATAAAAAAACAACTATTCATTTGAATTTCATATTTTATGTAGCATATATATTCTAATATAATAGATAACTTATTACTTTTTAATAACTACTGTATTTCAGTTTCAAATATTTTGTGAACATATAAAAATTTTTGTTTGAGTAGGCTATAGCCCTTTGCAGATAACATTGTTGTTTTTATTTTTATTGTTTTTTATCATTAATATCAGAGCAGTATTCGAAAAAAAATTATAAAGGTATGTTTTTTTTGCGTGGAAGAACATGTATCAATTATGATAGTATTATTATTTGCAACATTCATGTGTATTAATTTTAGCTGTTCATTTTTGTGGATAATTGAATTATCTCATGTTGGCCTAATTGTAAGAATATATTCTCTGTTTTTGCATATTGTTTGTATTTGGACTGTACGTGTTTTAGTTATAATCGCATATACACTAGTATGGAGAGTCATAACCATCAGCTTAATTTGTTATAATACTTTTTTTTAGTTGCAACAAACCAAATTAAACTCAGGATCACTGAATGTGATTTTTTTTCTCAATTCAATTGGCTGACAATATCAAATGACATATTAAAGAGAATGACGGTTAGTATTTATTAATTTTTGCTTGAAACGGCAGATAATGTCGAATAAAGTTTTTCCCGAAAAAAATTTTGTGTTATTTTGTACGTGCATTTTGTACTATATTAGACAAATTTACATATTACTTATAGAATTAGTTTTATTTTTGGGTGGATGGGTGGGACCTTGACACACAATGGGCGATATATTAGATGAGATAAACTCTCACCAGGAAGTAGATGCATGTATATACGAAGATTTTTCTGATTTTAAATTTTTTAGTGAGCAAAATGTAGATATTAAAAATAGCTTTACTATCCTTAGCCTGAATATTAGGAGTTGTAACAAAAACTTTGATGAACTAACGGTCATTTTAGATAGTTTTGATAATCAATTTGATATTATTGTTTTAACTGAGACTTGGATGGATGAATCTAGCGCGAATGTGAGTATGAATGGGTATGACGTCGTAGTAAATAAGGAGAGTAAGAATCAGAATGATGGTGTGATTGTGTTTGTGAAAAAATGTTTTGCTGTGTGCTGTGAGGAAGTGAGTATGTCAGGAGCAACGTGTGTTAAAGTGGATGTAACGTTTGGCGGCGCGCGGCTGTCTCTGCTGGCGGTGTACCGGAGTCCGTCCAGTGATCTATCTCTCTTTATTGATGACCTTGAGACGTATTTAGATAACAGGACTAGGGACAGGGCGCACTGGCTCGTCGGCGACATTAATTGTTGTATTTTGCAAAACAAATCAGAATTCCTTTCACAGCGATATCTTGACGTTCTTTATGGGTCGGGTTTTATTAGTTGTATTAATGTACCAACCAGAGTAACTGAGTTCTCAGAAAGCTGTTTAGATCACATTTTCACTGATTATAAAAATACCCAGTTCATTAAATCTGCTGTTATTAAGTGTTGTTTAACTGATCATTATTTTACTATCGCACAATTACAATGTGAAAATTACATTCCTGGGGAAATGCATCATATTCCGTCCAAAACTGAAAACAATGTTGTCGATTTCAAAGCAGCCGCTCGTATTATCTCTGACACGGATTGGTCTCTTATCTCAAATTCAATGGATGTAAATGTATGCTGTCAACTTTTCATTGAAAAATTGCAATATATAATTTCAGTTTCTTCCAAGACCCTAAAGTATTCAGCAAAGGAGTATAAAATTAAACCTTGGATCACGGTGGGAATCGTTAGATCAATACGGGTCAGAGATGGTATGAGTAGGCGACTGAAAAAACAACCATTTAATGTAGCTTTAAAATCGCGTTTTAAAAAATATAGAAATATTCTGAATAAAATAATAGTCACTGCAAAAGCAACTTATTATCGTAATAAAATATCGGAATCTAGAGGCGATAAAAGGAAATTGTGGAAAAATATCACTGAGATTATGGGCACTAAGAGGGTTAAAGAGGAATTTCCGATTGACCACTTCTTGGGGCATAAGGATTGTATAGGTGATGATGACATAAAAAATATAGCGAATCTCTTTAATGAATATTATGCTGGGGTTGGGGCCAACTTAGCCAGTGCCGTCCCTCCCGTGTCTGAGCCTGTTGTGAGAGATGAGAATTTTATGGTGGACTCCATCTTCCGGCTGGAGCCGATTTCCGAAGCGGAGCTCGAAAGAGTAGTGCATAATTTGAAAGGGGGGTCCGCCCCCGGATTAGATGAAATTCCGGCCAAGTTAATTAAAGACAATTTTTTATCGTTGAAATCACCTCTTCTTCACATAATCAACACCAGTCTTAGCTCAGGCATTTTTCCAAATTCTTTCAAGATGGGTAAAGTAATCCCAATACATAAGGGCGGGCAAAAAAATCAATGTGTAAATTTCCGGCCAATCACTCTGGCGAGCGTCCTTTCTAAATTATTAGAGAAATGCATGAGATCGCAGCTTGAAAATTACTTGATAAGAGAAAACATCCTCTTTGAAAATCAATTCGGATTTAGAAGGGATAAAAATCTCAATGACGACCTTTTCTTACTCACAAAAAATATTCACGATGCTGTCGGGCGCAGTAAAAAACCTCTTTTAATTTTTATCGATCTGGCTAAAGCTTTTGATACTGTTGACAGAGGAATTCTCTTAAAAAAACTAGAGCTAATTGGGGTTAGGGGAGTTGCGCTGGAGTGGTTCAAAAGCTACTTGAGTGACCGTTACCAGGTTGTCTCTATTGCCGGTCACTCCAGCGCGCCCCTCTTGATTGAGTACGGGGTTTTGCAAGGAAGCACTTTGGGCCCTCTTCTTTTTCTTATCTACATAAACAATCTTGGTAGGGTGAATTTAGATAGAGGGAAAGTATTTTTGTACGCGGACGATTCAGCACTGCTTTTCGAAGGCGACAGCTGGGAGGATGTGTACCGTTCGGCGGAGCGTGGCCTAAGCGTCGTCAAGCGGTGGTTCGATCAAAGTCGGCTCTCATTGAACATTTCTAAAACTAAATACATGCCTGTTTCCGTGAGGGCCGACCACGATCCAGTGAACCTGCATCTGCGTTTGCACACGTGCAGGAGTGACAGATTGAATGATTGTGTATCATGTGAGTGTATCGAGAGAGTGGCAGAGTATAAGTACCTTGGGGTCATCTTTGACAACCGTCTGAAATGGCATAACCATATCATATATATAAGGAGCAGACTCAGGAAATTCAGTTTTATTTTTTCACGAATAAATAAATTACTTGCGCCGGATTTGATGAAGACTGTGTATTTTGCCTATGTCCAGTCAATTTTACAATATGGAATTGTAGCATGGGGTGGTTGTTACCAAACTGTCCTAGCGCCTCTTGAAACCATTCATAAATCAATTATTAAATCTGCACTGAATAAAAATCGACGTTATCCAACAGAACTGTTGTTTGATGAGTTTAAAGTCCTTAATGTTACTCAGCTTTTTGTTAAAGTTATAATTTTGTACATACATAAAAATAAAAATTCTCTGTTTATTAAGTCAACGCATACGTATTCAACTCGATCATCGGTAAACATTGGAATCATAACACCTAGATTAATAAAGTCAATAAACTCAACTTCTTCTTTTTATATTGCCAATGTAATTTATTCACAACTTCCAAACTCTATAAAATCACCACCACCATGTAGTATACAAACATATAAAAAAATGATCGATAAATGGTTGTTAGAGGTTGGCCGCCAGAGGATTCGAGATTTTATGTCGTCTCCCTATACATAACTTTTCGCCAGGATGTGTTTTTCCGTGTGCGTGTATGTGTGGGTGTGCGTTTGTGTGTGTGTGGCGTGGAAGGGTTGTATGAGTGTTGTGGTGGTTGCGTATGCGTACGAAAGGTCCATAGTTTCAGTTAATTGTTTAAAACTGACAACAGGCTATATATTTCTATATATATATATATATATATTTTTTTTTACACACGAATTGTGCACTTATTGGAGTATATGCATGTATTTCTGCTTTCCAAATGTGAAATTTTTACGTTGTATTTTTTAGATATATTAAGTTAGTATTACGTAAGTTTGTATGTTTCATTGTGTACTAAAGACTCTATCCCCAAGCACAGGCAGTAGCCTATTTGGGGATATATTTTCAAGAGAGACATTATTGTATGCATTTTTGTAATTTTTTATGGAAAATAAACTCCTTTCATTCATTTCATTCATTCATTCATTCATTCATTATTATAGTCAAAGTGTATTTCCGTAAATGAGAAGTTATTAATTAAATATTCCTAGTTAAGAATCTGTGTTGTTTAATATTTGAAAGTGTGATGGGATTTTGATGGTTTTGTTTCTTATGTTTCAGTAACGCGTCGCAGAACAGTGCCACGTCGATGAACGACGAGGAGGAAACGCAGACTCCCACGTTCAAGGTGGCCATGCTGGGGGGCACGGCGGTTGGCAAGACTGCCCTCACCTACCAGTTCACCACATCTGAATACATATGTGCCTACGATACCTCTCTGGGTCAGTGTGCTGTAGTTTGATAGTCACGTTCAAGGTGGCCATGCTGGGGGGCACGGCGGTTGGCAAGACTGCCCTCACCTACCAGTTCACCACATCTGAATACATATGTGCCTACGATACCTCACTGGGTCAGTGTGCTGTAGTTTGATAGTCACGTTCAAGGTGGTCATGCTGGGGGGCACTGGGGTTGGCAAGACTGCCCTCACCTACCAGTTCACCACATCTGAATACATATGTGCCTACGATACCTCACTGGGTCAGTGTGCTGTAGTTTGATAGTCACGTTCAAGGTGGCCATGCTGGGGGGCACGGCGGTTGGCAAGACTGCCCTCACCTACCAGTTCACCACATCTGAATACATATGAGCCTACGATACCTCTCTGGGTCAGTGTGCTGTAGTTTGATAGTCACGTTCAAGGTGGCCATGTTGGGGGGCTCGGCGGTTGGCAAGACTGCCCTCACCTACCAGTTCACCACATCGGAATACATATGTGCCTACGATACCTCACTGGGTCAGTGTGCTGTAGCAACCCACAAACGTCAGCAAACCACATTACTAAGACATTAGGCCTAAATGATCCCTTACCTGGTCAACAAAAATTAGACTGGGACGGTGGCGACGTAATTCAGCTAATTCTGTCCTGTGGTTCTGTAATTCAGCTACTTGGAGGTTACGAATTGTGGATAGTTATAAGCGATGGCTTGTGGATGAGATATTTTCTGGTGGGGATTAACGTCCACACTAGTTTGTCCATAAAGACCATCCTCATAATTTGACCAATTCGTATATAGGAGTTCAAAATTTTTGTTCTGATCCCACGTTAAACTGTAGGTCCCCAGATACCATTGGCTGTTGGGCTATGAATAACAGTCCTGTTTAAGGAGAATGTCGGCCTTACAAGACTACAAGATCGCGCCACAATCATCCTACACTCATCTCTCATTCATACCAATGTATACAGAACCGAATAAGTAGGGACATCCCATGTTAAGAAATTTTAGTTTTGCCCCCGAAAACCAGAGTAAAATAAAGCGACGATGCTAGGAAAAATAAAAAATAAAAACAATAACAAACGTCTGCAAAATTATTCTAGCCATCTGTTTCCATTAAACCAATCAGCATGATCCTTGAATAAAAATTACTTCTTGGTGGTGCTATCCGTGTTTCGGGACCCGCGTTCTCACTTCCCCATAAGGATGTCCCTACTTATTCGGTTCTGTATACATTGTTCATACTTGGCTTTAAACTACCTATTGAGTTAGGTCGCCAAGTTCATTAAAGGTATTAAAGTTATCCCGCTCTGCCATTAAATTAGGTACCAGTTAACTAAGGCACAAACTCATGACTTGACAATATCAGTCAAACAAGGTCTGTAAACGAAACCCCTCACTAATTCATTATGCGAAGAAACACTAAACTAGAAAAATTTTTCCATTAGCTAAAAAGCTTAGGATCCAAAACTTTTGGGTCAAATAATCTAAAAATAATCTTTGAGAATTATAAAAAGTTCCCACAGAATAATGCTAAAAGGGTAGCCAAGTGGAAAAATGACTCATCCTACAACACTAAGGCCACAAATTTGATCCCCGATAGGGTCGATTCTGGACAGAGTTTCCATTATCATTGGATAATTAATAGTGCTTATTATATGAATAGTAAATTAATGATCCTATCTATCCATATGAAAAAATAAATATTTTCTAATGCCTTAAGAATTTGGTGAATTGTTCTCTTTTAGAAGAGTGCTGCCAAGTGATTCTCTTGTATCTTGAAGACTACACTCAATGAAGCTTTGACGTTCATCGAAGGATCTTCATCAGCTCCGTACAAAACTTAAAATATTCTACACGTTACTAAATTTTACATCTCTACAAAAACTACATTTTACATAAATTTACATGTGGGTATACTCAAATAAATTGTAAGCGGGAAGCTCGCATGTCGTATGTTACGATCACGGCACATGTGTTACTTTATTTAAAATTTGATGTGACCATGAAGAACGTGTCGAATATTTTAAGTTTTGTATGGAGCTGATCCGTCAAAAAGCTTAGTCTTCGAGGTAAATTTCTGTAAAACATTTTCCTAAATAATTGACAGCGATATTGAATTAAAATAAACAAAAATTCACTTACATCCAAAAAATACAATACACAAACTGACGAGCGCCATCAAAACCCAGTAATGATCAACATCAAAGTATTGCTTAATGACATTGTGTGTCGGTTACTGGTAGGTTTTGTGTAATACGATCCATCAAAATACCCGAATCATTAAAGCAACACTCTGACGTATAGATTGCATATTGCATGGGTTGAAGTCTCAAAAAGGAGGATTTATAATGGCATGATATATTTCAAGTTCCCTATAAAATAAAAATCAATTAATCTTATTTATAACTAAACAACTTTATTACAAAAGTTATAGGTAAAAAGACAATTAAATAGGAGATAGGTTATTGTGAGTTGTGTAGTTGTTGTTTTGAATATTGTAATTATATTTTATTACCATGGTCAAAAGTGAGCCTTTCTTTCACAATTTCAAAGAATAAGAGCTAGTACCTGTAAGGAATAATTGATCAGTTAATTTATACACCCTTTTTGCAGTAATAAGACTTGCACTTATCAAGACGAGGTAGTTCTCTACCCTCGCTCGAAAACACCACGATCTCGTTCGCTTACTCGCCTTTCTGGGTATTTTAATATACGTCAAGGGTCGGTTTCTCCATCTAAATTTAACTTAAACTTAGTTTTATTCAATGTTAAACATATGGAAAGTTTTGGTTTAACTTGAGTTTAGGTTTAAACTTGCTACGAGGAACCGGCCGTAAGTGTGCTTCACTCTGGTATTAGTTTGCTCAACCGCATGTTAAAATAATACTCGTCACCTTTCACCTGATTTTACTATTTCTACCTAGATATTCTTTTGCATTAAAATAAATTAAGTATGTTTGTTTATATGAACAAACATAACAATTAATATAAAGTAAGGCTAAACAATTATCTATATATTAATAGGCAAGCATGTTTCGTTTCCTCCTTTTTTTCTCAGCTCGTGTACATCGTAGGAGAAATCCGCGCATACCGTTGGAAACGTATAGTCCTGTAGATGAGCAGAATCACATTCTAATTTACATCGGACTCCAGGGCTACGCCCCACAGGCTTTCAAAGTTTCGATGTTAAATCTCATGGGAGAAGGATAATTGAATTAATCATTTTACAGCTGTTGTAATAACAAATGCTAGCAAATCAGGAAGAACAGATGTTTAAGTTATAAAACATTCTAAAACTAATTGGCTTAATTAAGATCAACAGAATTTTTGGTCAAATTTCGACCAGTAGGCGATTTCTAGTTTTTATTATAGCACAATTTATTGATTTTTTTTTTTTTTTTTTTTTTTTTTTTTTTTTTTTTTTTGCTTTAATGAAAACCCACCTATTTACACCTATGGAGCACGTGGTTGATACTTGACAGTTAAGTCAGCTGTTTTCAGAATTTCTTTTGTTTTGATTTTGAATTTCCATAAGACCAATATTAAAATTTTAAGAATTTCAATTCAAGAATAGAACGAAAGAGATTTTTCCTTACGTGGAGACCTATGTAAATATTATTTTTATCTTAGAATTTAGTTTTTTACGAAGTTTGAAGAAAATTGTTAGAGCCGTTTTACATACATACATACAAGTATAGGTACCTTACTTGTATTAGAGTGATGTATAGGAGATTGAACACAGCTATTGCTAAATAATCACTTCATTTAAAGAAATTGTCAAACACTTGTTTTTAAAAGTCTTCTTCCAAATATCTTTTATCTTATTATTGCTGTTCCAATGCATTAGCTGTTATTATGTATGTTTAAACCAAAGTTTCCTCGTACGTTACTTTTAGGTAACAGTGTAGTGTTCATTTACCTTTGTAATATCAGGCAATGTAATTAAAACCAGCTTGTTTTTAAGAATATTAGCCCCTTTACTCATTTTCTTCCTTTTTGCGAAAAAAAAAGAATCACCTTTATCACTTAAATACCTCATAAAATTCATAAAAATAACCAATTTAAAGAAGAGTTATTGAGTTTTATAAATAAAATTGCCGCATATCTAGCAATTAAAGAACCCAAATATGTTGACGTGTTACAAACACTTAAATGTAGGATAATTACTTGCATTATCCCAGTTGAAAAAAGTTAAAACAGTTATTTTTTCATCCAAATGTAAACGACGAGTATTTCAACTGAAAGGTAAACGAAAACATATCAAGTTTAAGACTAAAATGTCACCACAATTTAATAAAACATGCGACGAAGCAGTTATGGCTTAAAATTGATTAGCCTGCTGGAAAAATGATGAATGGTGATAGAGCTGGGTTTTAATAAATATTTGTCTGCTCTGTTTTCTTCTAAGAACGGGCCTCTAAAAATCATCGAGAGAGCGGACTTTTCATAATTGGACGAGATATTTCATAAATTTGTTCTTAAGTTTAAAGATTCATAGCTATAGGTTAAAATAAATTATTACAAAATATTTTGTAACTATTGTTCTTTTTAACCAGAGGTAGGCATAAGCTAAATGTAGTTCTGTCGATAGAAGTTACTATGGTGTATTGATTCCTTGAAACAACAAGGCAAGTTTAGGTTTAAAATTTCTTTTAACTACATAGTGATGAAACTAATAACGTATACAATTAAACTAATTAAGGCAAAATCTTAACTTACCAACTCGAATTAAGCGTCATAATAGCATCCTCAATAATATCTAATAAAAGTATTTGAATCCACATTATTCAATATATTTTATCAATTACTTTTACATTAAGTCGCAAGACATTTTATGAAGCATACACACACCCAATTCCTTATCTTTTGATCTACAAGATAAAGCTTTGGCGTGAATTAACCGTGGAAGAGATTGAATCAGCTTCCCTTTTATTGAAGAAAATACGACCGATCGAGTTTTTCAGATTAAAAACCGAGTTGTAAAGCTCATGTTGTAAAGAGGGAGAAATGAATACCACGGAGGCCCCTCCCCTACCCTACTGTACCCCTCAATTGCACCCCTCATTACCTCTCTTTCTCTTGCTCTTGAGATGTCTGTCGCAAGCATTCTTATTCTTTTTCACTCAGATCAAAAGCTAGGAGTCCAGTATTTTTCTCCTCTTGTTTTTTATTTTTAATTTTCATAATCTTTTGCAATAAATATTTAGTTGTGAATATAATTTAGAGGGTATGGAAACTATTTATTTTTATGTATTTTCCTCATAAATGGGAAAATTTAGTATAAAATACAATTTATGTTAAGGCTTTTTTCTTAAAAAAAAAGTTTTAAATAATTAGATACTACTTCTTTTTAAAGGGAAACAAAACCACAAAATTGCTTTGTTTTTAACAAAATCCCTTACGACAGGGTCATGTTAAGGTTATGTTAAAGATACTGGTGGAATATGTGATTTTAGATAAGCATGATTCATATCAAAGGGGAATTTTTAATATTATTCGTCTGGTTCATCTGAGTGATGCTCTTACCCGACAATTTATGAGAATACGATTCTGCAAAGGGAAAATCTTTTCTGAGGCTAAAATCTCAAGCTGATTATATTTGGGCTTGCTTTCTGATTACAAAAATTTGTTTTGAAGTATGATAGTTATATACTTTTTAAGTACATTTTTGGCCAAAGAAATTGAAACCGATTTTATTCCTATTATAAGGATATATTTTTTAGGTCATAAATCTAAGTCGTCATATAAAATTAATATAATATTTTGAATGTTTTGTAATAGTTTGTTTTAATCTACATAATCAATAATTAAAATTGGCAAATATATTTAAAACTAGTTGTTGCCCGTCGATACTCGACGGATATAGCTCCATTAGTGGTAAATGAAACGCTATAATAGTAAAAACATGTAAGGTAGTCTATAAAATGTACTTCTTTGAACTGCCATACTAAGAACAATAATATATTTTACAGAAAAGACTACGATTTTAGTTGAAGCGTTGGAAAAGTAGGCCTATTCCGTAAAACCAATAACGTTGCATCCTTGTACTTATAGGCCCTACTCTTTAGTATTTTATAAACATGTCAATTTGATTGTTTAGGTAGGCGCAAACCTAATTAGCCTAAGGAAACAGTTCTATTAGGTTCAACAACATCAGAAATAAGTAGACCAATATCCACTTGTAGGCCCAGTTTTTTTCAAGAATTAGGAAAGGCCTAGAGTGTTGTAACTTATGATGGTTGGCTTAACAAATATTGGTGTAGTAGGGTAGGATAGAACGTAGAGAAACCATTTATAACCACTTTCATATCGCAACATTTATGCTGTAGTGTGCAAGTTTCATTAACTATCCAAATTTAAAGAATACAAATTTATTTCACAGAAAATTACATAATTTTAGTTGGAGTGTCTGTCAAAGTAGGCCTATAGGCATATTCCTTAAAAACAATAATGCTGCACCCTTACTATGTAACACAGACACTCTTTAGTATTTTATAAACATAAAAAATCGCTTGTTTACTTAGGCCTAAACCTTAGTAGCCTAATCAAAGCGTTTTATTAGTTAAAAACATCAAAAAATAAGCAAGCCTAAACTACCAATTTGTAAACTTGTTAGTTTAATAAATAAGTTTTTTGAGAGTTTGAACCGGCCTGTAAATATTTTAATATATCTATTTTGCTTAAAATAAATATCGGTACCATCAGTAAAACATTTATTAGTGACACCGTTATTGGACACATTACAAAAAGTATATTTGTGAAGATCGGTCTGGAACCCAGGCCGTCTGGGTTGGAGTATGTCACGCTACCGACTGCGCCACAAACTGTCGTTGTGCAACGTGCAACGTAAATGTAAAGAATTACAATGTTGCAAGCGACAAATTGATTGCACAAAGAATTTCCGATACATCCGTTTCTTTTAATACAAATGTGAGCAATTTATTTAAACTAAACCTTTACAATTTAGTCTTAATTTTAAAGCAATCAGCTATTTTACATAATTAAGCAACTTTATTTCCATTTAAAGTTTATTATACATCATAATAATTGTAAACGTTTTTATGTACTGACCATAATAAACCAAATCCTTCATGAACTTTTGTTCATCCACTCTGTATTTAGACAAAATACCTCTTGTGTTTACAATCAGCTGATTGAAATCGTGTAAAATAAATAAATTGTTAAGGTTTGTTAATGTCGACATTTTTAATTTAAGGGAGTAAGATAACGTTAATTATATGATTAAACAACTTTCTTTTCATAAATGACAATACATCATAATAATTGTAAAAGTTTCTAGGTACTGGCCATAATAAAGCAAATCCTTCATAAGCTTTTGCTCATTCACTGTATTTAGACTAAATACCTCGTGTGTTTACAATCAGCTGATTGCAAGCGTGTAAAATAAATAAATTGTAAAGGTTTGAAAATGTCGATATTTTTCATTTAAGGAAGTAAGATAACGTTAAAGTAAATAAAATCTGCTAATATACAAAGGTTTACGTTTTATTTTGTACAAACTGCGTGTAAATTGGTCCAGTGGAAGTCTCAGACGAACTGTCCAAAGGATTGAAAATGTTGGCTTTTTTCCCCATGTTTAATCTCCATAAGAAAAGTTTATTTTTCATTTTTGACAGATTTAACGTAAATATTTTTGAAATACAAATAAAACCTGCTAATATAGAACCGAAAACGTTTATTTTGGTACAACCCGCATGTAAATCGGTCCAGTAGAAGTCACAGACGAAGTGTCCAAAGCTTTTTTAACTTTGTGTTTTAAATATATAGATATTAATATGGGACCTTCGACTCTTGTGGTTTTAAGATAAGCAAGCAACAATATGACGTAAAACCACCACTTTATATGACAATAAGTCACAAAATAATTGTGTCAAATTATTTTATATTTTTCCATTATTATAAAATATTTGTTTAGTCGAATCAAACACTTAAAACGGTTTAACTGTGTGGTGTTTTAGTGCATTTTCAACTATTATGGAAAACCCCTTGCACCACCTTAAAAAGTTGTTTAGAGTATTGTATTAAAGGAGATTTCCTTTAATCCGTGTTCAAGAATCTTCATAAAAAAGTAGAGAAGAAATATCATATTATTTTTCCTCTGTATGTTCGCATATACAGGTAAATGTAGCCTAATTGTCCTACAAGATTCTTCAGTTACTTCTTTTCCTTCAATTGCTGATACAAATTAATCTTTGATTTACTCTTATATGTAGAAAGAAGCCTACTCATGTATGGTAGTGTGTTTTAAGTATTTCTTAACCAACACGCATTTAAATAAAGCCTTCTTTGTTGACAGATGAAGAGTTCGGCCAGAAGACGGTGAGCGTACTGCTGGACGGTCAAGAAGCGGAACTTGAAATCATCGACCACCCTTCATCAGAAATGTCTGTAAGTAATCTAATAAATAACTATCAAGTTACGATGTGAAAAAATGAACAAATATATCATCACTAATTATTTTAATGTTTAGAGTGGTGTTCTAAAAAATATATATTTAAATTAACAACACATTTCCTTGAGTTTAGTTGGTCTACAAAGATGGCTTTCAACCGTAAATGCAAACGAACAAACTTCAAGAACAATTTGCTGAATGTCCTCACTTTGGAACGAACATCGAGAGTCACGGTCGGAAACCACTTCAACCCCGGTTCAACTGGAAAATCCATTTGTGAAGTACCCGACTCACAGCTACTTCCACACACCTCTCGTGTCCTCCCTCTTATATGCACTCATACACTCATACTCTCCCCTGCCTCACAGATACTCCCGCACACGTTCTCTCGTGTCCTCCCTCTTATATGCACTCATACACTCATACTCTCCCCTGCCTCACAGATACTCCCGCACACGTTCTCTCGTGTCCTCCCTCTTATATGCACTCATACACTCATACTCTCCCCTGCCTCACAGATACTCCCGCACACGTTCTCTCGTGTCCTCCCTCTTATATGCACTCATACACTCATACTCTCCCCTGCCTCACAGATACTCCCGCACACGTTCTCTCATGTCCTCCCTCTTATATGCACTCATACACTCATACTATCCTCCTTATATGCACTCATACACTCATACTATCCTCCTTATATGCACTCATACACTCATACTCTCCTCCTTCATCTTGTATGTATGTATTACTATGTTCAACAGATATTCTAAGCTCTTCGTGTTAACTTTTTCCTTTACTAGACTATTTTTTTTTTTTTTTTTTACATTTAAAATAATTCATAAAACATTGAGTTCTGTAATCATCTTAAAAACTGAAGAGTATTTAAATTGAAAATCTACTGCATTGAATTTTTTGAAACTACAATTAATTAACTTTAACAATGCGAATCATCATAAGAAATTTTAATGTATATTATTATCATGTACCTTATGGCATCCATTTAATAAACAAACAATCTGTTTAGGAGCTATGGTATACAATTGATGAAATTGTTTCCATATTCGTTTACATGGAAAATCATGTTACTTTTTGTGGCGAAGGTTTGTTGAGTAATTTAGAATTTTTTTATATACATACATACATACATGTCCTCTTGATCTTTGACTAGCAGACGCCAGATCGGTTCGGGTCAATTATAAAACTAATATTTACAACCTAAAAGTAATATTTACAAAGGATATTGAACTTCATATTGAACTTTGCGTCAAATTAAACGGATGCTTTTAAAATATGCGTCTTTTAAATTATTAGATATTTGTTTTATATTATAATTAAATGGGGGTACCTAGTGGCATTTTCTGTCTTTCCGATCATAATAATAACATAATTGTTTCACAAGTTAACTACATAATATGTTTTTGATTAAAAGTAGGTAATGTAGCTTATAACTATTCGACTCTCAAAGGGATTTGCCTAAGGCGCTTCCTCCATTAGAGAAACAGGTCACAATGGTCATAGTTAATTCATAGAGTGCTCCACACAATGGGCGGGAAATCTATCCTGGCTAAATGTGAAAAATAATAATGGCTGCGTCCAAATTAGCCAAAAGTGCATTTTTAGTTTGTAATGAGCTCAGGTAAAGTTTTAGTTAATTTTAGTTATTACTTAAAAATACACATATTGTACATTCATAGGCCAAGGAGTTGCTCTTAGATTTCTTCAAGTAATGTCTTTAAATTATTAATCATATATATAAATGAACAAATGAATCTCGGTAAAACTTTAAATAACATATATATAATGAACAATTTCACACATAATGATATTATTGTAAACTTATTTAGAATTTACTATTCCACCTTGTAAACCATTTAATATACATAGTACTGTACATATAGTAGTGTCTTTGAAAAGTAATTACAAGTTGTAAATATGAATTAACCTATAAATAATTAATATTTATAATTCAATTCATAATATTCAGTAATTAATGTTAAAAATTTAAAACACGTAAATTCTATGTTTAGAACTAACTATAATAGTTTTAAACGAAAGTGTTGCATTAAATTTATAATTTTCTCGGCAATTTTTTTTATGAATACACAGATTCAAAATATATAGAAAAAACCATTTCTAATGTTTTTTTTCACTCCATAACATTATAACAACTTTTTATATTGACAGGATGTACAAAATATATGCAATTGTACAGCCTATGAGCTAAAAACAAATCATGCATTCAGATACAGTGTGATTTATCCATAATGTATAGGTAGTACATACGTTGAATAATGTCAGACCTTATTATATAAATTATTCACGAAGTAGTTAATCCTGATTCTAGTGTGGTCTTGACTATGTGTGTTTGTGTGTGAAATATCTATGTTTGTTTGATTGTTTTTTTTAACATAATTTAAATTTTCAACTTCTTTTTATTGTTTAGGAGATTTTTACAAATGTGTTACCAGTGGAAAGTACTAGTTTTTAGTTAAACTAGCCTGTTTGCTGGTATTTATTTTAGGAATTTTATTACTATTTTCTTTTAAGATTAAATCTAAGCGACCAAATATTTTTTAAACAATGAACCAATACAGTTCGTTTATGAACAAATCTAAATGCAAAGACCTAGGGAAATATGGTTCATTGATAACCGACGAAAGAGGGATCGCTTTTTATTGGGTGTTTTCTTCGAAAGAGTAATCGGATCAAAAGGGCCGAGTCTCAGTGGGGAGAGCGGAACGAGCAGCCTCGCCACCCCCGCCGAGGCTCCTCTATAAATAAAGCATTATTAACGTATTGTGGTCAAAGATGAGTAGATAGAAAAAGCCACTTTCAAAACCGGCCACGTGCCGCCGGAAGCCATGTTCCGGGGCAGGTGTCTTCCGGTCGAATATTAAATGAGGTTGGGGGAGGTGGGGTGAGGGTTTGAAGTAGATTTGCGCATAAATTAAAAGTTGGTTCAAAACTGAAATTCAACAATTGGTGGTTGAACTAAATTTGCGCATAAATTAACCGGGGTTGAATTAAAACTTCGCATAAAATATTGGTTAGTTCAAAACTGAAATTCAACAACTGGGGGGTTGAACTAAATTCGCGCATAAATTAAAAGTTGGTTCAAAAATGAAATTCAACGATTGGGAGTTGAACTAAATTTGCGCATAAATTAAAAGTAAGTTCAAAACTGAAATTCAACAACTGGGAGTTGAACTAAATTTGCGCATAAATTAACCGGGGTTGAAGTAAAACTTCGCATAAATTAAAAATTAGTTCAAAATTGTAATTCGACGGTGTTAATAAAAACTCTAATAGTTGAACGAAAATAAAAGTCAGTTCAAACATAGCGCAGTCATAACAAGAGAGAGAGAGAGAAGGTAGATAGAAGTGTTAAGTTCCGCGGATAGAACGAGAATGAAGAATGAAACATGACGCGTCGAAATATATGCGTGACTGTAGATGTCAGTTAATGGGGGGTCTAGAGCTTCCAGCCTGTCGGATGGTGAATTAATCAATGGGGGGAGTGGAGATGGCGCTCGGTTGAACTAAAATTGCGCATAAATTATAAGTTGGTACAAAACTGAAATTCAACTTGATAATGTGGGGTACGGAAAGTATGTCGGGGTTGAATTAAAACTTCGCATAAATTAAAAGTTAGTTCATGTTAGCTGAAGAGTGTACAGGAGAATGAAACAGGAACTGTCGTGAGCGCGCTTATATAAAGAAGGGTGGGGGTAAAATATGAAAACCTGCTGAACACAGTCGATAGGTGTAACAAGTTCGAAGTTGTGGAAACGTAACATCGAACGCAAAATGTTGTGAATAACACCATCGTCAACGCTAACTTGCAAAGTTCTAGCAGAGTATAACGGGTTAAAACTTAATTTCTTCCTTACTTTTGTTAAATTAGTTTTAATCTTTGAAACAGAAGGTTTGGAATTACTTCGTAATATATGTTGTGTCCGCAAAAGTTTCAATTTCAAACATTGCGTATCCATCACAAGAAGTATATCAGATGTGTAGAAGTCAGAACAAGACAGATGAATGAGATATAACGTCGAGCACGCGAAGGTGATTCAAACAGGACGACATGTGCTAATGTAAATGAAACTCCAGGTTAGTAGCAATTAGACTTGTATAATGAAGTTGGCGAAACGTATATGTAATGAGTAGGAAGGATGCGAACAACACAAATGCGAGTTAATTAATGGTCGCGGTGCGATGAACAATCTTCTTTTATAACGGTTATCGCGTGAGAAGATCGGTTCCGCATGAGCGCCCAAGTGGAACCTCCCGTGTTCACTCAAGCGGAACCCCCCCCCCCCCCCCCGTGACTAATCAAGTGGAACCCCCCCCCCCCCCGGTGACTAATCAAGCGGAACCCCCCCCCCCTCCCCCTCATAAAAAATGGAGATTAAAATCCCCCCCCCCCCCGGTGGTCACTCAAGCGGAACCCCGCCGGGTCGATGACCGGTCAATGGCCGGTCACGACCGGTTGCTAACCCCATCTAATTACCACACTTCACATCCCATGCCAGCCATGAACTACTATTGTTTGAATGAAACAGAATTAAACATGGCAGCCACCATGGAAAATTCTAACCTCAAACCTTGGTTTTACGTCACTGCGCATGCGCCGCTCCCACTCCTTCGTTTCATTTTTATGCTGCTATAACTTGTACTGGAGTGAGCCAACTTCACGCTACGGCGCCTAGTCATGTATTACTCACTTTAGCGCTACTGTGAATGCGCCTAGTCTGTATTACTCACTTTAGCGCTCCTGCGAATGCAACGAGTTCTCCGGATCGGAATCACTCCTCGCTATTGCGCATGCGCCGAGTCCTGTATTACTCAATTTAGCTCTACTGTGCACGGAAAGTTCTAACCTCAAACCTTGGATTTTACGTCGCTGCGCATGCGCCACCCCCACTCCTTCGTTTCATTTTTATACTGCTGCGAACTGGAGTGGATTGAAGACCGTACTGGAGTGAAACAATTTCCCCACCACTGCATTAAGTACCCCCACCACTCGAAAACCCGAGGAGCGATACGAGCCCGATTTTCGCGTCAGTCGTCAACGAGTTTTCATAGCGAAAAGTCGTTGGCGACTCGGTAAGAGGTTCAAATATATAGTAGGCCTATATATATTTGAACTTCTTATACTACGTTGCGTTCTTTAATGCAATGTGGTATGTGTGTGTGTGTGTAAATATTAGTTGTAAGTTGCACTTAATTTAAGAATTAATTTGCGCATTTCGATGTTAGTTATAAGTTGTGTTTAGCGTTAAGGTGTATTAATTTTAAGAATAATGATGGTATTTGGTTGTGTTGAATTATTTGATATTTAATAATGATGTGTTGTTAGTTTTAAGTGTTGGTATTTATAATTAATGTTGTTGTTTTGCCTTTCAGCTAGATGATAGGGGGTAGATTAACTGTAAATTCAGAAGTTCCGTTGAACTTCACTTAGAAGGGGTGGGACATCCGCAAATTGCGGACTAGGTTTTTGCATTTTGTTTAGGAATATGATGGGTGGGATTAGTTGGGTGGGTGTTAGAGTTGCGTTTCTGCATTAGCTGTTCCAGTTTCCCTTCGAATTCACGGTTACGGATGGACCCGGACCGGCCCGTTACGGATGGACCCGGACGGGCCAAACAAAATTGCGTCGATGTCCCTCGCAGAACGTAACTAGTGGGTTGGGAGTGGGAACCGTTAGGCAAACAGGGTGGTGGGAACAGTTACTACTGTTCCCATCACCTTGGTTCTTTATAAGTCTTAAATGACCTTGACCCACTTTCGGAAGGGTCAATGACCGACCCCCCCCCCCCCTGTTCACTCAAGCGGAACCCCCCCCCCTGTGTTCACTCAAGCGGAACCCCCCCCCCTGTGTTCACTCAAGCGGAACCCCCCCCCCCCGTGTTCACTCCAGCGGAACCCCCCCCCCCTCCCGGAAAATTAAAATGCCTATAACTCGATAATGGATTAACGGATTAGGACAAGCGATACATCATTGAAAAGGTCTATGTAAGACGAACATTTTAGTCAAAGAAGAATTTAGTTATCTTATTTTAGTCAAAAGTTATGCGAATTATTTGAAATAAATACCCCCTCTCTTTCCTTCCCTCCCACCTTCCCCCACTTAACGGTTGTTAACCCTTCTCATTAGCATACCGTTATAAAAGACGCATCGACCACGGCTAACATTTCATTCTGATTCCAGACGTTACGCTGCGAACTGCGAATAGAACTACCACGATGTCATCCCTGCCGACTACAACTTCCACTACAGCCTGCTCTTCTATTACAAGTTCAACTTCTACTTCTACTACGGCTTCAACTCCAGTCAAGAAAACTCTTCGCTTGAAAAATGCTCCCGACTGGTATAAGTGCAAGCTAGAGCGTTGTGTTTCTCCTCCATTATTTTTAACACTCTAAGTCTCGTGATCTACTTTTCTGAGGCCGTTGTACAGTTGTATGACCTCTCCGACTTGCATTGTTTGCCGGTGTAGCTTCATATAGCGTGCAAAGAATGGTTCCTAATGAAATCTCATCAGCATTCAAAGACAGAGACAGTTGTTTTGCAAGTTAATTAGTCTTGAAATAATGAAGTAGGAAACGTATATGTAATGAGTAGGAAAGATATGAACACCGCGAATGCGAGTTAATTAGTGGTTGCGGCGCGATGAACATTTGCCTTCATTATCACATAACGACTATCTCGTGAGAAGATCGGTTCCGCATGAGCGCCCAAGTGGAACCTCCCGTGTTCACTCAAGCGGAACCCCCCCCCCCGTGTTCATTCAAGCGGAACCCCCCCCCCTGAAAATTAAAATGGCTATATCTCGATAATGGTTTGATCGATTACGACAAGCGATACATCATTGAAAACGTCTATGTAAGACGAACATTTTAGTAAAAGAAGAATTTGGTTATCTTATTTGAGTCAAAAGTTATGCAAATTATTTAAAATAGATACCCCCTCTTCTTCCTTTCAACCCACCTCCCGGATCAATAATCGGACACGGCCAGCTGTTACCCCTCTCATTAGCATACCGTTATAAAAGCGGAGCAAGCGTTGTTCACTCCTCATTCCGCTTCTACACGCCACTCTTGTTGTTTCGTCTCTGCTCTTTACAATATTACTTGCTTTAAGAATGCCTCCTCATCTTAGTGAAAATTTCAGTTCTTCCGAAATTTCTGATGTTTTTGAACAACCTGAAGACACTTTAAATAACGACAGTGAAACTGAATATGATGATGAAGATGATTATTATAGCGTTAAAATTAGTGAAGAACTGAAAGTTATAGCAATTGATCCACAATTCCCATTCGATACAATAGAAAAATTCATGTCTGAAGCTCATAAATGGTTGGATTCAGGATCTTACGTACGAATCGGCTCTTTTATATTGTATGATGATTGTAATTCTTTTCTTGTAACACCAAATGATAGAGACCGCATGCTGCAGTGGGCTCAAACAATGAAGGAGTGCTACGAACAAGGTGTGGATGTTGGCGGCTATTTTACAGCGCAAGTGGTTTAATAACCAAATTACCCTTCCCCCACCTTACACCTTATCCCTTCCCAATCCTTATTCCTTCCCCCTCCCCATTTTTAAAACTCATAAAAGGCGGGCTATGAACCTCCAGGTTTCTAGTCTGTACTTGCACCTTGTGCCGTCAAGATGCTTACCACTTTGTCTTTTAATAGTATTACAGGCACTGAGCGGAAATTCTATAGAAAATTTTGTTCTCTACTTGATAAACCGCAAAAACTACCTCCAAATACTTTCACCTACAAGCTACCTCTTATGGACAAGGATGATGTAAGCAAAATACCATTAGTTCAAGCGAAATTTCTGGAAGAAAAAAATCTTGTTTATGTAAGAGAAGTGTATCATAATGAATATTCAAAAAGATTGGCTTACGAATTCATTAAGGAACATGCAGGACGTGAAAAAGAACAGTATCCAGGACCATTTTATTTATATCTTTTTGAGAATGGAGCTAGTGTAACGGTAGAAATAAGTATCAAATTAATGTAATTCTTCCTATCAAATTTGTGGGGTGAGGGTTTGAAGTAGATTTGCGCATAAATTAAAAGTTAGTTCAAAACTGAAATTCAACAATTGTTGGTCGAACTAAATTTGCGCATAAATTAACCGGGGTTGAATTAAAAGTTCGCATATCTTCCTATCAAGTTTATGAAGTTAGAATTTTGTTTTGCTGTAAAGTTATTGAAATAGTATTTGTATAAGGAAAATTCATATTGAAATACATGTTGTAATTTAGTCGTAGAGATGTGTACTGTACGAAAGCTGGATTTATAGTGAGTCGGCGCGACAAATGAACTTGTATTTATGCAGATTGTTAAAATGGAATAAAGAGATGATAGTAGCAAAACGCTCGAAGTAGAAAGTGTGAATAATGTTATATAAAGAAATAATAGTTAAACAAGGAAAATATTGAAAATTAAAACTGGTATTAAAAAATATGAACGGACAATCAATTTTGTAGAAGGTTAATATTTTGTTGAAAACGTTTGATTTTCTTGGATAGTGAAGAAGAAGAAGATGAAATAGTGGTAGGGGGACCGTTATAAAAGGAGGATTGTGAGAGCCCATTTCATTTCTCTGCGAAACTTCGAAGAGTAAACATCTCAACATGTATCATTGCGATAAATGTTCGGAATCGTTTCACGATGAAATTCTATTAGACTGTCATAAAGAACTAATTCACAACAACGCAGAAGAAAAACAAGAAGAACAAGAAGAACAAGAAGAACAAGAAGAACAAGATGAAATATCAGCAACATCTTCAACTATTTTACCGAATCTACAAGTATTTGCTTTACCCGGTAAAGTAGTAATGCATCATAAGATTCAAAATGAAAACTTGAACTTAGAAGAATTTATTAGAGAAGCAAAACCAATCGTAAGTAAAACTTTAAAAGAAGAATTGAAAAGATTGAACTTTCTTAAATTTGGTTTACTACTAGAAGCTATGTTTATAAATGTACAAGAAGAATTATCACCAAGAGGATTCATAACAAAAAACCGAACCATCATGGAAAGTTCAAACATTGATTCAATAGTAGAGAACTGTATAGAAGAAATATTAACAAAAATTCAGGAACACGAAGGAAGAGGATCTGGATGGAGTCTTACAAGCATTGAATTATTAGATATAAAAGTACACAAACATGGTTATGGATTAATGGGATCTAGTTATATTCCTTTGCCACAAAGAATCAAGGATACAAGATCGTGTATTAATGTGAAAAATCAAGATAACGAATGTTTTCGATATGCTATGACATCTAAGTTTGTACCAAATCATTTCGATACACCTAACCAACACTATGAAAATCAAAGACATAGGTACAATTTTCAAGGAATTACTTACCCTGTATCACTAGGAGATATATCAAAATTTGAGAAGAAAAATCCCGGTACGTCTATCAATGTTTTTGCATTAGATAGTTCAAACAAAGTGTATCCTTTACGTATTGCAAAAGAAGAGCTACCAGATCATACGGATTTACTACTACTAACGCGAGGAGATGTGTCTCACTATGTGTACATAAAGAAATTCGACTCACTTGTTAATAAGCAGCTTTCTAAAGATCGACACAGAAAGTTAATTTGCAAGAGATGTTTCAATTTTAAACGAGATGGACTACACGGAAGAGAATGGTTACAAGAGCACAAAAGACTATGTAACAATAATTATGAAGCAAAGATTAATTTACCTTCGGAAAACAGAGCATTCGTTACATTTCAAAAGGTTTATCATCAATACCGTATCCCTTTAGTTGTGTATGCGGACTTTGAATCAACACTTGTTCCAGTTGAAGATGAAAATTGTGAAGCAAGAAAAAGTGTCAAGTATCAAATGCACAAACCAAACAGTTTTTGTTTAATGGTTAAATCAACATTATCAGAAGAACATTTGAACAAATATGGATTAACTTCAGAACCTCTAGTATATCGTGGTGAAAATGCGGAAAAATATTTCTTGATCACCTATATTCAATAGCTGGAAATACACAAAGATTATATACAAATATTGTACCAATGAAACCGATGGACGAAGAAGAAGAAATTCAACATGAAAATGCGACTCACTGTTTCTTGTGCAAAAATGATTTTACTATTGAGAATTATAAAGTTAAAGATCACGACCACCTCACAGGTTATTACAGGGGTGCTGCTTGTAATAAATGCAACTTGAGCTATCGTTTACCACTATTTATCCCTGTGGTTCTGCATAATCTTAGTGGGTACGACGCTCATTTTATAATACCTGAACTAGGAAGAGACGACGGTAAAATCGATGTGTTAGCTGAAACTTCAGAAAAGTTCATAAGTTTTTCCAAAGAAGTTGGAAACGTCAAACTAAGATTCTTGGACTCCTACCGATTTTTGCCGTCGAGTTTGTCCAAACTTTCTGAAAACCTAAGGAAACAAGATTTAATCGAAACAAAGAAGATTGTAAACAGCGACAAACTGGATCTGGTACTTCGAAAAGGTGTTTTCCCATATGATTACATAGACAGTTTAGAAAGATTTAATGAAACATCACTACCTCCAAAAGAAGAATTTAAAAGTAAACTGTACGACATGGATATATCTCAAGATGATTATGATCACGCATGCAAAGTATGGAACGAATTAGGATTTAGAACATTGGGAGAATATTCAGATTTTTATGTTAAATTAGATGTGACTTTATTATGTGATGTGATGGAAGAATTTAGAAATACGTGTTTTGCGGCATATGGATTGGACCCTCTTCATTCGTACACTTCGCCTGGACTAGCGTGGCAAGCCATGTTGAAAGAAACAAATTGTAAAATACAACTTCTTACAGATATAGATATGGTTTTGATGTTAGAGTCAGGAGTTCGAGGAGGATTGACGCAAAGTGTAACACGTCATGTCAGGGCAAACAACAAGTATTTGCCCGATTATGATGCATCAAAACCAACAACATTCCTGGGTTATTTTGATGCAAATAACTTATACGGATGGGCAATGTCGAATCCCCTTCCATATGATAATTTCAAATGGATAGACCCAGAATCAATTGGAAACATAATGGATATACCGAAATATGGAGAAACTGGTTACATATTTGACGTCGATTTTGAATATCCCGAACATCTTCACGACGAACATTATGATTTACCACTTCTTCCGAAGACCGAAATTTCTCCAACTGGAAGATGGCCAAAATTATTGATGACTTTAACCAACAAGTCTCGGTATGTTTTACACTACTGGATGATACAACAGGCCTTAGACTTGGGATTAAGAATTACAAAAATTAATCGAGTACTACAATTCTCTCAATCTTGTTGGTTAAAACCGTACATTGACAACAACACAAAAAGAAGAGCCGGTGCTACATCAAG
Organism: Neoaliturus tenellus; assembly: GCA_030545055.2. Taxonomy (NCBI): domain Eukaryota; kingdom Metazoa; phylum Arthropoda; class Insecta; order Hemiptera; family Cicadellidae; genus Neoaliturus; species Neoaliturus tenellus. The sequence goes on from CM061533.1 coordinate 99,192,693, forward strand.
TTTTCAAAAAGATTTCTTCAAACTAATGAACAACGCAATATTTGGCAAGACTTTGGAAAACAAAAGGAAACATAAGGATATCAAATTGGTAACTGATCCAGTAAAATTACAGAAATTAGTGCAACAACCAAACTTTGGTTCATCTGTAATTATTAATGAAAATCTAGTTGTTATTTCCATGAACAAGAAGTCAGTTCTAATGGATCGTCCTTTGTATCTAGGAATGTCAATCTTGGATATTTCCAAAACTCACATGTACGAGTTTCATTATAAGAAGATGGTTAACTATTATGGAAGAGAGAACATTGGTATTGCATATATGGATACGGATGCACTAATTTACTGGATTAAAACAAATGACATGTACGAAGATCTACGCACTTTTATGTATAAAGATGATTTCGACTTTTCCGATTATCCCAAGGATCATCCAAATTACGACTACGACAGAAACAAGAAAGTATTGGGAAAATTTAAAGATGAAACAAATGGTGTGCCGATGATGGAAATTGTAGCATTAATGTCCAAACTATATTCATTTCAACTGTACATAAGCGAAAGGAATCAACATCAAGTCACGAAAAAGGCCAAAGGAATAAAAACCTCTTTCCTGAAGAAGAACGTACAGTTTGAACATTATAAAAGATGTTTGTTTGAAAATGTTGAAACAACTGCAACGTTCAACACTATTAGAAGTTATAATCATCAACTCTTTAGTGTCAAACAAACAAAGTGGGCATTAAGCTACAAAGATGACAAGCGCCATATTTTAGAAGATAAAATTAATACTTTACCGTTCGGCCACTACTCCCTGAACCCTATCGACCAGTAAACCTATTCTTCGTCCTCTACCTTCTTCCTTTTTTTCCTTTCCGTAAAGAAGAGGGGACATGGCAAGCCCAATGCCATGTTCCCTCTTTTTTACACTAATATGAAATGGCCTTGACCTATATTCAAACTATATAAAAGAGAATGAACTGTTGTACGGATCAGTATTTTTACAAGTGATGTGCAAGCAACACCTGAAGATGGAAAGTGTGAAGGACAAGATTGTAAATGAACTACATAAACCAGCAAGAAGAAGATTTCCAAGAAGAAGTACAATCATTAAAGGAATGAATGATCTTTACCAAGCTGATCTCATTGAAATGATACCGCACAGTAAATTAAACAAAGGTTTCAAATATATTTTAACAATTATAGACTGTTTTACTAAAATAGGTGACGCTTTACCATTGAAGGATAAGAGTGGTAAAAGTGTTACAAAAGCTATGGAAACAACGATACAAAGAAATAAATTCAAAATCAAACATCTACAGACCGATGATGGAAAAGAATATTTTAATAAAGACTTTGGAGCTTTGATGAAGAAATATCAAATAAATCATTATTCTACAAATTCTGAAGTTAAAGCTTCAATGATTGAAAGGTTCAATAGAACATTGAAAGGAGCGATGTACAAACAATTTTCAAAACGAGGATCATACGTGTGGTATGACATATTACCACAACTTATAAAAGAGTATAACAACAAATATCATCGTACCATCGGAATGAAACCTATCCAAGTAAACAGCGCTAATGCTAAGGTTGTATTACAACGCATCAGAAATAATACAACACCTAAATTGGAAAAGTTGCAACCAAAAAAGTTTAAAGTCAACGATAAAGTTCGTATAAGCAAATACAAAGGTGTATTTAGTAAAAGATATCTACCAAATTGGACTAATGAAGTATTTACAGTTTATAAAGTGCAACCAACTATACCTGAAACCTACTTATTAAAGGATAACAAGGGTGAATTACTTCAAGGTGGATTCTACGGACATGAATTGTTGAAATCAACAGTCGGTGATGTATATCTTGTTGAGAAGGTTTTACAAAGGAAAAAGGATATGGTTAAAGTCCGGTGGTTAGGATTCGATAAAAGTGAAGACTCTTGGATTCCTTCAAAAGACCTGGTATAGTAACTTAATAGCTCATTGTGTGTTTAACCTTGACACAAGATGGAGATTGTACAACAAAAAGATCGATTTAATATCAATAATATTGATGAATTGACGGTTGACAATGATAAGTTTAATCATGGTAAACATGGTGAATTACTACCAAATACAATAAGATGTTTAATAACTGGTCCTTCAAATTGTGGAAAAACAAATGTTGTTTTTAACCTTATAACTAATCCTAAAGGATTGCGCTTTAACAATATATACATTTTTTCAAAATCATTGCAACAACCAAAATATCAATTATTGGATAAAGTACTTGCAAGTGTACCTGAAGTGCATTTCTACAAGTTTAATGCCAGTGAAACAATTATGCAACCAAATGAAGCAAAACCATTTTCTATTTTTATTTTTGACGATGTGTCTTGTGAAAATCACGACACTATAAGGAATTACTTCGCTATGGGAAGACATCATAATATCGATAGCATTTATATTGGTCAAACATACAGTAAGATTCCAAAACAACTCATAAGAGACAATGCAAATATGTTGATCATCTTCAAGCAAGATGAAACAAATTTAAAGCATATATACAATGATCATGTAAATGCGGATATGCCATTTGAGAAATTTAAAGAAATGTGTGGCAAAGCATGGAATGAGAAATATGGCTTTCTCGTTATTATGAAGGAAGAAGATTTTAAAAATGGTAGATATCGTATAGGGTTGGATAAATTTGTATTTATGCGTTGAACTACCGATGCTACATCTAGTTACACGTTGAACTTCACAGTGTAAACATGGTGAATCAAGAAAAACTATTAAAAGAAATAAAATCACTCAGTGATTCTATTAGGATGAAGAATCGTGCATTGAGGATGGGTTTAAGTGAAAGAGAAGAATTTCTAGAGACTACATTTAAACCTATTACGGAACCTTTAAAACAGATATCAGAAACTATTGGTAAACCTCGTTATGAAGGAGATGTTTTACTACCAGTTTCTAAACAAGAAGTACAAGCATTAAAAAAAGAAGAAGATGATGATTCATATACAAGTGCTAGTGAGCAAGAAGAAACAAAAGAAGAAGAAGAACCAATTGTTGAAAAGGAAGAAGAACAGCCAATACCTGAAGCTGAACAATCTATTCCAAATTTAACTCAATTGAGTAGCGATATATTACAACATGGACCTCTTGGAAGAAAATATATAATGAAAATGCTACATGACATGAAATCAAACCCGAATTTGAGTAGATCACACGTATACGGAGCAAGAATTGATGGGAATGAATTAAAGATCGGCGATTCAAAGCTTGAAATAACACAAGACGATTACATCATTATTGGTGAGCATAAATATAAAGGAACAAAAGGACTTTATGAATTAATTTTTAAAAACATACCACTAAGATATTCATCCAAAGATTTAAGTGTTTTTAAGGAAATTCTACAAAATACTAACGCTCATAAAAGAAACTACTTAAAGGATGCAATGATTAATCGTTCACGTGCAACAAAATATAACATTGTTATAAAAAAGTTGTTTCCTCCACGAAAATTGCCAACATTACGTACTGCACCAGCGGTGAGACAACCACTGAAAAGAAAATCTTTATCACTTATGGATTTATCACTTCTTGAACAACATGGTAAAAAGAGTAAAGGAGATACTTCAACATCTGGCAAAGGATTGATGAAAAATCTATACAATACGAATGTGATTTACTACAACGACATCAATAAATTGGTTGATAGAATGAGACTATTGCATGAAGCCATGGAAGCCGGTCATACAGGTTTAAATAATGAATGGGTAGCTCTGATTGACGAACTCAGGAATCGCGGCATAATCGTATAATTGTCTGCGGATATATAAGAGTTGCAGGCGTATAATGTGTCAGTTCTAACATGAGCGTCGACAAGTTCGGACGATACTCCGCGTTAGGAGTGCAAGTTGGAGAAAACAGAAAAAGAAGTGGATTACCGCAAACACCCGAAGGTGACTATAACATAAATAATAAACGTTTAAAGTTTGTTAAGGATCCAGAAGAAGATGGAGATGCAACAAATTTAAAAACAGTAAAGGAGAAAACATCTACAAGTTTGAAACTCGACAACAACCAACTGTATGATGCAAAATCTCACAGGGTTATTAATGTTGCAAAACCAGTCAACAATGGAGATGTTGTTAATAAAGGCTATTTTCTATCTGCGATGGAATACGCTTTACTGTTGGAAAAGACTAAAAGTGGAAAAAAGTACAATGCTTTAAATTATAAAATAACTAATGTGGCAGATCCAACCGAGGATACAGATACAATCAATAAGCGTTATTTGCATTCTGTAATACCAGAAAAGAAAAAAGATGGATTTTCCTTCTATAAATATACTATAAACGATATTGGATATCCTAAAGAAGAAAGTGATGGTGTTAATATTAAATACATTAAAGATAATTGTATTTTATATAATGGTGCTGTTATTGATTGTCATGGAAAAGTGTTGTCCAATCTGAAAGATGGTTCAACTCCATCGGATGCTGCTACCGTGAGACAAATGAATGAAAGCTTGAAGAAAGGAACATCCGCTTTTGTTAAACAAAATCAGGTGGTGTCAAAGAAAGGTGATGAGTTTATGCAAGGAAGTGAAAAGTTTACCTTACTACAACTACAAAATAACAAGTGGGATGGAAAAAATAAAAGATTGTCAAATATAAGTTTAGGCACGGAAGAACATGATGCTGTTATTTTAACACAAGTGCCACAACTATCAGCTACTGGTGTTAACTTTATATGTGGAGGTAGACGATTAACCCATGTAAAATCTGGTAAAGATGATAATGATTGTGTTGTTGTGAAACAAACTATAGTTTTAGATAAAATAAATAACTTATATGATGGAAAAAATAGAAGAATATCTAACATATCAGCAGGAATAGCTCCGAATGATGTTGCTACTATTAATCAAGTTATAGCAACCTCTAATAACGATCCATCTGTGTATACATGTAATGGTAAACGTATCACAAATCTTGATAATCCTACACGTAACAAAGATGCTACTAATGTAGAGTATGTAATGAATCTTGTAGGTAATGTAGTTATTGATATGCATAATCATTTGATTAATGCATCGATGAAACACAATAAAATCGAAGATTCTCAAAGAAACCAATGGATTAAAGATGAAATCATTGATAGATACTAGTAAAACTTATGAATATTTAAGTATGGAATACACCAAAAAAAGGATTCATTATCATAAAGTATTTCATAGAGTGAAGACGTTGGTTACATAAAACAGCATAATGAAGACCGTATCGCTCAGTCGTCGTCAAGACAGCGGCAAGAGAGGACGTGGTTTAACATCAGCTGCATTATCCCTGCTCAGACGGATTCCAATTGGTGCTGTTGTGAATCGAACGATAGACGCTTTACCATACGAATTACATCTGCCCGGAGGTTATCAATATTGTGGACCTGGAACTAAGTTGGCAAAACGTTTAGCAAGAGGAGATCCTGGAATTAATAAATTAGATCAAGCTTGCAAAGAACACGATATAGCATATTCAAAGTATAAAGATTCAACAAATAGATCAATAGCGGATAAAATTCTAGCGGAAAAAGCTTGGCAAAGAGTAAAATCAAGTGACGCAAGTATTGCAGAAAAAGCAGCGGCTTGGGCAGTAACTACAGCCATGAAGACGAAAGCAAAGTTAGGTGCTGGAAGACGTCGCAGAGGAAGACCTGCAAAAGGAAGAAGCGCTCCCAAAAGAGGTGGAAACATTAAAAAAGGACGTCGTAGAACTCGTAAGACAAATGTAAAGAAGACTTCTGTTTGGCAAATGGTAAAAAACGGAGCAGGTTTATACCTAAGACCATACCGTGTGTACTAAATAAAAAGAATCAATTGATAATTCCAAATAAAGCCTTAACAAATCATCAGTTAAATGATTATGTAAAATGTTTGAAAATACCATTTTTTCGAGGAGTTTTTATGAAAGATGCATTACCAACTAAAATATGGGAAAATGAAACTGGAATAGTAAATTTGGATTCCACCTATGGTCCAGGCACTCATTGGGTATGCTATAAAAAGCTCGGACAAACCGTTTACTACTTTGATAGTTTTGGCAATCTGCCACCGCCGAAAGAACTGCAACATTATTTTCGAAACTCCAAAAACATTTTTTACAATTACAAAAGAGAACAACCTAACAACACTGAAATCTGTGGGCATTTATGTTTGGAGTTTCTAGCGAAGAGTGTCAGTCACCTTTAAGATGTCATCGTATACAGTGTCACTGAGTGGAAATTCATCCACATTGAAAAGTACGCTGTTCCCAGCATTGCGTCTATCCAAGGAAAGATTATGGGAAGCGGCATTACTTGATTTGACTACCTACAACTCAATTCCCAATGTTACGGAAGGTAAAAACAATTTACTACATTATTATGAAACTATGGATGCTTCAGGAAAATACTCAGAATTGAAAATAATTACATTTCCTACTGGAGCTTATGAAATCGATGATATAAACCAATTACTACAGAAACAACTCGGAGAAGAAAATATCACCGTTAAAGGAAACAATAATACTGTAAAAGCAGAAATAACTTCGAAATATTATATCGATGTCAGCTTGGAAAACTCCATTGGCAGTTTACTTGGATTTACAGATACAAAAAAGAAAATCTTAACTCCTGGAACTACTCATTCGGGTAATACAACTGTTACAATATTGAAAGTCAATAGTATCGATGTAACGTGTAATATTATACACGGATCGTATAGAGAAGGAGTGAATCAGCATATTTTACATACATTTTATCCAACAGTGGCTCCCGGTTTTAAAATTGTTGAGAAGCCACAAAACTTGATATACCTACCGTTAAACACTAGTTTCATTTCAGACATCGTACTGAACATATTGGATCAAGACGGTGTTAGTGTTGACTTTAGAGGAGAAACGATAACTATACGGATACACATCAGAGCGGCAACATAAAAGTCGACATGGGATTATCATTTAAACCGCAACGGAAGAGTCGGGAGCTCAGTAGCTCCTCGACATTGGAAGAGTTAACATCGGACAACATTCGTTTTCTACAGAAGATTGGATTGAAACTTAACAACGATGGATATCCTGGATATATCTCAAGGACCGACATTCGACGAAACACTATGGGAGAAGGAATATCACACGCACAACCCTTACACTTCATCAAAATTAAACAATAACGATGAAATAAGGATTCCCATTCAACAACAAGATATTTACACATTACCGTGTGAAAGTTATTTATACATTGAAGGACGGGTATTAAAATTGGATGGAAAAACTGCTTCAACAGTTCCTTTTATAAATAACCCGATGGCATATCTTTTTGATGAAATAAGATATGAGATATCAGGGGTGACAGTTGATTCGACAAAAAAGGTTGGTATAACAACGACATTGAAAGGATTAACATCATTAACACCGCATGAGAAGAATTCAATAGTCACCGCCGGATGGGTTGCTCCTGATAAAGACACTATAACACCGAATTCCAACGGTCACTTTGATTTTCATGTACCTTTACGATTGCTTTTGGGATTCGCTGAAGATTACAAACGAGTAATAATAAATGTCAAACAAGAATTGGTATTACTCAGATCTTCAACTAACAAGGACTTGATACTTGCAGACCCTGCAACTACTGAAGATAAACTGGAATGGCAACTACAATTAGATAAAGTTGTTTGGAGAGTACCTCATGTAAGATTGGCTGATGAACATAGAATCGTATTATTGAGAAAGTTAAAATCTGACCGTGATATCGTGATGCCATTCCGAAGTTGGGAATTCCATGAATATCCTACACTACCTCAGACCGAACGACAAACATGGACCGTCAAGACATCAACTTACTTGGAACGAGCAAGGTACATAATACTCGGTTTTCAAACTAAGCGAAAAGATGTTATCACTGCAAATGCCGGTCAATTTGATAACTGTAAAATAAAGAATTGTAAAGTTTTCCTAAACTCTCAATTCTTTCCGTATGACAATTTGAATGTCATGTTCAGCAAAAAACGTTTTTCCATTTTATACGATATGTATGCAAGATTTCAATCGTCATATTATGGAAAGACTAATACACCACTATTATCACCTGACCAATATTATTCCAAGGCTCCGATAATTGTAATCGATTGTTCAAAGCAAAATGAATCGGTAAAATCATCAAGTGTGGATATAAAAATTGAAATGGAATTTGAAGAACCAGTAGCGGATGGAACTTCAGCATACTGTCTTATTCTACATGATAAAATAGTTACTTACACACCGCTGACCGGAATCGTGAAGAATGTACTTTAAAAAGAATTAGTACAACGACTGCAGATTTTTGAGGTTAGAATTATCTGTCTCAATTTTTGAGGTTAGAATTTCGTTTGTGAAAGACAAGTTAAAAACAAACATTTATGTGAGTGTATAAATTTCAAGGATTCGACGAAAAACATAAAAGCGAGAAAATTATGAGTGGAAAATTCATTATATCTTCGACCGTCGTATGGGAAACATCGTTCGCAAGATGAGTTCTACTAACGGAGAAGAAAATACACCTCTAATGGATGAGAATAGTTCAGATATAGAAAAACAAGTTGAACGAGAAATGGACGAGTTCCTTAAGTTTAACAAACATAAGAAGAGAGAAGAAGAAAAAGAAGAAGGAGAAGCTGAAAAAGAAGTAAAAAGAAAAAAGGTTGAAGTTAACATTACAACTAATATTTTAACAGAAGTATTTCTTCGGATTTTCTACCCCATTTCATCATGCATGACGAAAAGTATTTCAGTTGGAATTTTAAAATCATTGGATTATTCACCGATTGTTATTTTAAATCATGGAAATAAAATGGTTACATTCACTGAAACTTCTTGGGAATCATTTATGAAACATTTACATCTTTTGGAATGCTATTTGAGTAACAACACATTTGGAAGAAGAACAAGATTAAGTTTATTGGAATCAAATATTGAAGTTGATATAGTGAAACATCGTGGAGGACAAATGGTTCGCTTCAGAGATTTAACTAGACATGATGTAAAATTACATTTGACTAAAGAAGAATTTTACACTTTAAGTTGTACTACCGGTCCCGTCACCAGATATTTGAAACAACTAATATTTTCAAGTGCAATAATCAAAGACTATCTAATCGATACATTGGACAGACAACCTTTCGTTCCAATTTTATACGGTCCCGTGGATACTTCAATTTTTAATCGAATACCTCAAGAAGTGGACATGTGGAGACAATTGAACAACTATCACACCAACTTTAATATCGACGAAGAAGCGCAAGAAGTTAAAGAAGAACAATCGTGTTTGTAATACAAGTCAGTTGCTGACGAGACTTCATCATGAACAAACGGGTTTCGTTTTCTAATGCGCCACATATAATGGAAGTTAAAAAGGTATAATTGAATTTCAAGCTTTTCGAGGAAATGATGGAAATTTTATTATAAAAGAATTAGTAATTTTGGATATGAACACATCTGTAGTTTATCATTACTTATTCAAACCTCCATTACCATTCAATAGACTAACAACTAAAGCGAAAGTTACAAACAAATGGTTGTACAAACATTTTCACAACTTAAGATGGGATGAAGGTTTTATTAATTATAACATGATGCCGCACATTATGAATCATTACTGCAAAGAGTTCAAAACTATCTACACAAGAGGATTGGAAAAAGCTAATTGGATACAATCATTTACAAGCAACGAAGTGATAAATGCAATAATAGATAGAGATTTCCAATGCTACTTCAATGAACTTTGTATTTCATCAAAGAGTTTTAAACATCGAAGGTCACAGTGCGCTTTGAAGAATGCCTACCGCTTAAATAATTTCCTTCAACAGAATGGTGGGGGTAATGTCGGTAATAAAAGTGAGAGCGCTACCATGACGCAGCATGAGTATTACTCGAACCTCCGAAGAGACAACATCTCCGACGGACATTATTATTAACAAGAAGATTAACAAGAAGATTAACAATAACATCAAGATGGCATCGCAGAACTTTCTTCAAAATTTGGTTGATCAATTCAACGCTCATTCTAAATCAACAATCTTACCGACGAAGAAATGTTCTGAACTAAAAGAAGAAAAACATTACATCATACATACAATCAAGAAGCTGGACACTTCAATTGGTGATGCTATTAATTGCACATTGAGCGAGGCGCCGTATACAGTTGGTGACGAACCGAAGTTTCAAATCTTCCTACCGAAACGGTTTGTACAACTTCTACAAAATGAAGATCTTCGAGTTATTCAACCTGGCGCACTCTATTTAGTTTCACACGGACCGAGTGGAAACAACTCAACTGAACTAACTATTCATGTAACACCTACTACTAACTAGTTTGTACATAACATTGTAAATATATGTGTTTGTAATGGTTTCTCAATAAAGATGATATAAAACAAAAAATAAAAATAAAAGAAGCAACATATTGTTATGTCTTTGTACATAGCAACATGTTGCTTTTTTTAAAAATTCCACGGGATGACCTTGACCCAATTTTGTGTGATAATAAAAGTGAAAATCAACTTGTGAAATTCATTAGTCTACGACTAGCTTTCGTACCGTACACATCTCGCTCTCTATAACTAAATACAAAACTTCAACATGTCCCTAAAGGTCAAGTGTGCATCTTACGATACCAACACCATTACGAGTTTTGAACAACTTGAAGATTTAACCAACGAAATGCGAGTTTTACTTACCGGTGGTTATCACTTAACTGTTGATGTTAGTGCTACTAATGTAAGGATGTTTACTAAAACAAAATACTGCGATGATGAAGTATTTCTTTCTACACAACCTACAACATCTTCATCGCCGACTGGTCAACATAACATCAAGTTCCACAAGTACTACCAATGTTAAATAACTTTTAACAAATAAAACTAAGGAATCACGTGATCAATGTCAAGTTGATAAAAAGGGTGTGATACTTGGATAACTAATTATTCGCTTCCCAACTCTCGCTGCGTCAACACCTATTTTTAAAGATGTTATACAGAATGATGATTGAACTTGATGGAAAGATCTATGGAAAAGATTACAACACCGTTGAACAAATGACTGAAGATTTAGAAATATTAACCCGAGAAGGATATCAGGCTAAATTAATTTTAAAATTTCCTGAAGTACATCCACTATCGACTGAAGAACTTATCGCTATGGCTAAAGCGGAGAGAGAGAAAAAGTCTGAAGAAAACAAACAGGAGAGAGAGAAAAAGTCTGAAGAAAACAAACAGAAACAAACTTCTTAAGTATCAATTTTCCTTACATTAGTAAGGTATAATTTTTTAAAACTTCGTTTGGATGACCTTGAAATTACCCCCACCACTTTTTGTAGTACATAAAACTGACTATTCAACACTATACACTCTTATTCTTTCACTGGACTCAGCAGCGTCAACATGGAAAAACAAAATTACAAGTACGAACCTCGTTACTGTTGTGAACAACAGTGTACAGATTTAGGACCAATGATGGTGGACGGGTTAGCTTGCACTAAGTGTGAATTTTTCGGATCTTGTTACTGCAAATGCAAAACAAAACAGCTACCGCCACCGGAATTGCGAACTTTCAAATTTTACAAATCAAGATATTTTCATACATGCTGTCCTCAAAGATGTTTCAAATTTCATCCTCTCGATCTAGCTCATTGTCAACGCACCATGTCTCATCAAGATGATTTTTGTACACATATGATAAAAAGATGTAAATACAGGTCGGATTGGTATTCAGATCCTGTTGAACCATCGAATGTGTAATTTCAGTTTTACACTCTTTTTTAAAACTTCAATTGGATGACCTTGAGATTTCCCCCTACCATTGTTTTTTTTTTAGATTTCCCCCACCATAGGTCTTTTAGATTTTCCCCCACCATTAGTGTAAGTTTTGTATCTTATTGAATCCACCTTTGAATTATTTCACTTCCAACATTCTAACTAACAACATGGGAACACCTTTCGTCAGGTTTCATCATATAATAACTGAGAGGGAAGAAATGGAAGTATTGTTTCAAAACTTGCTTGCTATAATGGATAGATATTATATGAGATGGATCAGAATTGATGTTCAATATTTACGTCCTGGTGAATTATCTTCATCATCACAGAGTGAGGAGGACGAGGCAAATACTCCAGCTAAGATATTTGAATTAAAAGACGAAGAAGAAGAACTTAGCTTTTTATTTAATCATAAGCTCGCCGTTAAATAAGCCCCCTCCCTTGGCGGCGTTCCTCATTTACTCGCCGACTCTCCAACGATGAACAACTCTCCATTGGCACGGATGAATTCTAGTTTTGAAATAAACTCTAAAGAAGAGTTACAAGCTATTTTTAATATTTTACAAGAACTTGTAGATAATTTTACAACTATCAAAATGAATTTGGAAATAACATACGATTGTCCTATTTGTGATAAGGTTGAAAGTTCGGACGAAGACAGTTTACTAAATCTAACTCCTGCACCATCTGACACTACTGACGGTAATAATGAAGAGCAAAATCTTTCCCCCACCACTTCTTTGTAATTCATCTTTCCCCCCACCACTTTTTTATTTAACTAACAATTCTCGCTTTCACTCCTCATTCCGTCTTCGACTTTTGTACTATCAACATAACTTCTTTTAAAATTTCAAACACTAACACAATCATGATGGATATGATGGATGAAGTTCCCTTTGTAACTAGAATGGAAGAGGATAAATTGAAATTGGAAATTAAACGATTGGAACGGGAAAACAGACTCGAGATATTACGTTTCTTCAAACTTGCCAAATACGTCATCTGGGGACTCTGCCTTTACCTTATCCTCGTCGTCGGCGTTTACTTTTACAACTCCGTATTTCATCACAAAAATTCAACCTGTATTGCACATTGATTGTATTTGTTTTTGCACATTGATTGTATTTGTTTTTACGAATAAAGTTCAAAAGAGTCTTCTACCTATCCCGCTATCACCGGGTAGTTCAACTCTCAGAACTATTTCCTGTGGTAGCGGGATAGGCTTTTTTAAAACTTACTCGGGATGACCTTGACATACTTTCCGTACCCCACATTATCAAGTTGAATTTCAGTTTTGTACCAACTTATAATTTATGCGCAATTTTAGTTCAACCGAGCGCCATCTCCACTCCCCCCATTGATTAATTCACCATCCGACAGGCCGGAAGCCCTAGGCCCCCATTAACTGACATCTACAGTCACGCATATATTTCGACGCGTCATGTTTCATTCTTCATTCTCGTTCTATCCGCGGAACTTAACACTTCTATCTACCTTCTCTCTCTCTCTCTCTTGTTATGACTGCGCTATGTTTGAACTGACTTTTATTTTCGTTCAACTATTAGAGTTTTTATTAACACCGTCGAATTACAATTTTGAACTAATTTTTAATTTATGCGAAGTTTTACTTCAACCCCGGTTAATTTATGCGCAAATTTAGTTCAACTCCCAGTTGTTGAATTTCAGTTTTGAACCAACTTATAATTTATGCGCAATTTTAGTTCAACCGAGCGCCATCTCCACTCCCCCCATTGATTAATTCACCATCCGACAGGCCGGAAGCCCTAGGCCCCCATTAACTGACATCTACAGTCACGCATATATTTCGACGCGTCATGTTTCATTCTTCATTCTCGTTCTATCCGCGGAACTTAACACTTCTATCTACCTTCTCTCTCTCTCTCTTGTTATGACTGCGCTATGTTTGAACTGACTTTTATTTTCGTTCAACTATTAGAGTTTTTATTAACACCGTCGAATTACAATTTTGAACTAATTTTTAATTTATGCGAAGTTTTACTTCAACCCCGGTTAATTTATGCGCAAATTTAGTTCAACTCCCAGTTGTTGAATTTCAGTTTTGAACTTACTTTTAATTTATGCGCAAATTTAGTTCAACTCCCAATCGTTGAATTTCAGTTTTGAACCAACTTTTAATTTATGCGCGAATTTAGTTCAACCCCCCAGTTGTTGAATTTCAGTTTTGAACTAACCAATATTTTATGCGAAGTTTTAATTCAACCCCGGTTAATTTATGCGCAAATTTAGTTCAACCACCAATTGTTGAATTTCAGTTTTGAACCAACTTTTAATTTATGCGCAAATCTACTTCAAACCCTCACCCCACCTCCCCCAACCTCATTTAATATTCGACCGGAAGACACCTGCCCCGGAACATGGCTTCCGGCGGCACGTGGCCGGTTTTGAAAGTGGCTTTTTCTATCTACTAAGATGGAGCTGTGCGATCGGTAATGTTCATTCAAAAAGTAGTTGGAAAATACACGGTGTCTTGCTAGTGTTTGCAAAATGATTTAGCATCGCCATTCATAAAAATAATACGGCACTAAACAAGAAATATATGTTTAATGAACTTTAAAACTGTAGTTTAGTCTTTAATCAAACCATTTGTTCAAGACTCTGTCTAAAATTTTTCATTTTTATGATATTTTTGTTTCAAAAAAAATTTTAGTTTTGCATTTGGCAGTTAAATTCTATACCGTAGTTCTTCTTATAAAATTCAGATAAGAGTTTCTTAAAATTCAAACACTACTATACAAAACTTACCTTGCTATTCATACACTTGCATACAATCTCTATACTCATTTATTTCCAAACATTAATTCTTGACAAGTCATTTTAAAGTTTAGTTATTTGAACATTTTATTCTCTATCAATTCATGCAAGATTTTCATGAGCAATGTCTTGTTGGTTACGGTATATGTGATAAATAATACGTTAAAAATAACGTTTTAAATATTTTTTCTCCTTTTATATAACTCTTACAGTCCTCTATGTAATTGGACCGATCTCTTCTTACATCAAAACATATTCTTTGTGTGTGTAGTGTGTTAAAAGCTACGCATGTAGACATTTCGATGTCTGTAAACATCTCGACCTACGTACAGATGTTTTTCTTGTTGTTCCGAGTTTCACTGTAACTTGTTACAAAACTTGTTTGCAGCAATGACTTGTCGAACAAAAAACTGACCTTTCAGCGAAAACAAATTCCCCAAAGTGTTATGTTGTTACAAGTTTGTACGAGATGTCGATGTAAAAGCGTTTAGGTACTGGTTTATGTGTTGTTTTCTTTTTTTTACAGATGTGTTTAACACTTCTGTAAATTGCTGATATATTGCCGCATAGGAACGACTCTTAATAGAGGAATACTGTATAGCATTTGCAGGATGTCCCGGAATTCTCTGGAATCCTTTTCTACTGTATATCTGTTCCTTGCATCGAAACAAACATATTTTACCAAGCCATGGGTCTCCGATGCTTATTTTTCTGTTTGTCCGTCCATATGTAAATTTTGTTTTACTTGTGAGATCTTTAAAACCACTTGAGGCAATGAGTTAAAAATAGACTTGAATCTTGTGTAGGCCTACTTTAGTACGGTGTTACTTGTGGATTTTGACATTTGTACCTTTTTCCTCTTCGTAACGGTGGCCATTTTAAATTTCCCAAGATAAATATCTAAAAATAAAACATATTACTGTATCACAATGGCACAACGCCCTTAAATTGAGTACAATTTAATTGCCTAATCATGAATGCCAATTTTTCACCAATCAGATCATAAGCAACTGACGATTGCATTTTTGTAAGCAAAAGCTCTTAGTTTTCCTACAAAAATCGTATTTCCGTTTAAGAAAATATCAATTTTTCAGCAGTTATTTAAAGTCATATTTCTTCAAACTTGGTATTAATGATTAGACGTATGAGGTTTACACATTTTCAGAGTTTTTTACTTGTTCACATTTTTTATATTTATCATTGAAAATTTAAAATTACCTCCATTTTTTTACGGAAAGCATAAATATAAAAATGCATAAATAAAACAACTTTAACAATCTTGACGTGCATAATAGTCAATAGTCATGCCAAGTTTCAACTCAAAACACTTAAGGTGATTTTTAAAATACTATGAACCAAGTAAAAATTATATATAGGTGTACAGACAGAAAACTAGGCACCGGAGATCTATGATTATATTTAATTTTTGCAAAAAAGAAATATACAAAATTGTTGCAAAGAGTTCCGGGACACCCTGCATAATATCCCTCGCTAGTTACTAAGGAATAATTTTTTATTCATTCAAATACATAAGACATTTCCACAAATTTCATTTTATGGCCTGTATTGTGCGAATCATGCATCGGACACGTGAAATCAAAGGCTTTCACAACCAAAGACCGCAGACTACATTGGGCCGGACATGTGGCCAGCCCTTTTCATTACATTTCTATTTCAAAATGAGGTTGTTTGAATTCACCAATACCTTTTGCAGTGGTTAATGACCGATATCTCGTTTAGAATGGAAGCGTTTTCAGATCTATGGGAATGGTACTATATTTGATATTATTAATGGTTTCAGCATTGCATATGCAATTGACCTTTTTCGAATTTACAAAAAATGTTTTAGATTATTTGAAGTTACTATATTCTATTTATTAAATTTTAAGACAATTTGTTTAAGTGCCCCTTGTTATTCCATTTATTACCTTGGTTAAATTCGTGTACCTCATTCTCTACATTTCCCCAAATTAAAATTTCCAGAAGGCGTGAATTGGGGAGATCTCAGAGGGCGATAGAATAATTTTAAGGGAAATGTGCCCAAATTCAATATCTTTAGATTTAAGCCCACTAGCTTATTTCGTCCAGGGATATGTAGATAATTTACAATTCTAAACACACTGCCACAGTTCCACGCTACAAAAGTAGTCGCCAAGTACTTTGAGTGGCCTAATACGATCTGACGACTCGTACTCCAGACCAACACAAACGAATTATTTAATAACCACATAAAAATTAATAGATGTTTCTTAATCTTAGAATTAGAAAGAAAAGAAATGGGTGGAAAAAAAGAAATTGATAGGTTTTTATTAATCTTAGAATTAGAAAGAAAATAAATGGATAGATGTTTCTTATTTTTTGGAAAAAATAAACTGATAGATTTTTCTTATTATTGGAAATAAAAGGAATGTTTGGATTATTTTTTAATCATAATTGTTTATGTCAGCCAATTGTTATAATAGGCTTGAAACATATATAGGCTAGTATAATAGGCTAGTAGAATATATATAATAATAACAACATATATTTTAATTCGTAACGATTCAAAAGAAAACTAATTATTTGTCAATCAGCAATTTAAATTTAAACAGCTATAGATTTAAAATTTCTTTATTTGCTTAGCATCAAATGATACAAACAGGGATTTGTAAATTATGTCATATCGATTGTTTTTGTTTTCGAGCCTTTCTACGCCAGGGACATTAAAGTTTTGAAAACATACTGTCTATATCCTAGTCTTGTTACTTAATGTCGTACTGTTGTTAAGTAATGTAACAACAGTAAATCACAAATTTAAGTGATTTTTTTAAGAAAAATAATAATGTTTTTAATAAATCTAGTCATATTAATCGGAAAGTATTAAAACTATACAGTACTTGATGAAGCAGATGGGTAAATGTAAACTATTCAAAGAATCAATTTATATGCAAAAGAATCGATTAATCGATTCTACAAAGAATTAGTTCTCTTGAGATCGCTTCCCTTCTCGCCACATCAGACCTCGGCCAGAATGTTGAGCCAACGTTGCGTTGCAGGTGGAGACGTTCTGCCTGACCTACAACCCCGACGTGTTCGTGGTGGTGTACTCGGTGGTGGAGCGGAAGAGCTTCAAGGTGGCCGAGGACATCCTCCTGTTCCTGTGGAAGAACGACTACATGACGACCCGCGGCGTCATCCTGGTCGGCAACAAGGCCGATCTCGAGCGGAAAAGGGAGGTCCCCATGGCAGGTGAGCGAAAATGTATATTTCGCCACTAGGATCTAAAGAGATTTTTGCTGTGAGGTCATTTAATGTGGGCCTATTAAAAAACAAATTTACGCCAGTATTTGTTTGTTTACCAATGTTTGTTGTCGTAATTCTTAAACATTTTAGGTCCCATAGATTTATATATTCGTTATTGTCTCGGTTTGTATAAAAATTGGCCATAAGAATAACATTAAGTAGAAATTTTGAAGTCCTGTGGGGCAGAGCTCTGAAGGAATTTTGTAGAACAGTTTCATAGTGAGCGATTTTGAGCAAAGAGGAACATCCATGCCAAATTTCAACCCTCCATACCCTCAGGATGGGTATAGGCCCAATAGTAATAGAGATTCTCTGATACATGAGTGAGTGGTATTTGACAAATAAAATAGTAGATAATATATCAAATACTTCATTTTATATAATGCATATAATATGAGTATATATTGTGAAAATTGTAAAGAATAAATATGAGTACTCTTTTTTGAAATATTATTATTATTATTTTTTTATTTCAATGTTAAAAAAGGGTACTCGTAGTTATTTTTACAATTTTCATAATAATTACAGTAGCCCTTATCTGCGAATTCTATGTTATATATATATATATATATATATATATATATATATATATATATATATATATATATATATATATATATATATATATATATAGTATTTAAAAGTATTTATTTATTGGACTATAAGGAAGGTTAGGAATTATGTAAAATATTAAAGACCGTGATCATGAGCTAATTCTTGAAACATGTAGGTCGAATTAGATTATTAAACAGAGTGCTGTGTTGAAATGATTGTTTTAATAATAATAATAATAATATATATATATATATATATATATATATATATATATATATATATATATATATATCTTGAACGAATTACAGAGGAGTTATGATTCCTCCAAGGTAACAGCCGGCCCGACTTGGCGCCAGGACGGCAACGAACAACCTCCGCCGATAACTGATCCAGATAAATTGGTCAACCTCTGGTTACCTTAATTGGAGGAGAGCTTAGCTTGGGAGCTTACCAGAGCTCTATCGTATCTAATTAATCTGCTACATAATGTTGTTGTTTGTGTACATCTTGTAACATTGCTCATTAGTTTTATTCTACCTAATTACTTCAAATTATAAATTTTATGATTCTGCACTAATTTCATAATATTTAAATTTAACTTAACACATCGCCTCTATAAGGTTTTTGTTGGCTCAATCGTAGCAAAATATATGAGAAAATAAATTTGACCCTTCAGTAATTTCGCTTTAATATTTCGCTTTAAATTTGACCCTATTCACATTTCGCTTTAAGAATTATATGCTAGTTACACAGGTGTCTGAGCTATAAGTATCAAGAAAAGCACATTTTTATCTCGTGCGGTATAAGAAATATAATTTTGATTTTAAAATAACTATGCCAACATGTCATAAGTACAACCAAACTTGGTATATTATTTAGTTAAGTTCAATGTGATCACCACAATTTGCTTTTAAGAGGTCAAATCGGTAATCAATATCCCGTCATGCGTTTGTGAGCATTTCTTGGGCTAACCTTTCAACTGCAGTTACTTTCAGTATATTTACACCTACAAATTCGGAGTTTGTTTAGTTTTTTGCCAATAACTTTTAAATGGTGAGGAAATCGACAAGGTGGAGGGTGATATTCTGAAAGAGCATAATTGTCTACAATCTTCTTATGAGCATTTTATGAAAATACTGATCAAAGGCTATAAATAAAACTTCAAAAAAGCCGTTTCTTGCATTTCTTAAGGCAAAATTTTTTCACCATAAATCTTGAAAAAAATAAAGCTTTCATAATTATTTGCAAATGAACAGGCAAAAAACATTCCAACAACCCGATAATTATCAAAATCTGTATTGTATAACTTTAGATTAGCTGTACAAAGTAGTGTAAACAATATCTTGCGCAGTAATTCCTAATTATAAAGTTAGAGGTCGCATAAATTTTATGCAAATGACATTTAATGGTCAGGAAATCGACTGAAGTGGACGGAAATATTCTGAAAGAGAATAAAATTTCCTACAAATTGGTATTACAAATTTATATAAAATACTAATAACAGGCAGCCGAAACTTGCCAAAAAACAAAATAAATTCTTTAAAAAAGCTGTTTTTAAAGTAGTTTTTACAGAAAACATGTGTTCTTACTTTTCCATAAACCATTTTAAAAATCCATATTTTATAATTATTTAACCATCTACTTATGAGAAGCTTTCCAACGACCCATAAATTAATATAATCAGTTCGGTAGAATAGTCGATTTAGTTGTTCAAAGTTTAACCAAAATATCTCCAACTCGGTATTTTCTCACGACTATTAATTGGAACGTGGCATAGCTTTTTTGCAAATAAATTTAAATGGTGAGGAAATCGACCAAAGTGGATTGTAATATTCTAAAATATAATGAAATTTTCTATAAAATACATTTATGCATTTCTTGAAAATACTCAATAAGGGCAGCCAAATATGTCCTCATATAAAAAATATTAAAACCCTCATTTTCAATGTGGAAAACATTTTTTTTTCACCACAAATCTTCCAAAAAATCAAAATTTTCAAAATTATTTGACTATATCTACACGTGTGAAGCTTTCCAACGACATAGTAAATATTGAAATCGGCCCAGTAGAACTTGAGATTTAGCTGTCTGAAAATTTTCAAAACATAATTATATAAGAATAGATGTTACATGCATAGAAATGTTTTTTTTTTTCGAAACAATCAAATCACAACATTAAACTAGTCTCCGCATACCATACTCTGTGGTCTAAGGTTGCGTTTATTACTGAAGCAGATCACTTACGAAAAATGAAAAGAAGCCGTTTTATAAAACGTATATGCGTTTGGTGATGCTTATAAATTTGTTTGCATTTCTTAACTTTTCCTCATTGGCTTAATTTAATTTTAATTGGCTTTACTTACATAAGGTACACTTCTTACTAAAATTGTTTACTTTATAAAGATTTTAATTACTATTATTGAGTGCAAACAAAACTTTGGCTTGAAAGTTTGTATTTAAAAGTTGTCTTTCAGATGGAACTAACTTAAAACCAAACATGAAAATTAAAAACTTTTGATCATAAGTTTAAAGCACTCTAATGAACCGTAATGATAAATTATTGAACACCAAGGCATTTCTTCACTTGTCACATTAATTCAAGCAATTTAACAAAATGTAAACAATTATTAGTTATTCGGACCGATTTGTTGCATACGATATGTTTTGAGATTTTAACAATCCTCAGCTAAAACTTTATATAGTAAATAATTTTTATGGTTATTGAATTGATAAAATAATTTTTTGCTTAGAAAATCATATTACTTCGCGTAAGCGCCCTAACAGCAGTCAAAGCTATCACACCTGACACCTAAACTCATTATAGATAAGACAAGTTAGCAGCCTGAAATGGTGGAGTTATCATGTTCAAAAGCTTTGATCTATTCCAACAAGGAGTATCCTGAAACATATTATCATGTTCCCAAAATTCGTAAGCTTTGCTGTAAGGAACTTTCTTTAAATTATATTGATGTCTCTCAAAACAAAGCAAGCTTCTTAAGAAAGTCAAAGTGCTACATCTTGTCACATAGAATTATCACCATTGATTTACATCATACATTTTGTAACACCAAGTAAATGAAAAGATCGTAACATTAGGTCAGCCATGTCCGAGAGACTGCAGCTTTATTCCCCGCAGTGACCGCAGCATAAGAGTAAAATACATAGAGTAACAAATCATCATTTAGGCGACATAATAAACATATAGCATAATACATTACACTAAGATTGCCTACTAAAATTTAATTCCTTACGGTATGTATTTCATACTTTCTATTCTGCTAAAATTTCACATCAAGTCTTATAGTGGTTTTACAGCTTGACAACATGATTTACTTTTTCCAAATTCAGCCATTTACTTTTACTTGTTGAATATTCCGGAACATATTATTGTTGTCAGACCTAGGCCGATAGTAAACAGTAATATTGTTTCTCAAATTTGTAGAAAAAGTCAAACTGACTTGACAATAAAATATGATTTGATTAATGCCTTAATTGTTATGATTGGTTGGATTTCAGTAATCTTATTTTGTATCACGATTGTGTAAAACTATCTTTGTAACCCTTTAGCGAAATACTCCATTTCAATATATACTAAAATGTATTTTTGACTTATGATGCTATTCATCATTCTAGTGTTTTCTATCCTAAAGTTATTCCAAAGTTGTGTTATTAATTCTCTTTTCAATGAAAGTAAAATAATTTTGAAAGTTCCTTTTGTTTCAGTTGGTCGTAAGCTGGCCAACAGTTGTGGCTGCAAGTTCATCGAGACTTCCAGCGGCCTGGACCACAACGTGGACGAACTCCTGGTCGGCATCCTGGCTCAGGTGAAGCTCAACCCGAAGCGGGAGCGGGACGTGCAGAAGAGGAAGAAAAGGCAAAAGAGGTATGGCAGTGGGAGAAGGATCATCAAACACCTCTTGGGCATCAAGAGGAAGGCCCGGTCCTGCGAGAACCTCCTGGTACTGTGAGGGTGCGGGGGAGGTGGTTGGCGGAAGAGGGTGAACAGAGGGTGAAGAGAGTGGGAGAAGGGGAGATGTGGGTGTTGGGCAAAATGGGGTGAAGAAATAAGATGAAGAAGAAAGATGGTGAGAGAAGGGGAAGAAGAATAAAGTGGGAGTGTAGGAAAAAGTGGAGAAGATATTTTAAAGAATAAAAAAGTGAAAACAAGGCGGAAGGACAGACCTTGGGAGTCGATGGGGAAAGAGGAAGGTGGAAGTTGGAGAACAAGGATGAAAAGGGAGTAGAAGAGAAAAGGGAGAAGTGGATGTGGGGACGAAGAGGATAAGAAAGGAGATGATGGTAGACAAAGGACGAGGATGTGAGAAGGGGAATCGGAATGAAGTGGTAGTGTATGATGAAGAGGGGAAGAAGTTTCTAGAAGGGGAAAGTGGAAGTCGAGGAGAGAGAGGTAAAGAAAATCAAGAAGAAAAGAAGTTTCTGAAGAAGGAGGGAATAAAAGTAATAGAGGTGGAAGTAGAAGAGAAAGGGAGAAAAAGTTATTGGAAAAAGATAACAAAAGTAAAAAGGTTTCTGGGACTTTCGATTGATTTTCGAAATTATTAACTGTAGTAAAATTTGGGGTAATGGGGAAGAATGTGGAGGTGACTTGAAAAGGCCTTTCGCTTTTTAAGCCATAATATAAGTTAGCTAAAAAGAGAGTTTATATAACACCCTGCCATCATCGTATACATGAATGTAAAAGTTATAATCTGTAAAATATGGAATTATTAGAATTAATTTTAATTAAATTTTTACTGCAGCAATACTGATTTTGAAATTGAAGGCTGGAAATGAATTTAATTCAGTTCAAGAGGTAGATGGATTTGTTTCTTTATTTCGCCCTCTGTACAGATTATGGATCCTTGATTGGAGACACCCACAACACTCATTGGTTAGTTATAGAAGTTTGAGTTAAAGCCAAAGCCACGATTCTTATTGAAGACATGGCCTCCTAGTTGTGGCGTAAGCTCTGCTAACATATTTGTTGCAAATGACCAAGTTATGCAAACTATTAGAATTATTTTAATCACTGCATTTAAGTAAAAATATAGTGCGATGATGAAGTATAACAAGTTTCAGTAGTTTTATATATTGTTAATAATAAAAGTTATTTTAAAATTTGAGAATAACGCAGGAGTTGGAAAGCGTTGAGGTAAGATCATTACGGCATGTAGTGATGATGCTCTTGGCTTTCCATTAGGTAGCGTACTCAACTATCACTCATAGAGTTAACTATTAGTTTAACAATAATCAATGTAAAAGTATTAAAAATGTATACGGAAATAAATTTACTATGCTTGTCTTTAAAACATTAAATACATACAGTATACAAGAAAAGATAAGTTACATTGATCATGAACTAATAACTTCTTTAAATTAATAAATTGTTATTCTTAGGAAAAACAGAATGCTTTGTCTAAGAATTTTACTATTTTCGTTGAATATGACTACCAATTTTATAGCCAGTAGGAGAGTTTGTTATTATATCTAGTGCGTTTACTGTATTTTATTTTACAATAGTTACAATCCATGTAATGGTGTGGACTATCTAGTTGACATTAACGTTATACGATTCAGTTTACCATAAGGTTTATTTTAGAACAAACATCTAAAGAGGATACGGTTTTATACTGACTAACTCTTTTGTCCTAAGTCCTTATCAAAATTTGTCGGTATATGAAGCTACTACACAAAGCACTCATGTGGTAGGAGTCAACTTGAGGGAAGCACTATTATGTTACATCAATGAATTATGTAAGATAAAAATGTAAGTTAAAAGCAATCCACTCTATTGAAATTTACAACAATAGCTCTTTTTATATCAGTAACCTTTAAAAATTAAATTAAAACTGATTAATATGAAATAACATTGTGACAAGTTAATTTAGATTTTATTATTAAATGTTTTGTGTATGACCAATTTTGTTTAAAATTGTGTAAAAAATAATATTATAATGAATTAATAAAATATTACTAATACGGGTAAATCAGGGACTAATAAAACTAATTGTCTGGAAAATTATTTTAATGAAAAAGAGTTAGTGTAATTTAGAGATTGCTTTGACATAGTCTGTATAAATTTAAATAATTTAATCATAAAAATAGGTATGTTTAAATTTTTAATTATTATGAAATATAATGATTATTTATAAATTAGATGTACTTGCTTTTGATTTTAGAACATTCATTTTTTAGCCATTTCTTAAACTATAAGTATATTTCTGTGTCGTTCTATGTAGGATTCATAACATGAATGTCCATGTTTTGGCAAAATAATAATTTACTATTGCTAAATCCGTTTTAGCCATTTCAAAGTAGTGGTACATAAAATCCTTTCACGTTGAGAACCTTGATTGAGATATAGAAGTTAGCGTTTTCATTCCTCCTTTTTACGTTGGCTTAAATCGCTGTAGTCTTAATTTCTATAGGGTAAACGTTTAACCGGTTTTACACGCACAACTTTTACCATGGTCGGAATGTATATTTTACAGTGCATTATAGCATTAAATGTTTATCTTAAATGTTGTTCAACATTTGTATAAATTTTAAATTACCTTGTATTGGATTTCTTATAATCTTAAATATATAAATCTATTTTGGTTTAATGTTTGTAAATATCAAATTTGTTCAAATTTAGTGTATTAATACTATTGTTCAATTATATTTATGTGTTAAGGTTGCTCTTAATATATATAATATGTAGACTACACATTGGAATCTTAAATAATTTGATGAGCTATACAATGTGCTAAAACATTTCTGGAACAGCTTAATATTTTTTGAACAGATTTAGTATTTTAATGTAATATTTTACATGTATATAAGCCATATAAATCAACTTTTTTAGACGTGTATAGAATTTTACCTCCACTGGGGGTCGGTCCATAGGGACAAAGAAGAAAACCTTAAATATAAGCGTAATGAAATAATATACTGAGTAATATTATTTACTTAATATGTACTTAATATGTCAAATCTATATAAATAAATCACAATCCCTTTTTTTGATGGGACTCCATAACTCGAGAACGAGTGCACCAAATTGAACGATTCTTTTTTTGTTGTGTTCCTTAATGCCAGGGGAAGGTTTGTGTGAAAGAAAATTTTTAATCCACCCAACCATTATTTAGTAATTTGACTTTAAAAATTATAAAAAATGCCTTTAAATTAACATTGGTGGAAAATGCTTTTGTTAAACTGTGAGATACAAAAGATATAATTTCCAATTACAAAGAAACTATCATGATTAAATATCAATCAAATACATTTAATGAAACATAACATACTTAGTATATGGTGAAAGGTTTTCCCCAAATGAGAAAAAGGGTTTATAATTCGTGAACAAATAAATAAGGATTTGTGGGACAACGTTCTCCTGTAGTCTTATCGCAAACCATTAACAATCTATCCGCTAGATGGCAGCACCTGATATTTGAAAATTTCCAATGCCATTTGGTTTGATCATATGTAAGAAATACTAAGATTTGAATGAGTTAAAAAACATGTGTTTATTTGTTTACATTTTGGTGTTTGTTGTGTAAAGTAATTTTTAACCACACAATCACAAAAGAAAACTACCGTATTTGTTTGTTTTAATGCCACCAATCAGACGTGCTAACTTAGGCCGCAGAACTCGGCATGCTGTACATGCTAGAAATATACGAATAAGTCAACGTGAGGTGCAAAATGATATTCAAAGGAATCGCCGACATCAAGATAGACCTAAGAATGTATTTAATCCTCATCACGCCACCTTCAATTATAACGTATCAATTGCTTATAGTTTACTACAGATCGTAACTATTGGATCAATGAACGTTGTTTGTCCACATTGCAAGGCATTTAAGGGGTCTTTTTTGGAATGTCCCCGCATTTTTAAACAAATTTCTATTGAGTTCCCACATAATGGAAATGGTTAAGACACCTAACCTAAAATAACCTAACCTAACCTAATCTAACCTAACCTAGGCCGTCCCACAGCTATCCCGCGACCGACCCGCCGGGAGAGCCGCGGGGCAGTTAGGTTAGGTTAGGTTGGAATGTCCCCGCTTTTATAAACAATTTTCTATTGCCTTCAACGTGTCTAAGGAATGTACTGCAGGATAAAATTATAAACTATAAACATGATAACGACGGAATATATAAGCCAAGCGCGCAACCTTTTATCAGCCTACCGATAAGCAGGTGAAGGACCCAAAGATAATCTTACTGATAACGATCACGATAAAATAACTTCCCACTTGATTACCAGTCGTGTCTTAACCATTTCCATTATGTGGGAACTCGATAGAAAATTGTTTTAAAATGCGGGGACATTCCAAAAAAGACCTCATTTAAGTTCAAAAATGAATCACATGGATTGTGTTGCGTCAGTGGCCAAATCAAATTGACACCACTGGTACCACCACCAGAGCCACTACACTCACTGGTTTCTGGAGTCGGGCCAGATTTTTGACTCTTATACAACAATACAATAATTGCTTTCAAATTACTTCGTTTGGTGCAACAAAAGTTATTCGAGATCAATTTATGCCAACTTTCAAAATTCAGGGTCAAATATATCACCGGACAGGCTCCTTATTGCCAACTCAAGATAGTTACCACAAACTTTTACAAATTTATTTTATTGATGATTCAGCTAGGCAAGTCAATCAGCGTTGCGCACACAACAATTCTGTGAAAAGACCAATTGTGGAACAACTACAAACATTTTTACATCAACACAACGAATTGGTAGTATTGTTTAAGGCCGCATTAGAGCGCTGGCCATCTTATGACCACAAAATTGTCATTAGAGCTGATAAGACCCCTGCAGGACAACATGCAAGACGTTTGAACGCGCCGAAAATTAATGAAGTGGCTATTGTTGTCGTGGGTGAAAATCTAGACAACCGAGATATTGTAGTGACATTGCTGTATTTGGAGTTCCTGCCGAAAATTCCAACGATGAAATCACCCAATTTCAAATGGGCCGCTATGTTAGCAGTAACGAAGCTATGTGGCGTATTTTTTCATGAAAGACACCCCACTGTTTTTCTCTTGGCTGTACATTTGGAAAACGGCCAAAGAGTGTACTTTACGGCGGAGAATGTTTTACAAATAGCTGACAGACCACCACCAACAACATTGACCAGTTTCTTTGAATGATAAATTTGCCCGGACACTGCCCTACTCTGAAATGCCAAGATATTATGTCTGGAATAAATCCTCAAAGAAAGTTGAACGACGTAAACAAGGAAAATCAGTTCCAAGGCTATCCATACATATTTTCCACCGATGCACTTGGACTTCTTCACACAGACCATCAAAGCCAAGACGAGTGTTTTTATTGTGTTTATTGTTAGTCCATGTTCGTGGCCCAACGTCATTCCAACATCTACAAACTATTAATGGTGTATTGTGTGCCACATACAGAGAAGCCTGTCAACATTTGGGATTGCTAGAGAATGATACTCACTGGGACAACACGCTCAAAGATGCAGTGATTTCGTCAAATGCTAAACAAATACGGACATTGTTTTTTATAATTTTGTCTACATGATTCCCATCAAACCCGATTGATTTATGGAACAAATATAAGTATCATATGGCTGAAGATATTTTGCATCAGATGCGACTTAGAACAACAAATGAAGACTTGCATGTGCTTGCAGATTGCCAACAAAAGATTGGTACATTTAGGAATGATAACGCCCAATCGCCCAATGCAAGATGCATTTAATCAAGAGTTGAGGCGTGAAACCCAATACGATTCCGAGGCATTAAGAGAAACCGTTCAAAGGAAAACTCCACTTTTAAATCAACAGCAAAAATATGTCTATGATACCCTTATGAACGTAGTGAACAATGAAACCGGTGGAATATTTTTCTTAGATGCTCCTGGAGGAACTGGGAAAACTTTGTTAATCTCATTAATTTTGGCAACAATCCGATCGCAAAATAGAATCGCACTTGCACTTGCTTCATCAGGCATTGCAGCTACGTTGCTGGAAGGTGGTCGAACAGCTCATTCAGCACTTAAGTTGCCTTTGAATATGAAAACTATTGAAACTCCAACGTGCAACCTTTCGTTGGATTCTGCGATGGCCGAAGTGTTGCAGGAAAGCAAATTGCTCATTTGGGATGAATGTACGATGGCACACAAAAAATCTTTAGAGGAATTAGACTGCACGATGCAAGATTTGCGAAACAACCAAAATCTATTTGGTGAAGCGATGATTCTACTAATAGCAGGAGATTTTAGACAAACTTTGCCAGTGATTCCAAGGTCAACGCCAGCTGACGAAATTGACGTATGTTTGAAGTCATCCATTTTATGGAAATACGTCAAAACACTCAAATCAAATTATAACATGCGAGTAGAGTTACAGAACGATCAATCTGGCGAAGTCTTTTCCAAACAATTGCTAGAAATTGGAAATGGTAAAATACCTGTTGACCCATTGTCTGGATGCATTACATTCCCTGCCAATTTTTGTAACTTTACAAAATCAACAAGCGAAGTTATTGAGATGGTGTTCCCAAACATAGTTGAAAACTACAAGAATCATGTTTGGTTAAGTTGACGAGTTATTTTAGCTGCAAAAAATGTTGATGTCAAAGAAATTAATATTAATATTCAAAATAAGATACCCAGTGGATTGGTGACATACAACTCTGTTTATTCTGTTAATAACCAAGATAATATTGTTAATTTTCCAACAGAGATTTTAAATTCACTTGAACTGCCGGGATTACCACCTCACAATCTTCAATTAAAAGTGGGGTCGGCAATCATCATGTTGAGGAACATAAACCAGCCACGCCTTTGTAATGGCACTCGGCTTACAGTAAAAAGTTTAATGAACAATGTCATCAAAGCCACAATATTACAAGGGAAGTACAGAGGCGAAGACGTGTTGATTCCACGGATCCCTATGATTCCAAACGACATGCCACTTGACTTTAAGCGGTTGCAATTTCCAGTACGACTTGCATTTGCAAATGTCGATAAATAAATCGCAAGGGCAGTCGTTGAGTGTTTGTAGCATCAATTTGTATTTATTCCATTTTAGATTTAATATTCACATTAATGACAGAACAACGTCTGTCGGGTCATCTAGTTCTCTAATAAAAGAGAACAATGATGCAAACCAGACCTTAAAAGGATGCCGAGTAAAAAATCGTAGGTGATGAAGCTTAACTTAAAAATCAAAATGCCGAAAACAAAAAATTCAATAATTCCCTATGCAATCGACCTTTTGAGGTCGGGTTTATAGCATTTTGTTCAGAATTCAAAGCTCTTTAAAATGACGTGTGAAATGCCATAAGCTAATGCAGTTTTCCTAACGACTTCCATTAGGGTCATCTCCTAAAGGAAGTCTGGGGAAAAACTTTATTGGCCTATGTCATATGAAACACAATTTTAAATGGATTTGCGTTCTAAAATGCTTAACACAAAAACGACGATTATCTAGAGTTATTATACTTTTTAAATATGATTTTATTGTAAAGTTTTAATACTTGCCATTTTTTACTCGGTCATCGTTTTAAGGTCGAGTTCGCAGCATTTTCTCTTTTAATAAATTTGACCTTTAATTTGATGTACATATTGAACTATGCTTGCGTCAAAGCTTTTCTTCTTACCCCCTACAATCTGACTCCCTGGAATGATAAAATCCTATAAATTTCTGAAAAAAATAGATTTATGTGACTAATATACATGCACAAAGTGACATTAATTGGACTAAATTAATTCAAATATATTAAGCCGTGCCAGGGCTTCTTGAACAAACTTTTTGTTTGACAATGTAACACAACGTATATATATTAAGAATTTTGAACATAAATTAGTTCAGTCTTAATGAAAATACTTCAGTGAGAATATAAACACTTATAAATTTAATTTATATTTAAATTTGCATTTTTTAAGTATCAATTATTGAAAGTTATAACTTTTATAGCATGTACGTCGTAGTTGCAATTAAAAAAATGTGATTTTCTGTAATTTTATATTAAATTTCCAGTCGATAATTTTGAACTTTTTAACTGTAAATTCTTTTGAGTTATTAAATAACTATGATGTTGTTCTCTATCAAAGCTGCGGGTTTTGAGTATTTTCCTTGTGTAAATAGCCATTTCTTTTTCATCAAATGGGATTTTTATCGCTGTAAACGTTTAAAATAAGCGATTAGTCATAATCAATAAACAATTATTATTGTGTAAAAAGATTAAAATTTTCATTCCTGTCCAATTTAATAGTTATAGTAGCTCTAGAATAACCATAGTTGTTACGAAACACCAATTTTTATCAAGAGAAGAATAACTTTAACTGTCTTTTTTCTAAATTGGGTTTTGAAAAATCACATAAAAGGTACGAGTATAAAAATTGAGATAAAAAACTTTGTTTTATGTAAAATTTTAGAGTAAACGGTTTTTTCTTAATAAAAGAATTATTGACCAAATACATTGTGTTTTCTGTGATAAAGAATTTCCATGAACAGTTCATACACGTTTTTACGTAGTGTGGTGAATAAAGTAAAGTTCCGAAAACATTATTATTACAGTAAATTTTAATCTTCAAACCAATACAATGATAATAATTGAATTATTTTTATAATTCAATCTTTTCACTTGTTCCCCAAGATAATTTGATCACAATATTCCACATATTAGTTCGATACAAACATAGAACTTATTTCAAGTGCCTTCCCTGCGTGAATGGAGAAGAAAAATAAATCAAATTATATTCTACGTGTTCAAGTCGCCGAATTAATTCCTTAAAACACATTCCGAATATTCTAAAATTAAAATAATGCGTTATTATGTGCAAAATGAATCAAAACTTTTCTATAATACATATTTCGTTATATTTAAATCAACATCAATATGAAAATATTTTGTTATATAAGTCTTCTTTGTGGATTATATGTTCAAAGTATTAACTAAATTTGCTATGATCTTTTTTCTTGATTCATTCAAATTCGTACAGTTAATGTTATGTACTACCGTTTTTCTCTTTTTTACTGTATTTTTGTTAAAAGAAAAATAAAGAATATTTGACAATGTTTTTACTATAGGATAGTGTTAGC
Source organism: Neoaliturus tenellus (assembly GCA_030545055.2). Classification (NCBI taxonomy): domain Eukaryota; kingdom Metazoa; phylum Arthropoda; class Insecta; order Hemiptera; family Cicadellidae; genus Neoaliturus; species Neoaliturus tenellus. Next base: position 99,224,207 of record CM061533.1, read on the forward strand.
TGTAAACACAGTTGTAATTTACAAAAATAGAGAGTTTTCCAGGAAATAGATAAAAAATGTGTAGGAAAAAAATTTCTTGTAGAGTGGGGGTAATTTAATGCCGAACATGTAAATTGATGTTTTATAGCAAACTATTTCAAATCTAATCTAAAATTGATTCTATGAAGAAAATTTAAAATATTGTTGGCCGAAACAGGACATAGTACACCAATAGTAGTAGTCCAATTAACTACTATCTGTTAGTAGTAGAATTCATTTTTTATGTTTCTTCAGTCTGTAACATAAACTTTAATATCATATTCGTCTTTAACACTTATAGGAGAGGATATGTCAATTTATTTCATTATAATTAAACATGAAACTAATTGTTGACAATAATTAATTTGTCTTAAGGCCTGATTAAAAAAATTCATCTCTTTGCTTAACAATTTGATAATCTTAGATTTCTTCCAATCACCAAATAAATGACAACTATATTTTAACTTTTAGTATTCAAAATATTGTCATTTCCATCCAAATCGCTTATCAGTAACGCTGTAGTCTCACATATAAAACGCTACAGATGTAAAGGAAGTTAAACGACTGAAGTGTAGTTAAACTTGTAATGTATCTTCTAATCTAACTTGTAATGTTACTTGTAAATGTACGTTGTATAGGCCGTCGCAGTGTTTTGTATATTCGTTGCAAATTGCCGTAATTAGATTTTTGTACATGAGTGTGTCTTGAAACTTTCTATTTTTTGCACCAAACTGTAAAGTGTGAAAATGTACTCCAATAATGTAATATACTGGGTGTTATTTTACTAAGGAATTTGTATTTATATTACTGTTAAATAAACTAATACAAGTATGATGTAGCTTTTATCTTCCTTGTGTCTTGAATTATGCTTTCTTTCCTAAAGTTTTTTCTTTGTATCAATAAACCCATTAAAATGCCAAACTCGGTAAGTCATCAAAGTTCTTTATGTACCAGATTTAGATAAAGTTTAAATGTATGTGTCACTTGCGTACACTACAAATAACAAACACCACACAGTAACTTAAGTCACTTTTAAGTTTTTAAGTAGTCAATAAGGTATAACGGATACGGTACCGATCTTTCCATTATAATAACGTTATATTATTATTTTTTTAAATTTTTATTTATTTATTTTTTATTTTTTTGTAGTATTTGGTATTGTGGGTATAAGGCACCATGCATCTGGTTAGTTGTGACGAATATGGAGAGCTGACCATAAAGGAGTTCAAAAGGGTCAAAAATTGTTTATACTGTTTCAATGTGAGATAGTATATACTGTATTTAGATTCATTATAATCTTGTATGCATTGGTATGTAAACTTAAAAAAATTAACGATTCACTTTAGTTTTGGCAAGTAATTGTTAAGAGACTTTCTAAAACTTTTTAAATGCATTAGAATAAGAAATAACAGTTAAATATTGTATATCCATCGCTTTACGTATCGAGTTTAAAAGAATTTGCCACTAAAACATGATGAATCTTCATTGCTCCTTTTATTTTACTTTCACTTACAACACCGGTGATTTGCTTACAACACCTCCACATCGGTAATCCTACATGCAGAGACCCATACACATTTTCATAGCTTTCTCAGCCTTTTGTTGAAAAATGATGAAATCGCTAAATTTCATCAGAAATTGAGTATAAAGGTCTGCTGTGACGGGGAATATCATTTTTTGAGACACCCAAAACCGCGAGTCCAACCGGATGCAGCAGGACAAAGTGCACAGCTGGGGAGAATCGGAGAAGCGGTCGTTGTTTACAATCCGGGAATTCATTACCTACACAGGACACTCGCAGTGAAGGATCGATAGGCATGTGCAACAACGACTAATTAGCGGAGTGTCAGAAACCGATCGACCGATAGGCTTTGTGTGCCTAATAACCCCAACGCTCCACCTGAAACTACTTTTCAAAACGCGAATAACAATTAATTTTCACTTAGTTTTTTAAGGTATAACTTTTAATTAATTTATTTTTGATCGTGTTCTGATTATTCAATGTAAGTCACCACGTTTTAGTGATTGTTTCCTTCACTCCTTTATACCATCACATCATCGTCAATATATCATTATTTTTCATCATAGTGTAAAGAAAAAGGGTTAGTTTTAAATCTTCAAAAACTGAGTGTAATTAGAGAATTCTGTAGCACATGCCCCTTAACAACTCACAAAATTCATTGCCCTGTTATACTTTTATCGTACTAATATGTTTATATTATTTTTTTAAGTATTTAGGTTATAAAACTAAAACTTCACAAATAGATTTTGAGTTAAAAAGTATAATTTAAAAAGTACTTATTGTCCTTGGAGCTCCGAGAGGGGATGGTCCACAAGGAGTCAGAAGCAAATCTTAAATGTAAACATAGTTCAATATGTATACATCAAATTAAAGGTCTCTAAGAATGGAGAACAATGCCACAAACCCGATCTCAAAAGGATAACCGAGTCAAAATGGCAGGCGATCGAACTTGACATTAAAATCATATTGCTAAAAACAAAAAAAATGCAATAACTCACAATACACTCGACCTTTTTAAATTGGGATTTTGGCATTTTTTCAGAATACAAAGCCCTTTAAAAAGTTGGATGACATGACATAGGACAATCCAGTTTCCCTATCGACTTCCACTAGGGACTTTAAGGAAGTCTTAAGAAAACCTTCATTGGTCTACGTCATATTATACATCATAGACTGTCACCCTTGGAAGTAGACTTTGGCACTCAAAACCAATTTGCAAAGCTTTAGTTTTATTATTTAAATACTAAAAAAATCTTATATCGTTTCCAAACTTTTTTCCGCACTACATGATTGGTGTAAACTTTTTTTCATAATAAATGCAAAAAAATATTTATAATTAAGTTTTTAATTTATATTTTTTCAATATTTACATTTAAGTAAAATGAAATGTTTTTAATCCAAGAAAACTTTTCATATTCATCCTCTGTTTTATTAACAATAAGTAAATCTAATAGACATAGCTGTGTAACTGGTGAATATAAATTAAAGACCCAATAATTCTAAGTATTTAGCACGTTATGAGGATCCTGCAAGTTGTTGATCCACTTCAAATGCGCATAGTCATTGCATGATTGATTGGTTGAGAGAGTTATACATACAGATTAAGTGATTCCATGAAATTACATTCATAACGTTAATTGTTCGCCTGCCACCAATCTGCGGAGGATGACACCTGTATAAATTAAAACAATTCGGAGTATTAAGCAACAATTATAACAATTTTAATGTTACAGTAACTATTGTAGCACACCAACAGTACGTATAATAAAATATAAATGTACACATAATACCTTGGTATTTTGTCACCAGGTCATTGTTTCTTATGAAATAATTTTAGAACATTGTAATCGTTTTACTGAACGGTGAATAATGTACCGTGCGTTTGACCCTTGAACTTTCCATCGAGCGTTCGTCCTCCCACACTTTGCAGCGACACACGGCAAAACTTCATTCGAGGTGAAACTTCATTCATGCATCTTCTTTGATACATGTTACAAAACATTTAATAACTTCCTTTGATGAGCTTTTGTTTACTAACTATTCTTGTGCGCTTACAAAAGGTACAATAAAATTTAAAAAATATTATTCCACTTGATTTAGTTGTTCATCCCCTTCATTGTCTGTACAAGTTATGATATAGGAAATTAAGCCAAAATACACTAGAGGCTGTAGAATACTTCTTTGGGATCGGTATGAATGGGGTATGAATAATTTGGTATATATAATTCACTACTAATGGGGTTAAGATTATCAGAATGAAAGTGTGAAACTGTCAGATCATTCTGGCGGTACGGTTTTATGACATGAGTGTTATTTTTATTGTTATTGGCGTGTTTGACAACATTATCATGGTGGCTTTCATTATTAATCTAATGTAATATCTAGAACAGATATCATGGAATAATCATTAAATATTCAATTTTTATTGGTCAGAAACAAAAAATGAGTGACAAGTTCAACAGTAAAAATAAATGAATAAAAGTTTACATTTTTAAGTTTCGCCACTTTTACTAATCAACCTCATTAAAAGTATGTAACTTTGATTGTTAACATAACAACAATTTTTGGTAAGATTTCGGTGAATTATAATTTTTTTATAGCTATTCATTTTTACTTAATGAGTTCTAATGCTATTCCTTTGCTTCAATGAACATTTTTGTGTAACTTTAAACAAAACAAGTTCAATTAAATAAACTTTGCATATGAATTTTTAACTAGATTACACTTTTGTCTTCGCTGAAGTAGAGAACAAACACCTACAATGCGTGTTGTTTTGAGATTACATTAGGATTCCAAGAATGCCCAACTAATTATTAAATAATATTGCGCTCGACTTATCACAAATATTATAATATGGTATAATAATGCTGTTAATTGAAAAAAAAAATTATAATTTTTTTTATATTTTAATTTAGTAGATTGTAAATCAACCATTTTATTATAAAATTGTTTTCACATTTGTGGATTCTGTTATTTTGAAATTCACGAAGGATAAGTTTAAATTATTTTTTTTCGTTTTATAGCCTTAAGTTAAATGTAATTATAATTTAATAAATTTTGGGACCATTAATTAATTATATTTAGGTTTAGAGTCTGCCACCGAACCATGAACTCTTATCTTTAATGTCAATTTTAGTTGATGGAATCCCTAATCAGGCGTTGCCTTTGGGACCATATTTTCCTCTTGGAATTTTATATTTTCTTTATTGTAACAGATTGTTATCTTATGTTTGGATATACCTTAGTGTTTAATTTATAACTTTTGTTACTTGTACTTGTTCTTTGAGGAAATAAAATCATTTAGTTATTATCGTGTTGCAGGTCAGTAGTTTCTTATGTAAACTTTATAATTTAAATAATAAAATTAAAAATAGCATTTTCCATCAAATTTCTTAGAATATGATCTCAAAATATATTTATCAATAAATCACACCAAAGTTATACCCTACTGACTACATTATTTTGTTACTATATTCTGACACTATATTACTGACGAAACTTTTATTTATAAAATCAAACAATTTGAGTTAAAATGATATGCAGTTACATAAAACAACAGCCAATTACACTATAAAGACAATAGTTTGAATAATTTTTATATAAATGTCATTGTGACGTTTCTCAAATTTGAAAAATGTCAACACAAAAATGAGAGACTATTTTTAACACTAAAAAAAAACATTTAAAAGATTGTAGACTTTTTGCCTCTATTTTTACGAAACAAAATATTGAAAACTTAACTCCAATTAATGTTTATAGGAATATTTAAATTAGAACATTATTCTTGGTGTACTATAACGTTAATAATAGTTCAAATAAAACCTAGACTCGTTTTAACTCATTTGATTATTTAAGAGGTGATTTTCATACTCAAGATATTTTGCTGCTCATTTTGTAGAGTTAACGTTTGCACCTTAACTTAAATATGAATTACTAAAATCGGACTCGCAAATGGTTTGATTGCTGAAAATATAGGTTTATATTGTATCCTGTTAAACTGAAAATTATTGAGTTATGAGTTTCACGCAGGGTGGTTGTTTGATGACAGTGTCTTATACAAGTGTCCATTGAGAGATCTGGTGAGAACATATAATAAGAGGTACGCTCACCCACCATTAGAAAGGGGTTACCCCTTACTAACGACTGTATCTGAAAAATGGTCCAAAGTGGTTGTTTATTACTTGTAATTGTATCGGAAGAGAGGATCCAGGGAGAGTGTAAAGTGAGAAAATATAATAAGGTTATCTAATTAAAGTGTTTGATTAGGGTATCCAATGACAGGATCTGGTTATGGTATCTAGTGACTATAATAGGTCATTTAAAATGTACAACAAAGGAGTTTGAATATTTTTCAGTACTTCTGAATATGATATTATTTTACCAGTTTGATAGAAAACATTCAAGCCCCTGAGCTGTTGAGCTGTTGTAAGATAGTATCAGTTAAAGTTAATCAGTAGCTCAATGACAAATCACAACCCGGCCCTGAAGCTGACTCTACAGACGTTGTGAGGTGGCTATATTGTGTAATATTATTACTAGTGCACTTGCAATTTAGTTTAAATCATTTTTAATGTGCAGGTAGTTTCTTAACCAGTGTTGGTTTAACTGCTTTAACCAACTCAATAGTATAACATAACGTCTTTAGTGTGATTGTATGTTTATATCAAATTTTAAGAAACTAAAATAGACTTGAAAAACGTATTAAATTTTAAACAAGCAATGAAATACATCTTGATTTGTCTTTAAATAAAGTACTTTACGTCATAAACTTAGGATAGTGTAAATTATTTTTATCAAATAACACTGCAACAAACATGACATTGCTAAGAATGTCGTAATCGTAATCAATCAAACCAGAGCAATCTAATGTTGTGACTATAATCTATTAAACCTGACCAATCCAATACAGGCTTGTGATTATAAGTAATTTCCTTAAACTACATTTGTTTACAGTTGTACATATAGGTTTATAGATATAGGTTTGTACATATAGCTTTATACATATATAGGTTTGTACATATAGGTTTGTTTTAATGTCAATTATGGATAGTGCCTTTATTTTAAGTCCGATTCTCATCAATTTTTTGTGGAAACCACTACAGATAAATATCCAACGGCACCAAAAACTTTAAAGCCCGTTAAAAATTTTTGGAGGATTTTAACTCACAAAAACTCATAGTGTATTAAATTAGCATAGATATCACTTTAATGACACAAGTTGTATAAGAAAAACTGCTTGAATACAATTGAGAATGCAAAGAGATAATTTTATAGTAGGGCCTATCTTTATTTAATAACTACATAAAATTTAGGAAAATTACTTTTTACTACTTATATCTTCTGTAGGCTATTCTGAATAAATTTAAAATTTTTAGACTAGACAATACTGAACGTAGGGATTTTAAGGAAAATTCAAGGATACAAGGAAAACTGGAGGGCTAGTTCCTTGAACAATGCTCAAATTAGACAATGACATTAGCCTACAATAGAACTCGATTAACAAGACGAGTTTCAGATAACAGTCAATCTATTGAGAGTTGTTTCACTGCAATTAAATTGGTTCTACTTAAACGAGATTTTGTGAAAAATCATTGTAACAGCCACTGAATTGTTGAATTGTATTATGAAAAAGTACTTCTTACCTTAACAATTTCTTAAATCCATTCGGATTATTAATGTTCGACTACATACAATTAAAAATCAATATTATCCAATAATGCAAAGAGATTTTAAATTTAAATGTCTAAAAAGGAATAAGTAGTTTTATTGAAGGTTATAAATTAAAATTAAGCCTATGATTGTGTTTTGTGTTATTTCATAACAGAAGAGAATTTAAACAACAGGAAATACAAAACACACTAAACGTAAAGTGACAACGTAGGTTGTGTGAAAGTAAAACCAATTTATTTTATGAATTCATGTCCGAGTGCGACCCAGACCCACTCTGACTTGGTAATCCCCAGGTTATTGCCGCCCCGCGGTCGACGCTTCTACCTCGTCCCGCCAGCCTGCGTGTCATGGGGATTTACTGTTCATGGTTTATATCATTTAGAAAATGTTTAGGATGGTTTCATAACTGGATAGCGTTTTTCTGAAACAAAAAAAAATATAAACATAATAAAAGTTAATATATAAGATAGTACGAACGTTGTATCTGAGTAATTAGATTAATTGATTAAGGGTAAAAAAAATCAAGTTTGAAGTAAAATAACATGTTTTATAAATTATAACAAAAATTTTATTTCAAATATATTACATCTAATTCATCTTGCCGATCACTGAATTTATATATTAGGCCCTACATTCAAAAAATAAATAAAACTGTAAAAGCTATAAAAGAGTTAAAACCTTTTAAGATCTTAAAGTAACTAAAATGTAGAAAAAGTGATGATTAATTTGGTGGAGAAAATATAATTACTCTGATTTGAATTTCGAGCAAAGTATTCACTTCACGCTCATCCTATTACTAATTGGTTCAGGTAATTAATTTTGGACACGAACTCAAAACATTTAAATTACTTTTAACGACCCAAAATGCTTCTTACCTTCTCTGACAACTAATATGATTTCTCGAAAATAGTCACCATTTTGAAAATACACGTTGGAGAAAAATAATTTTTTTCTTAAAATAATTCGTGTTTAAAAGATTATGGCTATCGGCTTAAGCATTTTAGGACATATGTTCACATGAACTTTTTGTTTATTTTGATCCAAGGATTTGCCATATATGGAGTTTCGGATGAGAGTTTCCGAACACCCAGTATATTAGTATTTTGAATACTTCATGAGTATATTGTATGTCTCGTATGGTGCAAGCTGAAAGACCGGGTGTTCATAGAATTACTATAAATTCGATAAAACGACGATTGAACCTCTTGTTATTAATAACTTCTACAGGCTGTACTGAATAATCCTTGACATAAGGATTAATCATAATAAATGGTAAGCTAGTTGATATAAGTAAAACTAAAGGGGAAGTTCTATGAAAAATCTTCAAACCAGACTACGTATTTCATTAGCAAGACAGCCTACAGTATAACTCCATTAAAAATACGAGTTTCAGTTGTTGAGCCATCTATTGAACTGAGTTTTACTGCAATTTAAGAGCTCGGCGTAGATACTACTATGTTAAATTAACAGAGAGCAGTACATTGAGATTGAATTGAAACCACGAACTTGAAACATTGTAATTAGTTGTCACTGAATTCGTTATTCTGTATCCAACCCAATCACATTTTTGCACTATTTCACATGATAAACAAGCAGCTAGTGATGTACTACTAAACGAGTACGTACTTTCGCTCTCGTATTTACACCATAAAATGTATAACTTTCTTCAGAGAACCAAACTGTATAACCATGCAAATTTTGTACAAAATCATTTATAAAACTGATTTTTTATGTTTTTATCATTGAGAATTCAATATTCAAAAATATTAAAATATAACGTTTTAAGAAAATTCTAACAACAATTCACATATACTCCCATTTTCATCAAGAGCGACTTCTCAAACCAGCTTTTAATGTCAAACATAATAGAAAACTATTTTTTTAACAATGCTGTTTTCTTCATAATAAGAAATGATAATAAATAAAAACGTATTGGAAAGGATAAAAAATACATAATCGTATTATTCATACGTAAATTAAGGTAATGCCTTTTATTGATTTAAAATTTAACTGGTTGCTAACGGTATATTAATTTTTTCTAGCAATGTTATTTACAGTTTAGTAAAACAACTGGTAGAAAAATAAACAGCTTCTAAAAATAACTTCTTTTGATTCAAACAACTGTTTTTCACCATAATAGCGAAAACCTGGATGCGTTCCCACAGGAGGGGCGCCGACGCGGAACTGGGGCCAACAATGACGTCACATCACGTGACATGACGTCACAGGTCAGCGGCCCCGCACGTGGATTGTGACGTCATCTCGGCGGCGAGGCGTCACGACCCCTCGCGGCCGCGCTCCGGAACTAAACACCCGCTGAATATTTAACCGAATTCTTTACCCATTTTTGGCACATCAATCTACCCTATCTGTTTACAAGTTTGGACACTCCGTCTAAAGATAGATCATGGAAAATCTCCTCCATTACTCACATTTATTATTTCCGGTTGTTTAAAAACTAAACGGAGAAACTCTGTTTTTATAACACTGTTTTGAATTTCTAATTTCCTTAATCCTTAATTTACATTTGTCAAATACCACTTACTCATGTGTCAGACAATCTCCATAACCATATTGTATAGAGGGTTGAAATTTGGTATAATGCTCCTCTTTGCTAAGAAATGCTCAGTTAGAAACGGTTTTGCAAAATTTCTTCAGGACGCTGTCCCCCAGGACTTCAAAATTTCTATCTTTTATACAAAACAAGGCAACAACGAATGTGAAAAACTATGGGACCTACAATGTTAAAATTTGACATGTGTGCTCTTTTATGGTCATAGATGCTCACTAAGAAACAGTTTTACAAAACTCCATCAGGACACCGCCCCACAGGATTTCAAAATTTATATCTAATGTTATTCTTATGACCAATTTTAAATCTTAAACTAGGAAACAACGAATCTGAAAAACTTTAGGACCTATAATGTTAAATTTGGAATGGTATTTCTCCTTTGCTCATTGGTGGTCACTAAGATATAGTTTTGCAAAAGTCCATCAGGGCTCACCGCAAGCCACCGAAATCGAATTCATAATAAAGCCGAAATTGAATACCTAACAATAAGTGTTTAGTGTTGCGTGGACTTAATATTAGTAAAAATTGTTATGCTGTTAAGCTCTTAAAATATGTTTTCCTTTATCCATGAAAAGGTACCCTTTATTTCTACAAAAACTTGTATTTAGACCCTTAGCTTGTAAATACCCCTCAGATTTACAATTAAAGTTTTTCATGCCAGTAAATCTATATAAATAAATCACAATCCCTTTTTTTGATGGGACTCCATAACTCGAGAACGAGTGCACCAAATTGAACGATTCTTTTTTTGTTGTGTTCCTTAATGCCAGGGGAAGGTTTGTGTGAAAGAAAATTTTTAATCCACCCAACCATTATTTAGTAATTTGACTTTAAAAATTATAAAAAATGCCTTTAAATTAACATTGGTGGAAAATGCTTTTGTTAAACTGTGAGATACAAAAGATATAATTTCCAATTACAAAGAAACTATCATGATTAAATATCAATCAAATACATTTAATGAAACATAACATACTTAGTATATGGTGAAAGGTTTTCCCCAAATGAGAAAAAGGGTTTATAATTCGTGAACAAATAAATAAGGATTTGTGGGACAACGTTCTCCTGTAGTCTTATCGCAAACCATTAACAATCTATCCGCTAGATGGCAGCACCTGATATTTGAAAATTTCCAATGCCATTTGGTTTGATCATATGTAAGAAATACTAAGATTTGAATGAGTTAAAAAACATGTGTTTATTTGTTTACATTTTGGTGTTTGTTGTGTAAAGTAATTTTTAACCACACAATCACAAAAGAAAACTACCGTATTTGTTTGTTATAATGCCACCAATCAGACGTGCTAACTTAGGCCGCAGAACTCGGCATGCTGTACATGCTAGAAATATACGAATAAGTCAACGTGAGGTGCAAAATGATATTCAAAGGAATCGCCGACATCAAGATAGACCTAAGAATGTATTTAATCCTCATCACGCCACCTTCAATTATAACGTATCAATTGCTTATAGTTTACTACAGATCGTAACTATTGGATCAATGAACGTTGTTTGTCCACATTGCAAGGCATTTAAGGGGTCTTTTTTGGAATGTCCCCGCATTTTTAAACAAATTTCTATTGAGTTCCCACATAATGGAAATGGTTAAGACACCTAACCTAAAATAACCTAACCTAACCTAATCTAACCTAACCTAGGCCGTCCCACAGCTATCCCGCGACCGACCCGCCGGGAGAGCCGCGGGGCAGTTAGGTTAGGTTAGGTTGGAATGTCCCCGCTTTTATAAACAATTTTCTATTGCCTTCAACGTGTCTAAGGAATGTACTGCAGGATAAAATTATAAACTATAAACATGATAACGACGGAATATATAAGCCAAGCGCGCAACCTTTTATCAGCCTACCGATAAGCAGGTGAAGGACCCAAAGATAATCTTACTGATAACGATCACGATAAAATAACTTCCCACTTGATTACCAGTCGTGTCTTAACCATTTCCATTATGTGGGAACTCGATAGAAAATTGTTTTAAAATGCGGGGACATTCCAAAAAAGACCTCATTTAAGTTCAAAAATGAATCACATGGATTGTGTTGCGTCAGTGGCCAAATCAAATTGACACCACTGGTACCACCACCAGAGCCACTAAACTCACTGGTTTCTGGAGTCGGGCCAGATTTTTGACTCTTATACAACAATACAATAATTGCTTTCAAATTACTTCGTTTGGTGCAACAAAAGTTATTCGAGATCAATTTATGCCAACTTTCAAAATTCAGGGTCAAATATATCACCGGACAGGCTCCTTATTGCCAACTCAAGATAGTTACCACAAACTTTTACAAATTTATTTTATTGATGATTCAGCTAGGCAAGTCAATCAGCGTTGCGCACACAACAATTCTGTGAAAAGACCAATTGTGGAACAACTACAAACATTTTTACATCAACACAACGAATTGGTAGTATTGTTTAAGGCCGCATTAGAGCGCTGGCCATCTTATGACCACAAAATTGTCATTAGAGCTGATAAGACCCCTGCAGGACAACATGCAAGACGTTTGAACGCGCCGAAAATTAATGAAGTGGCTATTGTTGTCGTGGGTGAAAATCTAGACAACCGAGATATTGTAGTGACATTGCTGTATTTGGAGTTCCTGCCGAAAATTCCAACGATGAAATCACCCAATTTCAAATGGGCCGCTATGTTAGCAGTAACGAAGCTATGTGGCGTATTTTTTCATGAAAGACACCCCACTGTTTTTCTCTTGGCTGTACATTTGGAAAACGGCCAAAGAGTGTACTTTACGGCGGAGAATGTTTTACAAATAGCTGACAGACCACCACCAACAACATTGACCAGTTTCTTTGAATGATAAATTTGCCCGGACACTGCCCTACTCTGAAATGCCAAGATATTATGTCTGGAATAAATCCTCAAAGAAAGTTGAACGACGTAAACAAGGAAAATCAGTTCCAAGGCTATCCATACATATTTTCCACCGATGCACTTGGACTTCTTCACACAGACCATCAAAGCCAAGACGAGTGTTTTTATTGTGTTTATTGTTAGTCCATGTTCGTGGCCCAACGTCATTCCAACATCTACAAACTATTAATGGTGTATTGTGTGCCACATACAGAGAAGCCTGTCAACATTTGGGATTGCTAGAGAATGATACTCACTGGGACAACACGCTCAAAGATGCAGTGATTTCGTCAAATGCTAAACAAATACGGACATTGTTTTTTATAATTTTGTCTACATGATTCCCATCAAACCCGATTGATTTATGGAACAAATATAAGTATCATATGGCTGAAGATATTTTGCATCAGATGCGACTTAGAACAACAAATGAAGACTTGCATGTGCTTGCAGATTGCCAACAAAAGATTGGTACATTTAGGAATGATAACGCCCAATCGCCCAATGCAAGATGCATTTAATCAAGAGTTGAGGCGTGAAACCCAATACGATTCCGAGGCATTAAGAGAAACCGTTCAAAGGAAAACTCCACTTTTAAATCAACAGCAAAAATATGTCTATGATACCCTTATGAACGTAGTGAACAATGAAACCGGTGGAATATTTTTCTTAGATGCTCCTGGAGGAACTGGGAAAACTTTGTTAATCTCATTAATTTTGGCAACAATCCGATCGCAAAATAGAATCGCACTTGCACTTGCTTCATCAGGCATTGCAGCTACGTTGCTGGAAGGTGGTCGAACAGCTCATTCAGCACTTAAGTTGCCTTTGAATATGAAAACTATTGAAACTCCAACGTGCAACCTTTCGTTGGATTCTGCGATGGCCGAAGTGTTGCAGGAAAGCAAATTGCTCATTTGGGATGAATGTACGATGGCACACAAAAAATCTTTAGAGGAATTAGACTGCACGATGCAAGATTTGCGAAACAACCAAAATCTATTTGGTGAAGCGATGATTCTACTAATAGCAGGAGATTTTAGACAAACTTTGCCAGTGATTCCAAGGTCAACGCCAGCTGACGAAATTGACGTATGTTTGAAGTCATCCATTTTATGGAAATACGTCAAAACACTCAAATCAAATTATAACATGCGAGTAGAGTTACAGAACGATCAATCTGGCGAAGTCTTTTCCAAACAATTGCTAGAAATTGGAAATGGTAAAATACCTGTTGACCCATTGTCTGGATGCATTACATTCCCTGCCAATTTTTGTAACTTTACAAAATCAACAAGCGAAGTTATTGAGATGGTGTTCCCAAACATAGTTGAAAACTACAAGAATCATGTTTGGTTAAGTTGACGAGTTATTTTAGCTGCAAAAAATGTTGATGTCAAAGAAATTAATATTAATATTCAAAATAAGATACCCAGTGGATTGGTGACATACAACTCTGTTTATTCTGTTAATAACCAAGATAATATTGTTAATTTTCCAACAGAGATTTTAAATTCACTTGAACTGCCGGGATTACCACCTCACAATCTTCAATTAAAAGTGGGGTCGGCAATCATCATGTTGAGGAACATAAACCAGCCACGCCTTTGTAATGGCACTCGGCTTACAGTAAAAAGTTTAATGAACAATGTCATCAAAGCCACAATATTACAAGGGAAGTACAGAGGCGAAGACGTGTTGATTCCACGGATCCCTATGATTCCAAACGACATGCCACTTGACTTTAAGCGGTTGCAATTTCCAGTACGACTTGCATTTGCAAATGTCGATAAATAAATCGCAAGGGCAGTCGTTGAGTGTTTGTAGCATCAATTTGTATTTATTCCATTTTAGATTTAATATTCACATTAATGACAGAACAACGTCTGTCGGGTCATCTAGTATATTGATAATTGTCACTCTTTCTTTTCTATTTTTGTTTTCTGTACAAGTTTACTTATTGTCTATACTGTAATGAATGTAGATTTAATACTGTTTCTGATTTCCTTTAGTCTGTGGTGGTATTGGTATTTTATGCCATTTTCACATATAGGAAAATAGTTTATAAGTTAGAATGTTTAATACTTTTGAATTTTTTATGTGAAAGTTGTATTTAATTAATTTTTATGTTTATCAACAAACCATTTCCAGTTATGAAACCTCTATTGTGAGTTTTATTTTATTATTATTATTATTATTATTATTATTATTATTATTTTTAAGTAATAGAACTTTCATGTCTTTTTGTTTAAAACTTTTTATCATGTTTTGTACCATAGTGTTAGTTTTTATTCTAAACCCCATTGGTACTGCAAACAAATTAAAGTCACAGATTGTTTTGAACTATAAATTACTACTTATTTGTCATGATTATAGGCCTGAGTTGGCGAGGTTAGGGCTGGTTGTCAATCTTAGGGATATAATATCTATTTGTTGGTTAGATAACTTTTTTGTTATTATTTATTTAGTTTCTTTAACTAATTGTAAATAAACAGCTATTGACAGTTTTTATTTTACAAAATCAGAAATTTTAGTAAAGATGAACCGAACACGGATACTCACTGATTGTTGGTTGTCAGCCGCTGTCGCGTGGATTGTTGCGTCTGCGATCAGCTGTTATCAGCTGTCTCTGTGTCAAGGTCAGCGCGCCGGCGCAGCGGCCGGTGTATTGTTGAGTTACACATGATACGCGACGTAGGCGAGATAAGTAATGACAACATTGTCGCCTGCCAGTACTACAGAGACATCCTCGTGGATATCAACCAACAGCATTCCACATGGGTCTCCAATAATTGTTCACTTGAATATTCGTTCTATTAGAAAATATTATGACGACCTTCTGTTATATTTAGATCACTATATACGAGACTTCGATATAATAATGCTCTCTGAAATAGACATTGATGACTCTATCACAGGCATGTTTGATATCCATGGCTATTTTTGTCATTTTAAATGCAGAACTGCAAAAAAGGGAGGTGGACTAGCAGTATTTGTCAATGAAAAATATTCAGTCTCATTTATAGACATTAGTGCCACCATAACACCAGTTACATTTGAATACCTGGTTATAAACTTAAATATACTTCAAAATAGATCTTTGAAAATTTTATATATATACAAACCACCCAACTCAAGTGAAATGCATTTTTTGAAAGAATTAGAAAATACAATAAAAATTATAGACGATACCAGTTGGTTCATGGTTCTGGGTGATATAAATATTAACTTAAATAAGCCGCATAAGAGCGTAGTTATACAATATGAAACAATTCTTGCTTCTCATGGTTTGTTAAAATGTATCACCCTTGACACAAGAGAGGAAGTTAGAGACGGAGTTTTAATTAAGTCATGCTTAGATCACATATTTGTGAGAGCTGATCCAGCTATTATAAGCCCCGCTGTTTTTAATTACAAGCCCGCTGATCATTTCATGATTGGTTGCTCGCTAACCTTGAGGCAAGAACAAGTCCCGGATTACAATGATGGAGAAAGAGTACTAAATAATCTGATGGTCAATTCTGAATTGTCAAAAATTAACTGGCATGAATCACAAAAACATAAAAATCCTCAAGAATTGTGTAAGTACATTTTGAACTCTTTTAGTACCATATATGAACGTTGTAAGGAATGCAGAAGGACGTCTAATCGAATCAACACTCAAAAGTTAAAGAAACCCTGGATGACGAGAGCATTGTTGGAACTTATACTTAAGAGAGATAAACTGTTTAAAAAGTGGAAAGGTGCTCCCACTAATAACACTTATAAATCTGAATATATTAACCATAGAAATTTAGTCAGTAGGATGATTTTAAAACGAAAAAATGAGTATGTAAGAGATGAATTTTTCTCCGCCCAAAACGATATGAGAAAGTGTTGGGCTTGCATAAACAAGCTCATTGGTAATAGAAAAAAACTTAATTTGGATACACATATAATTAGAGCTTTTGGAAATCTACCTGTTGGCACTATACAAAATAATTTTGCGGACTTTTTTAAGAATAGTGTTGAAAGTATTAAGCATACTTGTCAAACTCACTTCAGTAATTACGCTATTAGATCCGAAATCAGTTCTTCTTTTTATATTCCAGTTGCAACCAAAGAAAAAGTTTCAAAAATAATCAAGGCGTTGAATTTTAAAAAGTCACCAGGAATTGATGGAATACGAGTTTGTGATATCCAATACATTTGTGAGAATTTTAGTGGAGTCATGGCTAAACTAATCAATTCATCAATTAAAAATGGAATTTTTCCAGAACCATTAAAATCATCAATAATAAGACCTATTTACAAGTCGGGACCAAGAAACTCTATATCAAACTACCACCCTATAGCAATTTTGTCAGTAATTGAAAAAGTACTGGAAAAATATGTAACATTTTATTTTAATAAATACTTGGCAGAAAACCATGTAATTTGTAGCAATCAATACGGATTTCAGAAAGGGAAAAGCACAGAAACCCTATTACTGGATTTTAACGATTATATTAATGGCTGTCTAAACGAAAGAAAACATGCTATAGTGTAACCAAGTCACAAAAAAGTACAACGCAATAAGCCCACGCCATATTTCCTGTTTGTTCCACATCGCAAAAACCTAACTCAACAATTCAATCTAACTGCGCAATAACAAGTCAGCGGGGTCATCGAAGTTTATTGTCTCCATTGCCGGTCGTGGACACTCTAGAAAGTTCCAGAATATTCCCACCAATCATTATCTTCCAAAATTAAATCACGCTCTCCTATTGGCCAATAATAGTGTGGAAGGGGAATGAAGACAAAAAGGGAGCACTGTGGACAGGATGGAAGTCAGCTCGGGAAATTCGGCGGAAGACGGTCTTCTTTAAGACCGTCAGCTCTATCAGCTATATCATAGAGCTGACTATGATATATCATTGATATCACGGATATAATATTAATGATATATCTTATATGATATAGCTGTTCAATATTAATGATTGGTGGGAATATTCTGGAACTTTCTAGAGTGTCCACGACCGGCAATGGAGACAATAAACTTCGATGACCCCGCTGACTTGTCATTGCGCAGTTAGATTGAATTGTTGAGTTAGGTTTTTGCGATGTGGAACAAACAGGAAATATGGTGTGGGCTTATTGCGTTGTACTTTTTTGTGACTTGGTTACAATAGCCATTTTTGTCGACTACTCTAAGGCATTTGACACCCTTGATCATGACATTCTTTTAAAAGAACTTGAATATATTGGCGTTAAAGGAAAGCTCTTAGACTGGTTTGATAGTTATCTGAGGGATAGGAATATTTATGTAAAAATAAATAATTGCTATAGTTCTAATAGATTAATCAATCAAGGTGTACCACAGGGAAGTGTGCTTGGACCTATCCTTTTCAATATATATGTAAATAGCTTAGTATCCTGCAATTTCCATGGCAGACTGTTCATGTATGCCGATGACACAGCACTCGTTGCTTCACATAAGGATTTTGCAATTGCAGAGAATTACATTCAGAAAGACTTTGATACTCTTAACAAATGGGCACATGATAAAAAACTAATAATTAACTCTAAGAAAACCGTCGTTCTGAACTTCCATTCGGCCCATAATATTCCTCCGTATCCTCCTTCAGTCCGTAGCCATACTTGTCAGTGTCTCCGAGATAACAATATGAATAACTGTATGTGTCCAATGTTAGACTTAGTGACAAAAGCTAAATACTTAGGATTAGTACTGGATTCAAAATTAAAATGGGATTTCCATATTAACAACACCATTAGTAAACTGAAACCCATCACAGCAAAGTTATTTTACTTAAGGAAACCCTCCCTCATCGAGCGTTAGTAATAATTTATAAATCAATGTTTGAGTCAGTTATTCGATATGGAGTTGAAGTTTGGGGAGTTGCATCCCAATGTTTTATTGGACGAATTGAGGCTTTGCAAAAGAAAACCTTGATTATGATTTAAAAACAAAATTACCCAGGATTGCAAATATTATCAAGAACTTTTCAAGACTATAGTACTTTGTATCCAGGCGATTTCTATAAGTATAAAATAATCAAGCTTTTCTATAATAAATGCTGTTTCAGAATCCCAAATGTAAAAGAAAACTACACATTTAGGAATTTAGAAAAATACAAACTTCCACGCTTTTGTAATTCCTACGGAAAAAACACCCTTAGTCACGCAGTTCCAAGATTTTTTAACGAGTTGCCACACGAATTGGAAAATGCAACGTGCTTTGAAAAAATAAAGCTAGATTTATTGTCATGGATGCTTAGGAATAATTTGGAAAAATACTCGTTTATTTACTAGCGAAAAAAAAACATTAATAATAGTAAAGACACGAATTTCAACCGTCAAAGCTACGCCAGGATCGTAAGCACAGCTGGTATGAATGATCAACAATTTTTTAAGTAGATTGTAATTATTAGGAAGCATTCTAAGTTTGTTTTTAGTAGCTGTTTATACAAAATTAATATATTATAGGTATGTGTGTGTGTGTGTGTGTGTGTGTGTGTGTGTGTGTGTGTGTGTGTGTGTGTGTGTGTGTGTGTGTGTGTGTGTGTGTGTGTGTGTGTGTGTGTGTGTGTGTGTGTGTGTGTGTGTGTGTGTGTGTGTGTGTGTGTGTGTGTGTGTGTGTGTGTGTGTGTGTGTGTGTGTGTGTGTGTGTGTATGTACGAATATGATTTATGAATGTGGGTGTAGGTATTTTATGAGATTTTCTTTAATTCGTATTTTTGTAAATGACAATGTGTTTCCTTGTAAGATATTTTGTGTTTAGCAATTCCACTCGTTCATTATCCAGCTCCATTCGTTTTCCTTTTACTATTCTCACAAATGTGTGTTATTAACTCGTTTTCATGATACAAGTAAAATAATAAAGATTAAAATATTTAAAGTAGTAGTTATTTGTTTTATATTTTGTACTGCTGTAGTATTGAATTTGATTAGAAATAGTAATTATTGTACTTCTTTCCAATGTTCAGTTGGCAGTAAATTTAGGATATAGCTTTGCACCGTTTACCATGAGCGCTGTATATATTCTATTGTATTAATTTTGTAATTGTTTTGTATATATGATGAGCACCCAACGACAAATCTTTTAGATTTGTTGGGACTCCATGATATACTGTATTTTTGGGAAATAAACTTTCTGATTCTGATTCTGATTCTGATTCTTCAAAGATGAAGGTTTGTTACTTCATTCGTTACTTGTTCATTGCTCATTTTACTGACGATTTTATTCGTGATAATCAATATTTGTTTTTAAATTTTTTCTTAACAAGATCAAAAGGTAATTTTCCATTTCATCGTATTAAAAAAAGTTCATATTGAGGCGAGTGAGAAACGTTCATGATGTGGTAGATGATTTACTTGTACTAAGGAAATTTCTCATTAACATACTGACAACTCTTCTAAATTCTAACCCAAAATGTGAATCGCCATACACGCAGGTTGGCGGGACGAGGGGGGCGATGTGCTGCGGATTACCAAGTCAGATAATCCCGCCGAGAGTGAGCCGGGGCCGGTCTCGGACATGGATTTGAAAAATAAATTGGTTTTACTTTCCCAAACTCTTTTAACTTGTTAATGGTTTTTTTGTTCCTGTATTGATCTTTAAATGGTCTAAAATGTATGAAATCACACAAGAAAATAATAGTATGATTTGTAATTAGTAGTTTGTTTATAATTCGATTGCAAAATGAACTCAACATGAACATGACTTAAACTATTTGCTTCTCAAAAATTCCAATATGTTATTTTGAGTTACTTTTAAAAGAAATAACTCTTTCTGGTACTTAAAAAACAGCTACTGGATAAGAAACTACCATACACTACCAGACATCCATTTGTTTAATCTTGTACATTTAATTTCCATTTTAAAGGGTAAATCACCATTAAATAATATGATGTTTATTTTTTTTAATTTCATAAAATCGAGTTTTAAAATAATAAAAATAATTATAACCCTTTAAAATACAGCATTTTTTACAAAAACATTATAAATAAATTTTCCTTATTTTGTAAATACAAGTTCAGGCTTTGACCACAGCTTTGATGGTCAACACCCACAAGGTTAAAACCTATTGCCCCCATTGTGTTCCTTTTGAGACAGATTCCAAAATGACTCGATAATAGCGTTTCAAAGAACATCAAGGGAGTTAAACCGCAGAATTATCTGTTGAGACAATAGCTTGGTTTCGTGGCGAACATCTCTCAAATGGTCCATTAATAATAATTGTTTAACATTTTCAGTGGTGCCTGATAATTCAGCTTGATTTTGCAGTGATAGAAATTCTGTGACAGATTTTTCTGTCGCCATATTTTATTTTATCAATGCAGAAAGATTTACATAAAAATCCGCCAAGATTTTTCCTAATTACTTTTAGTCCAAAAAACGAATACATTATTATAAAAGTATTTCACTTTATGTAGGTACATTGTTAACATGAATTTCCTTTAGAGCGAGAATACTATGTAATTAAGTATACTGTTATTGCTAAATATTTAAAAGGTGATACTTTAAAATCACAGAAATTCAATACACCATATAGTATATTTGTACAATTTTAAGCAAATTAAAATTATATTTAATACTATTCATAGCTTTAAATTAATTCAAGCTAAACTTGATTTAATAGCTTGTTTATATAATTATAAGTTGCTATATATGATATTTAAAATATATATATATAAATCAGCATACAATTTTCAGCCGGTGTAACCCTTATGAAAATATAAATAAAATCTATATTAAGTTGTGAGCGTTGTGTGAGTTATGTGATCTATATAACTTTATAAAGATAAAGTAAAAGCTAATATTGTCTTCAATAAAGAAAGTTCAGCTTCATCAAGTCCTTTGAAGAATCTTGCAGTGAACACGTTTTAATAATATTAAATGATAAGTTAAATATTTTCATTTCGCTATTCATATCATTCAAATGAAACGCTGAGAGTATAAATACGTTCATATTTATTTAGATGCATAATAATAAAGTTTATAATAGAACATAGACATAACGACAGACATATTTAAAAAATAAACCTTTAGAGCTTTTTTCTTTTCACATAAGTTTCAAAATGTTATATGAAACATGTTATACATGTTATTGTAACTCTTATAACAATACTAAAATAGGCGTTTTATCATTCTGCACGAAATCCACCTGTTCTTTGTTATTTCAATGGTTCACAAAACAGTTTTTTGTTGTAGGACCTTAAAAATTAGCTGTAATATTTTTTAGTCCTAGGACTAAAATTCAGTTGTTTGCTAAGTATATTATAATTATTTAATTGATTTTGGAAGGCATAATAATGAAATTCAAATGTTATTAAATATTATTTTTTGTAAATAACATAATTGTACAAACTATACTACTTACTTTATAAATATAACCTGAAAAATACAACTTTATAGTTAAAATTTTCAACGATAAAAGTTTGATTCAGCGTTTTGATAACAAATGTTGTTCATCACTCGGAGCAAAAGTGTCAAACTAGGCTGCGCCTCGCTTTTAAACACAATCGCGCGCCAAAAAGAGCCACTTTTTCTCCTAGTGATAAAAACTAATATTTTTTTTTAAGTAACAAAAAATATTTTTACTTTTAAACAAAATAAGTAAAAAACTATATCCAAAGAATGTTAAGATGGAAAAATTTAATGGTTGGATTTCTGTGACCAAGGCTAAGTTTTCAGATGTATCGCATGTAGAATTCGTTTGATCCTTCGCTGACAACGCTTTGTCGGAATCGATGCCAAGAGCACGACAATCATTTCACGTTGTTAACCTGATTCTGTAGGCTACCCATTTTCAACCTAACCAGTGTCAAGTGCGAAAATGTTTTGTACATCCTCATTTTACCAGCACTGCAAATTTGTCTAGAAGAATTTACGAACATTAAATTTTTGCAGATATTTTAATTTTTAGAATCATTAGAAATAGTATATTTCGTTACAAAAGCAAAAAATGGGGGTTTGCCGGCCTCGAGATCGGTGTCTGGTTGCAAGGCAACCACTTCACATCAGCGAAGGCCACCGAAACAAGAATGTGACAACTACAGCTGATTCCAAGGGCACCATTTTCCCATGTACGTCATATATATTTGACAGGTGCTATCAGCTGAGCAACCAACCACGTAACTGGTTTATTCGTTTGTTGTTGTTGTTGTTGTTGTTTTTGTTGTTGGTGGTGGTGGTGTTGTTGTTGTTGTTGTTGTTGTTGTTGTTGTTGTTGTTGTTGTTGTTGTTGTTGTTGTTGTTGTCGTCGTCGTTGTTGTTGTTGTTGTTGTTGTTGTTGTTGTCGTCGTCGTCACCTACCTTATTACATTCTAGATTTCTTTACTACCATTTCTATGAAAACAGGTGTTTCGTTGGTAGAAGTGTGGGTCGAAAACAGGTGATATCGATGTAGTGAGATTAAATAATATTTTACATATTTTTGTTGGTTAAGATTGGATAAGTGTTTCCATATTGGTCGATATTTTACGCATTTGTTCTTATATTAATTAAAACATTAAAAAATGAGCTTTCATAATTAAATTGCACAATTTAAAACTTGTAGTTATCAACTACCATTTTTAAAAATTACATTTTATAATTTGGTATAATTTCCGATATAAATTGTTGCAGACTTTAAATTTACACAGCGGAGCGGACCATTAAAAAGGCTATTTTAGTAAAGTGTAGTGTTTAAACAAATGGTAAGAAAAATTGATGAAACTGGATTTTTTTGAACATTTTAATACCTAATTTTGATGTTCAATGATATTTTTATGTCAATCTGACAGATAAATAATGGATATACTTTAGAAAGGCTTAGGTTGTCAATCTATGAGGATTAGTTCCAGAAGAGGAATCCATGTTTTGTAACGTGCGCTCTGTTTCCTTTTTCCGAGAGAATATTAGTAAATAATACTTCAGGTGGTTTTGTCATTAGGTTAATACAATTAAAATACATTTTGAATGGATTGTGATTAAATTTAGTTTTTTGTAACTAAAGTCAAATAGTTTATTTTATCCAACGAACAAGATTACGTTAAAAATGCATAGCCAGCCTTAGTATTGCCTTAGTATTCATATTAATATTTATATTATTTACTTAATGCAACAATATTTTTAATGTCAGCAGTTAGTTGCTTAAAGGTGTGTTAAAAAAGGTTTTTATTTCGTATCAATTTGTTATAACTCAACAGAATACCTAGAAATATTTTAATTTTTTACGGGAATCCGGTGATCCTTATTATATCACGTGTCGTAACATCTTGTCCCAGGTAACATCTTGTCCCAGTAACATTTTGTCCTAAATTCCTCAGATGCCCAACTCTCTACCTGCTCCCTAGTAACATTCTGTCCCAAAAACTATTTGACAGGTCTTCACTAACTGGGGTCATAAAAATGCCAAAATCCATCTCGCTCCTGGGCCAGTGGCCAGGTAGACCCGCGTTGGGGGTGTGGGGAGAGAGAGGACGACGCTGGAAGAAGGGGCCGGATGGCCTAGGGTAATGCGTTTATTAGAAGTACCCCGTGCCCGTGACTAAACAATATAAGGGGAACAACAACCCCCAAATGTATGTTTGCACACGTATCTCAAAATCGGCTCAAACGGTTTTCTTAAAATTTTTGCAAATTATTTAGTTCTGGGATAAAAATAATATAAATACAGGTCTCTATGTCAGGAAAAGTCTTAATTCGTAATAATCATAAATTGACGTTTTAATCTTTTAATATTGGTCGAATAGAGTTGAAAATCAAAACAAACAAACAATGAAAACAGCGGAATGAACTGTCAAAGTTTAAGTATGTGTTAGTAAATATGTTAGTATATATGTGGTTAGCGATTGCAAGTTAGTAAATAATAGAATTGTACTAATAACAATAGTTTAAGATCGTACTTGATATTGCTGATTATTAATATTGACATAAATGAAAGTTATGTAAAAGTATAAAACAATTATTTAGTTTGTAGAATTGCAATTGAATTTTAAAATAAAACAATTAATAACTTTTATGAAGTCAGCTGTTAGTCAAATAGGTAGATTCCCCGTGTTAAAAATTCAACATGTGGTTCAACAAATATACACCGGAGTTCAGAACCCGTAGGCTTACAATGAAATAGTCTGAAAGGCGAGTGAGCGAAGCGAACGAGCTCGTCTTCTCTTTGAACAAATCTTTTGCTACTTGTTACTTTAGCGCACTGTCTGTAAGTGATATTACAATACAGAATTGTTTAAGTGTTTACCGAGAAAATGCTCGGCCCCCAGGTACTTAATGTTTAAATAAATAACAGTTAGGCCTATGTAAAAGTATAAAACACTAAATTTTTAATTAATTAATTTGTAACACTAAATAAGTATAAAACTAATCAATTTGTAGAATTGCATTTGAATTTAAAAACAAAAGCTTTGGTAAGAATGATGATATGGGCTGTTAACTTAATAATTAGGATCCACGTGTTAAAGATTCAACATGGGTTTCATAATGAGTAACATGGTAGTCTCACAAGCCCGGCTATTTCGCTATTGTCTTGTGTTCGGACTCTCAAAATACAGCCGGCGGCTATGAAATGGAACAGATTTCCGGGAGTTTAGCCGTCCCGTGTGTCCACGACCTTTAGCTCTGTTTTGACACACACTATCGAATTATAGGCTATACACGGTTGTCAAGGCGTTAATTTTTGTAACTATCAAATAACACCGTACTTTTAATCTGCGCCCCTCCCAGGCCGGCGCTCCATGCGGCCGCATGCCGCTCGGACTTGAATCTGCTCTTACTACCTGAGCTGCGTTCCTCAACCCTTGTCAAATTTTCGTTGGGACAAGATGTTACCTCGTTAGCTGATTTAATCAACTGTAAAAAAGATTGGGACAATATGTTACTGGTTTTCCAAGAAATTCGAGTTAGGACAAGATGTTACTGGGACAGAATGTTACCGAACCATTATATCAGGCCCCCTTTTATCATTAATATTAAATGGATGTTCAAGTACTTTTAAACAAGCCAATTTCTTCGCTAAACATTTACTTTCTAAGAGCTCGTTAGTACAATAATTGAGTTATATAAATGCATAACGACAAAATGGAACATTTACATGTTAGAGTATTTACAAATGTTTTCTTACTGCGCTGTTTTCTACTCATAAGCTTTTAACTTCTCTCTTTTTTTATCTCTCAAGGTCTTCAGTTTATCATAATTATTAATTTTTCCACTCATTTAGTCACAGTAAATTTCTCTCCAAAACGTTTTCACTGGAACATATTTTATATATAATCAAACTGAGCGCGACACACGATCTTAACACACAATTCAAATTTATTGCTCTTATTTCAAAGAAATCAAACTTGTTTACCGATTGGTTAACAAAAAAAAAACAGTTGAATCTATTTTTAGCAGTCAGACTAAAAACAATTTTGCGAATCATTTTATTTCCACTTCCTCTATTACGAACATTCTGTGTTGGAATGAAGCTAGTCCATTGTTGTTTCGACAACTCTGCAAATACATGGACCGAAACTACTCTTTCCAAATGGGCTACTGAGTATCATTGAACATGCTTGATTAAACTCATGTTTCCAGTTTGTTGCCTCTTTTGTATTTTTTTTCTTTTTTGATTTACTTATACACATTTTAATGTTTTCCTTTTCTTAAAAATCATAGTTTATAAACATTTTAAGCTATATTTTCAAACTTGTTAATTATTAAAACGCCAAGTGCAATAAAATCTAAATTATTTAGTGTCAACATTAGTATTTTATTTTAATATCTAAAAGATTGTTTTGTTTTATTTTATTATTATTGAGGTGATTATTTGAAATACGAGTCTTATATGACAAGCTACTTAAAAATTTTACTAAAATTTTGTTTTAAATACGGTTTTAAATCAAGATCCTCTTTAAAGAAGTCATTTGAACTGCACAAAGTAGTAAAATTTAGGTGTAAAACCTTGAGGATTTTTTAAACAAAATAATAAACAAGTTTTACCAGTTACAACTATTCCAAAACTTTGATATTTTAATTACTACGAAAAAATATTAGTTTTCTAACTTAAGACAGTTTTAAGAAAGAGTGTTACCCTATTGGGTAGACCATTCGATTTCCTTCAATATAACATTGTTTATTCTTTATTTCATGTAACACCTCATATATTTATTTATTTATTTATTTATTCATTTATCCATTTATTCATTTAGGTATTTATTTATTCATTTATTTGTTTTTTTCGTTTATTCGTTTATTCTTTTATCCATTTATCCATTTATCCATTTCATTTATTCATTCATTCATTTATTTATTTATTCATTTGTGTATTTATATATACTTAATAAATAATATACTTAATATATAATAAGACAATTTACAAAATTAAATATATACTTGAAGACAATTTACTTTTTGTGATGAACGATTCGTATTGGTAACTAAGTACCATATCTTCATCTTGGGTTCTAACCTAGTAGTAGGTACTATTGTTGGATTCACGCTAGTCATATGTCTGGAGAGAACGTTAAAGGTTTAGAAGAAAACCCAAATTGAAATTTAGGTTAAATTTCGAAAAAAGTTTTTTTATTTAGAATCTATGAACTTACATACTAACATCTGCATTCGAAATACCCGCATAACTTTCTGTTTTCTTCTAGCAAGGCTGTTAAAGGCAGAGAACCGCTGACAGCACTCGAATTAATTAAGAGCTACGAGAATTTTGAGAGTGCTTCAGAAACTGATAGAAAGGGGGAAGTAGTTGTTAAAGACGGGCTTCACGAATTCTTTTGGATCCATAAGTTGATAAGAGGATTGTACGCATAAAATAACAAAATACAATACATTTAATATACATACATTTGGCATAATGTATTACGATTCCAATTCTATTAATTCATACAAATATATCAAATAACCAAGTAGGAAGGTTTGCGGCAAAACTGGTAACTTAAGCGTATTTCCATCAAATAAAAAATACATTGATACTAAGTATGAACGTAGTACACTTTTTATGTCGAAATTCCGCTTACAATGACTATAATATGTTTTAGTTGATTAATAATCTTCACTAAATGTGATCATTTACGTTTTATAATCACACCACAACCTAAATACTTTTACGTTGGCTATCCCAAAACAAAAAACCACTTAAAAAAACAACACTTAATAACATAATTCAGTTATAAAATGATTAAGCCTTCAGAAATAATAAAAGAAGCCGACCTAAAACTGTTCAAGAGTCGTCTGCGAGCGCTCCTTCTCGGTAAAGAATATTATAGTGTATAGGACTTTTTTAAATGATAAAAACAATGTTAGCTAGGAAATTGTATACTGACAATCGTCAATGCTGTATGAAAATCAGTTTACTACAATAAATGCTCTTGATCCTTGATTCTTGACAACGGATAGTTTAATTTAATACATTATCTTGAACAAAAACTCATCACCCATTGCACCAGTAGGTCTATTGCGATATAAACACTTTTGTCATTTGCTTTTATGCTCCAATCGTAAACTATCGGAATTCCGTTTTTTTTTTTTTTTTTTTTTTTTTTACTCTTTAGATGATGCAGTATAAAGGAACTGTCAATTTGTAATAAGATAACAATAAGATTAGTAATGATTTTTACAACAGTTTGACATTTTTGTAATGATAATATTAGTAACAATCATAATAGAGTGTTTTAAATTCAACGTGTGAAATAATGTTTTTGTAGTATTGCCTCTTTAGGTAGTTAGATCATCTACACTCATTGTCATCAGCTGACTCTCCTTTTAAATTAAACCCAAAACACATATTCTAATGTACACAGAGCAGGTTTTTTTCAATGTTATTCTTATGGAGGACGTTTTACATTATTTCTTGTTTCCTAGTAACTTTATGGACAATGCAATATTTCCCCCTCATATGTGGGAGGAGGTACGAAACTTTACAGAGACTTTTTAATTGTGACCAACCCCCATCTTCCTGCGATTTGAAAAATGCTCACAATTTTGAAAAAAATTGTTTCACCTACACAGTTACATACAGATTGTCCCGTAACTCTCTGGACAAACCTATATAGCTTTCATCTTTGGTTTAAGATAAACATATTTTTTATTGTACATGGGTCTCCTAGTTTTCCGTCTGTCTGTCTGTATATATCTTTTTTGGTAATTATTCAACATATCTCTCGAACCTCTTGTGGTATCAACTTCAAACTTAAATGAAAACCCCCACTTTTTATAACATTTTTTGTTTCTACACGTAATTTTAAGGCAAATTTACGATTTAATTTGTACTCCTAATCCTAATGGTTTAGGAGATAATGGCGATTGAAATTGAGTTTTTTCCTTTTAAGAATAACATGGGAAAGATTTCGGATACATTTTGGGGATCAAACCATAAAAGATAAGCCAAGAAGGATTTCCTTAGCAATCAATCACTGAGTCTTATCGCTCACGCACTCCAAAACTGACTTGATCAAGCTTAACTAACAAACAACTCAAAAATGCATCACTAACTTTATACCTCTCAAACTTTAAGCAAAAATAAACTTACACTACTTTATTATCTGGGTAATGGGTAAAAAATATTGGCCAAAAATCGTTACACATTTGTAATAAAAAAACATTTGGATCAAGCTTTGGTTTATAGACATTATATATTATTAGAGAATTATTACAGATTTTGCTTTTAATAGCGGATTATATTTTTATCCATACTGAAAATTTACAATCTAGACGAGACTAAATTGTCTGAGATCTTTTAACAGCATTATTAGATCATATCAAATTATCCTATCAATTTTAAGATTCTAAATCTCAAAAAAATAAAAATATATATATTTCAAGATTGACAAATAATTTTAACTAGTTCATATCATATCAATAAAATTTGAATCGCAGACATTGTTTAGTTTAAATTGTTATGACTTTCGTTACGGCAAAATGTTTTCAAATAGCTGTATGATTCTATCTCTTTTATTTATAATGTACTTATTGTCATTTTTAATTTGTGTAACGCACTGGTCTTAAAATTTTTTAATTAAACTCTTCCAATTTAAATGAAACTAAAACACAATTGTTGGATTTCTACAAAGAAATTTGAGTAATCATTCCCAGGGAATAAATAATATGGGATGAATACACTAAAATGAAAGAAACTTTTTTTTTAAATATATTACAGTACACTCTCGTTCATCGGAACTAATGTGGCGGACGGCCGGTTCGGATGTCAAAAAATTCCGATGAAGCGGAGTCCGTCGTGAGTCATCATTTCCGCCCGTACGGTGACCTATCGTGATTGTATTCACTCTTGTTTTTAAGATAACACAAGAGATTTTATGAAAATAATGCACTCAAACCTTGAACATGGTAACAATGAACCTATAGGGATAAAAACAACGCAGGAAATAAAGATCCAAAATCTTTATTCTCATATTCCATATTCATATTCCAGCAGTCAACTGACTTCCATGTAACACAGGTGCAGTCGCGACGCGAGACAGACTGAATGACAGTTTGGGAAGCGGTCGAAGCGCATGTATTGTTCACTTCCTGTCCCCTTCCTCTTTCTATTTTTTGTGTGAATACTCCACGGCCTCGTAATCACATCGATGGGTACAAATTATGGAAAACGCCTGATGACTTTTGATGCAAAATGTGATACTTCACTGTTGTGCGGATAGAACGGATAGGCGCTAAAACGAAAAAATTATTAATTTCGTAAGAAAAAAAATTAATAATGTCCAGATTTTCAGTTCCGATGAAGCGGAGTTCCGATGTCACCGAGTCCGATGAACGAGAGTGTACTGTACCCTTTTATATTTGTTAGTAAATTCCTTATTTCAATTCAATTCAATTCAACTTTATTCAAAATATCAAGTATACATGAATGGCGTCATTTTAACCTGAACAAAAGTATCATTGATAAATTAATCAACCATGTTTTATCAAAATAATTACTCATAGAAAGAATTCTTCGAGAGAATAAAGAGGTGTAAGAAGCAAGTAACCCTTCAAATTCTTTTTAAATTTGGCAAAATCTATTATTTCCGTTATTCTAGAGTTATTACAATAAAATATTTATTGTAATATTTTGCCCCCACGTATGACGGTTTCTTTTCAAGAAATTTTACTTTATGAGCAGGATATACAATTTTATTTCTGTTTCTGGTTGAATAGTTATGGGTTGATCCCAAACTAGGCAAGTTTACCAAGTGTTGTCTTATATATAAGCATACTACCAAAATGTATTGTGAAAAAACTGTTAAAATACCCAATTTAAAAAAAATATTTTTACTGAATCTGATTTTCTTAAATTTGATATTATTCGAAAAGCTTGTTTTTGAAGGACTAATATTTTTTTAAGTTTGACAAAGAGGTTCCGCCATATAAAATAATTCCAAAAGATATGTGTGAATGAATTAGTGCAAAATAGATTTTTCTTAAAGTGTCTTCTGAGCAAACCTTTGACATTTTACGTAAAGCGTACAAACCAGATGAAATTTTTTACAGATGTCATCTATGTGGAAATCCCAATTTAAATTTTGATCAATTTTAAGACCCAAAAAC
Organism: Neoaliturus tenellus; assembly: GCA_030545055.2. Lineage (NCBI taxonomy): Eukaryota > Metazoa > Arthropoda > Insecta > Hemiptera > Cicadellidae > Neoaliturus > Neoaliturus tenellus. The sequence continues at coordinate 99,255,390 of CM061533.1, forward strand.
CGTGTAATTTCAACCTCTTGCAATGTATCGTTTCCCATAAAAATGTTTATCTTTTCACTTAGTTTGTTTTGCGCAGTACCAAAAGACATATTTGCTTTCAGGTCTTACTAACTTAACTTTAAGTTAACTGAGAGACTAACTTAAATACTCTGTACTACTTTAATACAGTAAATACCTACCTGAACCAATCTTATTGAAAAATAATACCTAGTGAACTCGGCGTAATGCCCTGAGACCGGATGAGACAACATGTTGCGATTGACAACACAATCGGATGGGACTGATGCTTTGCCTTTGTCCCTGACTCTGATTGAATTGGTTTGCAAGCCAATGCATACTATCGTATGTAGAGGCGCTTTACAATCGATTATAGATACTCGTTAATCTTTCTCTGCTTAGAACAGTTCTAGGGTGATTTATGAGTTTAAATAAAGATTTTACAAATCACGATTATACCTACATTATTACTTTTCATAACTAACCCATTATCAAATTTCAATTATCTTGATCTTTAACATCCAGGTAGGAACAAGCTTTCTCTTCAATAGGTCTATATGGGTTCCCTCATTATTTACTCAAATGTCTGTAGTCATATTTCTTAAGTTATCAAAATCATTAATTTTATAATTTATTCAAATCGTAGGGATTTGCGAGAAATGGCGCTCGAAAATGAAAAAAAATAAAACGCGAAGATGTTTTTTTGGTATTTTTACACAAGTTACAAATATTTCTAAGCTACCTGTCAATACATTTATTACATATACGTAGTTTAGCTCATTTTTAAAATCATTTTAATAATATTCCAAATCTTTAAAATGTTTCAATATCAGATTTTTTAATACATTAGAATTCATTAATGCATTAATTCAAATTTAAAATCTGAACTGTTTTGAAAAAATTATTTAATAATTTAAATAAATAGTAATTTTTTGTGTTTTGTAAATTTACGTAATGTAGCAACCAATTTTAAGCAAAACATTATTAACTTTATTTTGCATACATATGAAAAATGTATATATTGTTAAAAATGTATACCTGAAGGTTATTAGATTACTTTCCAAACAACTTAAAAGCTAGCATTTTTATGTTCTATCCTTTATATAACATCACTCTGAAGCGAATGAGCATTCTTTTACGAATCCCGAAAATGGAAAACTTTTGTACAGGGAGAAGGAACTGTAGTAATACAAGTGGGGTTCGGGGCCAAGAGGGTTAATGCTGACGTCACGACTACGTCATAGCTATGTCCCAGGTCGGTGACCTCTCAGCCACGTGGCGAGTGACGTCATAGGTAGAGCCTACACTCGCATAATGCAACGGACCCCTGCAAACCAGAGAAGGACAATAATAATATTCTATAAACTTATATATAAAATTTTGGCACTTTTAAGTATACTTTTTATAATTATGGAAATATGTAGTTTTAATGTATGCTTCATTGTTTACAAATGTTGATATTAATTACTTTGAAGTTCTATTTAAATTAACTCTGTACATTAGATGGAAAAAGTCGTAAATCTATTCCGCGTTGATTAAGAATCGCGATATACATAGTGGAAAAGAATGAAATTATTATGCCCTATACATTCCCCAAGTTGTTTTCCTTCACCAAGCAACTGTTTAATGTCGTGGGCAATATTCTAGACAGGTATGTTTTTACTGCATATCTCTTAAAATGCCAAGAATCGAATCATTTTGCATAAATATTCCACATGCAATAGATATCAAATTGAATTAGAATGACTACGGCCAGCAAAATTAGCCCATTTCATGCTGAACCAATAGCGCATTTTAAATTGTATGCACTTTTTATCAGTTATTGGAAAATAAAATAAACGGTATCAGTTAACTGACCCAACAATATAAAAAGATGATATTACTATGGTATAGGGGGAGAAGATAAAAATACTAGTTTTCACTTTCTCCCTCTATACCATAGGATATGGAGAAAGTATTGTTTTCGTTAAAATTTTCGAATTTGAGTTGTTAATGGATTTATCCATTTTGGTGCCCCCTGAGTCCAAAAAAGTGATTTTCAGAGTGATTTTCAGATTATTTATGTCTGTATGTGTGTGAGTGTCTGTGTGTCTGGATGTAAACAAAGCTAGAGAAAGCCCCAATGGTCCGATTTTGGTGAAATTTGGTATGTAGGTCCAAACCCACAACAATTCCAGGAGGTTTTTAATTTATTTTGATTTTTAAGGGTAGTTTACCCCCAAAAACCCTCAAAAACCGTGAAAAATAAAAATTTCTCAAAAACGGCTCTAGCTATCCGACTGAGCCATTACGACATTAATTTTTGAAGCTTTTAACACCTTTTTATATTGTTGGAGTAAGTATGTGTCAGTTATGTGATACCGTTTATTTAATATGAGTTAAGTTTCCTTTACTTATCATAAGTTATAATACTGATTTTTCTCTAGATATGCGGGCCATGTAGTGTTGGGTAGTGTGGCGTGCCAACTGGATCTTTTACAATGAATACCATAAATATATACTAAAATCCTTTTAACTTGTTTTACATTATTGTTGGTTGTTGTTAGAAAAAAGAAACTAATGCTTAGTTGTAAAACCTCAGAAATGTAAATTTCAATATGTATCTAAGCGACAAAATTTCATAAAAACTGGAATAAAAGTTTTCCTCTACATCACAGGAAGGAGCTCTCTCCACCAAGGAATCTATTAGCTGGGGTTGGAAGAGGGCTAACGAAACCCTTAATTAAAGTCAAGGGGGAGTCAGCATCCCCCGTCGTCGATAGGTATTACTACATGGTGGAAAAACTCAGCGATCTATACTCTATGTAAGAATTAAAGTACTTAATTCTCAATATAGTGTATATTTTTTATAAAATCAGAGACTTATTTCACTTTTACCCCGAAACTTAAATGCCCACTTTTAATATTTTGTAAGCGGCGAAGACATACAACCAATTACTGCATTATTATGATGATTAAATTATATGCAGTTTCTTCGACTTCCTTCTTGGTTGTCTCTTCAAAAAGTCTTTGAACGAAATTTCTATTTTCTTGATAAAATGATTAAGTGTTTTTTTAATGTGGCTCCTTTGATCCAAATTGGTATTTCTTCTTTATAATTGTGTAGAAAAGGAAATCCAAATTAGCCTCGCAAGTTTTTTTGTATTTAAGAATACTTCAGCTCAAAATGATCAAGTTAAAATCAAATTTTATTTTATCAATAATTTTTATTTTTCATATACTACTATTTTGAGATTTATTAAAAATACGTTTTTAGCAATGTGTATGTTAATACATTTTGGCAGTGTTTCTATAAGAATAATATATTTATGGATTTTAGTGACATCTCTCTTAACCTGTAAGGCGGATATATTTTTTATACTTTTTTATATGCATGTGGACCATGGGCTTAACGTGACCTCCAAACCACGGGAGGTGTTTCTATAAAATAATAAACTAAAAAATACTGTAATTTAAGTACTATATATAGCGTATGTTTTCCATAAATTAAATAAATTTTTAACAAAGAGAAGAAAGAAGTTATCAAACATTTTGTGACTACAATAAATTTGTAATAAATGGCAAAAAAGTCTCAACGTATTCTTCTTACTCAGACTCAAATGGCAATCCACTAATAATGTCAATACCATTCGTGTCCAAATCAATCTTGCTTTGTAAAATAAGTTAAAAATAACAAAATGAGATTTTAAAAAATGAATAAAAACAAAAAACAGACAATGTAAGCAACCATTTCGAAAAGAAGACCGTTAAAGTCCTCCAAACAGTTAAAAGATTCTTCCGGGATGATTTAGCGAGGCATTTGCATTGTTGGGGAACTGGGTGCGTTTAGGCCACGGGTGAGGGGGTGTGACCCCCAGTGGGGGGGGGCGTCTAGTCGGGATGAACAGCTGACCCAGAAATGACGTCACAGCCACGTGTGTAAGTGTAAGGGTGTTCACCCTGCAAGGGCGGTGTCAAGATATATGGCAGGACTACCTTTAGCCAACTGACACAGGTTTTTGTACCTTCTCACCTAAAAGTATTACTGCTTTCCTTCTTAATTATGCTTCCATTTTCACGCCACGTGTAGGTAAAAAAACTGTAAATACAGCTGGTTTTTTACCATTAAATTGTTTTGTTTACGGTAAGGGAAAAACAAAATTTGTTAAATGTGTTATTAATTCAGCAAAGAGCCCCTGCCACTTAACACTTGAAAATGCACTTTTATTGTACACATTGTAGTTGTACGAATATCTAACTTTCTTCGTATTCACAATAAAAAACGGTGTAGGATTTTAACGAAAAAAATAATTTAGGCCTACTTGCAGTAAATGAAATTAATTTACCAAATGATACAATACAGATAATTATACGGTATAATAAACTTCATCTGATCTTAAAATACATCAGACTACAAAATCATAAAAAAATTTTTTTATAATACCTGGAGAAAGATAGTAGTGCAAAAGTAAGGCTTTTGGGCCAGTTCAAGGTCACCCGAGCGATGACGTCATCGATGACGTCATCGAGGTCAATGACCTCATCGATGACGTCATCGATTGCATCATTGATGACGTCATCACCAATGACGTCACATCCATGACGTCACACCCATGACGTCACAGAAATGACGTGCTGATGACGTCATCACCCCTTACGTCACCAAGATGACGTCATCGATGTCACAAAGGTCAAGGTCACGCTGAAACCTAAAATTTTTTGGCACCTTTGCTGTTTCTCACACTATGCTCCGAGTTTCAGTCAGGTTACCGTGACCTTGACGACTTGGAGCGAAATTAGATGAGAAACAGCAAAAGTGCTGAGGAAACCTGAAGTTTGCAACGTGACTCTGCCTAAACCGTCATGTGACACCGCTCGGGTGACCTTGAACTAGCCCAGCTGCCTTACTTTAACCATTACTGCAACCGCGATGCGCACCCTACGACAGACACCGAGCGACTGACTGTCCGGCCTTGTGCACTCTAGGTATATTGGCTCAAGAGACTAAGACTCTAAACTGTCAGGAATGGGATTAACTAACTGAATTTTGCAAGGAAAAGTCATTTCATCCAATATTTTAAACAAATCCTCATCAGTAAAACTGACACTAGTCTGTTTTGTATAAAACTTAGGGTGTCCGCGCAACAGTTTGCGCCACTTAGCTTAAGTCGAAACTCTCTTAACTTTGAGTGGTGGACAGTGAGCAACTAATAAAGCCTTAACACGGCTAAGTTTCTTACCTAAAGTGTCCCGCGACATGGCTTCTCCTCACAAAAGTCCGCACAATACTGAGAGACTGCTTGTAGCGCATGAGTCAAGGGAAAAGAGGTGGGGGAAACAGCAGGAGTGGGGGAAGGTCACAGTGGTGGGGGAAGGTGAGGTGGTACGCTGGAGTATCGCATCACTTCACCATGAGCTGTCCTACAGTGAACACACTGTTCTCTTGGCCCGAGTTGGCACTAGAAGAAACATTTCTGTACAGCTTAGGCTGTGATAGCCGAGGAAGCAAAGTCAAAGTGGAAATTGTGTTAAACTCCAAGACGAAGAGTCTCCTAAATAAACTAATTGTATCCCTGCAATCCCCTATAACTTTAGAGAAATACCACTTTATTAAGCGACACCTTATACTTTGGCAAAACGAAGTGGAAATGGAAAAGATTACAGTAAAATTAATTTAACTTATAACTCGGACTGGACACTCATGGTGATACTACGTGGCGTGCAAACGCCACCCTAAACATTACAAGTTAGGTTATTAAGCACCTCTGGTACGATAACCGATGTGCTAGAGTTAAAGTGTGATGACCTTGAGTCAAAACACTGAAATACTACAAGTCGATATCGTCCCAGAGTTAAAGTGTAGTGACCTACATTCAGAACTTGTAAAATTACTTACATATAGAGAGCTAGAGAACAGCGAGACGCACCGCATGGAAGCCGGAGACATACTGGCGAAGCGGTGTTGTGCAGCCTAGGGACCCAGTTGTGGTGGGGGTATAGCCGACACTTAGAGTACAAGTGTTGTGGGTGACCTTGACCCACTTAATTTACCTGACCCCCCCCCGACAAAAAGTGCGAGCCCCCCCCCCCCCCCCGAACTTTTTTTTCGGAAAAATTTTTGACCTTGACCAAAAAGTTTTTTGCTCCGGACGAGAAGTGAACCCCCCCCCGAACTTTTTTTTCGGAAAAATTTTTGACCTTGACCAAAAAGTTTTTTGCTCCGGACGAGAAGTGACCCCCCCCCACCCCCCCCACCCCCCCCCACAATATTGCGGCTGGGTTTGGGACCCGGTCCGTTTGTACGCTGACATGCAGACCACAGCTGTGGCCAATTTGCGGTGGCCTCTGCACTCGGACCGAGGGCGTAAGCCACTAGGGCTGTCCTCAACCTCTTGTTTCCCTTCTGGAAACTCAAAATTATGTAAAGAATCTTTGTTAGCTATTTGTGTTTTTTAGTCCCCAAGGCCCCCGAACATTCGTGGTTAGCCATGGATGTACGGGGGCCGAAATTTTTTAATGTTCGTGTGGCCTTGACCCACAAAGATTTATAAAAATTTACTGCATTGATAAAGTGAAATATTAAAGATAGGGTACGGGAGTAGACCCCCGTGTAAAGCAATTTTAAACCAATGTTAGCATGGGTCCTCTCAGGCATGCAATATTGCGGCTGGGTTGGGAACCGGTCCGTTTGTACGCTGGCATGCAGACCACAGCTGTGGCCAATTTGCGGCGGCCTCTGCACTCGGACCGAGGACGTAAGCCACTAGGGCTGTCCTCAACCTCTCTCAAAATTAAGTAAATATTTTGTTAGCTATTGAAAAGACAATGCAGTAAATGTTTACAAGTCTTGCGTGGCGAAGGGAACACGACATTGGATGTTGCCTTGTTGTCATAGTTGGGTCTCTTCGGAGGCTACAGCCATGACAACCCAAGTGCCCCAGGTGGGGCTTAATTTTTTTAAAGTTTTTTCGTGACCTTGACCTAAATACAGTAATGACCCCCCCCCCACCCCCCACCCGCCCCCCGGAACTTTTTTTTGAGAAAAAATTTTGACCTTGACCAAAAAGTTTTTTGCTCCGGACGAGAAGTGCCCAAACAAAAAATTTGTACAAAGTAGTGGATTTAGACCAAAGATCATTGGTTTATCAAACCTGTTGAAGAATAAATTGAAAATGGGTGTTTAAAAGCCAAATCTGCTACATGATTGATAAACTGGATGTATATGACGTCACCTTCCCCCACCCTTCAACCTCGGGTATAAAGGGACCCGGTTGAGCGCGCTGCTCATTATTGCGTGGACATTCACCGAGTGCACACTCAAAGCCAAACTGTAAAAAAAATGGCTCTTTGCGATATTTGTGGTGAGTTTTTCCAAGATGAAGATATCTTTGTTTTACACCGAGAATTGCATCATGAAGAGAACAGAAAAGAAGAGATTGTTGTAAGTGAAGAAGACTTGGATGCGTTTGATCGGATATTGGAAAACTGCCAGAAGCAGATGGACGACTGTGATAGCTATCTACAGTTACACCGAGAATTGCATCGTGAAGAGGACAGAAAAGAAGAGATTGTAGTAAGTGAAGAAGACTTGGATGCGATTGATCGGTTTTTGGAAAAACCCCATAAGCAGAAGGACTGGGCTAGCTATTTACAGTTAATGCAAAGAAGAAGACCAAGTGTTATTCAATTTGCCGGAGCTGGACCATCTACAGCTGGAGGATTTATTCAAGAAGAGAAAATGGAAGAAGAAGATACGGAAGAAGTGGAAGATGTAAGACAACTGCGTACCCAAGAAGAGGATATGGAAGATATAAGACAACTGCGCACTACAGCCTTGCCAGGACCAGTTGTAATTCATTTCAAAATTAATAACGTGCAATTAGAATTGGAAAATTTTATAACTCAAGCTAAAAAACTAGTTGTAAAAACATTGACGGAAGAATTGGCAAGATTGAACTTTATTAAATTTGGATTGGTGTTGGAGGCTATGTTTACTAATACCGATGGTGAAAATTCACCGAGAGCATTCATTGCTAAAAACCGAACCCTTACAACCACATCTGATATCAACGAAATTTTAGAAGAATGTTTGGTTGAACTGCTAGTGAAACTTCAAGAACATGAAGGAAGAGGATCCGGCTGGACGCTATCATCAATTGAAGGTATGGATGTGAGGGTTCACAAGCATGGATATGGTATGAGAGGAAGCAGCTTTATCCCTCTACCAAAGGTGATCCGAGATACAAGATCATGTATCAATGTGAAAAATGAGGATAATGAATGTTTCCGGTATGCAATGTTAGCAAAATATGTGGAAGACCATTCCTGTAGACCTAGCATAGCATACGAAGCTGTTCTACACCGCTATAACTTCCAAGGTATGTCGTATCCTGTTAGTCTTAATGATGTTGCTAAATTTGAAAGAAAAAACCCAGGAGTTTCAGTTAATGTGTTTGGTTTAGACGAATCAAATAACGTATACCCGTTACGAGTTACAAAGACTGAACGTCAAAATCATACGGATTTACTGCTATTGACCAAAGGTGAAATATCACATTATGTTTACATCAAGAACTTTGAAACTTTGGTTGGACGACAAGTGACTAAAAATAAAATTAGAGTAACAGTGTGTAAGAGATGCTTTTGTTTCACAAATAAAGACTTGAGACGTGGAGGATCAGAGTGGTTGTCAGAACACCAACGTCTTTGTAATGACAACTATGAAGTGAAGATTAGTCTGCCACCACCATCTAGAGCATTTGTCCAGTTCAATAAAACAGTTCACCAATACCGGATTCCACTAGTTATCTACGCTGACTTTGAATCCACGTTAGTGCCACAGGAACTTCCGGATGGTGAAGTAACTAGAAGAACCAAATATCAATTGCATCAACCTAACAGTTTTTGCTTATTGGTGAAATCTACTTTACCTGAAGAACAATTGCAAGACTATGGCTTAACATCCACTCCAATACTCTACCGTGGTGAAGAAGCCGCTAAGTATTTTGTAGACCAGTTGTACGACATTGCTGAAAAGGCGCAACGCTTATACGGTAATGTTGTACCTATGAAACCTTTGAACCAAAATCAACAAGAAGAATGCAATTCGGCAACAAGATGTTATTTATGCAAGAAGAGCTTCAGTGAAGAAAATCAAAAAGTAAGAGATCACGATCACCTGACAGGGTTATACAGAGGAGCTGCTTGTAATTCATGCAATATAAATTACAAACTGCCAAACTTTATCCCTGTCGTGTTACACAATCTTAGCGGCTATGACTCTCACTTCATTATCCCAGAGTTAGGACGAGATGATGGAAAAATTGAAGTATTAGCTGAAACATTGGAGAAGTACATCAGTTTCTCAAAAACAGTAGGTAAAATTAAACTTCGCTTCGTAGACTCTTATAGATTTATGTCATCTAGTTTGAGTAAATTGTCTGAGAACCTAAGAAGAGAAGACCTAAAAGAAACCAGCAAAATTGTACCTGAAGATAAATTGGACTTAGTAATGCGTAAAGGAGTGTTCCCCTATGATTACATAACTTCTGCAGAAAAATTTGAAGAAACCAGTCTGCCACCGATTGAAGCCTTCAATAGCAAGTTAAATGAAAGTGCAATCACCGTTGAAGACTACAATCATGCTTGTAATGTTTGGAACCAACTAAACATTCAAACCTTAGGGGAATATTCTGACTTTTACATAAAATTGGACGTAACTCTGCTGTGCGATGTGATGGAAGAATTTCGAAACACCTGCTTCTCCGCCTATGGACTGGACCCTCTACACTCGTACACATCTCCAGGATTAGCATGGCAAGCTATGCTAAAGTCAACCAACTGTCGATTGGAACTTCTAACAGATATTGATATGGTGCTCATGATAGAATCTGGTGTACGAGGCGGTTTGACACAAGCTGTAACACGTCATGTCAAAGCTAACAACAAGTACATCCCAGGCTTCGACGAGAGACAACCATCGGTCTACCTTGGCTACTTTGACGCAAACAACCTTTATGGTTGGGCAATGTCAAATCCGCTTCCCTACGCTGACTTCAAATGGATCGACCCGGCCACCATCGGAGACATCTCACAGATTCCAAAGGATGGTCCAAAAGGCTATATTTTGGACTGTGATTTTGAATACCCGGAGCACCTTCATGACCATCACTACGACTTGCCTCTCCTAGCCTAGACTGAAGTTTCACCGACAGGAAGATGGCCGAAATTGATGATGACGTTGGAGAATAAAGATCGGTATGTGGCTCACTACTGGGTAGTTCAACAAGCTCTTGATTTGGGTCTACGTGTAGTGAGAATTCATAGAGCAATTGAATTCACCCAGTCTTGTTGGTTGAAACCATATATTGATCCCAACACTACAACCAAATTTTGGAACATCCATGATTATAAACGAAGATCTAGTTGCCGTCAGTATGAAGAAAACAACAATAGTGATGGATCGTCCGTTATACATTGGAATGTCGATTTTGGATATAAGTAAAACTCTGATGTATGATTTCCATTACAACAAAATGGTTAAACACTACGGAAGAGACAACATTGGAGTTGCATACATGGATACCGACGCGTTTATCTACTGGATAAAGACTTTGGACATGTATGAAGACCTAAGGAGTTTCCCATACAAAAACGATTTTGACTTCTCTGACTATCCGAAGAACCATCCAAATTACAATGAAAAGAATAAAAAAGTAATCGGAAAATTTAAAGATGAAGCAAATGGAATGCCTTTAGAAGAAATAGTGGCACTGATGGCAAAATTGTATTCATTTAAAATGTACAACGAGAACAACACACCAACAGTCAAGAAAGCAAAAGGAGTCAAAACATCGTACTTGAAGAAACATGTGACATTTGACCATTACAAGACCTGCTTGTTTGAAGATTCTACAATGTCTGCAACGTTCAACACTATTAGAAGCTTTAAACATGAGGTCTACAGTGTCACTGAAGTTAAAAGGGCACTATCAGCTCGAGATGATAAAAGGCATATTATGCCGGATAAAATTCACACTCTTCCTTTTGGCCACTACTCTCTAAACCCTATCGACTAGTAACCTATTCTTCGTCCTTCTACAACTTCGACCTTATTCCTTTCTCCTTCCGTAAAAAAATGGGGAACACGGCAAGTCCAACGCCGTGTTCCCCATTTTTTTACACAAGTTTGGATGACCTTGACCTATATAAATGATGTGAATATTTAAGACAACATTCATTGTGATTATACATGTGATACATGAAACATTCAAACCTGCAATATGAAGAACTTGAAGCAAGAAATTGTCAACGAGCTTCATAAACCTGCAAGAAGAAAGTTTCCACGAAGAAATACAGTGATAAAAGGAATAAATGATTTATATCAAGCGGATTTAATCGAAATGATTCCTTATAGTAAACAAAATAGAGGATTTAAATACATATTGACTATTATTATTTGTTTTTCAAAAATGGCAGATGCTTTACCGCTAAAAGATAAAAGTGGCAAAAGTGTTACAAAAGCAATGGAAACAGCTATACAAAGAGACAAACATACTATAAAACATTTACAAACTGATGATGGAAAAGAATATTTCAATAAGGAATTTGCAAATTTAATGAAAAAACACAACATTAAACATTACTCAACCAATTCAGAGGTAAAAGCATCAATAATTGAAAGATTCAACAGAACTTTAAAAGGTGCGATGTATAAGATGTTTTCTAACAGAGGATCGCACGTATGGATTGATATGTTACCAAAACTTATAAGCGATTACAATAACAAGTTTCATAGAACTATCGGTATGAAACCAAGCCAGGTGACTAATAAAAATGAAAAACTTGTATTAAAACGTATAAAACTGAATACTAAACCAAGAGTTGAAAAACTAAAGCCTAAAAGGTTTAATGTTGGTGATAAAGTGCGAATAAGCAAATACAAAGGTGTATTCAGTAAAAGATATCTTCCAAACTGGACAAATGAGGTATTTACCGTATTTAAGGTGCAACCTACAGTACCAGAAACTTACATTTTAAAAGATAATAAAGGACAATTGCTTGAAGGAGGTTTTTATGGACATGAAATGTTAAAATCAACAGTAGGTGATGTATATCTAGTAGAAAAGGTGTTGCAACGCAAAAAAGATAAGGTTAAAGTACGATGGTTAGGATTTAATAAGACGGAAGATTCTTGGATACCTAAAAAGGATCTAATATAATGATAGAGCATCATTTTGGGTTGAACCATTACAAAGGATGGAGATAATACCGCAAAAAGACAATTTTACTATTAATAATATAGATGAACTCACAGTGGATGGTTCTCAATTCAATACTGGGAAACACGGTGTTTTGTTACCAAACACGGTGCGTTGTCTGGTTACCGGTCCTTCCAATTGTGGAAAAACAAATGTAGTATTCAATTTGATTACAAACCCTAAAGGCTTACGTTTTAATAATTTATATGTATTTTCAAAGTCACTACAACAACCGAAATATCAGTTATTGGAACAAATACTCAATAATGTACCTGAAGTTAAATATTTTAAATTTAACGCGAGCGAGAGTGTCATGCAACCGCAAGAGGCTAAACCATTCTCAGTATTCATATTTGACGATGTATCTTGTGAAAATCAAAATACAATAAGGAATTACTTCGCCATGGGTCGACATAACAACATAGATAGCATTTATATTGGTCAAACTTACAGCAAAATACCGAAACAGCTCATTAGAGACAATGCAAACATGTTAATTGTATTTAAACAGGATGAAACCAACCTAAAACACATATATTATGACCATGTAAGTGCGGATATGCCATTTGAACGATTTAAAGAGTTGTGTGGAAAGGCTTGGGCTGAAAAGTATGGGTTTTTAACAATTATGAAGGAACAACCGCTAAACAATGGTCGATACAGGATAGGATTTGATAAATTTATACTAATACACTGATCATGATGTAAAACATTCATTGTTGTACAACACGTCTTGCTACAAACATGGTTAACCAAGAAAAGTTAATAAAGGAAATAAAATCACTTAGTGATTCTATTCGAGATAAAAACAGAGCATTAAAATTAGGTATTAGCGAAAGGGAGAAATTTCTTGAATCTACTTTTAAACCTATTACTGAACCCTTGAAACAATTAAACAAAAAATTTGCTAAACCCGTTTTGGAAGGAGATGCAATTGCACCTATTACAAAGTTTGAAAGAGAAGATGTAAAATCAGAAGATTTTAGTGATGAAGACCTGGAATCCTCTACATATAGTGGTTTTACCGGTGAAGAACCTGAAAGAGAGCTAGAATCACCAGACTATAGTGGTATAAGAGAATTATATGAAGTAAAAGCTAAAAGAGGACATGAAGATGTATCAACTGCTAGTGAAGAGGAAAAAGAAGAAGAAGCAAGGGAAGGTCCGTCAAACATAAGCTTGTTGGGTGAAAACATTCATAACAAAGGACCTTTAGGAAGGAAATACATGGTAAAAATGTTACTCGGAACAATTCCTAATAAGAATTACCATAGTTATGGAGCGAGATTAACAGAAGATGGTTTAATGATAGGTAATAGCCCGTTAAACGTTGACGAACATGATAATATTGTCATTGGTGATCAAAGGTATAAGGGTACAAAAGGATTATTTGAATTATTATTTGAAAATAAGCCTTCAGTATCGTTAGTGAAAGAAAAAGACATGGAAGCATATAAAAATATTTTGGAACAGACAAATGCATATAGGAGAATGTATTTACCTGACCAACTTCCATTTAGATCTAAGTCTTTAAAATATAGAGAATTTGTATCCAAGTTAATACCAACTAGAAGACAAACAATGCCGTTAACACAAAGAAAACCTGTAAAACGAAGATTTATGGCATCCACTTTAGATGTAAGTGCTCAGGAAAGAAGAAAAAGAAGTAAGTCTGTTACGGGTACAGGTTTAATGAAGAAACTATATAACACAAATGTGATTTATTACAATAATATCAATAAATTGGTGGATAGAATGAAACTAATACATGAAGCTAAAGAAGCGGGTCATACTGGATTGGAAAACGAATGGGTGGCTTTAGTGGATGAACTCCGAAACCGTGGGGTAATCTTATAAAAAATGCGTTGCTCCCTAAAATACTATTCAGTTGCACCATGAGTGTCGACAAGTTCGGACGTTATTCCTCGGATGGATTATATTACGCAAATAATTTAAAAAGAGGTGCTGGTTTACCACAGACACCTGATGGAGATTATGATATGAGTAATAAAAGGTTAAAAAACATAAAAGATCCTATGGATGAAAATGATGCAATAAATTTAAAAATATTAAAGGAAAAGATATCACCAACATTAAGACTGCACAATAACACATATGACGCAGAAAATCATAGAATTATCAACGTTGGTAAACCAAATCAAAACGGTGATGCAATAAACAAAGGTTATTTGTCATCTGAAATAAAGAATACGTTAAAATTCAATGGGAAAACGTATAGTGCTAACAATAAACGTATATCCAACGTAGATGATCCTAAAGATGCAAAAGACAGCGTAAATAGACGCTATTTACATTCCTTGGTACCTGAAAAGACAAAAGATGGATTTTCTTTTTATAAATTTGTTATTAACGATATAGGTTATCCAAAAAATGAAAATGATGCTGTAAATTTGAAATATATCAAAGACCATTGTATTACACGCAATGTTGGAGTTATAGATTGTTTTGGTAATTGTTTAGCAAATGTTAAAGATGGTTCGGCGCCATCAGATGGTGCAACAGTGGGTCAAATGATGGAAACCTTAAAACAAGAAACAACCTCTTTTGTAAAACAAGATCAAGTAGTATCGAAGCAAGGGGATGAATTTGTTCAAGGTAATGAAAAATTTAATTTATTAACATACAAAAATAATGCTTGGGATTGCATGGGTAAAGGGTTATCAAATATGAGATTGGGTTATACTGCTCGAGATGCAGCTGCTTTATCACAAACCGTACATCTAGATCCAGATCATTCTTTTAGATTTTTTACATGTAATGGTAAAGTAATAAAAAACTTGCATAATGGAAGAGATCCAAATGATGCTGCAACTGTAGGACAAACATTACAATATGACAGTAAAAATAAAGAGTTTATTCATAATAAGCAAAGATTTAAATTAATGGATGTAAATGATTATCAAAATATACTAATTGCAGATCCAAATTCATTTAGCGGATTTAGAAAATTGTCTGGTGAAGAATTTATTCATAAAAATCATGTATTTAGAAATGAAGCAGACAGAGCATTAATTAGTGCAGATTTAAAATATTTTAAATGTCCTGGGAATGATGAAAATGTAACTGATGAAGACTAAGAATTTGTATAAAACTGATATGGGTTAGAAATCGGGGACTAATATTATAAAAATGGGTTACACTCTAGAATGTTATTCAGTTGCACCATGAGTGTTGACAAGTTCGGACGGTATTCATCGGATGGATTATATTACTCTAATATTTTAAAAAGAGGTGTTGGATTACCACAAACACCTGATGGAGATTATGATATTAGTAATAAACGGTTAAAAAACATCAATGATCCCACAGATGAAAACGATGCAATAAATTTAAAAGTATTAAAAAAAGAGATATCACCAACGCTGAAACTAGATAAAAACACATATAACGCGGGTAATCATAGAATTTCCAACGTTGGTAAGCCAAATCAAAACGCTGATGCAATAAACAGAGGTTATTTATCATCAGAATTGAAGAATACGTTAAAATTCAATGGAAAAACGTATAATGCTGAGAATCGACGTATATCCAACGTAGCAGACCCTGTAGATGAACAAGACAGCATAAATAGACGCTATTTACATTCTATAATACCTGAAAAGACAAAAGATGGGTTTTCTTTTTATAAATTTGTTATTAACGATATAGGTTATCCAAAAAATGAAAATGATGCTGTAAATTTAAAATACATCAAAGATCATTGTATTACACGTGATGTAGGAGTTATTGACTGTCTTGGTAATTGTTTAGCGAATGTAAAAGATGGTTTTGCACCATCAGACGGTGCAACGGTGGGTCAAATGAAGGAAACTTTAAAACAAGAAACCTCCGGTTTTGTGAAACAAAACCAAGTAGTAACACGTCAAGGAGATGTATTTGTACAAGGAAATAAAAAGTTTACTTTACTTGAAGAAAACAATTATGTTTGGGATGGTAAAGGAAAGTTATTGACAAATTTAGGTATTGGTGAAAATCCTGGTGATGCTGTTACTTATGAACAGATAATACAATTAGAGCCAACTGGAAAAAAATGGTGGAATTGTGATAACAAACGATTAACAAATGTTGCAGACCCTGACTATGCCAATAACGCTGTAACTGTTAATTTTCTTGTTAAAGTAATAGGTAATTTATTATTTGATATGCATAATTATATTGCAGCAGGACAACATAAACCTATTGACGAAAAAATGAGAAGTACATGGATTAAACAAGAAATTCTTTACAAATATTTTTTTAATCATAACACACAAAAGTTTAGATCATCAGATTGGGGTACTTTTGATATTTAATTAAATAACACCATAAATTACATCATTTATGTGCAACCTGTCATAGAGGTAACACATGGGTTACGCTTTTCGAATATAAAAGACAATCATGGCGTTTCATTACACCAGTCCATATCGAGACACTATACGGAAAGGAGGCGGTATTACGTCCACAGCGGTTTCTCTGTTAAGTAAAGCTTTAAATCGTATTCCAGTAGGATCTATCGTAAACAGAGCAATAGACGCTTTACCATACGAATTTCACATACCGGGAGGTTATCAGTATTGCGGACCAGGAACTAAATTGCAAAAACGACTGGAAAGAGGTGATCCAGGCATAAATAAGTTAGATCAGGCTTGTAAAGAACACGATATTGCATATTCCACATTTACCGATTCAAAAAATAGGTCAATCGCTGATAAAAAGCTAGCAAATATAGCTTGGCAACGAGTAAAGTCTAGTGACGCTAGTATTGCGGAAAAAGCAGCAGCTTTAGCGGTAACAGCAGGTATGAAGGCTAAAACAGCGGTAGGAGGTGGTAAAAGGAGGGGTAGGAATAAAAAAGGATCAACCATGAAGAAACATGGTGGTAATATTAGACTAAAAAGACGTTCTACAAAGAAAAATAATAAAAAACCGACAATATGGTCAATGGTAAAAAACGGGGCAGGTCTATACCTAAGACCGTATCGTGCATATTAAATAAAAGAAATCAATTAGTTATACCACATATAGCGTTGACTAATGTTGAATTATTCAGATATATTTCCTGTTTAAAAATACCATTTTTTCGCGGAGTATTTATGAAGGACAGTTTACCAAAGAAAATATGGAAAAATGAGACTGG
Organism: Neoaliturus tenellus; assembly: GCA_030545055.2. NCBI lineage: Eukaryota > Metazoa > Arthropoda > Insecta > Hemiptera > Cicadellidae > Neoaliturus > Neoaliturus tenellus. The sequence continues at coordinate 99,272,766 of CM061533.1, forward strand.
AATCGTAAATTTGGATAATACTGAAGGGCCCGGCACCCATTGGGTGTGTTATAAGAAACTGAATAGCAATGTATATTATTTTGATAGTTTCGGTAACCTGCCACCACCAAAAGAACTTCAAGATTACTTTAAATCTGCTAAAAACATATATTACAACTATAAAAGAGAACAACCTGATAATACTTCAATATGCGGCCATTTATGTTTGGAATTCCTAGCTAAAAGTATCAGTCACTATTGAGATGTCTTCCTATACGGTATCATTAACAGGAAAATCGTCCACTTTACGAAGTATCCTTTTTCCAGCGTTACGCTTGCAAAAAGGAAGATTTTGGGAGGCAGCACTGTTAGATTTTACAACTTACAACTCTATTCCCAATGTTACGGAAGGTAAAAATAACTTATTGCATTATTATAAAGGAAAAGATGCCAGTGGTAAGTTTACAGACTTAGAAGAGTGCAGTTTACCCACAGGTTCTTATGAAATTGATCATATTAATGAATTTTTGCAAAATAAAATGGGAAAAGACAATATATCGCTAAAAGGTAATAACAATACAATGAAAGCTGAGCTTACTTCAAAATATTATATAGATTTCACTAAGCCAAACTCAATTGGTGATTTATTAGGATTTCCCAAAGATGGAGCAATTTTAGAACCAAATAAAACACATTCCGGTAAACAAACTGTAACAATATTAAAAGTCAATAGTATAGACATAACTTGTAACATTATACAAGGAGCTTACAGAGATGGAGCAAATACTCATATAATACATACTTTTTACCCCAGTGTACCGCCTGGATTTAAAATTGTTGAAAAGCCACAAAACCTGGTATATCTACCGTTGAACACCACTTTCATTTCAGACATCGTGTTGAACGTATTGGATCAAGACGGTAACTTGATAGATTTCCGAGAAGAGCCTATTACGGTTAGACTACATTTAAAATCGACACTTTAATACAAAACCATGGGTTTAACATTTAAAAGCGAACAACCTACGGGAAACCGCATTAGTAGCTCTTCAGCTGTGGAGGAGTTAACACGCGAGAACATTCGTTTCTTAGAGAGAATTGGATTAAAATTAACCGATTATGGATATACTGGATATAGCGCAGGGTCCAACATTCGACGAAACCCTATGGGAAAAAGAATATCACACCCACAACCCTTACACTTCATCAAAATTAAACAATAACGATGAAATTCGTATTCCCATACAAAATCAAGACATTTACACACTACCATGTGAAAGTTACTTGTATATTGAAGGAAAAGTTACTAAAAAGGATGGTACTACTACTGGTACAACAGTTCCATTTATAAATAATCCTATGGCTTTCCTGTTTGATGAAATTAGATATGAAATATCAGGTGTAACAGTTGATTCCACTAAAAAAGTAGGTATTGCAACAACTTTAAAGGGATTAACATCTATATCACCTAATGAAACCAATTTAATACAACCTGCAGGATGGGTTTTACCTGCAAAAGACACAATCACTCCAGATACAAATGGAAATTTTGATTTTCATATTCCATTACGTTTGTTGCTTGGTTTTGCTGAAGATTATAGAAAGATTATATTAAATGTTAAACAAGAATTAGTTTTGTTGAGATCTTCTAACGATAAAGACATTATTAAAGCTCCAGACGGTACAACAGATGCAACTTTAGAATGGAAATTAACATTAGACAAAATTGTATGGAGAGTTCCACATGTAAAATTAGCTGACGAGCATAGAATGCTACTATTAAGAAAGTTAAAGGCTGATCGTGATATTGTAATTCCTTTTAGAAGTTGGGAATTTCATGAACATCCCAGCTTGCCAACTACGGATCGACACACTTGGACAGTTAAAACATCTAATTATGTGGAACGAGCCAGGTATATTATATTTGGTTTACAAACAGGCAGAAGAGACACCATCACCAAACATGCAGGCCAATTTGATCATTGCAACTTGAAAAATATTAAAGTTTATTTAAATTCACAATTTTTTCCATACGATAATTTAAATGTGTCATTCGCTAATAAAAAGTACAGCATATTGTACGATATGTATGCAAGATTCCAAAGTTCATATTATGGTAAAACGAATGCACCTTTACTATCACCAGAAAAATACTTAGATGGTTACCCTATAGTTGTAATCGATTGTTCTAAACAAAATGAATCGGTAAAATCATCAAGTGTAGATATAAAAATAGAAATGGAATTCAACGCGCCTATATCGGCTAATACAACTGCATACTGTTTAATTCTACATGATAAAATCGTAACATACACACCTTTAACTGGAATTGTTAAAAATGTATTGTAAAAGACCGGTTTTCCTACATTCCAATGCATTCCGCGAGTATAAAAGCAGAGCGTTCAGCTCGCTCCTCATCAGTTTGTTGCCTGTTGTTGTATGGGTAGCATCTTATTCAATATGGTTTCTCCTAGTGGTACACAAGAAAATGTAGTAGATATTGAGAAGGAGATATCCGACTTTTTAGATCTTCAAGGTCAACCGGAGGGAGATGAACACAACGCTTGCGGACAACTCCACGCCAGTAATAATGTTGAGGAAAAAGGTAAAAGAAGAAAGAATGCACAGAAGAGGAAAAGGGATATTGAAGATAATATTTCTCCTAACATATTAAGTGAGGTATTCTTGCGAATATTTTACCCAATCTCTTCAAGTTTGGACAAAAGTGTTTTAATCGGTGTTATGAAATCTACAGATTATTCCCCTACTGTAATTTTAACTCATGGACCCAAAATGATTTTGTTTACGGACACTGCTTGGGAATCGTTTATGAAACACTTGCATCTGCTAGAATGCTATTTAAGTAGTAACATGTTTGGAAGAAAGACAAGAGTAGGCCTTTTGGATTCAAATGTGGAAATCGATATTGTTAAACATCGTGGTGATCATCAGTTGCGGTTTAGAGACACAACAAGACATGATAACAAGATTCAACTTAATCGAGAAGAGTTTTTTATTCTAACTTGTGCAACTGAACCAATAACAAGATACTTGAGACAACTGGTGTTTTCAAGTTCAATTATTAAAGATTATCTGGAAGACACTTTGGACAAACAACCGGACGCACCTATATTGTACGGACCTGTAGATACTTCTATATTCAATAGGGTTCCTCATGAAGTACAAATGTGGAGACAATTGGAAAAGTACGCTCAACTACATAAGAAATCAGTAAAACGCGAAAAAGAGGAAGAAGAAGGAGGAGAAGAATCAAGTGTTAGTGATGAAAATGAAAACAAGGAAAATGTAAAGATGGAAACCTAAATGACAATTAACTACACAGCAATGGTTAATTTTTAAAACAATATCAAACACTTTGTGGGGTTAGGCCTACCGGGGACGGTGCCCACGTTAAATATACACCAACGCGCCAACAACTGTACGGCCGGGTATAAAAGTCGTACCTACCGTGGTGTGGAAATCAGTTGACCTTTGGACTTCGTCATGAGCAGACGAGTGATCTTCGCAATGGACAAGGAAGAAGAACAAGTAAAGTCCAAACCTGGTATAATTGAGTTCCAAGCGTTTCGGGGTAATGATGATAGATTTATCATAAAAGAACTTGTGTTTTTCGACATCAATACAAGTGTTCCTTATTCGTTTTTATTTAAACCACCATGTTCTTATTCATCTTTAACTAGTAAAGCCGCTACTACCAACAGATGGATTTCAAAACACTTCCATCATATCGATTGGTATGATGGTTTTACAAGTTACACGGACTTGTATCACATTATGCATCACTTTTCAGACAAGTTTACCAATATTTACACAAAGGGGCTGGAAAAGAAAAGATGGATTGAAGGATTTACTCATGTTCCGGTTAATGATGTGGATTTGGATAAAAACTACAAGTATACGATGGAAAATGTTTGTATTTGTACTAAAAGTCCAGAACATGAAAAAGATAGACATTGCGCTTTAAAAAACGCCTATAAACTCGCATCTTACCTTCAAAGTGGGGAAATGGGGAGTGGTGGGGGTAACGGGGGTTATATAAGTGAGGAGCAGACCGGGACCTGGCATGAGTATTACTCGAGATTCCGAGACGACAACATCTCCCAGCAAGAAGACGAAGAAGACGATCTATAACTTGACCATGGCATCTCACCAGTTCCTGCAAACTTTGGTTGAGCAGTTCAATGCTCACTCCAAATCTACCATACTACCCGTCAAGAAGTGTTCCGAACTTAAAGACGAGAAGCACTACATTATCCACGCCATGAAGAAGATGGAGACTACAGTTGGAGAGGCCATCTGCTGCAGTCTTAGCGAGGCACCATTCACTCCGGGGGATGAGCCCAAGTTCCAAGTCTACCTGCCGAAACGGTTCGTCCATCTCCTCCAGAACGAGGATCTGCGCTCCATCCAACCCGGCTGTCTCTACCTGGTTTCCCACGGTTGCACGGGTAGCAATTCCACCGAGTTGACCATCCACATCGCCGACAAGCAGCAGTGTTAGATTTAGGTTTTACTGTTGTACATATGTTATTGTAATGTTTTATAAATAAATAAACCATAAAAGACAAAAAAAGAATACAAAAAGACGAAAAATGCAACATATCAATATGTGAAGTTTGTCACATATTGATATGTTGCATTTTTTTTTTTAAACTTCGCGGGTGACCTTGACCTTTGACCTTTGCATTTCACAGTTACCCCCACCACCACGCTACAAGTCAAACCTGCTTGAATGCAAAACACCCCCACCACTTTTTCATATACCTCCAAGTGCTGTGCCTCGTCTTCATTTCAACTCCAGCAGCCAACCGAACAACATCAGTATGTCTCTGAACGTAAGCTGTGCCAGCTATGAGGAGGTGACGATCAAAACGCAACAGGAGCTGAACGACTTGTACAAGGAGTTGCAGCTGATGGTGGCAAGAGGCTACCGTATAAACGTGCAAGTCTACGCTTGCAATATACGGAATCTTCGGCAGCCGAAGGAAGAGCCTGGACATTCCTCTTCAACGACAGCTTCCTCACCGGCGTCAATGAAGACCAAACCAGACAACTTGGATTACTTCAGCTGACTAGCGGTTGTCTTCCTTGTCCTTACAATTGTAGAATATGTTTATTTCTTCATTATATTAAAGAAGTAAAAAGAGCAAAGCCACCTATCTTGTTACTGACATATATGCTCAGTAACAAGATAGGGTTTTTTTTAAAACACAATTTGAATGACCTTGAAACTTCCCCCTCCACTGATTCGCTACCCCCACCACTTCACTGTTGATATACATGAGACAACATAATTAGATACCTCATTCCTTCTTCAACAGCCAAACCTACAACATCAACAATGGCTAACCTACCAACAGATGAAAGATGTCCTCACGCATGCTGTGACTTCGTACACGAGTTAGAGAAGAGGATGCAAGAGAGGGCGATAAGAAGAAAGCAGATCCACTCAGAAAATATCATGATAGTAAACGGCTATCTTTTGTTGTTCGGCCTTATCATGGTTGTACTTTTCATACTGTATGGCATAGTCACATGTGTCGGCAAGGTTGCAGAAGAAAACGCTCGCCACCATCAATTGGAAAGTTTCAATGTTACTTTCTAGGTTTTCCTTTTTTAAAACTCCATTTGGATGACCTTGAACTTTCTCCTCCACTCCTTCCTTTTTAAAACCCAATTTAAATGACCTTGAAATTTCCCCCTCTACTTTTCGATAATGTTACAACTGACTGCAGCTCACCTCATTCCTTGCTTAGCTGCCATGGCGGAAAGAACTCTTTCTCAAGTTGACTCCACTACGGACGAAGCATTTCCCTTGCGGTGGACTGTTCATTTACAGGATGCGACAGAAGTGGAAGTCTTGTATCAAAAATTACTCAATGTATTCAACAGGAACCCTGGACCTCTTGAATGTAGAATGGATTTGAATTTTGATGCAACCAGGGTCGGCACAGAACTTTCAACTTCAAGCCAGCCTCAGCAACGAGATTTTACACATTTATACACTCCAATATCACCGGAAGGTGTAACTGTCTGCGAGGCTGACTCAACTACATGTTATGTTCAGCCGAAGCCTTGGGTGTTGATTATTAACAATGTGTACAAAGTGGAATTGGTATGTAATAGATTAAAGGAGTTGATGGTACAAGATCCAGGCCTGCGCTTTCAAATAGATATACATTTCATCTGGAGAGCACCTGCGCGGGGCTCTTCGTCTGACAGCTCTCCAAGTACGACGGACGAGGAGGACGACTAGTCATCTTTTTTAAAACTCCGTTTGAATGACCTTGACCTTTCCCCCTCCACTGAGTTTATTTAAGGTGCACTCTCACTGACTCTAGCATCATTTCATCGCGCACCTTCACCACAGCAACATGGAGAGTCAACTCAACTACTGTTGCGAACAGAAATGTTTTTCATGGCCAAATGACATTGATGTGGTGGATGGCCTGGCTTGTAGAACATGTGAAGCTTTTGGTCAGTGCATGTGTAAGTGCAAGTCTTGGAAGAAGCCGAAACCGAAGTTGAAGACATTCCATGTGTACCAAATGAGAGGGCATAAGTACACTTGTTGCCCTGAACGTTGCATTGAATTCAAACTAAAACAGCTAACTGGCTGCAAATTGTGCAACAATCATTTTGAAGGTTTTTGCAAACATTATTTAGGAGCGTGTCAATACAGATCAACTTGGCATACCGAAGCACTCACTATCAATGAAATCGCTATAGACTCACAAGAGTAGTCTTTCTACTCTTTGACTTTTTTAAAACTCCGTTTGAATGACCTTGAAATTTCCCCCACCACTTCCCCATATATCTAGAGTACGCAGGGCCCGGAGGTCAGTCGCTCGGCGGCTGTCGTAGGATGCACATCCGTGTTGTGTAGTCTGCTGTGCAGTTTTGATTTTAACCAGTTCAAGGTCACCACACTTGAACTCTGGCGAAAATGTCAAGCTGTTAAACACAATCCTAAGCCCCAGGTTCACAGTCAACCTCAAGGTCATCCCACTTTAACATGTAAATTTAAGGTAGCACCAAAACGGTGCTACCTGGCTTGACATTTTCAAGTTTCCCGAGGTCATCGCAGTTTCCCCCACCACTTCCCATATACCTAGAGTGCGCGGGGCCGGACAGTCAGTCGCTCGGTGTCTGTCGTAGGGTGCGCATCGCGGTTGCAGTAATGGTTAAAGTAAGGCAGCTGGGCTAGTTCAAGGTCACCCGAGCGGTGTCACATGACGGTTTAGGCAGAGTCACGTTGCAAACTTCAGGTTTCCTCAGCACTTTTGCTGTTTCTCATCTAATTTCGCTCCAAGTCGTCAAGGTCACGGTAACCTGACTGAAACTCGGAGCATAGTGTGAGAAACAGCAAAGGTGCCAAAAAATTTTAGGTTTCAGCGTGACCTTGACCTTTGTGACATCGATGACGTCATCTTGGTGACGTAAGGGGTGATGACGTCATCGGCACGTCATTTCTGTGACGTCATGGGTGTGACGTCATGGATGTGACGTCATTGGTGATGACGTCATCAATGATGCAATCGATGACGTCATCGATGAGGTCATTGACCTCGATGATGTCATCGATGACGTCATCGCTCGGGTGACCTTGAACTGGCCCAAAAGCCTTACTTTTGCACTACTAAAGATATTTAATCTTTTTTTACTAAAAACGTTGTGTAAAAATTGTCATTTATTTTATTTAATTATCCAAATGAGTTTAATTTTGTGTAAATTTTTAAAATACAATGAATATATCAAATATACAAATTATGTGTGCGTAATACAATTGTAAGATTGCCCATAACAAATAAAAAGATTTTAATATTTTTACCAATTTGTTCATTTTTCATTTTTAATTTAAAGTATCTCATTCGTAAAATCATATACACGAGATCCACTCGTTGCAAAACACTTCTTTAATGAAATTTTCTTTTCTTATAGGAGGAGACATGTGCCCACTTAATTGTGATTTCTAAATTCATCCACATGCTGTCTAATTTTTAAAATAATATAAAACTTCATTAAAACAGAAATTATAAATGTACATAAGTTATTAATAAACTACTTCTTCATCCCCTTGACTACAAAATAAAAAACAGACACTTTATTTTAAGAATGTACTTACTTTGTTTATAAAAAAATTAACTTGCTTATACTACTAGGAAAAGAATTTTTTTCAAATTTCTTTTAATCCCAAATTTCATTGAAAAACCACGCCGTGACCCCATTCACGGCGCGGCGCGGCACGGTGGTGGTGGTGGTGGTGGGGGACGGTTTGTTGTGAGGAGTGACGTCACCGCAGATCGAAGCGCCACGTGTGCCCGGGGTGCGCTGAACCCCCGGCCTTCTTGATCCCAATCTCTCCAGGCGTCACTGGAGTTTTGCATGACTTTGCTAACAAGCGGGGAGTGGTAAGAGGTGGGCGAAAATAACCTGACACGCAGTATTTAATGGTAGGAAGAATACTTGTGCTTGTACAAGGAAAATACTACGCAACGCACTTATAGAGGGTCAAAATAGTCGGCGTCATTCATGTATCTTCGAGTGAAACGCCAAGTTCTAAATACTTGGGGGCGGGCATGTAACTCTGACGCCTTATTATTTTTCTACAATAACAATACCCAAAACTAAGATGAAATAGGACGACTTGATGAAATCCGTAACATTCTAAAGTAATTGTTGACATTTGTTAACACTAAGGCCACAATACTTGGGGTGGCTGTATAAATGACAGTGTGGCATTTCTCATTCATAAAACATAAAGCCGAATGCCCAATTTTATAAATTTTTTATTTACCATGCTTTGAATTTATTTACTAGTTTCTCTATTTAAGATAGCTCGTGGAATTAGTTTCACATCATTTCACCCTTTCTATTTTTACTCATCCTTCTTTCACGTGAGTCCGTTATTTTTTAAATGTTATTTGTTACTACTAAATGTATTAAGGTTGAAATAATAAAATGTATCCCAACACTGCTAAATTTGTTAAAAAATATACAGCACAGAGTATACTATGGTGGTCAATGTTGGTATCTAGTTGACTAGAATAGTAACAGGAAACTTTAAATTGGGTTCTTTACCTCCTTTTAGACCATTAAGTATTGGAAAAATGAATTTTTGTTTTTTAATTTGTCCATTATTCGCCATTTTCTAAAATGGAAGCATTTTGAAAATATTAAATATAATCCATACATAATTTTAGGACTTTTTTACTAGTTGGTATTTTTCATTAATGTAATTGTTATAAGATGATGGGAGCGAAAGTTTCATTTTCGCCCGTAAGACTAACAAAAGGAAAACCTGTTCATCAATTTTCATTGAAACGACTGCTTAGTACCAAATATGTTCAGGAATAAAGTCGTCTCTAAATGTAATTTTATTCATTTCGTTAATAAAAATGGCCGATTTATTCATTTAAAAAATGTCCGATGTGTATAGACGAAAAATTAAACTTTTTCTCCCATTATCTCTTACGTAATAGTTACGTTTATAAAAAAAAAACAAAAAAGTCTTAAAATCATGTTTAGACTCTAAAAACATAATTAAAAATGGGTTTTATATTTTTAACTTGTAATAATCCTCCCATATTGGAAAATGTTAAACGTAAAATTAATATTTTCAATTGTCTCTTAAATGTAATTAAAGTTTTCCGTTTAAAATTTTCTGATGGTGAACTTTAGCCGCCTTGAGTTGATCAATCTGTAGATTATGTGCTTCATTTACTGTGCTTTTCACATTACCGCACGATAAATCAAGCCTGCAGGTTTATTTTTACTACAATCTACTTTTAATTTTGTATTATAGAAACATAAAAATATGCTAAGGATAGTAATTTTTTCTGTTTTGTCGCATTAACGTTCAACTTTTCCATACTACCAAAATTAAAAATAAAATATAATAATACTTTTATTGCAATATTATGATACTAAACATTTTAATATTTACCACAATTTAGTATTGTAATTATATGATATTGCATTATGAAGAGTGCGTCTTTTACTGTTCACTGCGTAAAAAAAAACTCTTCTACTTTTACTCTGATTGTAAAACGAAAATAAACTTTTTCAAAAGGTACAAGAGTTAATCATTTGGCAGTTCATTTACATGCATATTTATTCTAAATATAGTTCAAAGTAATTAAAATTCAAGTTACACTCTGTTTATTGCGTTTGATGACACTCTTCTAGTTTGAACAAAGTTATCAATTTTGGATACTTAAACGCTGGATGCAATTCATTGAAAACATAAATATCAAATGAAATGTAATTGGCTATAATGTTTTAATACTCCCCTCAATTATGCCAAAATTGCAACATGCCAAAATTGCAACATGCCAAACTCTTTCTTTGAAAATGGTATTGATCGAGACTGATCAATTTTAAACTTAATATGAAGGAACCTGATTGTTAATTATTTAATATTTAAAACCCCAAATAAAACCGATCTTTTAAGTAATTAGGTCTTAAAGTGCAAGGGCGTATTTATCAAAGAGCAAATACATCCCAAATCATCAGAGATCAGAGGTTTTTGTTAAGGCCGGTCCACGCTATATTAAATGTTTTTAAGGAAATCGTGTGTCTAAAAAACAGACATTAAGTCTGGTAAAATTTAGGCTACAATATTACAAAATATGTACGAGTTGTAAAATGGTTCTATTTAAATATTATTCAAATAAGATACGAAAAAGGGGTACTTTCTTAATAAATATATCATTATTACTAATACTATTTATTTTATTTTACAAACCTCTTCAACATCAAGCATCAAATCTTGCTTCGACTTGCGATCGATTGGTCTGACGGTGACAGGCAATTTCGGTGCTAAAATAACTTCCCATTAAGTCTCCTATGTCTAAATCTTGATTCTATTTTTACATTTTAAACTGTAGGATGCCTTCTGTAATACATATCAAAGTATTTTAGTAAAGAAACTGGAAGCATTAGTTCTTTTATGTTTGTTTAACAGTAGAAAACAACTATAAAATAAGTCCATTTTTTTATTGTTTATTTGCTTTTTCACCGAAGACTGAACTGTATATTCTGTTAGTTGTATGTTTATATAAAAAGACCAAAACGTTGAACAACTTTTAGTTGCATTGCGTCATAACTTCGTTCGATCGAGAATAACATTTTGTGATACAATTTTTGAAACTCGAAACCGTATCCAACCGTACCAAAATCGTACCCGAGTACATTATTGCCTATCGGTAAATATGACTTTTACTATGATTTCTATTAAAATAGTTAAAATGTCAATGTAATTATATGATAATATAGACATCAAAGCAAATTGCCATCCTAATAATATTTTCTTGTACACTATCGTATAGAAGTTTAAAACATAAAAAATAACCCAAAACCTATGCATAGTTCGTGGGTGCATTAATATTTCTTTAATCTTCCTGCTTCACTTTCAAAATCTGTACTAAAATTAGAATGTGTAGAATATTGAGTTTACCTCCAGTAATAATACACATTCTCACATTACTTTTTTGTGGCTTTTGTTGTATAGCTGCTTTGAAACGCCCTTTACAACCCCTTGCCACAACCAACCCTTCTACACGTCCAGGTACTGAAACCACTAAAATTTGATAATAATTAGGAAACAGAATCCAACGATCACCGAAAATTTCAAACAAGGATCAGATTCAATCAAATTTTTAAGCTCTAACCTTATGTAAATTCATTTAAATATAGATCTAAAATAACAGAAGACACCAAATGTTCTAAAATTACAAAGCCGATCGTAAAAGAGGTGACAGTAATTTGGAGAAATACGAGTGAGCACCTTATGACAATATCCGCTCATAAAGATGTGCCATAAATCGCATCATATTAGGCCATAAAGCTTAGCTTAGCTATAATCTCACATCTTACCACTTTCTGAGACAAGTCAAGAGGCAGCTTCTGACGTTCCCACACACGACTGACTTTCTAAAAATATGGGCATGTATTTTTCGTATGCATTTACAAATTTAGCATTAGGTATAGTTCATATATTTGGTTTAAATGTGTTTATATATGTGTATTTTTCTATTATTGAAAGGATTAAAAGACAAGTTGACCAAAAACTACTTGTGTAGTCATATATATTTGTCGTTGTGCAGAGTTATGCAATTTTTTGAAAACATAATTAGGTTGAATATTAATTTTTTTAATATTTATTAAAATTAAGTGTTCTGCTAGGTGGCGTTTTTATCAAATATTTAATATTGTTAAATACTAACTGATTGCCGATTATAACGATGGGGCGCTAACTGGAAGAGGATTCTAATGTACACTCCACTCTTTCAACTCTCAGTATAACACACCCATCATGCACACCCACTGCTTCGTTCTTGTTTTTCCTTTCTTTTGTTTTTTAACTATCTCGATCCATGTAAAAATCTGTTTTAGTATAAAACCTCTATAAACCCATTGTCTGTACTCACGAAGAGAATTAAATATGTGTACTGTTATTGTAACTGGACATTAATTAATTGCCTTAGCTAATAAAATCAGTCTTGTTTAGCCAAGCTATACGTAATTTATATCCATTCTTAATTTATAGGTTACTTGAAATACTTTACTTGTTTCTGGTGCTGACCTTGAAAACCAATGTAACAGCAATCTTTGTGAAATCTATGGATAAAATAAAATATGCTCTTATCACACAAAAGACATATGCATGCATGTTCGCGAGGAATAAATAGTTAGCTGGGCATAACTAGTTGTAAGATGTAATTTTAGTTATGTTAAAATGCTTTGTCACGAAAAACATTAGGTAGTAAATGACCAAGTTACAGGGGTAAACACCACCCTTCTGTGGTCGTAACTTCCTACTTTACAACTTAAATAAATCTTCAGCCACGATTTACACCACCCTGACCTGTAACTGATATTGCATTTAATGTCGTAAAAACAAAGCCATAAAATATGTCTCTTGTGTCCTGAAATAGGTTTGAGATTTAAAACCACCAAGCGAGACTGAACTTTAATTTGATAATAGTTCGAACAATTATTGATCTAGCTTACTATATATACTTCATTGTTTTCTGCGAAATTTACCACTTTCTTTACTGAAAACATAATTCCATAATATTTAATATAAGTAAATGACTCATTTACCTTGTGAAAAATTATCACCTCATTAAATTTAGGACAATGTTTTCTCAGTATTGTTTACTTGACATATTTGAATTAATCTGTTACCAATCGCATAACATTTTATACAAATTTTTCACATAATTTTTATGTGAAAACAATATTGTTTTCATTTTATGTAACATACCAAAAGTTATTTGGGATTTAAATTTAGAGAAACCTTAACCGAATTATGAACATAACTCCTTCATAAATAACATACAATCTCTGTACGCCACTGATCTGACAAAGCATTCAGTAACTCACGGGAGACATGGTTATTACGCAGGTCTAGTGAGAGTTTAGGATATCTTATAAAAATAAATATTAAATACCGCATGGCTTTTAGATTTTTCAGTTCTAGTGACTAAATTAAAACATAACTTGTATTTTCCCACCTAACAAATAAAAGTTTATCATATTAGTCCAGGCTCTAAACAGGTTGAGCATGCACTAAAAGTCTAACGAAATTTGACTTTTGATTATTGTTGGGAACACTTAATAGATGTAAAAAATCGATGTTGCCACATTTCCAGAGTGGGCACAACACGGGGGACGCCCCCTAGAGGAAGTCGTAGAGGGAACTGTATTGGCCTATGTCATGTTATATATCATTTCAAAGATCTTTGAATGTAGATTCAAATGCCACAAACCCGATCTCTAAAAGTCGAATATAACACATGTTATTGCATTTTGAAATTTCGATAATCTGCTTTTATGCAAAGTTGGACAGCCTTCCATTTCTGGCTCAAAAGTTCATTTGAGGTCGAGTTGGCGACATTGTTTTCAAATCTATTTGAATTATATCTATCTCCTCTTTATAAAAATCCTGAAAATTAGGTTAAATGTTTTATCTTAAGTCTTCATTTGCAGTCTTCGATTGCTGTCCGAAATACTATGTTTACATTATGATTTTCAGCCCACTTTGGGACAGCCCATGACATTTTTTGTTAAGTATTTAACGTAAGCTTAAAGACCATGTTTAACAGAAAGCAATGCCGCAAAGCCGACCTCAAATGAACGATCGAGTCAGAAATGGCAGGCAGTCAAACTTTGCATAAAAAGCATTTTGCCGAAATTTCAAAACGCAATAACTCGCGTTATATTTTACCTTTAGAGGTCGGGTTTGTGGCATCCGAATCTACATTCAAAGACCTTTAAAATGATATACAACATGACATAGGTCAATAATGTTTCCTCTTCGACTTCCTCCAGGGGGCGTCCCCCATATTGTGCCCATTTTGGAACATCGATTTTCTACATCTACTAAATGTCCTCAACAATGATCCAAAGTCAAATTTTGTTAGACTTTCATTGCATGCTCAACCTGTTCAGAGCCTGGACTATATTTGAAATCAAGCACTTACGAGAAAAATCAACCTGACTCGGTTTGTTGATCACCAAGTTATAAAATAGTGTAGGCCTACACGGCGATAAAAATGAAGTAGGCCTAATGCATCTACAAATTAAATCTTAAAGGAATAATAAAGGAAATATTATTATTAAAAGAATTGTTATTTATTTACAAATTATCACATAAGTTGTTACATTTATAATATGGTAACGTGACAAGCAGTCTTTAAATATTTATTTATACCTAATAGAAATTAGGCTGTATAAGCTTTACAGCTATAAAAAAGGGTCGTTACAAGAATATATTCCATTTAAATATAAAAAGTTCGAAAACATCAGTCCCCAAACAAACATGTGCAAGGCTTTCACATTCAACACGCAACAACAACCAATTACGTAGCACTGTTTTTGTTTCTTTATAATTTACCAAAGCTATTTTACACTCTTCTTTTTTGTGAGTAAAAGTTGCATAAATAACCATGTAAATCGCAGTAACTTAGTAAATTTTTTATAGATGAAAAATTAATAGAAAATCAAGCAACAAAGCATTCAGTCACGTTTAAGTCTAAAGTAAATTTGTGTATAAAACAAATAGAACGGTATTTCTGTATTTAATGACTTGGTGAGCCAAACCGAGAAGAAATGTATAAACAATTAAACAAAAGTGGTAAATATGACATAATGACATGAATTGCCTACAAATTCTTTACTACCTATTAATAAAATAAGTATTTGAAATTATATTTAATGAAAATATATTTTTAAGAGACGTAGAAGAATTCTCTTTTGTATCACTATGATTAATAATGTTTATATAAAGTAATTTTCACAATTATAATCTTGGGTGGAGTCACAAAGTTTATATATAACATTTCGCGTATTATATTACAATTTTACTTTGTGAATAAATAATAAATAAATTATCCATAAATTTTAAAGGGAACCGTCCACATAACTAATTACAGTTTAATCGTTTAAAGAAACATAAATGTTTAACCAATGCGTTTATAAATTAATTCTCACGATTTGGAATAAAATAGCCATAAAAATAAACTACCTTATAATAGTTAAATTCATTAGGCCCTATATTAAAATTAGTAATGCTCAGCAGCTTATGGCTACCTAAATAGAAATTAATATATATAAATTGTGGTCTGTCTCAACTCAATAAAATCAATCTATTGGTATTACAACAAATACAAGTACAGTTGAAAGCAACATACAAAATCAATATTTTATGAAGAATTTGTTACTTAAATGACCTTGTTACCTACCAACAAACAATGGTCATTAACTATAATAAATTTCAGTCAAATATAATTTAAGAGATTCTTACCCCAAGAAAAAAGTATCACGCAGTACTGTAATACAAGGTCATAATCTTATTGCGACTGGGAATATGTACAGAAAGTGCGATTCGAGGCGGCCGCCTACGTGAGGAGAAGTCTACATGGCCATTATTTTCAACTCCACAAGAATATGTGAATAAATATCTGATGTAAGTGCTCTTTTGCCTATTTTTAAGGACACTCTTTCCAAACAGAAATATTTTCCAGTTTTTTTTTTTTTTTTACAAGAAATAGAAATTTCAGATTGATAACACGAAAATTAATCCTGTAATTCTTTGATTTGACAGTATTGAATAATTTATACTATAACATCACTATTAAATGTTGAAATCTTTGAGAGATCTAGTGTCTTATATGACCCAAGCAACTTAGTCGTGAATATTATTATTTCCTATAGAACCTTTTTTGTTGCCCCATATATTCGTTAAATTACTATCGCTTCTCCTCTTCAATCTTGCCCTAGAAGAGACTCTCAAATAAACTAGAAAACCTAATTCTGGAGTGGTAATTGGGCTAAAATCAATATTTTAGCTTTAGCTGATGATATAGCGTTAATATCTGAAGATTATGATAGTTTGATATCCCTGACAGAATCGCTTGTAAAACAAGCAGAAAAAGTTGGAGTTAGAGTAAGTGAAGAAAAAACCAAGTTGTAAGTAGAAACCCAAATATCCATGGAAACTCTTTAAAAGTAAAAAAACGGTTATACCTTCCAAAGGTGCCAAGATTTCAAATACTAAGGAGTCACCATAGATGAAAGCAATAATGAAGAGACCAAAGTTAAAATTAGACTCCTGCATTGGAATACATGTTATTGAGCCCTTCAGAAACTGCTTAATAGTCAAATATTCTCTAAAAATACTAAATTAAGGCTCTACAAGAGTATGATTTTACCTATTGTATTATATGGATCTGAGATGTGGTCACTTACCCAAAAATCAGAACCAAAGTTATAGTCTTCGAAAAAAGTTCTTCGATCAATTTTTGGACTCATCCATGATCAAGGAACATGGAGAATAAGGACCAACAGGGAATTGAGAGTTCTCTACCAAGATCCTGACATCGTTGCTCTAACCAAAAGCAGAAGACTGAGATGGGCAGGTCATGTTAAAATGAGGGATCTGGGCTCCACATTAAGAATAGTTTTATAAGACGATATACAAGGCAGACGACCACTGGGGCGCCCAAGACTATGATGGAAGGATCAGGTGCAGAATGACGTGAAAAAGCTAAACGATGCACCGGAAATTATGCAGGACCGAGACGGATGGCTAGCGGCTGCTGGCGAGGCCAAAAACCTTTTACGGTTTGAGTGGCCACATAGGTAAGGTAAGGTATATCTTCGTTAAATACAGAAAAAATTGTTTTGTCAGTACAAGTCAGCCCCAATGGATGCTCATCAAGGTTTCATCATTGTAATGCTCTGCTGAATGTGCTGAATGTTTAGTTTTCTACTATATACCATCGTATTGTTGTTACTAAATTTTCAACGATTAACCAAATAAAATGTTAATTATGAGTTTAATGTTTAATTTTGTCCATCGCATCGTCCAATATGACATTATATTTACCACCCTCTTTATTCTTACACCGACTTCTACAGAGAAAACCACCCTTTCGACTTTGCTATCTCGAATTGTTCAAGGTCTTCTTTGCTGTCGAAAGAGAAACCAATAGACTTTATAAATTCTGCCGACCCTACATTAACTTCTGTTGTTGTACTAGGCAAAGAGTTTATATTTAAAAGATCCGCTGGATTTAGGAGGTGTTTATTACCGTCTTTGTAATAAGGTGTTGGTGTAGGATGAAGTTGATGTGCCTCGTATGAATCTTGACTTTCCGAAAAAGGTTTAGGGGTAGAATATGCTAAACTTGAATATCCTTCAGTTGACAAAAGGTATTCGGTTGAAGAATTGTCTTTAACTTCAGCTACTGACTTTGTTGTGATGGTGCTTCCATCTAATGGTGTTGACTGTTGAAATGAGTTAAACAAGAAGTTTCGTTCTGTTGAAATATTATTGTCATATACTTGGGATTGTGGAGATATACCATTGAAACTTATTGATGTATCGGATGTAAGGGCCGGAGAAATTGTATTTTTGCTTGAAGGAGTGTACAAGTTTACTTCTTCGTTGTGGTTTAAAAATGTGGCAGTTGTTTGATCTCTAGCATTAAATGAATAGTTTTTATGTGGCTGATGATTTCTATTGGAATCTGAAATGGAGAACGAATCCAAAGATGAGTATTGAGAAGGAGCTGCTGTACTTGATAAAGAATTAGTCTCAGTAGAAGGACTGATAGTTTCTAGGTTAAACCCTTGAAAATAATTTCTGTTGTAGTTTTCCAACGAAGGAGTTATAGGGGATTGTTGATTATTTTCAGGGTTTGTTTGAGAAAATGATTTTAAGGAAGAATCCTCTGGAACGGTAGATGGTGTGATTACCATGGACCAGGAATATGCCTGGATGGATGGTGAAACATTGGCTATTTTTAGTCCTGAAAATATGTTTTCCTTTTCTTTTATGTCTTCAATTTCTACTGATTTTTCTGAGGTTAATATATTTTTGTCCTCGTGAAAATTATGTTGATATTGAGGAGATCCTGAGTTTTGAGGTAAAATCGAATAAGTTTGGTATTGTTGAGGGTATTTAGGTGAAATTGGACCATGCCCATTTGAAATTAATTGATTACTACCACTTTGTGAATCATAAGATTGCAGTGCAACATTATTATTGATGCTACGTTCTGTTGAGGCTTCATATTTACTAGCAAAGAATTGATCTTGTGTGTTAAAGGTGTTATAGAGCGGTGATTGAGAGATTATTGATTTACCATTATTGGGAGAGGTAACTTGGGGTTCAGGGCTTTGTGTAGTTGGGTAAATTATTGGTTTTTCTACTTTTATTAGTCGTGCATTACCATTGTTAGCTTCATAATTTTGATTGTAATTATGGTTAAATCTGTTGATTTCTGGAGGACTCTTCGTGATGTAATGTCCTCTACCACTTTGTGAAATTATATTTCCATTGATATAATTTTGAGTAACAGTCAAATCCTGAAAAACACCAAGGTCAGAGCCAGGAGAAAAATTAAAAGAAGTTGAAGGAAGCTGGACATCTTGATTGCTCTCTTGAGGAATACCTGAGAACAAATTAGTTTCTGGTGATGATATAGGAACGTAATTGGTTGAAAGAAAATTAGGAGTGTTGGATGGTATTTTGGAGGTAAGTGTGTCAAAGTTGTCTTGATTGTAGCCACTAATACCTTGTAATTGATGTTTAGGTTCTTCTACTATGAATCTATTTATGAACTCAATATTTGTGTCGTTTATTTTTTCTGGGTTGTTGTGATTGTTCGCATCTACTCCACTGTGCTGAGATCCCACATCTGAACTTTTTAAGTTGTGTTGAGCGTTTATCCCGTTTAATGAATCCTCACTAGAACCATAACTTCTTAACGGTTCTTCACTTTGGGAGACCTTCTGTGAGATTGTTTTAGTATTTCCTGTTGATTCGGGAAGGGTGATTGGTTTATATCTTACTTCAGGGCCCTCGGTTGAGAAATTTTCTTCAACTGAGTAACTGTGTGTTACCTGTAGAGTTCTTGGAGTATTAATATAATTTTTATTTTCATCAGGATTTGTGAAACTGTAGCCAGTTGAAACTCTCACTAAAGAAAGATAATCTTTGTTGGAAGTTTTGTTTCTTGAAAGTACATTTGTTCCAACTTGAAGAAAATAATGGCCTTTTCCAGTACTGGCTTCGTTGAAGTTTGACTGATAAGGCTTATCTGTTGGCAAAATAGATCCATTATTTCCGTGACTAAGCGAAACGCTGTTACTTTCAAAATTAGACACAGTGTTTGCAGTAACACCCATCAATGGTGGGATTGCACTTAGGGGAAAGTAAACTTGGCCTTCATTATCATTTTGATTATGGTTTTCATCATTATTACCATCAAGAAAATATATTGGGTTACCATCATCATTTTCTAGTTGGGTGACTGTGTTTTTCCGATCTTCCGTTACAGGATCGCCTTGTCTCGTACCATTGTACTGCGGCAATACATCATTTATCACATACCTTTCAACCGGATGAGTGACTTTGATTGATGGTTCTGAAGATTTAGTAAAAGTAGACAAGAGAGACGAATCTCTGGCCACATGTATCAAAGGGTTCAAAGTGTGTAAAGGATTGTCCGTGCTTGACCTTAAATTATGAGTGTAACGCACTCTAGGTTTTATAGTCACTTCTGAAACTCTATTCTTTTCTGAAGGGGGTGCAGGGTGGACTTTGTTTCCAGACGTTTTTCTAAAGCTTTGAGTTGATAACTGTTGATAACCTTCTGTTGAGATGGCATTAGACAACGTTTGCATTTTATAATCGTCTCCCTTCAGTATCTGCACTGACACTCTTTCCCTCGTTACAGGTCCATTGCGAGACTCTAGAGCATTCAAGTTCATAGAAATTTCCCTAAATGGCTTAAAACTACTTCCTGGTCTTCTTCTTCTCGTGCTAATCTTTTCTCGTTGCAGCTCGTTTATCTTAGAGGCTTCTTCCTGAAGAGGTCTATTTTCCGGATTCACAATATAGCTGTCTTCTTCCGTTGGATCATCATCTCGGTCTCTCTCGCAGAAGACCTTGTTCCACCAATCGCACGTATTGACATTTCTGTTGAAGATAGTTCCGTTGGGGCAGAGGAAGGATTGGAGACCCATAACACCTCTTTGGAGCGAGCAAATGTGGAACACTTGACACCTTGTCTCCGGGTCGGCGTAGAAACCTGCAATAAAACACATGTTTTGTACTTATTTAGTTCTTGTATATGTTTTGTTCATTAAAATTTTTTGTTGGGAAAATTATATAAGTTTAACTTTGTAGTCAAAAGAGTTATGCAGATTTTTATTAATTATATTTCAAATGTGAATAAACTTTCAAAAACTGTTGACTATCCGTCAATAACGTTTACATATACAAACTTCTCTTGTTTTTTTATTTCCTAGCTATCCAAGATGTTTTGGAACCCCCAATATAATTTTAGACATCCGTAAACCCATACCTAGCTAAAAACTAATAATTTAAAACATAAAACACAAAAGTATCCCGTAATTTGAAAGATTATATTTATGATATGTAATTAAAAATTCATCAATTTAAAGCATCGTAAAAGTAGAGGATAAGACTACAATTGGCAGGTTTTTCCTTTCTGTACTGTACGTTACATATAAATATTTATTTAAAACAGGACATTTTACCAAGTATTCTGTATAAAGAAAGTTAAATGGTTTTAATTACTGTAAAACCAAAGTTACATACTTAGTTAAAGAACATATTTTATATTAATTGAAATTTATTTACTTACTGCTAAGCTTGGTTAATTAATTCGCCTAATACCTAATTGCAATGCACAAGCAATGGGGACTGACTAATTTAATTAGTCGCCAACTACTTCATTTAGCATAATCATGAGTGATTCCAAATCAGTGCCTACATATTAATTGCAGAAATGATATGCTTATACCATTGACTATTGAACGCTACTCTTATCCAGCATACGTTACCCTATCTTTTTTCTAACTCGAGATATTTCGTGGGGACGGATTCGCTTACGGAATTATATATATAGATAACAATTTTGTTTAATTAAATATTAATATTTAACTATTTAACGGTTTCATTGTGTATATTTTTTAAATACTCAAGTGGACACAGCGCTTTATCCATAACTGCCTTCTTACGTTTTTCTTTGCTACATGTCATTTAAATAGTGTCCACCATTAGCGATTTTTTCCGCGGCGTACCCCCATGAGGTGTAGGCCTACGCGTATCGCAGGTTGGGAACCGCTGGAAGTATAAATAATTGTATAGACCTAATTGCATTTTTGACATGTATTTTCATATTTAATATTTTTCAATAAAATTTTCAATATAATAATAAGATTTTTGTTTTTTTTCGTATATAATAATTAAATTTTTTTAATAGCAATAATTGTATAATTGTACTTGTATTTTTTTATATTTAATGGTTTTAAATAATATTTTCATGTGAAGTATAATTTTTAATTTGTTCTGTAACATAATATTTGTCAACAACGTAATTTTTGTAAATTTTTCATGTTTGTAAAGAAGATTTCTATATACTTCATCTTATATATCATATATATTATAAATCATATACTTTCATCTTTGTAGTAGGATTTTTTTATATTATAAAGAGAAATATACAATGTTTCATATTTACTTAAATGTGATCCTTCCTTTACAAGACAAAATACTTATTTTATTGTAAATTTATTATAAAAAAGTATCCACGGAAATATAAATATGCTCGGTCTTGTAAAAAGTTTTCCAAATTTATTTTTATTTTTTACGTAACAAGTTTTGGGGCGGGTATTTATTTGGCTACTTTCAACAATAGACTAAAGCAAAAGTGGATTTTAACAAACATGTTAAAAATAAACACGTGGTACACAAGTTAATAGTATTCATCACTAGGAGCAAAAGTGAGTCTTTTTGGTGCGCAATCGTGTTTTAAAAACTAGGTGCAGCCGTGCTTAAAAAAACGATTAAGCATCAAAAAGACACTTTTGCTCCGAGTGATGAACAACATATTTTATCATGATGCGAAATTAGGCTTTTGATCGTTAAAAATTAAAGTTATAAAGTTGTATCTTCGAGGTTACATTTGCAAAGTGAGTAATATGCAGTGTTTACATTTGTGTTTTTTTTTTACAAACAATGCTCTTTATAATGTTTTAATTTCAAAATTCTGCTCCTCAACATTAATAAATGAACAATACTTTATAAACAGCTCACTTTTCAGTCCTAGGACCTAAATAGTTCTCCAGCTGATTTGTCAGCCCAAGGACAAAAAAGAATAAGTTTTGGTACTATTGAGAGAACAAAAACAGGCTGATTTCGCGCAGAATAATAAAAAAAAAGAGATCGCCTCCTGATCGAAATTCGATCAAAATTTCTGTTGATCTGAACCCAAGAAGTTAAAAACATTTTATAACATCTGTTCTTCCAAATTGTCTAGCAGTTGTTTTTACAACAGCTGTCTAATGATTCATTCAATTCTCCTTCCTCCATAAGATTAACATTGGAAATTTGAGAGCCTGTGGGGCGTAGCCCTGGAGTCCGATGTGAATTTGAATGTGATTCTGCTCATCTACAGGACTATACCTTTCTAACGGTATGCGCGGATTTCTCCTACGATGCACACGAGCTGAGAAAAAAGGAGGAAATGAAACATGCTTGCGTATTAATATATAGATATTATAGTCTGGTTTTAACAAACTTGTGAAAAAATAATGAACACGTAGTTAATGAGTTAAAATATCTACTAGTCATCACGTTCCATATATACTTCTCTGAAACACAATATAACACAAACACAAATAATTACCGTAATTACTAATTACATACCACAGAACTTGGGGTGTGTGTTTGTGTACAAATTGTACAATTTTTTAAGTAATGTTTTCCTTCAACTGTATTCAATCATGCTGAGGAAAGTTGAGTAGTTTTAAAGCCATGGCTACACCTTTACATCCTACCTTTACATCTACCTTTACATCTTTAAAGGTAAAATACTTTCAGCAGGCAGTGTTCATAAAAAAGTTGGTTTAATTTTTGGTATGTGATCTACTTCATAAAGAATCATTTTATTTTTGCGTTTTTGTTAACTTTCATAAAAAAATATCTTTGGTACACGTTTGTTGATTTTTTTTATATCTGAACAATTCTGATGTTCAAACAAATGTTCAGCAAATTAGTCGAGAGTACATTGACCCCAATTTATTTTTGTCGCAACTGGCAAAATTGTTTATAATGTACTCAATGAGGGGACGCGACAAGGTCTGACAGGGACAAAGTCTGACGGTTTTTGTGGCAGGTTTTGTCCGAGACGGCCCGCCGCCTAATGACGCGGAATGGAATGTGTCAGACTTTGTCCTTGTCTGACCTTGTCCCCGGCGGGCCAAACTGAAAACTGTCAGACTTTGTCCTAACCGGTCCAGACAAAACCTGACACTTTTTCTGACACAAGGCCCGACGATTTTGTGCGCTGCCCTTTTAACTAATAAAGTCCTCAAGGAAATCAAATAAAGTGGATGGTGATATTCTGAAAGAGAATTAAATTTCTTTCATACTGCCACCATGCATTTTTAAATACTCAATATTGGCAGCTAAAACTTACCTCCAAATTAAATAAATGTGATCACCCACGTTTTCAATTTATTTCTTGTAGATCACATTTGTTTACTATTTCACCATAAATCTGTTAAAAAATTGAGCTCTTATAATTATTTGCACATCTATACGGATGAAGCTTTCCAACAACCTATTAATTATTAAAATCGGTCCAGTAAAACTGTAGATTTAGTTGTTCAAAGTGAAATAAAAATAACTTCAATCCAGTATTTTCTCACCAATATAAATTTGAACGGTAATTTTGAACTGATGTGTTAAAAATACATCAATTGTGAAAAGAGTATTTACTGAATATTGTGTGAAAATTACACGCTTCTTAGTTTTACGGTTTTTTTAGTTCTGAGTCCTTAAAGTCAGCCATGTCACCAATAATAGTATGTATCTATGTGTCCGTGGTACTGATAACTTTTGAAGAGGACCTCAGATTTTGATGAAATTTGGTTTGTAGGTGTAATGCCAGGTCTATTTTCATGAGTTCGCGAACCAGCATGACCGGGTTATGGGAACGGGGTTTTATGGGGTTTCAAAGGGGTCAAAAATGGGTTTTTGGCATTTTTGGACCTTAAGTTTTGAAATTCAACAATTTTAGCTAAAACCATTTAAAAAAAAACTTTAAAAAACAAACAATTTAGTATTTTGAATTTTTAACTTGGCTTAACAGGTTACGGAGAAAAGTTAAAAATAGGTTTCCAATGTTAATCTTAAGGGAAATATCTGCATTCAACCCTGTATCTCGCTTATTTATTGGAATAACTTGATAAAATTTGGTATTTACATTCATTAGGTAGTGTTAAACTGATATTTGCTTACAACACCCATATTGCGGCAAACCTACATACTCCACCCCCATGGAGGTTATGGGGAAAATTAAGTGATGAATATTGATACAATTTGATATTTACCTTACCTAACTATTACATTTTGCTAACAAAACTAACATTTTCTAATAACATCCCATGGCAGCAAACCTACATACCGTACTCATTCCTATGGTGTTTATGGGGAACATACAAAATCTCAAGATCCTTTGGAAATTCGCTGAGTACGCAGGTCTGCTGCGATGGGACGGGGGTATTTATTTCTATGTTTGCAGTAATTATAACAGTTGCCAACAGCTGGATGAGTCAGCACAAATTGACAACACTGTTTGAAATTCAAGCTCGCATTTTCGTGACGACCATATAACTGCATTTTCTCTTCTTATGTACAAAAATCACTGGTCTTTCAAGATAGTAAAATGTAAAAGTACAATGAAAATAGCAGTCTGAGTCTGATATTTTACAAGTTGAGGTTTAGGAAAATGGAGGGCTGCGTAGTTTCACAAAACAGTGATGTTACATTAATAATGAGTAAAATATAGTCCACAAACATACAGGGTGTCCCAAAAAACGTTTCAGGACTTTAGGATATGATTGCTGGTACAAAAACAAAGAAATATGTTCCTTTAGTCATAATGTCCTACTTCTTTAGCCGCTATCCGCCATTTTTTTACACTGAATAATTGTTATTTACGTAACGAATGGCTCTATTAAGTTCAAATTTGGCTTGAATCTTTCTCACACCAATGCTCATTTTCAGAAAAAAAATCCGATGTGTATTTTTAAAATGGCAGCCAATTTAATTTTTAAACTGAAATACCTCAAAACGGGTAAATTTTATCAAAATTTATAAGAGGCAAAAAGTTTGAAAATTAAATTATCTAACCAATGGTACCAAGTTTGTAATGATCTGACAACAAAAATAATGGAGTGATTATGATGTTTCTTCTAAATTAACCTAAATTTACATGCATTAGCCTATGATGGAAAATCTATGTTTTTATAAACAAAAATTTCAATTTCTCCATTATTTGTTCTCAGATCATTACCAAATTGGTACCATTGTTTAGAGATAATTTCATTGTGCAACTCCTTTGTCTCTAATAAAATTTTGATAAAACTTACCGGTTTTGAGATATTTTAGATTAAATATTTTAATTGGCCTGCATTTTAAAAATACACATCGGAAAAAATTATTGTTTTCTTAAAACTGAGCATTGGTGTTATAAAGGTTCATGCCAAATTTGAACTTAATAGAGCCATTTGTTACGGAAATAAAAATTATTTAGTGTAAAAACAAAATGGCAGATTGCGGATAAACGAAGCATTTTAAGACATATGTTTACAGGATTTTTTTTGTTTTGTACAAGCAATCATATTCCAAAGTCCTGGATCGTTTATTGGGACACCCTGTATATAATCTTTTTACGATAAGGTGATTATAATAATTTGATTTCTTTTGTAATCGACGTAAAGAATGTGTAGCATTTCCCGAAACCGGGGCCTGTTCGGGAGATGTCGAGGTGCGCCGATGGTCAGGGCATTCCACAGCGGATTACCGTCGACCCTCGGAGGGGCAGGGTCGAGGTGCGCCGATAGCCTGTCGGGTGGCCTGTTCTCCATGTTTTGCTGCCACGCTGTTACTAATTCATTCCGAATTAAATATAAATGTTAGGCACGGTATGTTGTTATTTAAACTGTGAGAAAAGCCCTGTAAATAAATAGAAATGTTTATCACTATGGCGAAAAGCGGGTTTATATTGGGTAAAATGGCGCAAATCAACAGGGGACAAAAATTAACATGTGTTGTTAGGTTAGGTTAGGTTAGGTCAGGTTAGGTCAGGTTAGGTTAGGTTAGGTTAGGTTATTTTTTTTCTTGTATAGTTGACTGTAAATATTGATATTGATAAACAGTCAAGGTAATATTTTAACATGAACAAAAAACTGCATATGCATACGACATATTAAATTGTTATTCTTCAGTTGACTTTAAATATTGATACAGTATTGGTAAACAGTAAATGTAGCCTAATAATAATTAACACGAATAAGCAACGAATTGAAGGCAAATCTCAAACTGACCATCGGCGCACCTCGACCCTGCCTCCCGAGAGACCCGAACCAACCATCGGCGCACCTCGACCCTGGTTTTTATGATCCTGACTGACCATCGGCGCACCTCGACCCTGTCCGGCCTGTTCACTCTAATGCTAAACCCTACTGGTGAGGGACTGTCAGTAAAATTGCAAAAAGTATTTCTTAGTTTAACCAGAAATCTTCTTTGGCATATGCCATTCAATTAAACATTCTTCCTAGTCATTTCTTTCACATCGTTTTTTATGAGGAACTAAAAAAATTTAACGAAAAAAATTACATATTTTTAAACAAAGATATTTTAAATGTTTTAATATAATTAAATAGGTTTTCGTAATAATCGCTTTAAATGCAACACGATAGAAAAAGACCGCGCCCTTGAATTCAATCCCTATAAAGAGCAAAATCTCAGATGACCCAAAAGATTTTTCAAGACCACCCAAAATACACTTTCAAGCCTCTCAGAAACCCTCCGACTCCTCCGCATGTTTGCTGACACGTTTCACAACGCAATAAAATCAATCCGTTATCCAATGCTGCAGATGTGTAGGTCGCCGGAGTAAGTGTTGCATCATACACCTTTGCCTCTCTCCTCAAACCAGTTTGGTGCTAAAGGAGCGTCTGCCTCACTGACTCCGTGAACTTTGAACTCTCCTGCTCGCGCCGCCGCCGCGGGCAGCCACTGCTGCCATTTCTTCAAACCAAAACCGACCATGTGTAATTGCAGGTCAAAATTAATTATAATAAGTGCAAGACTGCGGTAAAATGCTTGACCTTTCCCGCGGTCGCTGTTCCGGACATGAAACCGGTTTAATTTTACTAAAACAAATTCAACTTACATTACAGTTCATAACAGCTAATAGTTGCAGGAACATCAAATTACAGTGGTATTTAATTCTTAACCCGTACTTAAAGTGATTGCTAGTGATGTTTAAGTTATCATATCATTATGACAGCATTTTAAAACATTAAATGTCAAGGTAAAAGCAACTTGACATATTGACACCTTTTTCGGTATAACCTTTAAAATAAGGATATACTGTTTGATCTCTGATTGGCTACAATGTTTATTACCAAATTTAACAACAAAATTATTTTAAAATATTGCAAATAATAACTAAATAAATGGTGAGCAAAAAAAGGGACATTTTTCTAATAAAATAACTTGAAACTAAACTTAGTTTAATGTTGCAAACCATAATAAAATATTTATATTATATTGAAATTTCTATTTGTGGTAGATGATGTCCTTCAAGAGTCTCATTCTTCAAGGACTGCTTCAGTTCAGCATTGTTCTGGGGCTTCGAAACAAAGTCTTTACTCTTTAGGTAACCCTACAGCCAACAGTTACAAGAGGTCAGGTCTGGGGATCGCGCAGACCCTGCAACGTCTCCAAACTGGGAAATGAAATGTTCCGGGAACAGTTGACGTATACGAAAAACGTCTACTGTATATGACAAAGGCACGATGATGCGCTAATCACTGATTAATTATGGTAACTAACCTCTAAATGGCATTCATTTGCCACAACAACGTACCAGCTATTGTAGCAGCTAAGAAATTACATTAGAAAATGTCCCAGTTTTTTTCTCACCCCGTTTATGTATTTTCTATAAAATAAACTAACATTAATAG
Organism: Neoaliturus tenellus; assembly: GCA_030545055.2. NCBI lineage: Eukaryota > Metazoa > Arthropoda > Insecta > Hemiptera > Cicadellidae > Neoaliturus > Neoaliturus tenellus. Next base: position 99,301,350 of record CM061533.1, read on the forward strand.
CAAATAAAAACAAACATTTTAGCAGGATTTTTTATAAGTTTGGCTTTTAAAGCGTACCAGGGGGACCGAGCTTATGGGTAAAATTATAATTTCCTTTCTCAGACAAAGCTCCTTCCCTCCACTCACTCTCCAGGCATAAGGATGCTGCACTTCAGTAGAAATGTGTTGAACTACAAGTTAAAGATGTAACACATTGGCTTATTATGCAATTATCAGCTGATTTTTGTTCAATTTAGTAGCTATCAAAAATCTCCATAAGGCTAACATTGGAACTTTGAAAGGCTCTAGGACGAACCTAAATAAATCACGGCTTCGCCCGTGATTTAATTTATTTTATGGAGCTACAAAATCTTCTTCCTTAATAATTATATTGAAAAGTTGAAGTAGTGTGGGTAGAACCCTGACGGAGTTTTGAAAAACCTTTTCTTAGTGAGCACCTATAACAAATCGAAAAGACCATGACAAATTTCAAGCCCTCCCCCCCCCACCAAACCCTATTGTCATTGCGAACTCGTGTAGGTCGGAGCTCTAGGGAACCTCAAAAATATATTTGCAAAACCTTTTCTTACAGGCAAAGAGGAGCGACCGCGTTAAATTTCAATATAGTAGAACCTATCGTACTTTTGATGTTCTGTACGGGGTAGAGTAATAAGATACATTTGTAAAACTGTTTCTTAGAAGCACCTATGAGCAAAGAGGAACGTCCATGATAAGGAACCAAAGTAGTTTTGACGTTCTGTGGAGTGGAGCCCTGAATGAGCTTCCCAAAAGAGTTTCTTAGTGAGCACTTATGATCAAATACGAACGAAGATGCCAAATTTTAATATTGTAGTTCCCGTGGTTTTTGTAATTCGTTGTTTCCCTGATTTGTAAAATATTGGTCATAAGAATAACATTAGATAGAAATTTAGAAATCCTATGGGGTGGAACACTGATGGATTTTTGCAAAACAGTTTCTTAGTGAGCACCCATGAGCAAAGAAGAACGCCCATGCAAAATGTTTATATTGTAGTTCCCATAGTTTTTCAGTTTAGTTGTCTTCTTGATTTGTAAAAAATTGGTCATAAGAATAACATTAAATTTTGAAGTCCTGTGGGGCGGAGATGTAAAGAAATTCTGCAAAACCGTTTCTCAGTGAGCATTTTTTAGCAAAGAAGAACATCCATAACAAATTTCAACCCTCTGTACTTTATGGTAATGGAGATTCTCTGATACATGAGTGAGTAGTGGTATTTGACAAATATATAGTAGATTAAGTAAAAGCAAACAAATTTATTTTGATCCGTTCAAAATAACTGTAATCTTAAATGGTTGGGAAAATTATAGGATGTCATGAATTAAACATAACTTAATTTTTGTAACATCTAGCCCTAATCAAAAAGTGTTTTCCAGTTACACAAATAGAACTAGTCATGGACCAAAGACAAAGGACGAAAGAAGCCAACTATAGTTTCATTACAATATAATGAGTAATTTGCAGCTGGAACGCTTTATAACTGTTGTCTTTAGCACTTCATTTCTATTAATTTGGGTTCTCACTAATGAGGAAAATTTATGTCATGTTTATTACTTTAAGAGCCTTTATGAATGCGTGCTTTATACGATTTAAGAAATTGTTTTCAACAACTATTTTTAAATTTGCACATTTATTGTTAACTTTTCAAATATTGTTGTTTTTCAATAGAAATGATACCTATGTTTACGATATTGAACGTAAGAATAGATTCTATATAAATTAAATAAAATCCCTCAATAATATTCAATGTTTAGTATCTCTGGGATCCATTATTATTTATTACAGTAGTCTATATCAAAAATTAATAATAATTAAAGACATATTGAATAGAATATTATAAAAGACCTCACCTAATGAGAGAAAATGTTTACTAACACTGCATTAATAGAATTATAATTCAAATAAGTAGTCAAAGAGGGAAAACTAATGAACATCCAATAGTCTATAATAGATTTTTCGAACTTAAATGAGGTAGAAAATATTTATTGCCGTATCAAAATTGCTTTAAATAAAAATTGGACCAAAGTCTTTTTCAAGCCATTTTGAAATTTATTGTATCGATTATTTTAAAGCTCCAACCAGACAATCAACTGTTAAATTTTAACATTGTTATTTAATGCAACTACTAATTTGTATCGTTTTTATTTACATTTTTTTAAAAGGTTAAACCGATGCTTATTATTCATGAGCTTGGTTAGTTATTTTTCTATGTAAAATTTAAAACATGATGGTTTCAGAAGCGAAGCATTGCAAAGAAGTTATATATGCGTGAACAAAACTGAAAAAAAAATGTGAACACCTGTCAATTGGATAGTGCTATATGACGTCATCGAACTGTACTATAAAAACTTTGTGTGTACGAAATTAGTTCACGGATGCATTGTTATAAAAACAATAGTTTATAATATAGGCCGATTACATAAAACTATCGATCATGTCTACTTTAGACAGGTTATTAGCTCTTGCTGTCGTGCTGATACTTTATACTAGCATTGACACGTCTTTGGAGATTAATATACAATACTGTATTCATTTTGTACTTCAAAACCTGAGGCATGTTAAGGTATTTATGGAGAACGGTCCAAATCCCAGTATTGATACTATTTTAACCCTTTGCTTGATAGCAAATATTCCAATGGGAATGGCATATCTGTCTGGAATGGCTTCTGTAGGGAATCTAACTTGCGAACTCAGCATTATATTATGAGGTGAGCAGGAGCACTATATCCATTCGGCTTCCCTGCTTGTCAGTTATATATGGTATTTTTGCTTCGCTTAGTGAATTTGTATGCCGGTTTCGTAGAGGAGACGGAAACCGCATTCGTCCATTCACCTTAGTAGTTAAGGCGAGCGATATAGAACCTGGTACCTTAGACTTATAACCTCACATTAGAGGTCATTTCTAACCTAACAAGCCTTATAGTCCACCATTAATTAAATTTTTACGAATAAAATTTATACATGGCGAGGTCAGGATTTGAACCCGGCCCGCTGGCGCGTGAGGTGCGAGCTTTACCTCCGAGCCGCCGAGGTACTTGTTTAATGGTGGCGGAAATGTGTCTGATAACGTGGTGTTTGCGATGGCGCGTTATTTAACAAACTAACGGTAAGAATGAAATAGCGCTATCAGTATTCGTTAACCTCTGTAACCTTTGATAGCGGCAATCGCTAAACAACGGGAAAACTGCCCTTTATGACCTCAGATAAAGATAACTATGGATAAGTAGACCTGATGGGAGTATAACCCAGCCCTCTGATTGGTCGAGAGGTGGTCACGTGACCGATGACGTCATTAGTCACGTGGTGTGGGCCACGCCCCTTTTCCAAGATGGCGGCTGTTTTGGCGGGAAATTCCCTAACCTAACTTTTGACTATGTGTTCTAACCTCACTTTGACCACGTGAGTCAAGATGGCGGCTGTTTTGGCGGGAAATTCCAAACTTTTGACCACGTGTTCTAACCTCACTTTTGACACGTGTTTGACCACGTGAGTCAAGATGGCGGTTGTTTTGGCGGGAAATTTCCAATCTTTTGACCACGTGTTCTAACCTCACTTTTATCATGTGTTTGACCCCGTGTGTCAAGATGGCGGCTGTTTTGGTGGGAAATTTCCAACATGGCGATATAGGACCCAACATGGGCTCTTATGGGGGAATAAATTCCAAGATGGCGGCACCCATGTATTTTCGCGCCAATTTTGACGTCATCAAGATGGCGACGCTCATGTATTTTCGCGCCAATTTTGACAGCTGACGTCACAGGTGCCGATTGCGTCATCAAGATGGCTGCCATTTGGTGGGAACCTTATCCTTGTGAGTGAACACATCGAATAAAATTGAGAGGCAGGCCGGGGAACCGAACCCGGACCTCCTAGATGGTGCGCTACAACGCTAACCACTAGTCTACCAGACTGTTGAGCTAACAGCGTCTTAATGTGTGTTATGAATAGTAGTGCAGTTTGATATTTTTGGAGCACGTGCCCACGCAGTTTGATATTCCACCGTTGGAGTGCAGCACGTGCCGGCCCTGGCCATGCAGTTCGATATTTCTCCGCTAGAGTGCAGCGCCGCTTTACCCACACTAGAGCTGCCCCGGTCACGGCCCACGCAGTTTGATATTTCTCCACTAGGGTGCAGCATGTGTACCAATATGGCAGCGCCCTTGGCTTTTACTGTACATATAGTAATACTAGAGTGGTCCCTTAGTGGTTTTCTATAAAAATATAGTTATCAGCTCTATTGCTTTAGTCTCAAACGTGGTACTGTACAGATGTGCCGGTCTTGCGTAACATAATCTTACACTACACTTGCATTCTAGTAATATATTAGTAAATTCAAAGTGAGTCCCTAGTGAGCCTCTATAAAACCAAAGCTATCAGCTCTATTTCTTCAGTGTCTTTCTAGACGTGGTACTGTACAGACGTGTTGCACTAGCATAACATAACCGCACTTTTTTTTTACTTATCTATCTATATACTAGTGAAAGTGATACCGAGTGAGTAATTAGTGAGACGCTATAAAGTCATATAATCAGCTCTATTGCTTTAGTTTGGTATTAGACGTGGTACTGTAAGACGTACTGGTCTTAAGTAACATAACCTCCCTTTTTACTGCACTTTTACTGTAGAAATACAATAGTAATACCAGAGTGAGCCTTTAGTGATTTTCTATAAAGTTGTAGTTGCCATTTTTATTGCTTTAGTCTCAAACGTGGTACTGTACAGATGTGCCGGTCTTGCGTAACATAATCTTACACTACACTTGCATTCTAGTAATATATTAGTAAATTCAAAGTGAGTCCCTAGTGAGCCTCTATAAAACTAAAGCTATCAGCTCTATTTCTTCAGTGTCTTTCCAGACGTGGTACTGTACAGACGTGTTGCACTAGCATAACATAACCTCACTTTTTTTGTATTACTTATCTATCTATATACTAGTGAGAGTGATACCGAGTGAGTAATTAGTGAGACGCTATAAAGTCATATAATCAGCTCTATTGCTTTAGTTTGGTATTAGACGTGGTACTGTAAGACGTACTGGTCTTAAGTAACATAACCTCCGTTTTTACTGCACTTTTTACTGTAGAAATACAATAGTAATACCAGAGTGAGCCTTTAGTGATTTTCTATAAAGTTGTAGTTGCTATTTTTATTGCTTTAGTCTCAGACGTGGTACTGTAAAAACGTGTCGGTCTAGTGTAACATAACCTCACTTGTTATTGTACTTTTACTGTACAAATATATTAGTAAAACTTGAGTGAGTGCCTAGTGTCCCCATAGTGAGCCCTTATAAATCCAGAGTCACTTTTTATTATAGATTGTATTTTCTCTTCATAATTAAGTAAGCTTAGTATTTTTATAAAAATGGAGTCATCTTCTATAGTAGACTCTCCAAATATTACTGAGCCGATCCATTTAATTAGCGAAGACCGTACCTATGTTAAAAAATTTAGGCTGTATGGTCTTAAAACTATTTTTAAGTTTACAAATCCCCCAGCCGGAACGTCTGAATTTGACTGGCTTAGACAAGGTTTTGCTAAAATTGTTGAGAAAGCGAAATCCGAATGCCATCCTAGTGATTACCTTGGCTTCACATTAGATAGCATAAATTTGAAAACAAAAGAGTCGGGTTATATTGTTCCACGTCCAGCCTCTGAAGTCAACAGCGACGTACTCTGGAGTGTTTTTGGAGGAATCGTCCAATCAAACTCTGAAACAATCAAATCAACCGACACATTTAGAGTTGATGTGGTGAGAGTCAATGTGCCTGTAGGTCGTGGTGCTAGAAAACGTCCTGGATTTTATAATACTTTTGAAGAAGAGTGTAAGTCCAGGCGGGGAATCGTTGTTATAAAAAATAAAGATAACTTGTGTCTTCCCAGGGCTTTGGTAGTAGCAAAAGCGTATGCAAAAAATGACCCCCAAATGGATCTTATTCGAATGGATAAAGGCCTTAGGCAAACCTGTAAAGCTAAAAAATTAATTGCAAAGTCGATAGTAGAGATCCCAGAGGAAGGAGCGGGCATTCCTGAGCTTGAGAAGTTTCAAGCCCATCTTAAAAAGTACAGAATAACTGTTTACAACTACAACTCGAAAGGCCGTGATGTATACTTTTCTGGTGGCAGTGAAGATGCTAACCTTAAAATTAACTTGCTTTTCCATAATGGTCATTATAATGTAATTACTAGTCTCACAGCTGCTTTTGTTTGTAATTATTACTGCGAGGCGTGCCACACCCCATCCCAGAACAAGGGTGAGCATCGTTGCTCAAACAAATGCTCTGCCTGTCATTCTATATCTCCTCCATGTAAGCTTGAACATGGTGGCCTTAGCTGCCGATTTTGTGGTCGCCACTTTAAAAACGAACAGTGTTTGATAGCTCATCGTGGACAAGTTTGTAAATCTATTAAATTTTGCCATGATTGCCACAAAATGGTCTTTCCAACTAAACGTAAGTCAATTCACGTATGTGGCGAAGTGTTTTGTAGCACTTGCAAAGACTATAAACCGGCTAACCACCAGTGTTTTATGCGTGTAGACAGGCAAACCCCTAAAGACCGCGATTTCTTATTTATATTTTTTGATTTGGAGACCCGCCAAGACGAATCACAGGCTTCCGATAGCGAAACTAAAATTCATAAAGTAAACTTATGCGTGTCCCAACAGTACTGCTTTAAATGTATCAATGGAAATGAGTGTGAAACTTGTTTGGAACGGCAAAATATATTCAAAGAAGACCCTGTAAAACAATTTATGGACTATGTCATGCAGGTGAGGAAAACTTTTAAGACGGTATGTGTGATCGCCCATAATGGACAGGGCTTTGACTTTCAGTTTATCTTAAAGTACTTGATGGAGGAAACTAAATTTGTTCCAAACGTAACTTCTCGGGGGACTAAAGCAATCCTAATTGAAGTAGATAATGTAAGGTTTATCGATTCACTCAGCTACTTCCCCATGTCACTCTCTGCACTCCCTAAAGCGTTTGACCTGCCTCCAGAGAAAAAGAAAGGATACTTCCCACATCTTTTCAACACATTGGCGAATCAAAATTATGTAGGCCCTATGCCAGCCAAGGAGTATTACTGTCCAGACTCTATGTTCGAAGAGTCCCACTCAGCTTTTGAAAAGTGGTATGATGAGCGAGTAGCAGAAGATTACAAATTTGACTTTCAAAAGGAGATCTTAGAATATTGCATTTCAGATGTCGAGATTTTGGCCCAAGCCTGTATTAAATTTAGAGCCTTACTTCTTGAGCAATGCAATGTAGACCCGTTCCTTGAAGCGATAACTATAGCCAGTGCGTGCAACTTAGCTTTCCGTAGAAATTTTCTGAAGCCTAATACGATTGGCTTGATTCCAAAAGGTGGATATCGTTTTTCCGACACTCAATCAGCTGCTGCATTGCAGTGGTTGACTTGGGAGGAAGAGAAACGAGGAATTAAGATTCAGCATGCAGGCCGGGGCAAAGAAGCCAAAATTAATGGGCTAAAAGTAGACGGGTTTGATGGAGAGAACATCTATGAATTCCACGGATGCTATTGGCATGGCTGTTCCAAATGTTACCCATACAGAAGGGAAGAACCATTGAAGGAGGATCCCTCTGACACTCTTCACATTAGATATGAGAGAACAAAATCTAAAATTGATAAACTTTCTGACTATAATATCGTAGAAATGTGGGAATGCGAGTTTAGTAGGCTGAAGAAGGAAAAGAAACTAGATCATCTTAATAAGCTACCAATTTTAAACAATCTTCCACTGAACCCAAGAGATTCGTTCTTTGGAGGCAGGACAGGCAATGCCAAAACCTATCACAAATGTGAGGAGGGTGAAACGATTCAGTATGTAGACGTTTGCTCTTTGTACCCGTATGTAAATAAATATTGTAAGTATCCCATTGGCCATCCAAAAATTTATATAGGTAATGAGGAGTGCAGAGCACGTGGTCTTGATGTTGAAGGCCTGTTGAAATGTAAGATACTACCACCTTGGGATCTCTACCATCCCGTACTCCCTGCTAAAATGAACAATAAATTAATGTTTGTGTTATGTCGCACCTGCGGGGAAACCTTAAATCAGAACGATTGCCTACATGAGAGCGAGGAACGGGCCATATTGGGGACGTGGACAATGGATGAGATACGGAAGGCTGTAGAGAAAGGCTATACCATCCTAGACATGTACGAGCTATGGGAATACCAAGTGGCCACCTATGAAAATGGGGGATTGTTCACGGATTTTATAAATAAATTTTTAAAAATGAAACAAGAGGCATCAGGGTTCCCCTCTTGGTGTAAGACTGAACAAGACCAGGACCAGTATATTATGGAGTATTTAAAACATGAAGGAGTTCAACTTGAGAAAGTCAAAATTGCTAAGAATGCTGGCCTTTGATCAGTTGCTAAATTAATGTTGAACTCATTTTGGGGTAAATTTGGGCAAAGGGAAAATATGACTAAAACATCAATTATACGGGATTCTAAGGATTTTTTCCGATTGTTAACTCAGCCTGGGGGTCAAGTAAATTTAATCCAAATCATAAACGAAGAAGTACTCCTCGTGAATTGGCAAATTATTGACGAGGCTAGTGAACCCTTGAGGACTGTGAATGTTGTGATCGCAGCTTATACCACGGCCCACGCAAGACTTAAGTTATATGAACATTTGGAAGCCCTAGGAGGCCAGGTATTATACTACGACACGGACAGCTGCGTTTATTACTACCGCGATGGCTTGTATAGGGTTAACACAGGTGATTACCTAGGAGAAATGACAGACGAACTTGCCAAGGACTATGGCCCAGGTTCCTACATAGTTGAGTTTGTGTCTGGAGGCCCTAAAACCTACGCCTACCTTGTGTATTCCACAAACCTAAATAAATTAGTCTCTGTTTGTAAAATAAAAGGGCTAACATTAAATATTAAGACGTCAAAAGATGTGAATTTCAATACATTGAAAGAAATGGTCCTCAACGAAGCCACTCAAGTACTGGAAATCAAAGAGAGCCGAATCAGAAGGACAAAAACTCGAGACATTGTGACAGTAAATGAAGTCAAACAGTTTAAAATTACTGGAGCAAAGAGAAAATTGAACGATGATTATGATACTGTCCCATATGGTTACAAAATCCAGAGAACCATGTGAACTAGCACACACCAGTGCTCCATGGATGTCTATGGTCGCCACTAGCTCGTTTGATCATTCTCCTTCCAACTCTCGTATGGGTCGGACATGTTTTGAGCTGCATTCCTCTTATTGATTAAACAGACAAATATGGCGGTATTTCTGAAATTTTTGTCAAAGAGAAAGTTAAATGAAAATGCCAAATTTTGCATTACTTCTTTTGAGTATAAGTTTTTTCTTACAGGTCAAATAGAGACATGCGAATGGCCTCTAGTATTTTCAGAGCATATAGTTGATCAAATTACGGAAAATGCTCCTTCAAACGCTCATATTGGCATAACAATAAAACTAGGAAAAGATTCAGGTCATATACCATTCATGTCTCTGGTTTAATTGACTCCGACCGTTTTTGATGAATATTTTGAAAAAATATTTTGTGGAGTCCAAGAGCTATCGGGTACTTTAAATGTAGATGTGTCACTTGTTGCAATTCCAAGTTGTTACATTAAATAGATGTTTAATTGTATTATAGACTTTGCAGAGTAATTAGCCAGCACTATTGTATATACTTGTCTTTTCTAATGTAATTATTGATATGGAATATTGTAAATTTGTGTTAGCGTTTTGTATTAAATATTGCGTTTATAAATAGAGCTTTTCCGAATGGTTTACACAATCTGGTCTACACATGGGTTACAACTCAAACACTCTCCCCACATATAGAATTATGTATGGACTAATGTGGCTTAGCGCTTCCTTCCTTGCCGGGGTTCTATATAATTTTATAACTTTAATTCAACTGGGGTGGTGGATAGCGAGTACTGACTATACATTTATGTATGAATGTGAGGGCCTAGTAAATTGAGGCGCCCCGACCCGAGGAGGGTTCGGGCTACTCCTTGGAACGGTCCTGAGGTCCCTGGCGCGGCTGACGAAAAGGCCCATAAACCTCTGTATGAATGTGGAGGCCTAGTAAATTGAGGCGCCCAAGCCCGAGGAGGGTTCGGGCTACTCCTTTGAATGGTCTTGAGGTCCCTGGCGCGGCTGACGAAAAGGCTCGTAAACCTCTGTATGAGTCCAAGTACTACGCTTCCTTCGACCACTTTAAAATTGAACCTCATGGAAGGCCATGTAGATTGAGGCGTTGGGACTGAGGAAGGCCCTGACTACTCCTTTGAATAGCCTGACGTGAATGGTTTGTAATATCTCACAGCATATAGTAATGTGAGGGGACCGTCTAGTGAAGGAAGCTCTACTCCACAATTTTTATCAAAGCATTTAACATGTTGTGGGGGTGTGATTGATGCACCACATGTACAGCTTGGTTGTATCAATATATTTTATACATCATATTATGTTATATAATGTTTTTGGGTGAGGGGCCTTTAGTTTACTCACATTAGAATAACGAGTTTTTGCGTGTTAAAGAGTATTAATATTTTGTATTGATAGTTTTTTAGATTATCGGAACACGGAGGTAGCAACTTAATTTATTTTTGGGAGGCCATGACGTTGCTAGGTTGGTGGAGGGGTCGTAAAAACATTGTAAATTATAGACATTTTTGCAAACAAAACAGCTCTCAAAGTGGATTATTCTGCCCAAACACCACTTTTAAATAAAAAAAGGTGTGGCTAGGCCCGTAGAGGAGAACCTAGACCTATAGAAGGGAACCTAGGCCCTCGTAGGGGAACCACGTCATGGTTAATGTTTTTTACATGAGCCATGATAAAAGTCAACGCCATGGAGCTGGGAAGTACCACCTCGAAAGAGCTCTGGTCCTGGGAGGAAATCTTCCTGAGCTGTTTTAACCCCAATAGTTTAGTAGCCTTCAAAATACAAGACTAGCATACTTTATGCGAACGAATTAAACTAAACAAAAACGAGAAAAACCAACACAAAAAGACATAGAGAACAGAAAAGCCAGGACAAAAAAGGCATAGAGAACAGAAAAGCCAAGACAAAAAAAGACTGAACCTGTAAATTTTGCTTTTTTGGAATTTGAAAGACATCCTGGGTCAAAGTGGGTTAGAACACGTGGTCAAAAGTTTGGAAGTTCCCGCCAAAACAGCCGCCATCTTGGAAAAGGGGCGTGGCCTACACCACGTGACTGATGACGTCATCGGTCACGTGACCAACATTTCCCGCCAAAAACAATAGAGAAACAAAGGGAAAAAAAGAAATCTTAAATTTTTTTTTTTAAGAAAAAAAAGAGAATCTTAAAATTTTGAAAAAGTAAAATTTGCTGAGCAAATTTTACTTTTTCAAAATTTTAAGATAAGATAAGATAAGAAAGATAAGATTTTAAGATAAGATAAGATAAGAAAGATAAGATAAGATAAGAAAATTTTCAGAATTTAATTTACTTTTTCAGAATTTTTTCTATTTTCTTTTGTTTTTTAAATTTTTTTCTTTTTTTACCTTTTTTTTCTATTGTTTTTGGCGGGAAATGTTGGTCACGTGACCGATGACGTCATCAGTCACGTGGTGTAGGCCACGCCCCTTTTCCAAGATGGCGGCTGTTTTGGCGGGAAATTCCAAACTTTTGACCACGTGTTCTAACCTCACTTTGACCCAGGATGTCTTTCAAATTCCAAAAAAGCAAAATTTACAGGTTCAGTCTTTTTTTGTCTTGGCTTTTCTGTTCTCTATGCCTTTTTTGTCCTGGCTTTTCTGTTCTCTATGTCTTTTTGTGTTGGTTTTTCTCGTTTTTGTTTAGTTTAATTCGTTCGCATAAAGTATGCTAGTCTTGTATTTTGAAGGCTACTAAACTATTGGGGTCAAAACAGCTCAGGAAGATTTCCTCCCAGGACCAGAGCTCTTTCGAGGTGGTACTTCCCAGCTCCATGGCGTTGACTTTTATCATGGCTCATGTAAAAAACATTAACCATGACGTGGTTCCCCTACGAGGGCCTAGGTTCCCTTCTATAGGTCTAGGTTCTCCTCTACGGGCCTAGCCACACCTTTTTTTATTTAAAAGTGGTGTTTGGGCAGAATAATCCACTTTGAGAGCTGTTTTGTTTGCAAAAATGTCTATAATTTACAATGTTTTTACGACCCCTCCACCAACCTAGCAACGTCATGGCCTCCCAAAAATAAATTAAGTTGCTACCTCCGTGTTCCGATAATCTAAAAAACTATCAATACAAAATATTAATACTCTTTAACACGCAAAAACTCGTTATTCTAATGTGAGTAAACTAAAGGCCCCTCACCCAAAAACATTATATAACATAATATGATGTATAAAATATATTGATACAACCAAGCTGTACATGTGGTGCATCAATCACACCCCCACAACATGTTAAATGCTTTGATAAAAATTGTGGAGTAGAGCTTCCTTCACTAGACGGTCCCCTCACATTACTATATGCTGTGAGATATTACAAACCATTCACGTCAGGCTATTCAAAGGAGTAGTCAGGGCCTTCCTCAGTCCCAACGCCTCAATCTACATGGCCTTCCATGAGGTTCAATTTTAAAGTGGTCGAAGGAAGCGTAGTACTTGGACTCATACAGAGGTTTACGAGCCTTTTCGTCAGCCGCGCCAGGGACCTCAAGACCATTCAAAGGAGTAGCCCGAACCCTCCTCGGGCTTGGGCGCCTCAATTTACTAGGCCTCCACATTCATACAGAGGTTTATGGGCCTTTTCGTCAGCCGCGCCAGGGACCTCAGGACCGTTCCAAGGAGTAGCCCGAACCCTCCTCGGGTCGGGGCGCCTCAATTTACTAGGCCCTCACATTCATACATAAATGTATAGTCAGTACTCGCTATCCACCACCCCAGTTGAATTAAAGTTATAAAATTATATAGAACCCCGGCAAGGAAGGAAGCGCTAAGCCACATTAGTCCATACATAATTCTATATGTGGGGAGAGTGTTTGAGTTGTAACCCATGTGTAGACCAGATTGTGTAAACCATTCGGAAAAGCTCTATTTATAAACGCAATATTTAATACAAAACGCTAACACAAATTTACAATATTCCATATCAATAATTACATTAGAAAAGACAAGTATATACAATAGTGCTGGCTAATTACTCTGCAAAGTCTATAATACAATTAAACATCTATTTAATGTAACAACTTGGAATTGCAACAAGTGACACATCTACATTTAAAGTACCCGATAGCTCTTGGACTCCACAAAATATTTTTTCAAAATATTCATCAAAAACGGTCGGAGTCAATTTAACCAGAGACATGAATGGTATATGACCTGAATCTTTTCCTAGTTTTATTGTTATGCCAATATGAGCGTTTGAAGGAGCATTTTCCGTAATTTGATCAACTATATGCTCTGAAAATACTAGAGGCCATTCGCATGTCTCTATTTGACCTGTAAGAAAAAACTTATACTCAAAAGAAGTAATGCAAAATTTGGCATTTTCATTTAACTTTCTCTTTGACAAAAATTTCAGAAATACCGCCATATTTGTCTGTTTAATCAATAAGAGGAATGCAGCTCAAAACATGTCCGACCCATACGAGAGTTGGAAGGAGAATGATCAAACGAGCTAGTGGCGACCATAGACATCCATGGAGCACTGGTGTGTGCTAGTTCACATGGTTCTCTGGATTTTGTAACCATATGGGACAGTATCATAATCATCGTTCAATTTTCTCTTTGCTCCAGTAATTTTAAACTGTTTGACTTCATTTACTGTCACAATGTCTCGAGTTTTTGTCCTTCTGATTCGGCTCTCTTTGATTTCCAGTACTTGAGTGGCTTCGTTGAGGACCATTTCTTTCAATGTATTGAAATTCACATCTTTTGACGTCTTAATATTTAATGTTAGCCCTTTTATTTTACAAACAGAGACTAATTTATTTAGGTTTGTGGAATACACAAGGTAGGCGTAGGTTTTAGGGCCTCCAGACACAAACTCAACTATGTAGGAACCTGGGCCATAGTCCTTGGCAAGTTCGTCTGTCATTTCTCCTAGGTAATCACCTGTGTTAACCCTATACAAGCCATCGCGGTAGTAATAAACGCAGCTGTCCGTGTCGTAGTATAATACCTGGCCTCCTAGGGCTTCCAAATGTTCATATAACTTAAGTCTTGCGTGGGCCGTGGTATAAGCTGCGATCACAACATTCACAGTCCTCAAGGGTTCACTAGCCTCGTCAATAATTTGCCAATTCACGAGGAGTACTTCTTCGTTTATGATTTGGATTAAATTTACTTGACCCCCAGGCTGAGTTAACAATCGGAAAAAATCCTTAGAATCCCGTATAATTGATGTTTTAGTCATATTTTCCCTTTGCCCAAATTTACCCCAAAATGAGTTCAACATTAATTTAGCAACTGATCAAAGGCCAGCATTCTTAGCAATTTTGACTTTCTCAAGTTGAACTCCTTCATGTTTTAAATACTCCATAATATACTGGTCCTGGTCTTGTTCAGTCTTACACCAAGAGGGGAACCCTGATGCCTCTTGTTTCATTTTTAAAAATTTATTTATAAAATCCGTGAACAATCCCCCATTTTCATAGGTGGCCACTTGGTATTCCCATAGCTCGTACATGTCTAGGATGGTATAGCCTTTCTCTACAGCCTTCCGTATCTCATCCATTGTCCACGTCCCCAATATGGCCCGTTCCTCGCTCTCATGTAGGCAATCGTTCTGATTTAAGGTTTCCCCGCAGGTGCGACATAACACAAACATTAATTTATTGTTCATTTTAGCAGGGAGTACGGGATGGTAGAGATCCCAAGGTGGTAGTATCTTACATTTCAACAGGCCTTCAACATCAAGACCACGTGCTCTGCACTCCTCATTACCTATATAAATTTTTGGATGGCCAATGGGATACTTACAATATTTATTTACATACGGGTACAAAGAGCAAACGTCTACATACTGAATCGTTTCACCCTCCTCACATTTGTGATAGGTTTTGGCATTGCCTGTCCTGCCTCCAAAGAACGAATCTCTTGGGTTCAGTGGAAGATTGTTTAAAATTGGTAGCTTATTAAGATGATCTAGTTTCTTTTCCTTCTTCAGCCTACTAAACTCGCATTCCCACATTTCTACGATATTATAGTCAGAAAGTTTATCAATTTTAGATTTTGTTCTCTCATATCTAATGTGAAGAGTGTCAGAGGGATCCTCCTTCAATGGTTCTTCCCTTCTGTATGGGTAACATTTGGAACAGCCATGCCAATAGCATCCGTGGAATTCATAGATGTTCTCTCCATCAAACCCGTCTACTTTTAGCCCATTAATTTTGGCTTCTTTGCCCCGGCCTGCATGCTGAATCTTAATTCCTCGTTTCTCTTCCTCCCAAGTCAACCACTGCAATGCAGCAGCTGATTGAGTGTCGGAAAAACGATATCCACCTTTTGGAATCAAGCCAATCGTATTAGGCTTCAGAAAATTTCTACGGAAAGCTAAGTTGCACGCACTGGCTATAGTTATCGCTTCAAGGAACGGGTCTACATTGCATTGCTCAAGAAGTAAGGCTCTAAATTTAATACAGGCTTGGGCCAAAATCTCGACATCTGAAATGCAATATTCTAAGATCTCCTTTTGAAAGTCAAATTTGTAATCTTCTGCTACTCGCTCATCATACCACTTTTCAAAAGCTGAGTGGGACTCTTCGAACATAGAGTCTGGACAGTAATACTCCTTGGCTGGCATAGGGCCTACATAATTTTGATTCGCCAATGTGTTGAAAAGATGTGGGAAGTATCCTTTCTTTTTCTCTGGAGGCAGGTCAAACGCTTTAGGGAGTGCAGAGAGTGACATGGGGAAGTAGCTGAGTGAATCGATAAACCTTACATTATCTACTTCAATTAGGATTGCTTTAGTCCCCCGAGAAGTTACGTTTGGAACAAATTTAGTTTCCTCCATCAAGTACTTTAAGATAAACTGAAAGTCAAAGCCCTGTCCATTATGGGCGATCACACATACCGTCTTAAAAGTTTTCCTCACCTGCATGACATAGTCCATAAATTGTTTTACAGGGTCTTCTTTGAATATATTTTGCCGTTCCAAACAAGTTTCACACTCATTTCCATTGATACATTTAAAGCAGTACTGTTGGGACACGCATAAGTTTACTTTATGAATTTTAGTTTCGCTATCGGAAGCCTGTGATTCGTCTTGGCGGGTCTCCAAATCAAAAAATATAAATAAGAAATCGCGGTCTTTAGGGGTTTGCCTGTCTACACGCATAAAACACTGGTGGTTAGCCGGTTTATAGTCTTTGCAAGTGCTACAAAACACTTCGCCACATACGCGAATTGACTTACGTTTAGTTGGAAAGACCATTTTGTGGCAATCATGGCAAAATTTAATAGATTTACAAACTTGTCCACGATGAGCTATCAAACACTGTTCGTTTTTAAAGTGGCGACCACAAAATCGGCAGCTAAGGCCACCATGTTCAAGCTTACATGGAGGAGATATAGAATGACAGGCAGAGCATTTGTTTGAGCAACGATGCTCACCCTTGTTCTGGGATGGGGTGTGGCACGCCTCGCAGTAATAATTACAAACAAAAGCAGCTGTGAGACTAGTAATTACATTATAATGACCATTATGGAAAAGCAAGTTAATTTTAAGGTTAGCATCTTCACTGCCACCAGAAAAGTATACATCACGGCCTTTCGAGTTGTAGTTGTAAACAGTTATTCTGTACTTTTTAAGATGGGCTTGAAACTTCTCAAGCTCAGGAATGCCCGCTCCTTCCTCTGGGATCTCTACTATCGACTTTGCAATTAATTTTTTAGCTTTACAGGTTTGCCTAAGGCCTTTATCCATTCGAATAAGATCCATTTGGGGGTCATTTTTTGCATACGCTTTTGCTACTACCAAAGCCCTGGGAAGACACAAGTTATCTTTATTTTTTATAACAACGATTCCCCGCCTGGACTTACACTCTTCTTCAAAAGTATTATAAAATCCAGGACGTTTTCTAGCACCACGACCTACAGGCACATTGACTCTCACCACATCAACTCTAAATGTGTCGGTTGATTTGATTGTTTCAGAGTTTGATTGGACGATTCCTCCAAAAACACTCCAGAGTACGTCGCTGTTGACTTCAGAGGCTGGACGTGGAACAATATAACCCGACTCTTTTGTTTTCAAATTTATGCTATCTAATGTGAAGCCAAGGTAATCACTAGGATGGCATTCGGATTTCGCTTTCTCAACAATTTTAGCAAAACCTTGTCTAAGCCAGTCAAATTCAGACGTTCCGGCTGGGGTAAACTTAAAAATAGTTTTAAGACCATACAGCCTAAATTTTTTAACATAGGTACGGTCTTCGCTAATTAAATGGATCGGCTCAGTAATATTTGGAGAGTCTACTATAGAAGATGACTCCATTTTTATAAAAATACTAAGCTTACTTAATTATGAAGAGAAAATACAATCTATAATAAAAAGTGACTCTGGATTTATAAGGGCTCACTATGGGGACACTAGGCACTCACTCAAGTTTTACTAATATATTTGTACAGTAAAAGTACAATAACAAGTGAGGTTATGTTACACTAGACCGACACGTTTTTACAGTACCACGTCTGAGACTAAAGCAATAAAAATAGCAACTACAACTTTATAGAAAATCACTAAAGGCTCACTCTGGTATTACTATTGTATTTCTACAGTAAAAAGTGCAGTAAAAACGGAGGTTATGTTACTTAAGACCAGTACGTCTTACAGTACCACGTCTAATACCAAACTAAAGCAATAGAGCTGATTATATGACTTTATAGCGTCTCACTAATTACTCACTCGGTATCACTCTCACTAGTATATAGATAGATAAGTAATACAAAAAAAGTGAGGTTATGTTATGCTAGTGCAACACGTCTGTACAGTACCACGTCTGGAAAGACACTGAAGAAATAGAGCTGATAGCTTTAGTTTTATAGAGGCTCACTAGGGACTCACTTTGAATTTACTAATATATTACTAGAATGCAAGTGTAGTGTAAGATTATGTTACGCAAGACCGGCACATCTGTACAGTACCACGTTTGAGACTAAAGCAATAAAAATGGCAACTACAACTTTATAGAAAATCACTAAAGGCTCACTCTGGTATTACTATTGTATTTCTACAGTAAAAGTGCAGTAAAAAGGGAGGTTATGTTACTTAAGACCAGTACGTCTTACAGTACCACGTCTAATACCAAACTAAAGCAATAGAGCTGATTATATGACTTTATAGCGTCTCACTAATTACTCACTCGGTATCACTTTCACTAGTATATAGATAGATAAGTAAAAAAAAAGTGCGGTTATGTTATGCTAGTGCAACACGTCTGTACAGTACCACGTCTAGAAAGACACTGAAGAAATAGAGCTGATAGCTTTGGTTTTATAGAGGCTCACTAGGGACTCACTTTGAATTTACTAATATATTACTAGAATGCAAGTGTAGTGTAAGATTATGTTACGCAAGACCGGCACATCTGTACAGTACCACGTTTGAGACTAAAGCAATAGAGCTGATAACTATATTTTTATAGAAAACCACTAAGGGACCACTCTAGTATTACTATATGTACAGTAAAAGCCAAGGGCGCTGCCATATTGGTACACATGCTGCACCCTAGTGGAGAAATATCAAACTGCGTGGGCCGTGACCGGGGCAGCTCTAGTGTGGGTAAAGCGGCGCTGCACTCTAGCGGAGAAATATCGAACTGCATGGCCAGGGCCGGCACGTGCTGCACTCCAACGGTGGAATATCAAACTGCGTGGGCACGTGCTCCAAAAATATCAAACTGCACTACTATTCATAACACACATTAAGACGCTGTTAGCTCAACAGTCTGGTAGACTAGTGGTTAGCGTTGTAGCGCACCATCTAGGAGGTCCGGGTTCGGTTCCCCGGCCTGCCTCTCAATTTTATTCGATGTGTTCACTCACAAGGATAAGGTTCCCACCAAATGGCAGCCATCTTGATGACGCAATCGGCACCTGTGACGTCAGCTGTCAAAATTGGCGCGAAAATACATGAGCGTCGCCATCTTGATGACGTCAA
Organism: Neoaliturus tenellus; assembly: GCA_030545055.2. NCBI lineage: Eukaryota > Metazoa > Arthropoda > Insecta > Hemiptera > Cicadellidae > Neoaliturus > Neoaliturus tenellus. The sequence goes on from CM061533.1 coordinate 99,320,497, forward strand.
AATTGGCGCGAAAATACATGGGTGCCGCCATCTTGGAATTTATTCCCCCATAAGAGCCCATGTTGGGTCCTATATCGCCATGTTGGAAATTTCCCACCAAAACAGCCGCCATCTTGACACACGGGGTCAAACACATGATAAAAGTGAGGTTAGAACACGTGGTCAAAAGTTTGGAAATTTCCCGCCAAAACAACCGCCATCTTGACTCACGTGGTCAAACACGTGTCAAAAGTGAGGTTAGAACACGTGGTCAAAAGTTTGGAATTTCCCGCCAAAACATCCGCCATCTTGACTCACGTGGTCAAAGTGAGGTTAGAACACATAGTCAAAAGTTAGGTTAGGGAATTTCCCGCCAAAACAGCCGCCATCTTGGAAAAGGGGCGTGGCCCACACCACGTGACTAATGACGTCATCGGTCACGTGACCACCTCTCGACCAATCAGAGGGCTGGGTTATACTCCCATCAGGTCTACTCACCTTTCAGTTATTATTCTACAACAGTTTTATACGCCAGACAGAACTCTGTTTAGACTATTCCGAGTACGAAATTTTTATTGAAAATTAGGCTATTATTTGGATAAAATGTTTTGCTAATGTGAAGTAAAAATGCAAAGTTTAGTTGTATACAGTATTGGAAAAGTTTTAATTATAGTAAAAGTAGAAACATTATTATTAGATTTATCCATTCTATTAGATAAATTGTCCTAAGAAATGTTCTGTAGATCTTTTGTTCAAAAGTACATTGTACGTACATTTACTGTATTAGTTTTCCTGAATAGTACTGAAATGGTTTTCATTCATAGTAGTAATAAGTATAAATATAAATATATCATGCTGTATGATGATTGTTAGTAATTTTATTTTATTTGTACCGTGGTGTTCAATTAAAAAATGGTACACACACTAATTGTTAAAAAAATCTTTGTGTAAACAACATTAAAAGTTGATATAGAAAAATATTTTTTTAGAAGATATTTGAATTTATTATAGAATATTATAGATATTTGTAAATGATTTCCCCCTTAAGATTTCTAGAACAAAAATGATCTAATTTCCTTTTTAATAGCGTTATTCAAATTAACAGTAAATTGTTTCAGTCGATTTTGTGTAAGCTTTCTTAGCATTTTGTGAACGCACGTAAATATAGTTGAAAATTACACATTAATCAGAGTGATCCATATATTTCTGAAGTATATTTTTTTATTATGAAACTTCTTTGCGAGAACATGCACGTTTTTACTTTTTACCTGATGAAACAAGTAAAGATATAAATATTGTGTTTTGTAATAAGGACTATAGTTTCGTTCCGACAAAACATTTATGATTATTTATTACAAAATCATTTACATTAAAAGAAATGAAACTTTCAACAGGGCAAGGGAATATTTTTTATAAATATATCTTGAAAGGAAATAATTGAACTGATTTTAATTCTTAATATTCATGAAAGAAACGCAAAATTGTTTTGTTCTCTTTGCTCTTTTCAGTACTGTATATTCTCTCTCCAATGACAAGAGAAATATATTAAATTGTGAAACTGAACAACTTTTGTTGGCTTTGTTTCATAAAGCCTTTGATGTTTTTGGTACATTATTCAATTCATTCTTTAATGAGATTTTCTACGTGATACAGGCTGGCTGGCTACCACACGAAAAAACACCGCAAAACGAGTCACCTCTCTATTAAAAAATAAAAGTTAAAATGTTAAAGCAATTGGTTTTATTATGAAGCATAAATACAAAAACATAATGCTATATAAACATTTTTTTTTCTTTAGCGGGATGTTAAAAAAATGTATAAAATGGTTTCTTTCTATCAATAATTAAAAATAACAATTATAAGTACCTCCGTTTTAGCAAACAAATGCTTCCCAAAAAAATGTACTTTGATCAACCAAAAATGTTGTGATAATCTAAATAACTTAATCCTTACAAAAATGTAATAGGGTCTAAAATTAGTTTTTACAATTAATTATATTTTTAAGCATATTAGACCGGTCAAATTATTCGTCCATCCTTAAGTACTTGCAAACTGATTTATTTTGATTGAGTGTTATGTAAAATATCCAAGGTAAGTGATGGTGAAAAGTCTACAACTCTGCGTTTTCTTTCTATGGCCGACTTTTTAATATGGCAGCTGCAGTTTTTTAAGTTTTTGTTTAATATATTTTGAACCATTAACTAAGTACAATAGCCAAATTTAGGAGAATAAATTTTAAAAGTTTAAGTTTTAATAATATGTATTACTTGTTACATGTAATAAGTTTGATATTGCTATTTAAAGTTACTTTGAATTGAGAGATTTCATGCAAATTTCATTTATTGAGTGAACCCTATCACAGTAATGCCGAAAATTAGACACAAAACTTTAACCATGTTAACTTTTTTTCTACGGGATCCCCAAATGTCAAAAACACCATTGTTAAAAAAATTTTATTAATGCATATATATATATACTTTTTTTCATTCGCTTTTTTAGGCACCTTGTTACCTTATTTGAGACACTAACCCACTCTGGTGCGTATTTTGGGGTGAACATGACTGAATAGCGGAAGTGATGCAGTATGAGTTGGGATGAGTAATTTATCTACTCATTTCTTTACCTTCCCTCCGGCCCTGACAGGAGAAGCTCGTGGCCGGCACCGTGGCCAGGTTCGGGTAGTCCCTGCCGGGCTCCCCGGGAATGGCTCTCCTCACATCCTCCCGGGCATCTTCTTCTTCACTCTCCGGTAGCGTCCGCCCAACAACCACAGCGGCCAAGATCACTAAAAAAGGAGTTCAGAGAAGGTAAGCCATGTTCATAACGAATGATGTACTGCCAGCACTCTTGATGCTAGAGAGCATGTCCTAGTTGAAAGAGATATCTCGATAGTAAAACTCCATAGGACAACATACTGAAAGTATATATTTTTTAGATTAATTTAAGTTTGTTTCCCTCCCTATCTTGGATTTTACATTAAGGACCACTTCGAGCAAAAAAGAAACAAAAATTCCGAAAAGAGGATTATGATTTCAGATTTTTATCCATAATGTAAAAGAATGGTTAAGATGCATAATAAAGGAAACTGGAAAAATTATTTCTGAGTCACAACAGTTGACATTGTGACATTGAGACAATTGAGACCATTTGCCTCATATAGTTTCTCAGTGAAATTTTAATCGGAAAGAAATATCAATGTATGAGAAGAAATAATTTAACATGTTTTTTTTTCAAACTGAGTACGTAATTACGTGAACCTTAGTAAAGACAATCTTTCATGGCGATCTTTCATAACAGTCTTTTGAGAGCATTCTTTAAATATTAAAATTTAAGTTTTATAAAACCAAATTAAGCCTCAAAACCACAAGTTCTCTTTTGGACACAGTGTTTAAGCCCTACAGATAAATTATTAAAATTGATTAAATCTCTATTCTCTGGAAATTTATATTCTTCCGATTCTAAGTTCATTACTCAATCGCAGTTTAAAATTGTTACGAGTACATCATGAAATGAGGTCAATAATTTCCGTGGTATTTAATAAATACCACAATTAAGTTTTTACTTTCCGCATTACTTAGATAGGTCAAAAAGATTTGCAACCAGCAATGTTTGAAAACAAGATACTTATATCAAGATACAAGATATTGACATTCCCTTCCTATAAAGAATGGTCTATAGAATTGCTATTCTATGCTTGCCATTTCTGAGTAACAGCTTGTCAAAGCAAATATCGTAGGTAGTAAAAGTACTACTGTAATTTTATTTCCTATGACTTCCTGATAACCTTTTTGACTTCGAACAAAACTCTTTTCGTCTTTAATTCAATATTGTTATTACCTGTTTATTCAGACAACAGAGTGCATTATAAAGAAAAGAAATCTATATTACTACTTTTCATACCACAATACTACATTCTACATAGTAGCCTACTGATATTTCTGCCAATTTTACGAAAATAAACCAAACAACACTGTGTTGGTGATCTTAGAATTTAATGTTGATTGTGTTGTAATTAATTATTTATGCTTTAAATTTCATTTATTTTACTTGCATACACATTTTATATGAATCCAAACTAAATTAAAGTATAAAGTGAGTACTCACTAGTGCACATTGGCATGGCTCGAAAAAAATGTCAAGTTTAATATTTCAAAAATATTATCTACAGACATTCTAGGCTTTATAAGAGAAAATTAAATAAGTAGCCTTCGAATTAGCGAATTTCGCCAAAAGCATTGAACGGTTTTATGAACAGCTGGTGACCGCTACCTATGATATGAATCGGCCGCCAGACGTGGCGCTACACGACCGGAGCCCGTTACCTTACATAAGCAATCATTGAAATGCGTAACACAAGATGACGAACAGTTAATCAGACAAGAGCAGTAAACGGCGGATGAGGGTCTGTGAACGGCTGCGTCATGACGTCACCCTCTCAGCCGTCAGTGACTCGCCGTTACCTTTCCAGCGAACGGCGCCCTCGCCGCACAAGCGTATCATAATCAACTCTGATGATACAATCTCGTTAGTCGTGGGGCCGAATTGTTGATAACTGCATATATGCAGTTACAGTTGAGGTTTTTTTACTAGATGTGGTCAACTTAGGTGGACTATCTTTGACAATGAACTTATTTTGTTCGTAGTATACTAGAATCGTGTGTTTCTACTTGTAAAATGTTGAACAAACTGTCCATGTATTACATTTATTTATTTGTTTTTCATGATATTTCATATTTGACATGACACACATGATTACACTAAAAATAAAAGAAGTTCAGAGTCAATGACAGTCCACCTAATCTTCACCGCTTCTTGTTTAAAAAAATCAACTGTACATTTTAAAATGAAAAAAATGCGAAGTGTTTTTGTGGATTTGTTGGTTAGATTATTACTCTTGTATACGCTTTAACTATTCAATCAGCAATCATGGTAAATTTTGTTGGAATAAAGCCACTATAGATGATAACCATATGGTTTACTTATTTTTCGTTTTGTAAGTTCATTTGGACTCAGCAAAACTGTCTTTCACACATCCATAATTTTGAGAGGATCTAATAATGTACTTTATAAATAATATTAAAGCTTGCTTATACTAAAGTTGAGATCAGGCCAGCGACCTTCAGCCAGTGTGCAGGTTCTACCAACCCAAAACAATACAATTAATCCAATTCATAGCAATTTTGGGGAAATTTTGGGGAACAGTGTCCAGAATAAAATTAATCTGTCTAATTGTTGATGCTATAACAACACTCGCCAATCAATTTTAAATGATTTCTTGGCTAGTTCTAAATCAATACGACAGCTTCACTATACGCATGATTTTCCAGCCTATTATAATGTTTTACTTACAAGAAATCATTATTAAATGGGTTTTCTATAATAGGAGTAAAACAACTGTGATACAAAAATAGCATCATGATCCATGTGCTCTTAATTAATTTGTAGGGAAAATATTAATTGCATGTAGGGCATACCCTTCATTCCAAACCAAATATTAAATTCTTAAAATTTGAAATGATGATGTTTTTGATTAGCATAATGGATTATAGATTGTGGTTGAGTTAATTACCTTAATGATTTATTGCCATTCAGTCACTCTACTCAATGTCAGGGTCAAAGACCACTTGCCCTGGGGATTCAAATACTACTGACAAGCTTCAAATGACAAAAATAATTCAATCTATTTCCAAACTATAAATTTGACAACTAATTACGTCTAAGAATTAATTCTAGATTGAATTCCAGATGATATTTTAGGTGATTTTTTAATTGCGTGTATCATAGACTATAACTTACACGAGTAATTTGGTTAAATAAATTGTATGTCTGTTATTCTGTATTCTAATGGTCCCTAACCATTCTGCAGAGTGTTTTAGTCCCCTACTTTTACTATATTACTATACCTTTAAATTTACTATTTTTTATATTGAGTCAAGTTGAAAGTCAAATTTTAGCACCCTGAAACACCCTGAAATCTTGTTATTTCCACTAAGTGAGTAAAAAAACTGTAGGCATGTAGGAAACAGCGAGGCAATATTTAATGCCAAAAAATTAGATTTATCACATCACTATGCCCGAGCTACTCCTTAAATCTCACAACAAGCACAACTCAAGTACGAAAGTGAAATCATTGTTATACAAATATTGTACTCTGTGTCTAACGTACGGCTGTCACGAAAACTTCTCGTTTTTTGTTATCCATAACCCTTCGGTAATCGTATATACATACAGTTGTATAATTTAAAATCCAAATTTTTCAACTGTTGCAGAGCCATTTATCCTATACTATAATACGAGGAATGTCTGAAGGGATGTGTGTTCCACGATCTCGAAATCTAGCTGTTAGATTTTGCTTAAAGTTTGCATTAAAGAGTGTTTTGGCCCGAAAATAAGTTTAGAAACAGCCTCAACCCCAGGAAAAATCGAATTTGGTCTAAAATTAAGTTTTAAAATTGTAATTTTTAACATTAGTCTTATGGGTTGCTATTTTGGTAACGAAATAACAATGAAATGTAAACAAAAAGAAAGAAACATTAATGATAAGCAGACTTTTTGAAACAGCTGTTAACTGTGAAGAGGTATAGTTGGTTGTTGGTGGAAATTTAATTGCTTTTTTACCTTGACAATATAACAAAAGTGAATAAAAACCAACGAGCAAGGCTCGGTTAACCTGGTACTTTTACTGTTATACAAATAACAGTAATTACTTATACAAATAACTGTAAACTTGTGAGTTATATTCAAACAAACATTTTGATTGAGTCAAAATCAAAGGGATTTAACTTCACGATAGACTTAAGAAAAAACCGAAATATTGGATAAGGACACTGAAATTCTGAATTAAGGATGTAGGCAATGCAAAATTTTATAATTGAATAAAATTCCCAGAAAAATACTGTTATCTAAGATAATATAATAGGATTTAAAATACTGTACTAAACCATACGCCCATACTGTCTCCCTAAAGATATATTGATAGGAGTTTTGATAGATAGGGGGGATTTATATTGAAAATTTGAAGTCTCTAATACATTTTCAACATGCTAAAATAAGTTTAAAGTCCAAAAAATATGCTTATATAGGCCTATATTTAATTTCCATGTTTTACAAAGTGTAAAAGTGTGAAATTTGAACTATCAAAATGGTGTACTTGAGTTATAATTAATGTTGAATTGGCATAAAGTTCGAGTTATTTTGCTTGTGAGTTGTATCAAAGGACGAGATGAAACGACGTGTTTCAAGTTACACCAGCAAAGTTATTACGAAGATTACAATAGTATGAAATAGAATCAACGTTTTAAACTTTCAAAAACATTTTTAAATACCACAAATAGCAATTCGACAACTATATTGTGGATAAATTATTGTAAAGAAACCAATCCCTTAGCCTTGAAGAAGTAATTTATTTACCAATCTTTTATAGACAAAAAATTTAGATTAGGTTGCAAAATGGCATACAAGATTACCCATAAAGATATTACATATGATACATCGATTGAAATTATGTTCAACAGAAACTACCGGTACTGTAAAAATAAGACTTAAATGTATGCCTTCAACTAGGTTATATTTTAATCCATATTCTGGTATTCTGACTTCAATAAACGCATGGTAAACGCTTGTAAAATACACAACTTTAGTTTTACTAAATCGTCTTCATAAATATGTAAGCCATCAACAAAATGTTATTAAAACATCTATATAGGTATTAACTTAATGGCAATGTTAAAGAAAGTTAATAAATTAATGAGGTTAATAAAGTTTCGGTTTTTTAAAGAAAACCCCTTGGTATGTTATCTATTGAACCTGTATAACAAAGTTCTTGATATCAAAATTCATTTATTAGGGAACCTCAACTTTAATCAGGAAAATCTATTATTTAAATTGTTCATAAATCGAGTAGATACACTTCAACAGTACATTGTTTACAGTTTTGAATGTGAAGAGTTAAACAATTTATTTGCTCACTAACTCTCAATGTTATAAAACCATTTTACTCGTGTAAAAGTAGAAGGACTTTTGTTTATGTTGATTTCAGAAAGTTCAAAACTGACTGTATGTAATGATTAAAACTGAGAAGATAAATGTGAACAGCACACTTACGAAGTGAAAGAGGAATCCGCATGGCAGGTCGGCGGCGCGGCGGGGACTCACCTCACCTCACTCACCTCGCATCGCATCGCATCGCCCCGCTCGCTCCTCGGTCCTGGCACTCACATTCACCGGCCGGGGCATCCGCCATCCCCCCGGGGCGCCGTCGCGGAGTCGGGCCAAGGGCCAAGGCTGGAGCCCGGCCTCGCTGACCTGACAACCCGTTTATGGCGATTGAATGACTTGATGGGGGCAACGCCTTGGAGACGGTTCGTTTGGCGATTGCTTACTAATTTACCCGTTCATACAGGAGGTAAATTTTATTAAGTGGACAAGATTTTTTTTTAATTTTTACCTGTTTATTTATTTTTCTTAATTTAGTCTTCAAAGACCTTAAGGTTTTCACAATTTAAGCAATTTGTCACAAACCCAATCTTAAACGGTTCAATATATCAAATGTCATTGAATATTTAAATGTTATCCATATTGTCCTAATGCAAAGTTGGGTCATCTTATGTCATTACTAGAAGGTTCATCTATACACCGTGTGTCCCAATAGTTCCACTCCCTCCCCCTATTAAATTTTTAACGGGTGCAAATAATTAGATTACCTTCTGGGAAAGTTTAAATGGCCACCAAAAGACGAGTCTTTTAGAATTCAACCCCTCCTACCCCCAAAACGGGGGTTTTGGAGGGCATCTCAAAAATGTGTAATGTGAATTCCCAATTTTTATGCTATTTGTGGATTGGACACGTGTTTTTGAGACTCTTTTATTTTAGCGAATTTCCCATAGGGAATAAGCTATTACCGTAGGTCTCATGGTAAGACCTAAGCCCGGGACCATGTTACTTTTTCGTTTTTAGGTGCCCAGAGACCTAAAATAATAGTCATTAAAATGTATATATATATATATATATATATATATATATACATATACATATACATATATATGTATGTGTCCCTAGGCACGATAACTCTCGTAAAAATGGTCCGATCGACACCAAATTTGGTAGAGATGTGTAATCCTACGTTTATTCGGATGAGTTCGTAAACCAGACATATCGACCTATCGGAAGGGGTATTTTTGGGGGTTTTGTACCCCAAAAATGGATTTTTTTTCATTTTTCATATGTAATTTTTTTTAAATTTCAAATTTTTATTTTGACCATTGGATTTAGCTCAAAAAAACACACAATTTAGCATTTTGAAGCTTTGCTCTATCTCCATTAGTTAACGAGATATTACAAAGTCTAAAGACAGTACGTTGTATTTTGAGGCTCCAATATTAATCTTATGGAGAATAAGGATGTGTTAATATTCCACATGATAACCAATGTTTTTTGGATGAAACTTTGTATTCAGCTTCATTTGGTTGAGATTCATCCATTTATGGTAAAAAATCTTGGTTTTTGTGCTTATCATGGCAGCAAACCTGCATCCTCTTTTCCCATGTTAATCATATGAAGAATAAGCAAACTCTTTTAGCAATGGACAGATATTGATGAAATTTAGTGTATGGCTTCATATGGTCAAAATAATTTTTTCTATGCTAAAAACCTACTTTTAGTGTTCCCCATGGCAGCATACCTGCATAGTCTTTAACTACATTTATCATACGGAGATAAACATTTATTTCCCTATTTATGAGCTTGTGATGATTTTTGGTTAACAGGTTTATCTTATCATAATTAATACTACTAATTTGGAAATTCGCTGAGTACGCAGGTCTGCTGCGACGGGGGTATTTTGACATTTTTCTCTAAACTTAACGGTTAGGGAGCTACAGCCCATTGAAGGTCATTTTATAGTCCAATAAGAATTTATATAACATGGGGCACACTTTAATTGCCTAAATCTTCTAAACCATTTAGTCAAATAAAAATTTATCAAGTATAATAATGTTTTATATTTTAAGATAATTTTCATAATACAAATTTACAAATTTTATTATTTGTCCGCCATATTGAAAATAATTTCATTTATGAGTAGATGACAATTTTACGAGTAAAATGTTCTTAAAATATAATTTTTAGACTTTTTATAAAGGAGTATTTTTTATTTAACTGAATGGTTTAGGGGATATGGGCAAATAAAGTTTTCCCATGTTATGGGACTAAAAATGACATTCAATTAGCTATAGCTCCCTAACTGTTGTTTAGAGAAAAATGTCAAAATATAAAAGAATCTCAAAAACACGTATACAATCAAAAAAAAAAAAAAAAAAAAAAAAAAAAAAAAAAAAAAAAAACATAAAAATCTGGGGTTTAACTTTGAGTTGCCCTCCAAAACACCATTTTGGGGGTGGGGGGTTGAATTTTTTGAAATTCTCAAAGACTTGTTATTTTGGACAAGGAAACTTCCCCATAAGTTAATCAAATTATTTTCACCCGTTAAAATTTTAATTTGGGGGGGGGGGTGTGGGACTTTAGGTATTAATTGGCAGCAAGCATGTTTCGTTTCCCCCTTTTTTTCTCAGCTCGTGTGCATCTTAGGAGAAATCCGTGCATACCGTCAGAAAAGTATAGTCCTGTACATGAGCAGAATCCCATTCTAATTGACATCGGACTCTATGGCCACGCCCACAGGCTTTGAAAGCTACAATGTTAATCTTATGGCGGAGGGAGGATTGATTGAATCATTACACAGTTGTTGTAAAAAGAACTGCTAGAAAATCCTTTTAAACTTAAACTGATATTTTGGTCGAATTGCGATCAGGAGGCTATCTCTAGTCTATTTCAAATCCTTTTGGTGGCATTAGTTTCCTATCCCTATTTTCTCATTGATAAAGGGGTTGCTGTTTGAAAAAAAAAAGCTACCCATAACAATCCCTGTTTTGGTGGTGAGGTTTATATTTCAAAATTGCTCCATAAAGTGCTTCACATTACCCTAGATATGTGTATCGAGGATCATTTTAATAATGTATAGCTGTTACACAGTTGGTAAGGGTGTTTGGCCGCGAGCCTAGCCTGGAGACAGAAGCAGTAGTTCCCCGGACTCAGCTACGAGACGGCAATGACGCTTTACACAATATCCTATACTCTAATATGAGTAAGATATATTTTTACGTATGTATGATTGCATACGGATATAAAAAACAGCTCGAACGATTTCCTCCAAACGTTGCAATAACTTAGTTCTGGGATAAAAATAATATACATACAGGTCTCCAACAGGAAAAATGTTTAATGTCCTTATAATCTTCAAAATGAAATTAAAATTAAAATGTTGATTTCTCATAATAACAACATAGGGAAGATTTTTTATTTGCTCTGGAAGCACTACATGCTAACCCGCAGTGGCGGATCCAAGGGGGGGGCTAAGGGGGCTATAGCCCCCCCCCCCCTTGGCGGCCAAGGAGGGGCGCCGCGACGGCCCGGAGCGGGCGCCGGCCCGTGTCGGGCGCAGGCCGGGTGATGGGGCGCCGGCAAACCAGCGCACGTTTTTCCGATATTCTTCAATGTAAACTACTTTGTGTCTGTTATGCACACTGTGAAATAAAAACATCACCCCTAAAAATATTTGTTCTTAAAAATGATATTATAATGTCCTTTTCTGGTAATTCAACTAGACGACACTGTCATTTTAGTGTCTCTATTGGTACGCAATCTAAATCGGTGGGGCACCAATTCTGAGGCTTCCAGAGTCCCTCTGTGTGTGTATACCGAGTCTTCGTATAGTTACGAGGCGGAGATGGGGAGTGACGTATTCCATCCTCGAGTTTAAGGGCCCTTTTAGATCGCGTCGAGCGACGCCGCGAGGGCTTGCGCCCGCCGCGTGTCGCTCGAATCGCTGTATACCTTATTGGATGACGCGCGACAGACGACCGTCAGGCGCCGGGTATAAATGCTCCTATCTAGTGGTGGAAGTGGTGGAGGGAGGCGAAGGGGAATCAAAATTACAACTAGATGTTGTATTTAATGTTTGGTTGCATTGCCCGCGCAAACTTTTCCTGTCACAACACGAAATCAAGAACAACAGACAGTGCAGAGCAAAACGCAATGCTGTATGTGTAATGTCTGATAAACCCTTTGTGATGACTACCTATTGATTCAAACGAGATCACTTAATTAATTATTAAGATTCATTATAATAAATAAAGTAGTTCTAAAGAAGGTTATGTCTGAAAAAATAAGACTGAGGTTCATTCTAAAGAAAATGATAATATGATTAAATAAAAGACGACGAAAAGCAGTCTAAATTTACGTTCAAGTTTTTATCAAAGCCAGAACCGTGTAGATTATTTGAACCTGGAGAAAACCATCAACTGGAGTTAAAATTCGTTAAAATAATTACTAATTCAAATAGCAATCATAAATTTTTGCAAAAGTAGGCTACTTATAAATTAATTATAGTATATATCGGCACTCGATCCCTACTAACAAAAAAGTATATTATTAGGGCCTATACTCAAATATTATTGATGAGGTATATTTGTATTATGTCTATACAGGGTGTAAAAAAAGTCTGTCCCCCCCCCCCTTTAATTTTTTTATTTGTTGAGATAAACAAATATCGTTTGGGGGGTGATAGTAACTTAACACAAAGTACCTTTTGACGTTATCAATAATTTTTAGTCTTGCCAGGGGGACGGCCCACCAGGAGTCAGAAGAAAATCTTAAATGTAAGCATAGGTTGATATGTACATCAAATGAAAGGTCTCACTTAGTAGAGTACAATGCCGCAAACTAGACTTAAAAAGGTTGACCCGGACAGAAATGGTAGGCGTTCAAAGTTTCCATTAAAATCATATGGGTAAAAATTAAAAATGCAATAACTTTCTTAATACTCAACCTTTTGACGTCTGGTTTGCGGCTAATAACTCCTAATGCATAGACGTTTAAAATTATGTATGTTGTGACAAAAGCCGAAGCATATCTCTGTAAGACTTCATTGGGGGACGTCCCATAGAGGATGTTTAAATTAAAAATTCCTTAGCCTCTGTCACATCATACATCATTTTAAACGTCTTTGCATTAGCCGCAAACCAGACGTCAAAAGGTTGAGTATTAAGAAAGTTATTGCATTTTTAATTTTTACCCATATGATTTTAATGGAAACTTTGAACGCCTACCATTTCTGTCCGGGTCATCCTTTTTAAGTCTAGTTTGCGGCATTGTACTCTGCTAAGTGAGACCTTTCATTTGATGTACATATCAACCTATGCTTACATTTAATATTTTCTTCTGACTCCTGGTGGGCCGTCCCCCTGGCAAGACTAAAAATTATTGATAACGTCAAAAGGTACTTTGTGTTAAGTTACCATCACCCCCCAAACGATATTTGTTTATCTCAACAAATAAAAAAATTAAAGGGGGGGACAGACTTTTTTTACACCCTGTATGTATGTACACACGGATATCGAGAAAGGCTCCAACGATTTTCTTCAAACTTTTCAAATAAAGCACTTCTGGGATAAAAATGATAAGGCCTATATTTACAGGTTTCCATGTCAGGAAAGTCTTCTTTCGGGTACTTGTCTATTGTTATATGACATTAGCCAGCTATTTTTTTTATGTTATTTTGATCTGCAGTATTAAAGACCACATAAATTGAAAAAAGACTATTTACTGAGCATTGTGTAAAATTTCACTTTTTTAAGTCTTACTGTTTTTTGGTTCTACATCCTTAAAGTTAGAAATGGCACCGATGATCGCGGTGAACGCATTTCCGCCCGTGGCCTGACACCGGGCCTGCTACAAGTACTCAGCCAAGTTTACAATGCGCTGCGACGATTAGGTTATGTTTGTTAGTGATATATAGGTCAGAAATACTTTCACTAACTCAAAACAAATCACACGGTAGTGATAAGTCATACATAAGACCGACTAGACAGCTAGAACTAACCCAGCGTCACAGCCTTCAGCGGAGATGTGTTTGCCACGATCATCGGTGACATGGCTGACTTTAAACAAGCCCAACTCAAAAACAGTAAAACTTAGAAACGTGTAATTTTCACACGATGTTCAGTAAATAGTCTTCTTTCAATAGATGTGTTTTTAAGGCCGCACTTCGAATAACATAAAAATTAGTTAGCTTAGTAAGTAAAATTAAGTTCTTTCCCCTACCATTACGTTAATTACGTTAATTAACGTAACAACGTTACGTGCTTAATTACGTTGCATAACGTTACGTTGTTAATTAACGTAATTTACGGTAATTAACAATGGTCTTATAAAGTAAAAACTAAAAAAAAGAAATAATGAAGGCTTAAATTGTTTAGATAAATAAAAGTAAAGTAAATAGATAATACAACTAAGCACTTTTTAGAGTTGCAATTGAATTTAAAACTTGAAATAGTAACAATAATGAAATCATCTGTTAACAAAAAAATTAGAACATCTGATCCGACAATAAATAAACCAGAGTGCAGCATTGGCAACGGTAGTCCTACATTAAAACAGTCTGAAAGGCCGAGTCTCATCACTTGGTGCCGACGCACGTGATTTTATTATACCATAATGGCCAGTTTTTATTCATTGAAATGTAGGTACCGAGTCCGTGTTGGAGTCTGTGTCTCTATTTAATTTTAATACTACGACAACTTTACTATTGAAGGATTAATGTAATTGTAACTGTAAACACATAATGGGTCAAAAAGACCCAAAACCATTTATTTACCAACATTACCAACATTAGTTTGTTTTGTTTGTTCTTAACCATTTAATTCCTGCTAAGTTTTGAAAACGATGTATTTAATCGAAATATAAACTTTTATAGCTGGTAAATGTTTTCTCTTGTTTGATTATGTTGAATATAATATATATCTATATATATATCTATGTGTCCGTGGTACTAATAACTTTTGAAGGGGACCTCCGATTTTGATAAAATTTGGTATGAAGGTGTAAGACTAGTTCTATTTTCATGAGTTCGCGAACCAGCATGATCGGATTATGGGAACAAGGTTTTATGGGGTTTCAAAGGGGTCAAAAATGGGTTTTTTGCATTTTTGGAGCATAATTTTCAAAATTTAACAATTTTAACTGAAACCTTTTAAAAGAGCTTAAAAAAACAAATAATGTAGTATTTTGAATTTTTAACATAGCTTAACAGGTTACGGAGAAAAGCCTAAAATAGGTTTTCCATGTTAATCTTATGGGAAATCAACAAAACCCTGTATCTCGCTTATTTATTGGAATAACTTGATCAAATTTGGTATATACATTCACTTGGTAGGGTTCAACTGATATTTGCTTACAACACCCATATGGCGGCAAACCTACGTACTCACCCCTATGGGGTTTATGGGGAAAATGAAAAGAACACCATAACTTGATAATATTTGGTATGTACATTCACTAGGTAGGATTTAATTGATATTTGTCTACAACGCACATATGGCAGCAAACCTACATAGGCTATTCACCCCCATGGGGTTTATGGGGAAAATTAAAAAGTTCCAAATATTGATACAGTTTGACATTTACCTAACGTAACTATTACACATAACAAAACTAACATTTTCTAACAACATCCCAAGGCAGCAAACCTAGATTCCCATTCCTATGGTGTTTATGGGGCAAATACAATATCTCAAGATCGTTTGGAAATTCGCTGAGTACGCAGGTCTGCTGCGACGGGGGTATTTAGCGAATTTCCCTATAGGGAATATGCTATTACGGTAGTAGCCATGGTAAGACCTAAGCCCGGGACCACTTTACTTTTTCATTTTGAGGTCCCCAGAAGCCAAAAACACCGTTCGTTCATTTTCATATATATATATATATATATATATATATATATATATATATATATATATATATATATATGTATGTAAGTAGATAAAGTCATGTCACTTCTAGGACAAAAAGGGAGGTATATGAGAGTTAAGCCAAATAAGTGAATTTTGCTATGAAAACTGCAAAAATCAATACATTATTTGTGATATTTTTTCAAAACTAATAGGGTTTTATGTAAATTTCAGTGAAAAAACTAATTTAAAAACAAGTGAAAATATGCTATAAAATTAGGTATAAAACAGAATATTTTATTCAAATTTAACCAAAACAGTTTCTTTATCATCAAATGTTTTAATGTCTGTAATAACCAAATTTAAATCCTTTTTATTTAATTCTTTAACAGTCTTATCATCAATAATACTAGTAAATCTTTTTGGTAAATGAACTTTGCAATCTTCTAATTCAACAATTATTGTGGGTCCAAATTTATCTTTCATTTTTTCAAATTTTTCAATCTTATATCTTTTATTCAAATCTAAACTCTTTAATGACTTATATTCTTTAAATCTTAATTCTCCAACATTATTAATTTCTTCTAACTGATCCATTTAGATAGTGAAAATTATAGATAATCTATCACACACTAGTGTGTGATAGATGATCTATGAATCTTAAAAACTTATTGTCATATTCAGGTTTTATACAAAAATCCATTTCCAGTAATTTAAAAATCATTGGTAACAATTTCTTAAATGATACATTTCCATTTGTAAAACTTAAATATTTATTAAAAATTTTGGTTATATTTTCCTTGTCTTTGAGGCTTAATTCAAAATCAATATTGTATATTTTGTTTAAGAATTGATAATAAAAAACCCAATTGGTATATTTCCTTTCTTTTAAAAATAGTTTCACACTCTTAGGTGTTATTTCAAAACTGTTATTTAAAAGACATAATGCATAAAGCTCATTAATTAATTGTTTAGTGTGATATGGTAAAAAATGGTTAAATTTTAGTAGAATATTTTTTAGATGTTTATTTTTATTACTTCTCTTATCTATCTCTTTTTCAACAATAATTGTTTTACAACTGTTACAACCAATATACTTTCCAATATTGGTAAAATTACCTAAACTATTACATCTATTGCATCTATTCATTTATATATAAAAACTTTTATTAATAAATGGAAGAACCAATTCATTGTCACAAATGTAAGAAAAAGACTAAAAATATTAATCCACAAATTGTTAAAATGAAAAATGGATTGTTTAGAATAGCAACTAAATGCTCAATTTGTAAAACTAATAAGAGTAAAATTATTAAAAAGGAGGTTAAACCAATTATTAAAAAAGAACTAAATGAAAGAGATCAAGTGATAGAAGCAAAAGAGATTCATGCTCCAGTTAGAAAGAATTTTCCAAAAAGAAAAATTATTACACTTGGAATTGATGATTTATTGGCAGCTGATTTAGTTATAATGAAGAATTATGAAGATAATGGTTATAAATACATGTTGAATGTGATTGATACATTTTCCAAATATGTTTGGTCAAAACCATTAAAGAAAAAAGATGGTAAAAATGTATCCAAGGCTTTTGAAGAAATAACTAAAGATGCAATTAAAATTGGTCATAAACCACCTAATCTTTTGCATACAGATAAAGGTCTAGAATTTATTAACAAAGAATTTAAAGAACTATTAAATAGATATAATATTAAACTATATCATACTGAAAATGAAGAAAAATCAAGTATAATTGAAAGATATAATAGAACTCAAAAAGAAAAAATGAAAGTACATTTTGAAATATATAAAAGTTGGATTACCAAAAATAGTAAAAGAATACAATAATTCATATCATTCAACAATAAAAATGAAACCCATTGATGTTAAAAAGAATAATGAAACAGAATTATTAAACACTGTTTTTAAGTATGAACCACCAAAAATTGTAACAAAATCAAAATTTAAGATAAATGATAGGGGTAGGATAGCAAATAAAAAGTCTACATTTTCAAGCAAATTTAAAAATAATTGGTCAAGAGAAATATTTGTTATTTCCAAAATTAATAATACAGATCCTGTTACATATAATATAAAAGATTTAAATAATGAAGATATAATTGGTAATTTTTATGACTATGAATTAAAGAAAACTGAAATTGTTTAGAAGAAGGTGAATCTGTTAAAAGATAATTTAGACAAATCATGAAAAGATGGTTAAAAGTAAGGTAAAGTTAATATCATCATTTTATAAAATTGTTTAATAAATATTTTCTCTTAATAAATGGAATCAAGAAACAAATCAATTACTTGCCCTTATTGTGATAAAACTGTACTATCTAATAATTATGCTAGACATTATAACTCTAAGAAGCATTTAGAAAATAAAAACAAATATGATATTGAAGTTGATAGTTTAAAAACATGGTGTAGAAATAATAATATTTATAATTACAAGAGTAAAAACCTAGATCAATTAAAAGAAATTAAAAACACATATGATCCTACAAACTATTCCCTATTTATTAATGAAAAATTAAAAGAAATTGCCAACAAATCATCTGTTAGGAACTATGAAAATTTGGATAGAAATGACCTGATTAAAAGATTAAATGCAATTAAGGAAAATCCTAATAATATTAAATATAGATCATTAAAATTTATTCAAGACTTGGCTATTAAAAATGGTATTAAAATTGAAGATCAAACTAGAAAAGAACTGATTGGATTGTTAAATGATTATTTTAAAAATAAACCAATTCCCAAAGAAAATGTAATAAATATTGAAGAAACATCATCATTAAAAGGTTACTTTCAAGAATATGTTTTAACAAATTTAAATGATAATTTAGACATATCTGATTATTTAAAATCACATAGAGATGATATTAAAAAATTGATTCAAAAACAAGAATTTAAAAATATTAGAGGTCAATTGGCATTAGTTTGTGAATATGAAAGAAAACTGGTAAGTGGTGAATATCAAACAAATAAAATGTATTTTGGTTTAAGAAGCAATGATATATTAAATGTTGATGATTTTATTGATGAACAGTTTAAAAAGCTAATTTTAAGAGAAAACTTAAATCAACCTAGCTCTGGATCTGGTTGGACATTGAAAAGATGTGTTGAGTTGAATCTAAAATTATCAAAAAATAACTCATTAAATGCTGGTTCATATGTTGAATTGCCAAGTGAAATAAACAATAAAAAATGTTGTATAAATTTTAAAAATAAAGATGAGCATTGTTTTATATATGCAATCAGATGTGCAATTGATAAATATGAAAATAAAAAAATAGATCATCCAGAGAGAGTGAACCATTATCAACATTATATTACTAATGAAATTTTTAAGGGTTTTGATTATCCAATGACATTAAAAGATATAAAAGTGTTTGAAAAGAGATCTTTTGATGTAAAATATAACTATCCATCCATGTCAATCAATGTATATAGAATAGATGAAGATAGTAAAACTGTTCCATTACAAATATCTGAAAATTATGATGCACAGTTAGATACTGATTTGTTATATCATAAGAATGAAGATAATTCACATTACATATTGATAACTGATTTAAGTAAGTTGGTTTCTACTCAAATAACACAAAAAAACAGACATAAGAAATATGTTTGTAGGAGATGTTTAACACACTTCTATAAAAATGAAGACTTGAATAATCATTTATTAATTTGTAAATCATTAGAACCATGTAGACCTATAATGCCATATCCTGGTCAAACAGTTCAATTTACCAATTATTTTTAAAAGTTTGAACATCCTTATGTAATTTATATGGATTTTGAAAGTATTTTGAAAAAGATAGATACATGCAAAAGTAATCCAAACCACTCATATACAAATAAAATTAAAAAACACATTCCTTATGGATTTACAATTTACCTAGTTTCTAGAGTGACTAATAAAATGTATAAGCCCATTTGTTATAGAGCAAAAACTGAAGAAGAATTGAAAGATGTACCAAATAAATTATTTAAATATTTAGATAAAATTGGAAAGTATATAGCTGTGAAATACAATTCGCAAAATGCTAAAGAGATGAGTTTAACTGATGAAGAAGAAAGATTATATCAGGAATCTAATGTATGTCATATATGTGAAGAAAAAGGATTTAATTATAATGAATACACATTGAAAGTAAGAGATCATTGTCATTTATCTGGAAAATTCAGAGGAGCAGCTCATTTAGTATGCAATGTAAATCTTAAACACCCTCAAAATATTCCAGTATTCTGCCATAATAGTTCAAACTATGATACACATTTGTTTATAAAAGAATTAGCTAAGAAATATGGTAAAATTGATTTGATTGCCAATACAGATGAAAAATATATTAATTATACAATCAATTCTGGATATGGATATGAATTTGAAGATGAAAAACCTAGAAAATTTGTAAAATTCTCATTTGTAGATACATTTAGGTTCATGGCTTCATCAATTGACAAGCTGGCTAAAAATCTTAAGGAGTTTAAACATTTAAATGAATATATAAAGAACATGGATATAATTGAAAAAGATAATGAAACATTTGAAATATTATCTTCTAAAGGCATATTTCCATATGAATTCATAGATGATATTGAAAAATTAAATTATGATAAAGTATTAGATAAATCACAGTTTTATAGCTCTTTAACAGGTGATAATATAAGTGATGATGATTATAAACATTATTTGAGAGTTTGGAACAAATTAAAAGTTAAAACATTAGGAAATTATTCTGATTTGTATAATATTCAAGATGTAATGTTATTAGCTGATATATTTGAAAATTTTAGATCAGTTTGTTTAAAGAATTATCAATTGGATTCTGCACATTATTTAACATCACCATCATTAGCTTGGGACTCTATGTTAAAATTAACAAAAATAGATTTAGAATTGATTAGTGATTATGACATGTACTTGATGATTGAAAAAGGAATTAGAGGTGGAATATCTCAGTGTGTTACAAGATATTGTAAAGCAAATAATAAATATACTAAAAACTATGATAACACTAAATCTGAAAATTATATGTTATATGTAGATGCAAATAATTTGTATGGATGGGCCTTGAGTCAAAAATTACCTTATAAAGACATTAAATGGGTTAACCCTAATGTATACACGATTGAAGAATGGAAAGAAACAATATTAGAGTTAGATGAAAATGCTGATTATGGTTATATACTAGATGTTGATTTAGAATATCCAATTGAACTACATGATGAACATAGAGATTTACCATTAGCTCCTGAACATCATAACAATAAGTTATGTACAACATTATTTGATAAAAAAGACTATGTGGTTCATTCAAGAAACCTAAAATATTATTTAATAAAAGGATTAAAGTTAAAAAGAGTTAATAGAGTAATTGCATTTGATCAAGATGATTATATGAAAAAGTATATTGAATTAAATACAAAACTAAGAGCACAATCAAAATCAGATTTTGAAAAAGACTTTTTTAAGCTAATGAATAATTCAGTTTTTGGCAAAACAATGGAAAATGTAAGAAATAGATGTGATATAAAATTAGGTAATGAAGAATACTCATTGAAACAAGCTAAAAGACCAAATTTTAAAACATTTAGTATATTTGATAAAGACTGTATTGCTTCTCATATGATTAAAGAAAAGGTAAAATTTGATAAACCAATTTACATAGGGTTTTCAGTACTTGATTTATCAAAATTACACATGTACCAATTCTATTATGAAAAGTTGAAAAGGTTTGATCCAAATGTAAAATTGTTGTACATGGATACTGACAGTTATTTTGTAGAGTTAAAGAAAGACCCTTATAAAATTATTAAAGAAAATATTGATGAATTTGATACAAGTGATTATAAAAAAGATCATGAATGTTATAGTGAAAAGAATAAAAAAGTAATTGGAAAATTCAAAGATGAACTGAATGGTGAAATTTTAGAAGAGTACTGTGGTTTGAGGTCAAAATTGTATAGTTATGAATATGATAATAAAAATCCAGTAAAATGTAAAGGAATCAAGAAAAGTGTTGTTAATAAAACAATACATATGAATGATTTTAAGAAATGTTTATTTGAAAATAAAGAACAATTTAGAGAAATGACATGTATTAGAAGCTATAAACATGAGTTATATACAGTAATAATAAACAAATTAGCATTGAGTAATAAGGATGATAAAAGATATGTATGTGAAAATAGAATTGATACATTACCTTGGGGGCATAAAGATTTAAGAATGTAAATTTAATAATGTTTAGCTTTTTCTATATTTAGTCTTGAAATTTCGAATATTAGTTCTGAATCACTTAAACTGGTTTTAAAATGATTACCATTATAAATAATATTCAAAGACTCTTTCATTTGATTATACAGGTTTATGCTATTAGGATCATTTAGCTTTAACAAAATTTCTAATTCAGGATAGTCATTTTCTAACTCTGCTAGTCTGTGTTTAATTTTTCGTTTTTGAGCTCTTATAACATAATATGGATATTCCCATAAATGATTTTTCTTTATTAATACAAATTCATGTAGTTTATTTGAATCAAAATCCTTACATATTACATAATATTTCATATTATTTATAAGTTTATCTTGATTTTCTATAATTTTATCTTTAATTTTTAATTTTTCCTTAAACTCAATTGCTAATTGATTTTTAATTTTATATTCACCAGATTTTCTAATTGAAGGTAAAACTTCTTTTGTAACCCATTTTTTTAATAGTTTAGCTTCTTCTTTTTTAGATTTTAAAATTAAAGAATATAAACCAGATTCATTAATAAAAATTGTATTTTTTTCATTATATGTTAGACCCGCCATTTTGGCGGGTCTTATTTTTTTGTAAAAACATTTATCATCATTATCAACATGATTTCTAATTGCTTTGTTTGTATCAATATATTCTAAAATATCACATATGTCTTTGCCTCTAAACCAAGGATTATTTTTATTATCCAAAATAACCAAAACCTCTTTATTGTTGAACATAAATTTACTGTTGATTATATTAATAATGGTTTCCATTTATTACAAAAATTATTTTATTAAGAAAAATCATTTTTTGAATAAATTAGCTTTTTCTGTTTTGGAAGACAAAACTAGTGAGTATAAACCACTTTCATTAATGAAAATAGTATGATTCTGAATATTTAATTGTGGCGTCTGAGAGACGCCACAATTTTATCATCATTATCAACAAATTTTCAATCTCAAATACACAATACTCTTAACATTTTCATTATTTATTAAATTTCCCTTACAATCTTGGATAGATATGGCAATATTTTGAATTTTATTAATATTTTTTAAAGGAACATAATCAATTTCATTTGGTTTTTCACTAATTTTTGATCCATACTCAACATTTGGAAAGAATGAATATAAAATTTCAGATTCTTTGTGTAAATGTGAATGATCGTTATGATTTTCAAAACTAGGTTCAACTAAATTACAATGAATTTCAATAACATCAAAAGGTCTTAGTTTTGGTAATTTAATTCCTTTTATTAAAGTATTTGCTTCAATTGTTTCATTTTTTAAACCTAATAGATTAATTATAACAGCTGTTACTATAATTTTAACAGGTGATTTTATTATAATAAAAGGACCATCATTTTTTAATGTAAACTCATTTTCATTAAATTGACTATATTTTGTTTTAAAATCTGCTAAACTCTCTGAAAATATATTTTTTATATCTTCTAATGAATAATATCCTTTCTTTATATCAAAATTTTGCTCAATTGTTTTATCTCCATCTTTAACACTTAAACCAAATGCATTTTTATAATCATTTGGTACATTAGGTATGAAATTATCTGAATAAAATCCACAGAGACCAATGCTATAACTACCATCCAAATGAATAGGATGTTCTAATCTTAGTTCAAACTTTGATGAATAACCTGCAATTTTAAATAACTTCATCTTATTTAAATGGAGAAATTTTTAAAAGAGAAGGATAAGATAAAACTTGAAACATATGATGAAAAATGTATAAAATACCAACCATTACGGTTATTAATTATAGGATCAAGTGGATCAGGAAAAACTACATTATTATTAAATTTTATTTATAAAAGATTAATACCCTACACAAATTTATATGTTTTTAGTAAATCATTAGAACAACCAGCTTATCAAAAATTACAAGAAAGGTTTAAAAATGTTGAGCATGAAATTAATAAACCAATATCAAATTTCTTTAACTCTTGTGAAGATATTGTACCATTAAGTGAATGTAAACAAAATTCATTGATTGTTTTTGATGACTGTATTTTAGAAAATCAAGATAGAATTAAAGAATATTTTGTAATGGGAAGACATAAAAATATATCATGTATTTATCTTTCTCAGTGTTATTCAAGAGTTGATATTCAATTAATCAGAAATAATTTAAATATGTTGTGTATTTTTAAACAGAATGAGCATTACCTGAAAAGAATATATAACAATTATGTTGGATCTGACATGCCATTTAATAAATTTAAAGATATTTGTAATGATTGTTGGAAAGAAAACTATGGATTTCTAACTATAAATCTGTTATTTAAACCAAATGAAGGAAAATATATGAATAAGTTTTCAGATATATATTTTTCAATATAAATGATGGCTTGTTGCATGATTGATAGTATTATTGATAAAACATTTGTTTTATTAGTATTATTTTTGTCTTTGGTATTTATATATTTAATGAAAATTTCTGAAATAAAATGATAACATGATTCATGTTTTTCTTTGTTTTAAATGGATGAAATATCAGTTGATAGAGCAAAAAAATTGGATGAAATTGAAAAAAAGTTAATCAAAGAGTTTAAACAACAGATTAAAATTGAGGAAGATTATGAAAAAATTAAACAAAAAGCATTTGAACCCATAACATCAGCTATTAGTAAAGTTGAGGACAAGATTGGTGATGTATTAAATGAAAATAAAAATTTAATGGAGTTAGTACCTGTTGTTAATAAATTTGCAAATATATCAATTCCTAAATCTGAAGAAGAAACATTTATACAACCAATTCAAGATAATTTACCATCAATGCCTAAATCTGAAGAAGAATTTAGAGTACCAATTCAAGATGCATTACCATCAAGTACACCATTTAGAAGAGGTATTCAAGAAGAATCAACTTTTATTGATCCAAATGTTGTTTCACCTCAAACACTAAATAGAATCATTGGTCCAATTGCACAAAAATATTTACCAAGAACCAAGGATAACAGGTTTGGTTTGTATTGGGATAAACATAAAAAATCATTTATGATTGGTGATAAAATAGCAGTTATTGATAATGATGATTTGATTATTGATGGTAAAAAATATGATGGTACCTATGGTTTATGGAGATTATTGACATATAAAGATAAACCAGATGAAATTTTATATAATCAAGATGATCTTAATAAGTATTCAAAGATTTTATGGGAAACTAATTCTATTTATAAAAATAATGATCCAAGTACTAGAAAACCAAAATCCAGTAGAGGTAATAAATATATGTATTTGATTAAATATATTTGGGATTCAAAAGGACAGATAGAAGGTTCTGGTATTAGAAAATATACTGAGAATCCAATTGAATATAGATTTATAGATGATTTAAATAAATTAGATAATATTATTAATTATATATATGCACAAGAAAAAGCTGGTAATAATAATTTTTTAAATGAAAAGAGAGCAATTAAAGATTTTATATCAAATAAATTAGATGAATTAATCAAAAAATCTGAAGGAATTAAGTATTTAAAAAGAATTTTGGCAAATATTTCATCAGCATTATTAAAAGATGGATCAGGTATTTTAAATGATGTTATAAATAATTTACCTTTTGAATTACATGTACCTGGTTATCAATATCTAGGGCCTGGAACTAAATTAAATAAAAGAATTAAAAGAAGTGATCCTGGAATAAATGATTTAGATAGAGCAGCTAGAGAGCATGATATATTTTATAGGGACCATAAGGATACTGAATCAAGAAATGAAATTGCTGATAAAATTTTACAAGACAAAGCTTGGGAAATAGCTAAATCAAGTGATCATGATATTGGTGAAAGATTAGTTGCATTACCAACATCAGGAGCTATGTGGTTAAAAAGGAAATTAGGTATGGGTTTAGAGATTGGATTAAAATTTTAACCTTTATAAATGGAGAAAGTAAATGTAAATTTAACTGATTATCAAAAATCTAAAATTAAATCTGCTTTTAAGAATAGCAGAGATTTAACAATTCAGTTTGAAATAAATCAATTTAAAAATGGTAATGATGTGTTGTTATTAACTAAAAGACAACTAAATAAATTAGAAAAGCATAAAAAATTATATACTGGATTGAGACTTAAGTTTTCTTACAATCAACTGAAACAAATAAAAGATGGTGGTTTATTAAATGAAATTTTAAATGTTGCTGATTATATTCCTGGTGTAAATAGTGTAACACCAAAAGTAAGAAAAGGAGCAAAAATAGTAAAAGAAAATGTTATTCCAAAATTTAGAGATTTTATTAATTGGCTAGATCAAGAGTTAGCAAATGTACAAGGATCAGGCTTGGATGAAAACACATTAAAATATATTTAAAAAAATTTTCAAACCACTAACATTAGGTGAATTAGAAAATTTATGTAAAAATATAAAATATTTTAGAGGTGTTTTTATGAGAGATATGCTTCCTAAAAATGTTGACAAATTTGAATGTGGTATAGTTAATTTGGATTCTTTTTCTGGTAATGGAACTCATTGGATATGTTATTATAAAAAAGATAAAATTAAATATTACTTTGATTCTTATGGGAATATTGTTGATAAACCACCAGTTGAATTAGTTAAATATTTAGGAAAAGATAATATATTTTATAATGATAGTCAAATTCAAAATTATAATGATCCTCCTATATGTGGTCATTTATGTGTTTATGTATTGAATGAGTTGAATAAAAAAGAGACATTTGATCATATAATTACTAAATTAACTATTAATAAATATGGATTCTCTAAATATATTTGATTTGTTTGGAAGGCAGAAAAAATGTCAAAATGAAATAAAAAAAGATTATGTTGATTCAAAAATTAATTCCTTTATAAGTAATTTTGGTGAAGAATTTAAACATCATATTAGAAAAACAAGCAATTTGGTTAATGCCATTACTTTATCCAAAAAATATTTAAGTGTTAATTCTAGAAGAATTGTTAATGTCAAACCCAGTATTAATGATTATGATGTTGTTATAAAATCAGAATTAAATGAAGTTTTGAATTCTATTATAAAAGTTGGAAATGATCATTCAAAAACTAAAAAAGAAATAAGTGAATTGGTTAAATCAGTATCTAATCTTAAAAATTATGTTAAAAATTTAGAAAAAAGACTTACTGATGAATTAAAAGTGCTTTTTGCTGGAGTTCAAAATGAATTAAAAAGTATTGATTATGAATTAGATCACTTAAGACATAAATAATTTTTACTTAATAAATGGAGTTAATTTATTGTCTAAAATGTAAACAAAAAACTGATTCTAAAGACACTCAGATAGTAAAATTGAAAAATAAAAATATAATCAAAGCAAAATGTTGCATATGTAATTCAAATAAAAGTTGTTTTACAAAAAATTCTTACTAATAAATGGCTCTGTATAATTCATTTGATCTTTTTATTATTAGAAA
This sequence comes from Neoaliturus tenellus, assembly GCA_030545055.2. Classification (NCBI taxonomy): domain Eukaryota; kingdom Metazoa; phylum Arthropoda; class Insecta; order Hemiptera; family Cicadellidae; genus Neoaliturus; species Neoaliturus tenellus. The sequence goes on from CM061533.1 coordinate 99,347,928, forward strand.
CCAATTTCAACTAACTAATGAAGATTGGGATATTATTTCAGAAAAATATGAATTAAATGATGAAATGATCAGGCTGTTTCAAAATAAGTTAAATTGGGAAAAGATTTCTAAATATCAAACATTAAGTGAAAATATAATTAAAGAATACATAAACTATCAGTTAAAAGATCATATTAATTTGATTTGTAAGTACCAGATATTATCACAAGAATGTATTGAAGAATACAAGTATATATTGGATTGGGAGTTACTTATTGAAAATCAAAACTTATCTAATAAATTTATTATGGATCATGTTGATTAAATTAAGTTTTATAAAGATAAAATTGGTTATGATAAAATTGATTAAATATTCATAAATAAAATTACAACATTTTTACTTGTTTTAAAAAACCTTTTTTCACAATTTTTTCTTTAATAAATGGCCTATGAAATTGAAAGGGCTGAATTCAAAAATTTTTATCCATTATCTAAACTACATTTAAATGAACCTAACAAAAAAACTGTATTTATTATTGATTTTGGAGATGGTTTTTGCACATCTAAATTTCAATTTTACATTTCAGGGAAATTACAAAAATCTGATGGTACAGACTATAATGCCACAGATAATGTAAAACTAATAGATAATTTTGTACCATTCTTATTTTCAAAAATAGAAGTTAGAAAACATAATAAATTGATTGATGAAATTGAATATCCAGGACAATTAAGTACAATTAAAAGTACAATTACTTATTCAAAAACAGAATCAGTGTCTAACATTTGTAATGGATTTGAATCAGATTTTAAAAAAGGATTTGAAGCTGTGGGCAATCTCTCACATTTTGGATTAGGGTTCTTTGAAAATGTTAATATACCAATATATAAAGGAGGATTCAACATATGTTTTGTTAGGTGTGAAGATAATGATGCAATTTTCAGATGGAAAAGTAAAAAGGCTGATGGAACTTATGATAATGCTACATTACCTGATGCTGGAAAAATAATTATTGATGATTTTTACATTAGAGTTCCAATAATTGACTATAAAACCACTAGTAAAATTCAATACATTAATGAAATAACTAAAAAAGAAAAAATACCATTTCACTTTAATCATTGGCAATGTATTGAACAAAAAAATATAACTGGAAAAACATTTAGTTTTGATATAACAAATATTTATAGAAATATTTATAATCCAAAATTTATAATAATTGGTTTTCAAAAAGGTAGATCCAATGATCAGTTACATGATACTTCCAAATTTGATAGTATGTATGTAAAAAATATTAGAGTAAAATTAAATGGTCATTACTATCCTGATGAATTAATGAATCTAAATATTAATAATGAGAAATTTAGAATAATGTATCAAATGTATCAAGATTATAAAAAGGTTTATTATAACAGCAATGAAATGTACTATAATCCAAAAGAATTTCTTGAAAATAGACCATTATACGTAATTGATACTACAAAAACTCCTGTCAATATTTCTGGTTCAAAGAATGATATATTAATAAATATGGATTTTGATTATGATATAACTGCTACTAGTAAAGCCAATTGCTATGTTGTTGTTGTATCTGAAAAATTATTAGAGTATAATGTGATAAAAAATGATATTACTGAAATAAAATAGTTATAATCATTTTAAAATTTCATTTAAAAATATTGGTTTATACAAAAGTTTGATTTTCAAGGTTGCTGGAAGTAAATATAAGTTTGATAAAATAATTAATACTTACCTTAGAGGCATACCATATCAAATTTCATAAATATATCTTAAAAACAAGATATTAAGGTTTGATATTTATGGTCAATTACCCCAAAACATGAAAATTTACTTAAATCAATTGATTAAACATTAAAGTAACTCTTTACCAAAAATTCAGAATCATTTGATAATTTTAGAATTTTTAAAAGTAATATTTAAAATAAGGGGTTAAACTACCCCTAACATAAGTCAAAACATTATTTAATAATTAATAAGAATGTGTACCAAAATTAATAAAAATTGGTGGAAAAGAATTGAAAATATATCACTTTAAGGTTTTGATACCATATTTGTACCATAATTTCATTTGGTATAGGAAAATAAAACTCTCATCTTTAAACAACTTTCATTTATTTTACACACATGAATCAGAAATACATTTGAAGCCTGCATGCCATGCATGCTAACCTTGGTTCCACAATATTATTTCATATGAGAGTGTGCATTTGATGCACGCTGTCCTTGAACTCAGCTGTTGGTTACACAATCTAACTTTCAAACCAAAACAACTGACAACTGTCTGATTCAGAAGTGTTGGTCCAACCAATGCTTTTCCCATTTCAGAGAAATTTTGTTGGGACTTTTCCCTCAAAAGGATAGCACTGTTTTTAACTCTAAAATGTAGCATACTCATCTTCTTGCAATGAGAGACTCAACAAAACATCACAAATGAGTCAGGCGTTCGGCACCGAACGCTCACATCACATATTATCATCTATCTACAAATGAGTCAGGCGTTCGGCACGGAACGCTATGTCCTTGAGTATCACATGGTATAAGACTTCTTCTTCATACATTGCTACTATGCCTTCTAAAAATCACTATACACTGGATCTTCCAACATTTTTTGTATGCTGAGATATAATTTGTAAATTTGTTGGATATTCAAGTTTTATAAGTCAAAAAAAATTACCAAAAGATGCATTTAAATAAGCATTATAATTCTTCAATACTAAATTAAGTTAAAAGTTTATTTTATATGGTAAAAAATATTTAGTATTTTAATATTATATATTAGCAATTCACATAATCTAGTTTGCACACTTTTAGTTTTAAAATATCACATAATTCACATGAATTGGAATCACTATTTCACCATCAGTAACCTTCTTCTTAAAAGCTTCAATGTAACTCTTCATCATTATAGTTATATATCTTACATCTTCACAAAATATATCTTGTTTTCTTCTACATTTGTATAAACACTAATTTCTTAATCACAAGCAATTTTATAACTATCTATCATCAATATATTCACAAAACTATAACCTTAATAAGACTGTAACACCACACCCAAATCTACTGAAAATTCTTTCAAGGTAACGTCAAGTCTCTCTACATAGAGGAATAAGCATCAGAACAATTGTTGATAAACTAACTAAAATATGTACTATAATGAGTGTTTTTATAAAACTATATAAAAATCATATTATTTAACTTACTTCAAACAATAATAACTTTTCATAAGGTATTAGTTTATTATCTATCTCTTCCATTTTATAAAAATGAATTTGAAAAATCAGAATTTTGACCAGTGGGGACTGTTTTCCACTAAAATATGTTTATTAAGGTTTCTACATTATTTTTAATCATACAGAAAGTTATAATATATGAAAATGCATTAACTTTCAACGAGTTTTTCATGGCTGATATTTATTTTCCATATTAATCAATACTTATCTTTTTATTCCAAGATTATTAATTTGATAACATTTTTATAATCATATATTTAAGATTTTAAATTATTTCTTGTCAATTTAGGACCTGTGATACATGAAATAACATTAGATTTTCATGAGAAATTCAAAAATAATATTAGTGTTATGATATCATGAATAGTTAATAAATTATTCAAGAAAATGTGGTTTTAAAAAAAAGTTTTTTATAATTAGGTTTTGTATGTATTTACTTGTTTTTAAATAAAATATTCTGTTTTATAGCTAATTTTATGGCATATTTTCACTTGTTTAAAATTAGTTTTTTCACTGAAATTTGCATAAAACCCTAATAGTTTTGAAAAAATATTATAAATAATGTATTGATTTTTGCAGTTTTCATAGCAAAATTCTCTTGTTTGGCTTAACTCTCATATACCTCCCTTTTTGTCCTAGAAGTGACATGACTTTATCTACTTATGTATATATATGTGTGTGTGTGTGTGTCCGTGGTACCGATAACTTTTGAAGCAGACCTCCGATTTTGATGAAATTTGGTATGAAGGTGTAAGACCAGGTCTATTTTCATGAGTTCGCGAACCAGCATTGTCGGGTTATGGGAACGGGGTTTTATGGGGTTTCAAAGGGGTAAAAAATGGGTTTTTGGGATTTTTGAACCTCAATTTTCAAAATTCAAGAATTTTAACTAAAACTATTCAAAAGAGCTTAAAAACCCCAACAATTTAGTACTTTGAATCATTAAAATAGCTTAACTGGTTATGGAGAAAATTTAAATCAAGTTTCCCATGTTATTCTTATGGGTAAATCTTTAAAAAGTTATATATCCCTTATTTATAAACTTATTGATGAGTAATGAAAATTTGATCAAAAACCCGCATGGCAGCAAACCTACATGCCAAATCCCATGGTATTCTCATGGAAAATAAGTGTATAATGGGAGCAAGAGAGATGGAGATAATAAGGTGTCTTCCTAATAATCAGCTGATCAGCTTTCTTCTGCATTTGTCAAATTTGGAATGTTTATGTTTTAGGATTTGTAAACAAATAATTCTTTTTGCATGGAAGCTTTGAATATGCACTTTTATTACTGTAAAAAAATATTTATTGCAATATAAATATTATTATATAAATTATTAAATAAAAAGAATTAACTCAGAAAAAATGCCATTAAATATATCATATTTCCTTCTAAAGATTATAAATTAATTATATAAGATAGCCACAAAGTTCTTTGATGTTGAAAAAATAACTCTTTGGAAATTCGCTCAGTACGCAGGTCTGCTGCGACGGGGGTATTTTTTTTTTTTTTTTTTAGCTTTTAAAAATAGTATCATAACACAAAATTGTTTTTACTTCAAATTAATGGTGAAAATACATTGTAAACCCTATAAACCCTCAAATATAGGAAGAGGACGATGGCCTACGGCCATATAAATTTTAGCCTTTATAGTATTTGTGTTCCAAATTTCAGTTTTTTTATTTTGTGTCCATATCTAGGCCAATGGCATTATTAACGGTTTGACGGGGAACGTTAGATTAGTCTTTTTACTATCAAACATCGACTATATTTTAGTCTTATATTTTATATTCTACTTGAGTGGTATCGGCGCAACAGTTTTGTCAACCATCCATATAGGTACTGTACTGCCAAAATACCACAATAAGTAACATTTATCTCTGACCTTGTTAAAATTGCTTCCACTTATACTATCACGCTTTACATATTATGTAACGCACAAGAAAACACAGAATTGCAATCAATTAAAATTATAAAACTAATTATAAATTATTGTAAAATTACTAAAATATAAATTATTGTATAAAAATACGACATTACAACTCAAATTAGAAGGAAAAAAGTCTTGTTTTTAAATTAAGTGATGATGTATTTATGATGTATTTACATGATGCATATGTATGTATGTATATGTATGAATTTAACAAATAAATGCCTTTATATGATTATTTCCGAAATATTTAAAAGATTACAAAAGTGATAATAAAATGGGGGCGTGTATGGCACAAACTCCTACGATATATTAGTAAATATATTGTTACGGTCCATCGGGAACAGTTCCCAGAAACTGTCCCCCGTATCGGTTCGAGCGGTCGCCGAGAATGTTCCAGACCCGTCGGCGCAGGTCAACCGCGTGTGTTCCACTTGCCCCACGGTTTCGGGCCCATCTCAAAACAGGACATTTGCCCCACGGGGTTAACAGGCAGAAAAAATGATCGCTAAGAACAGGTCACTTGCTCCACCAGAAGAGAGGGAGGTACAGCCCCTCCCCCAACGGCCTGCTGCTCTCTCGCCTCTCAACGTTAATATTTACTACCTACAGGGTGTTTCCAAACAACCTGGAAATATTTTGTGTGTATATATCTTAGGTCAAGACAATCACAAAACATCATACAAACATGGGTCTAAAATTCTTTGTTAAGCCGCTAGCCGCCATTTTGTATTTTACACATAATAATTTTTATTTACGTAACGGCTGGCTGTATCAACTTCATATTTGGCATGAAAATTTATCCTAACCATGTTCATTTCAAGGAAAAAATAAATTTTTCCTCTGTGTATTTTAAAAATGGCGGCCATTTTAAATTTTTAAACTCAAATATCTCAGAAACGGCAACTTTTATAAAAATTTTACAAGAGACAAAAAAGTTGACAAATTTAATTACCTAACGAATGATATTAGTTTTGTAAGGATCCGACAACACATAACGGAGTTATTGTTAATTTGCAAAAAAAATAATAATAAAATAAAAAATAATAATAAAATTACCTTAATTTGCATTGTCTATAATGCAAATTCAATTTTTTATGCAGAAAAATACACACATTATTTCTTACTAAATTTTGAAATTTTACTAAGGAAAATCGAGTTACTTTGCGACGTCACAGAGAGTAATATTTGTTAAATTTTCAAAATTTCGAGGTATGAGAAACATAATATAACTATTCAACTAAACACTTACCAAGTTTCAAGAAAATCTGTTGAAAAACGGTGTCCGAAACAGGGGAATACAAGACCATGTTTTAACATAAAAGCCGTATGAATAACATTGCCGACTGCACAACAATGGGCTACTGGCCCAGGGGTGAAGATGACTCTTTAACATGCAGTTTTATGGGGGAAACAGTTTTGCACGCTCTCTTATATTGATGTTAGCATTTTGTATTTCTTTTAGTTCTCGCATACGTTATTTATTATTGTTTCTTGATAATCGAATAAGAAACGAATATTTATTTAGGAATGTTAGGTGATCTATTCGGCTCAATTAGTGGGTCGCATGTAGTCGTAATGTGAGTAAGCGAAGCAGGGGCTACAATGCAATTCATACGGGATTGCGCTTTATGATGACGTCACGCAACAGAGCATTCACGCGACCACCAGCCAAGCCGGGTGAGGGAGAGAGAGGGGAGAGAGCAGCAGGCCGTTGGGGGAGGGGCTGTACCTCCCTCTCTTCTGGTGGAGCAAGTGTCCTGTTCTTAGCGATCATTTTTTCTGCCTGTTAATCCCGTGGGGCAAATGTCCTGTTTTGAGACAGGCCCGAAACCGTGGGGCAAAATGGATACACCTGGTCAACCGCCCCTGCCGCTACGGCAGTAAACAACCCTCACTTGAATGGCGCGGCGAATACAGTGGAATTCCCGAAACGTCTGGAGGCATCCGGTTTCGAGATTGATCCTAGCCGTTGGGGGTAAATGTGACCTACCGGAGCAGCCCAGGGGCCCAATTTTTGAATCGAGTGAGTCGTGAGTTACATCTCACCAGTTTTCTCCTTACCGACTGGCTCGAGATGGTAAAATTGAGGTTTGTATTAGCATCCGGTTTCAAACGTCAAATTAATAACACCATTTAATATTGCAAGTTCTATTAATTTAAAGATTTTAAATGACTTGCATTGTTATATTTAGAACTTAATTACAACCTTCTTTTATTTTAAATGTTCAATTACACACTTGTAAGTATCAATATACATTTTAGGCTATTTAACTAACGTTAACATAACCTAGACGATTTTTAATGAATGAAAGTTGTTATTGACAAATTGAACTATTTCCTGTTGAGATCAAGATGAAGAAGAAGAATTTTCAACCTCACGTGAGATTATCTCACCCAAACCACTCACCACCGATTTGTTATGTGAGTGAAAACGGGTGAGTTGGTGAGATTTTCTGCACAAATTACATTTTTATACATATATGCCACAATGGTGAATAAAACTATCCCTTGAAATACTGATGAAAAATATTGATTACTGGATGCGCAAGTTTTAAAAAACCTTAAAAATTACATTCATTCTCATTTACCTATTAGGGTGGATGAAAATTGTTTGCTAATAAGCCAACTCACCAACTCACTACTCACTCGATTGAAAAATTGGGCCCCAGGAGTCAGTCAGTGATAACCAGTACGCGTGAGGTCGACGTGTGCGGGTCTCTTGACCCGTGACAGTGCGACTGTGTCCGCGAGTGTCAGTGAATAAGTGGACTGTGGACTGTGTCTGTGATTGTGACAGAGTAACCAGTGACATTTCTAGTGTTAGTGCTATAGCGCACGTGTATTGATAGGACACTCTCTGTGAAAAACCTGTAAGTTAGATAGTTAGTTGTATTACTGTAGTTAGTTAGGAATTAGATAGGTTTAGCTAGGTATTTAGCATAAATTTGCATCTGTTAATCAATCTAATTTGTAATAAATTATAGATAGTTGTTGAAATTGCCAAGTGTTATTGATCAGATCCCGTAAGCCCGTAACAATATCGAACAGATAACACAGTTTCAGTTGTGAACTTGTATATTAAAATAGAAGATTAGACTATATAGTCGTTAGAAAGCACCATTAATTAATGACAACTGGGTTCAGAATCGAACCTTTAAAACGCTACTAACTTTTCTTAGGATCGAACCGGCCACCTTATAGTCATTACAATGGCAATCCTTGCAATAAGTTCACTAATTAATTTTCCGGACTATTCCGTCAATGTAACAGTCCAAAAAACCACACCAGAAACCTCGACCAAACAAAGCTTGAAATGGATTCATATATTAAAGTCAACCAACTGGCTCAGTACTTTTACGAATTAAAGCTCTCTCTCAATCTTTCCAAGACCAGTTACATTTTCATTCAATCAAGACAACGGCAAAACTCAAAACTTTCACAGTTTCCACTCCAAGAGATAGGTGGTGACCAGTCAACTTTCCAATGTCAAATCAGTCAGTTTTCTGGGAGTAAGATTTTACGATGGGCTGAGATGGGATGAACAAATCCTCCATCTCAGGAACAGGCTGTCAGCCGGTCTGTATGTCCTCCGGAACATTGCTAAGTTGGGCAGTGTAGAGTTAGCTAGGCTGGTTATTCTAATAGGATCTCACATCAGTTACTCCATAGTTCTGTGGAGTAATTCGTCAAAGAAAAATCTTGAAATAATTTTTAAGCTACAGAAAAGAGCGATTAGGTATATTTATGGCCTGCGCCCTGGTGACCATTGTAATCCTGCTTTTCAAAATCTTCAAATACTAACTGTGCATTCTCTTATTATTTATGAAATAGTCATTTTTTTCAATTAACAGTTTCACAAACGTTCCTGTTCATCATAGCTATAATAGATTCAGAAACAATAGATCCTCTGTAAATCACAACCTTAGATTACTGGAAAATAAGCCTGGCTTTCTAGGACCTAAGTTTTTTTTTTTAACAAAATCCCACCTCACATCACTTCGATTGGTAACTATTCAAAACTCAAATGCAATTGAAAAAGTATCTCATTGATAAGTGTTTCTACAACCTCGAAGAATTTCTGATAGAACAAACTCCCTAACTTAAACCTCCTGACTGATCCCATGCCGCAAGAGAGTGGTCTACGGGACGATACTTCGTAAGTAAGTAAGGAAGTCAGGGCCAGATTATCCACTAGGCCAACCTAGGCCTTGGCCTAGGGCGTCAGCCAGGGGGGGTCGTCAAACGGGACTTTTTTATACTACGTTTCAGTCAAAAATTATTTAACTGCAAATATAATTTAATTCTGGTGTTTTCACATTTTTGGTGTTAAATTCTTTAATAACAAGAGTAAATCGAATATTCGGCAAAATATACAGAATAAAGATCTATTTACGCGCACTATGGGACCCCCTAAGTTCTATTTCTGAATGACATGTTTTTTTTTTTTTTTTTTTTTTTTTTTTTTTGTGAGGTGTCTTCAATTATGACTATATTTTTTGGGCTTCACTCACCTATTTAGTTTTTTCGTCAACTTGGGACTTGTCAGGTATCAAAAATACAACACACAAACACGAAACACAAAAAAACACTTATCGTCCCAAAGCTAACGACAATAAAACACCCCCTAAGTTGCCGGGACCAGAGGGGTTTCTTCGCCGCGGGTACGAGCGCCCCTAATATGCCGTAAAGAGTGTCCCTATACATCGCCTTCTAATCGACGGTAAATAGCACCCTTGACCAGAGTTAAATCAGGCCCTCGACCGGTAGTTAAACATAGCCTCCGACCGCCGGTAAAGAGCGCCCCTGATCAACTGTAAAGAGCGCCCCTGATTAACTGTAAAGAACGCCCCCGACCAGTGGTAAACATTCCCCTAACTGACAGTAAATAGCGCCCCTTTGCCTTGACCGTTGCCTTTTAAGGTTAAATGCCTTGACCTTGTTCCTTTGCCCTGAATTTATATTTATTTCTGTATTACAATTATATAATATTTCATTTCAGATCTAAAATTAATAAAAACTAAATTAATTAAAATTAATTTAATGGTAGGTACGTTAAATTATGCAAAAGGATTACGTCCACAGATTAACGTGACTAAAATGCTGATCATCACATTCGTTAAATAGTTCTGTGGTTTTATACTACGACCAAAGTAACTGGAATTAAAATAAGCCCATAAATAGGCTTGCTTTTTGGAGGGGGGGGGCCTAATTGTGACCTTTGGCCTAGGGCGTCAAAAGTGTTAATCCGGGCCTGAAGGAAGTAAGTCCGGACGTTCCCAGCCAGTCAGCTTTTAGGGGGATGTTAATCAGAGGTTGTAAATGTAATTTTGATAATATGACAACAACAACAACAAAGTTATGTCCTCAGCAATAGAACAGGCGGACAAGGTCAGTAGATCGGTCAAGTCTTTTAATAAGCCAGCTGATTTTTTTTCTCGTTAGAATACATGTTAAATTCGTTGACCCATCGGTTCTATTGCTGCCGACTATAGCATCAAGATAAACTTAAGCCCAATATTCTGTCCTTTATGCCCATTTTATTATATACTCTGCTATTCGTTTTCTCGTTTTCTTTGTTGCTTATCAAAATTTTCTCATGTACTGCTTGTGCGTCTTCGTATTGTGTCAGACGACGAGACGCCAAAAACATTTCAAACTTGCTAACTTGCTACTACTTTGAGTTTTAAATTATGTCGAAAATGTTTTGTCAATAAGTTACAAACTAATCATGGATAAGTCATTGCTAATCCAAAAACAGATAAAAGATAATGCTGAAGATTTGCAGAGTTACGTCCGAGATTTAAAACTTTGGGAAGAAGAAATGAAGAGGAAAGATAGACAGCTTTCTAAAGAACCAACAGAAGAGGTAATAGGCCTACTGTTTGTTAATGTTTTAACCATCATTATATCACTTTTAGGGCTGACACCCAGATTTGTATCCAAAATTTGGCTTTTTATGATATTTTGAGTAAATTTACATGTATTTTTACCATATTTATTTCACAGATGGGCTATTGTTGCATCAACATAAACTTACCTAACCTAACTTTCAGTTGAGTAAGGTCACTTTTATTTCCTGTTGTGGTGTAATTTGGTTCTTTGGTTTCTTTTCTTCTGGCATATTACGGTGCTTCCAAAGCATAATCTTCTTCCTCTTCTAAAATCGTCATTACCATTTTCAGTGCTATTAGGAAAGTATTAACTGCTAGGGTATTCAAAGAGGAAGAGGCGAGCGACAAGAAAAAATCTATAAAGGAATCAAATGTTTTACCAAAAAGTGCTTGAGGACTACATTTTGTATCTCTATCATGTTGAGAATCGAATGGAATCATAGGTGTTTCGAAATAACAAACAAGTCAACCGATAAACTTAGCCTTCTTTTGTTTAAGTCATGTCCGAAGTAGGCCTATCTACAGCTTTGGCCAAACGATACTTCGTTTCTTAGCACTTTTTGGACAAAATGCGAGGCACTATATGACAAAACTTCACTATCCAGACTCCATCGCTATAATCCATGGTTAACATCTCGATTTTTTGGTTATAACTTATTGCTATTTTATCAATAGTAGTTAAAAGTAAACTAGGCCCAAGGCCTACTATTACGATATTAACTAGCCTATGGATTTAGTTTTTGTTCTATGAAATAGATAAAAATACCTCTTGACCAGTGTTGAGGAGTAGCGCGCTACTGTAGCGCCGATACTTTTTTAGTAACATCAGTGTAGCTCCGCTACTTTTGAAAATAAGTAGCTTGTAGCTGTAGTGAGCTACATTTTTAGAGTACCGGTAGTTGTAGCGGATTATTTAGCAACTTTACTCGCTACTTTGGTTTCAATAAAACATAATATTGTGTTTATATTTCATCGATCATGGCCTCCAAATAAACACCAGAGAAGGTTAGTCAGCTGTTATGTTTTTCGCTCGTTGGAATTGAAGATTACTTTCCATTTCCACCATCAGACGCTCCAATTGAGTACCATAACCATAAAATGACAATCACCAGTCTTGTTCTTTTTTAGTTTGCTGACCACTAGACGTGCTAGTAGTATTCTACTACTATGCGCCTATATTATAGAATAGAAGCTAAACTGCTGCAGCTGCACTATGCTTGCGCACCGCCAGGATCGCTCAGGTCAGGAATTAAGGAAAGGAATGTTTACAATAATGAGAGAGCGAGAGAAACAATGTGACGTCAACGAATTCAAATAAATAGCCAGTTGTTGAGTTGTTACTACTGGCATAACGACTTAACAACATAACCACAACCACCTTGATTGATGTTAGATGCTGATGTGAACGTTTACCGTACTTCCCTAACTCTTGTAAATTGGTACTTAATACTTTACAGAGTGCTTCATACTTATATTCTGTTTCGGTAGTCTCTAATCTAACAATCGACATCATGGCAATTAGTAGGCTTAAAAGCGAGATTAGCGACAAAACTGTAGAAGCTAGTCCTTGTGTGCATACGCGAGCATTAACTCTACCATGGCCGGTCGAAGAAAAATGTCATAAACTTGTGAAGATAACTTAATAAATATTATTATTCTAACAGCCTTGATACCTTTTTATGAAATTAATTAAAGTTATTACTTAGTACGTAATTGCCTTAAGGTATCAAAATATCCTCAAATCAATGGATTGCCGGACATGTTTCGAGGGCTCTACCCCTCATCCTCAGCGGCAAATCAATCATAAAAAGCCCATTTCAGTGGTTGTCAAATATTTAACACTTTGAACCCTGGGCGCTGATTTGTTGTTTTAAGTGCGTTACTGGCCAATTTTGGGGTTAAAATTAAAGTTCGTAGCTTGCTATACATATTTTTTACCCATATAAATTATATATCAAAATAAAGAGAAAAATATAACCTTTCTAATGATATAACTTTTAATAAAATTACAATAAAAAATAATTTTAGGATTCCACATAAAATTTACCAAAAAAATTGAAGAAAATAAAAATTGCGACGGTGCGTATACTTATATTTAGAACATAGTTTAATATTTACTCTAAAATCTAAAAGCTAATTCACAGTCTAAACACTTATAATAACAGTAAAACTACACTTTATTTGACACGAAAATGAACGTAAACAAAGTCAGCCATTACTGCAGACAACAACACTGCGTCGTCAGCCGGCGACGCAAAACATCGGCTGCAGGCATTTGGATTTATTTTTCTGCTACAAAACAGATGGCTTTTTGTGAGACTTGAGGATACTATAATCAATGCCAGATGATCAAGGAAGCGTTCCGTAGCAACGAATAGCACATATAAGCCGAATACAGGTTGCTATGGAATTTTATTTCGAGGCCCGACCTATACTCGGGCTTCGTTCGCGGTGACATACGCTATGCCCCGAGCTATACTCGGGCTCAGGGTTCAAAGTGTTAAAACATGAAATCACATAAAACACGAACGGACACATTTCACACGAATAAATACGAACTAACCGACGTCGGTACACGCACATTGACATAGGACTGTCCCGGGCGGATCTTGTAGGCCTACTGGTTATGATGCGGCAGTGAGATCAAGGTGCAAGTTCCGTTATCATCAGCTGATTAGGTGACCAGTCCTTAATTCCTATCTACCAGGCAGTTGTAAAGTTTAAATGTAATTTTGTCAGAAAAGTCTTCTTGCTTATTTGATAATTCATTGTTTCCGTTTTTTACAACATTGTCATAAATAAAGTATTCCTCCCACACCTGAGCCTTTTTATTGTCACTACAATTTTTGAGAATCTTTAGTGATGTATCAAAATCAATTTTATGAATACTGTTTTGTTTTAAGTGATGTGCAACCTTAGATGACGGGTTATTGTGATTTACATCACTATGCTCCTTAAATCTTTCATAAAATGTACGATTTGTAAATCCAATATTCTTTTTATCACACACCACACCGCCATTACATTCAATCATGTAGCCTATACACCTTTGTAACGGGCTTTATTTAAATCAGGCTTTTCATTGTTGAGTGTAAGGCTTTTGACAAGGTTCACTAAACCACTAAGCCTTTGAACCAGGCTTATAATAGGCCCCAGTGCATATTATGATCAACACTCTATGGGGCCCTCTATCTTCTACATTTTTTATTTCCTATAGTGCCAAATTTCTTGCGTAACAACTAACTTAATTGTACGTTTTGAAATTTCATTTAATTGTATTTTTATTGGTACTTTTTCAGGCACTTCCTCCCGTTCGTAGACCTAAACTCTCAAATAAACCTCCTGACAAAAAGGAGGAAAGTATTAAAACCAAGAAGAAAATAGCATCATTCGACTATAGTTCATGGGATAAGTTTGATGTTGTAAGTAATTTAAATGCATTCCAGCCACATGGTTTGGGCTATTTGGGTGCCGTAATAAGGTAGGCAGCCTTCTCAGACAATGCCAGAGACACAAAACTGCTATGACTGTACAGAATGTTTCTTAGTGGTAGTAAACTTACCTCACACAGCATCTTCAATCTGTATATTTTTGAAGCAGTTAAGTAATATCTCAAAATACCTAACCTCACATTGAGAGGGCAGGTTCATGAATACAATATTCGAAGTAGAAATAATGTTAACTATAGTTTTTTTAAGATTGTCAAAATCATTTAGCTATGTTTTTTTTTCGATGGGTTCTAGAATTTAACAAAATTATCCATAAGTTAGATTTCTCCAAACTCTCATGCAATAAGTGAAAAATCTTCAGAATTAGCTTTTCTGCAAATCATTTTTACTCGCTGAAGGAATTTTTATCTTAAAAGATGGTGACTTAAATTTTTAACTGTAATGATCACAACTTTTAAATTTTATGGCTATACTTTTTAGATTATTTCTTATGAGGTGGCCTGTGCGCAAATTGCGCATTTTATGATTCTGTATGAGAGAAACTAACCTTAAGTACACGTATGTTGGTTTTGAAGTGACAGAGATCTATTTTTCTTTACAATCAGACTTAAAAAATTCGTCTGAAAGTAATCAGCTGTTAAGTTACAATTCACATTTATAAACATCCTACAATGAAAGTAGGTCAACGTTTTAAAGCGCCCTCTAGAAATAAATCAAAAGTGAGGGGGGCGAAGCCCGAAACGATATGACCTTTTGAATTACGATTCGCCCACACGCTATATGCTAAGTTTTAAAATGATACCTCAATCTTAAAAATCCGTTCAGTAGGTCGAGAGAAAAAGGAAGTAACAGACAAAACCCTTATGGATAGATTATTTTTATGTTATCTGTAATTACAGCTGTAATTATTTGTAATTGTCACAGTTACCAACCTTCTTTTTTATGTTTCTTGTCTTTGTTTTCATGTCTTTAGTTGTACATCAAAATATGACTTAGTGAAATTTCACTTGTATTTAGATACATCCAACTGTTCCAAATAAACATAAAGAAATAAATTCTTTTTTGCTTTTCAATTTCCGATTGGTATTTATTATTTTTAGCATCTAGTTACATCGATAACAACCATTTTACCAAAGTCCGGTCGTAATTGAGTGCCAAAATTGCACTGTCTGAACGAGAAAGGGGTGGGAGTAAAGTCGACCTCAAGGAACTATTTACTTTTTAACCTATTTTGGCAGTGGCTTAATCCGCAATGTGTCAAGTTTGTGGGGTTTTACTATACAAAACAAACAATAACAAAAACAGTAATTATGTACAAGCCATAGTAGCTACTGTACACAAAAGTTAAAATTGTGTAACAAATATGAACTATGAATACAGTAGAGTACTGCAAACTCAGACTTCAATAATACGGAAGTATTGTTAGTTATGTTCATTCCTTTCTTGATAAATCAGAGTTTCACAAACCTGGACATCGCTCAGTCCACATTAGTTTGGGTTTGCGGGACTGAAATTGACGATGACATACAAGAAAATCATGGACAGTTCAGTCCTGCAATAACATTTATTTAATTGTCTAACTTATACTCAGGTGAAATGTTTATTGGACTCTTTTTTCAGGAAAAAGCCTTTGAGGAGATAGATAAGGAGGATGAAGAAAGTTCAAATGACGAAGAACAAACTGCACAAGAAGAAAAGTTCTTGAAAGAAAAAGCACTATATGAAAAGGAGCTGGTGAGGTTAATTCCAATTGTAACAGAAGTGAAAATGGAGAAAATGTTAGCTCATAATATGATACAGTACACTCTCGTTCATGGGAACTAATGTGGCGGACGGCCAGTTCGGATGTCAAAAAATTCCGATAAAGCAGAGTCCGTCGTGAGTCATCATTTCCGCCCGTACGGTGACCTATCGTGATTGTATTCACTCTTGTTTTTAAGATAACACAAGAGATTTTATGAAAATAAGGCACTCAAACTTTGAACACGGTAACAATGAACCTATAGGAATAAAAACAACGCAGGAAATAAAGATCCAAAATCTTTATTCTCATATTCCATATTCATATTTCAGCAGTCAACTGACTTCCATGTAACACAGGTGCAGTCACGACGTGAGACAGACTGAATGATAGTTTGGGAAGCGGTCGACGCAGATGTTCACTTCCTGCCCCCTTCCTCTTTCTATTTTTGTGCGAATACTCCACGGCCTCGTAAATCACATCGATGGGTACAGATTATGGAAAACGCCTGATGACTTTTGATGCAAAATGTGATACTTCACTGTTGTGCGGATAGAACGAATGGAAATTGAAGGTGCTAAAACGGAAAAAGTTATCTATTTTGTAAGAAAAAAATTAATAATATCCAGATTTTCAGTTCCGATGAAGCGGAGTTCCGATGTCGCCGAGTCCGATGAACGAGAGTGTACTGTAATATGTTCTTATCCCCAAGGCTCCAACCAATAGTAATTTTAATTATTTGCAAGCTTACAAATGAAGAGTTAGTTTACTATCAATCATCAATTTAAAAAATCTGTTTATATTTTATATAAACTATCAAACTTTTTTGGTCAGGTTTGTAAACTTGAACAATAACCCACCCATCTTTTGTCTTACAGTTTTAAATAATTATGAAAATAGTTTCTACTAGTTTATTTATTATTTTTAAATGAGCTTATAAGTTATGAAATTAAATTGGTTTTGTGCCAGGGCAATAAGCATGTGAAGGCTAGCAAATGGGAAGAAGCTATCGAGTGCTACACAAACGCCATCAAAGCGTATCCGAAAGATCCTGTCTTTTTTGCCAACCGGGCTCTCTGCTACCTAAAGAAGAAAAAGTAAGTCATACCTCATAATGTTCATATGAAAAAAAGATACAAATAAACTTTTACTTTAGGCTTTAAAATTGGCTAATTTTATACCTTCAACTACTTAAACCTAGTGTGGGTGGTACCCTCAATCAAATTGAACTTTTAAATCTTTTAAACAGAGAATGTGTTCCACTCCTAATTAACAGATTAGTTTAAGTGGAAGAGATCCAGATTCCATTTACAGGGTGAGGAAGTAGTCAATAAACAAAGATCCATGATTTTTTTTTAATTTGTAAATTAAGTTATCTATCCAATGGTACCAAGTTTATAAGGATCTAACAACAAATAATGAAATTAATGCGATTTTTTTGTAGAAAAAACATTGATTTTGCTTTACAACTCACGGAAATTAAGATTATTTTAATAGAAAAATCGCAATAACTTTGCGAGAGAGTTGGTTAGACCTAGTAGTCTAACCAATGATGCAACTTTTTTATCATCTACAAAGTGTGTTGCAAGTTGTAAGTAATTCAAGCTTACCAACATGGGCATTCTGAAGTCCCCAATCATTTAAAATACATGGTGGCTAAAGGTACTGTTACACATAGGTTAGCAGGAAAGGATGCGGAAAGGAAACTGACAGGAAACAGAAAAAATTTTGATAGGTAGGCTTTACATATCGGGACACGGACAGGACATTTCTGAGGCGGGAAGTAGCACGCACACACATCAGATGTCAGGAGGTTGCGCGCGCAGCTGTCCGACACTGCTCATCCCGCCGGCCGCCACACTCACAACACAGAGCTACTGTCAGCATTTTCTGATAGTGTCGGAAGTGGTGGCTACACATACCAGGACGGGATACGACATTTGGCGAATGAATGCCCATTTGACGATCCATCCAACACGGCAAATGTCCTGTCCGTGTCTCGTCCTGTCATGTAGCCGCTCCCATTTGATAACCATTCATCATTGCATTCATCAGAAACTATCCTGTCCGTTTCCTTTACGTGTCCTTTCCTGCTATGTGTAGCCGCACCTTAAAAATTCCCTTTAGCAATATCCGTTTTCTCAAAAAAAAATATTGGTGTCAAAATAATGAGAAAATGTATATCCTGTACCAAGTACTTCAAGTACACGAGGTTCATGAAATTTTAATCAAGAAACTTGTTTTAAATACCATAATTTTGAAAAATTAATCACTTTTTGTAAACTGTTAATTGTTTTTTGTAATTGTTTTATAATTTCAGTATTTACTGTGGTTTAAATAGCCTGGGCAGTAATATTTTTTTTCCATGTAGTATAATATAATAATTTTTAGTATAGTCTGTGAGTCGGAGAAATAGATGGTAAATGGTCAGTAAAAGTCAGGGAAATTAATGCTAAGTGTTGTGTGAACTCCCTCATTGAAGGACTCTAAGAAAAAAATGTAATAAGTGGATTGTATTTGTATTTAAAAAGCTTATTGTAGTCTGTTCACCTCCCATCTCCCTTCCACTGTAACCCATCAATAGATTTGAAATTCTGTATTACTTACTCAACGAGTTACAGCAATTTTTTGCCACTTGTCAGGTACGAAATGGTCGAGTCAGACTGTACGGCTTCGCTCAAGCTCGACCCGACGTATGTGAAGGCGATGCTGCGTCGTGCGGCTGCGCGGGAAGCCCTCGGGCGCATGGAGGATTCAAGATTGGATCTTCGGAACGCACTCAAGCTCGAGCCCAACAATCAGCAGGCAATGAAGGACTTGGAGCGGTTAAAGGACTTGGTAAGTCAAGTGTCAAATGGGTTTGCGCTTGTTGAATGGAGGGAAATTACTATAACATGATGTTTACAAATTGACATTTGCAATATTTTAAACAATCCGTGCTAAAGGTTATTCAATTTTGTACATGTATCCACTATTTTCTAGACTTCATATTTGTAAAAATAATTGTTATTATAACAATTGTGTGTAACTTTTTTCATAAATTAAATTTTTAAGGTATTTTTTTAATGTTTACGTAGCAGATTGAGAATGTCTGGAAGTGTTCATGTTTGAATAAAGATTTAAATTAATATATTGTCACTTAGGTATATTACTAGGCCTTTACTATTTATTATATTGTTATTTTTAGAGTGATAAGAAAAAGACACTGCCTTCCAGTAGAATACTTACGCCTACAAAAAGTGAAGAATCTATATCTCAATGTAAAATAAACATCCTAGAAAAAACAGAATCAAGTTCAAATATACAACCTGCTGAAGAAAATAAAGATACTAAAGACCAAAATCATCTGAAGAAGTTGTCAGAAGAGTGTTTTGCTGAACCAGAGTGGGAGCCCTGCAGTAATATTATTGAACCAATTGTCAAACCCCCTCACATGCGATCCAAGGTAAGAAACTTGACTTTCAAATTCTGTAAATTTTTATGTCAGAAACTGTTGATTCATATGTTTTGGAGATTAGATTCTGAAGGATCGATGTCCTGAACGCATCATATGATGATTATATGCATTATCTTTGCGAAGATCAGTTAAATTTAAAGTATTTGATAGGAAACGTTGGATTAGTTTGTTCATGAGCCTCGTTTTTTTCACACTCCTGCAAACTAAGTATGGCACTGGTAGTTTAATATCCTACAAATTACGTTAGTGTACCATCCCATTACGCACCGGCCAAAAGGGAGTTTAGGCATGTAACTAATTTAACTACTATTAGTAAACTCTATAGAAGCTTGAATTTGCATGCTGAATCGTTGATATTCATTAAAATGAAAAAATATACTAAAGCCTGGATCTGAGTTAAATTTTTATTTTGAACTGCAATTAATACTTCTAAAAACATTGAAGTATAGTTTAAGTTTCTTATTTCTCTTGAGCAAATGAGAAAAACTGTTAAAAATTTTAATTTGAGGAAATTAAGATTTATATAGTAATGATGTGTTAATTGTTTGTAAGGATCAAAGGACATTTACATTATATTTGTAATTTCAGCTGGGCCTACTTTTTTGTTATATGTCAGCCACTACTTTATGGCATGCTTTGACCATGTTCAGTCCATACCCCTGACTGTTCAGTATTTTAATACACAATTTGCCTGAAATACTTAGCCTAATTCAAAACAAGTCACCCTATAGTGATAATACCGGCCATATCGGCAGCCATAAATGACTTGGGGTCAGGTTGTTGACAGGAGCATCTCTTTGACAAACCTTACTGGTTACTGTTGATTCGCCAAGTGATGAGTGTGTGTGTGTTATTTTCACTGTGAATAACTTTTGAAAGTGTTTTTGTCATATTTAGATAACAAGATTATTACCCTGTTAGATAACAAGATCATAACAAGATTAACTCTTCTCCTGCAGCACACTGTGAACTTAACTTGGCATGTGCAACGGACCCAGTGTCCCGGTTAAGGGCATTTACAAAATCAGAACTCAAAAACCGTTCAACTTGGAATCGGATAATTTTCATACGATGTTAGAAAACTCTTCCGATTTATGCGTTTCTTTTAAGGTTCAAGTAAAAGTAACCTTCGATATCTAACTAGTGGCTGCTGTATAACAAACATTTACCAAATCTCAGTATAACATCATCAATACTTTTTCAGTTGCTATCCATTAATACTGTTATAAATTGTTCCAGAAAAGTCTAAAAAGAATTGAGATCCATGACGTTGGGCCAAATCTTCCCCAACATGTTTGTCCAAGGAAGACATTGAAATCTCAAACTACTTCTATGTCCACATCAAACCAAATACCCTTAACAACAACACAAAACCCGTCACAATCGGAAACAACACAAATTATGAAACATTCAGCAGATACAAAAAGAGAAGGGGAAACTAACACATCGACTTCTTCTGCAGCAAAACCAAGAAGTATTCTTACTGTGGCAACAACAACGCAAGACATCCCGCCTCCCCCCTCCACTTCTGTGCAGTTTCACAAAGCATGGAGTAGTATAAAGTCAAATCCTGAAATGTGTTACAGGTTTCTTAAGGTTAGATTTTATTCGTACTTTTTGATTTATATTTATTGCAGAGGTCCATTCAATTTTGCAACACAAGGAGTATGGATATACTTAGATAGTTTTAATTCGCTAAGAACATAAAGATTTTTTAATAAATATCTGTATTTTAGCTAATATTCTATTTACTGTTTCTTTTACAATATACATCAGGCATCTCGCTAGCCTAACGGTTAGCGTCTTGGACTTCGGTTCAAGAGGTCACGTGTTGTAGCAAAAAACACACGACACAAGCAAAAAATATATCATTTCTGTTTTGGCCATAAATAGATATTAGTAGCTTAAGGATGAAGGAATGACTTGCTACTATTATTGTATACGTAAGAAATACAAAATAAGAGATATAAATGTATTTTCTTCATTTTTGGTTTAAAAACCAAATCTTTTAATTGGATTTTGATAGATGTCATCCTTTTTATTCTGAGTCCTCTTCAAAACCTCCATTAACAAAACTATTATAAATAAGACTATTAGGCCTATTGCTGAAATTTATAGAGTCAAATTGTGCTTCAAAGCAATGTCTGTCCAGAGTTCATTTCTTGTTGGGCAGTGTTAGTCAAAATACCGCTAGAATGCTTTTTATTGTTAGTTTGGTACACTGACCTTATTTATAAAAAACTTAATTCCAATACAAAATTTTTTATTTATTTTGACTTATTTTTACAGCAAATACCAGGGGAAACTCTTCCAGATATATTCAAAGAGTCGTTGGAGAGTCGGATGTTCTCTAGTATCTTGGAGACATTGGCATCTGAGTTCCCTTCTCGCCAAGAGCCAGTTTTGAGTTACCTGAGAGGTGTAACAAGAGTGAAACGTTTCTCCGCGTTGGCACTCTTTATGAGTGCCCAGGACAAGTCGAGTGAGTAAACCATTTCTCTCACTGCCAAGAAGTAAACTTCTCGTTGCCAAGGCTGTAAACCTGTGCGGCAATATAGTTTTTGCTTGTAATCTAGCTACTAGGGATCAAACTAAGTACAGCTGACATGTGGGGCCACTGACTATTCCTAAGCCACAAACTCATAAAATATGAACAGATTGCACTGTAGTCGAGCTTGGCTGAAGAAGCCCTGAAATTGGTCTATTTTCCCTACCTTGTTTCAACAAAATAAACTAGTAACCCAATAAATTACTAACACAATAAAATAGTTGAGATGGAATGTGTTAGTGATGGGATGGTACAACGTCCAAAGCCTTGTACCTTCCCCTCACCACCACATTCCTTCTGAACTATTTTATTGTGTTAGCTTCTGAATCACTTAGGCCCTACTAATTAGTGTAAAAATAGGGTTTAAAGTACTTGCTATGTTGAATAATCCTAAGAGCCATTTTTCACTCAAAAGGTTTCATAACTTTTTTCTCATTTTCACTGAGGTGTTAAAAAACTAACACGAAGATCATTCAATACTGCAGATATTTTAAACCATATTTTTTTCTATTCTGTTCTTATTTCAAGACTTAGGGCGGAATTCACAAACCTCCCTCAAACCTTCCTCACCTCTAACCGTCCTCAAACCGGCCTCAGACCTTCCTCAAACCGGCCTCAAACCTTCCTCAATTGAAAAACAGAATGCTCAAACCTCCCTTAAACCTTCCTCACAGAAAGAACTGCCACCTAAACAAAACAAAATACTCCTAAACAAATTTTTTTTATATTACCAGAAATAGACTACTAGTCTATTTGTAACTCTTCTATTGGCTTTTAATTTTTCCAAACTTTAAACTAAAATTAATATTATATGACTATTGCTCTTTAACAATTAAAACAGTGGATTAAAAATTCACCCATTGTTTTGCAGAAATGTGAGACAGTTGGTAGACATGGCACTAATGCCACATGCTTGGAAAATAGAATTGCTTTAAATATTTGTTTACAAAGGTTGTGTAAAGTAGCTTGTAGTCCATAAGCTGCTATTTATAAACTAAGCGTAGGTTTTATTATTTGTTTTCAGAATATTTCTTATGGTTTTATGGTCTTATATTTCTCCTCTAACCATATAATTTGGAGAAGATAAATATGTTTTATTCATATTTTAAATAAATCTTTTTTTATTTTACTTAATTTTATTAGGCATATATATTTTTTTAATAAAATAGACTACAGTTGTTACAAACATATCACATAAACCACAATTGATTCTTTTATTTAGATCTTCCGTGGGTTTTGATGCAAGGTTTATGGGAGTACATTAGTTTTTACCCATGTTAATAAATTTAAATGTAAATTTTTAATTTACTTGTTAATTTTACTATTAATACATGCATTTTATGGCAGATTGCATTAAAGGCAGACTAAGTATGCTACAATTAGTAGTTGGAAAACACGACTTTATGACAAATGACAAATATTTATTGTACAAACATCTGGTTATTTTACATAATGTAATACAGACAGGTACATTGTCAGGAACTAAAAAAGGTACTTACAAAACTAAAAAGAAAAAATACATAAAATATATAGATACATAAAATACTTAGATACATAAAATATTATAGAAAAACCTGGGTCATTTAGACTTGACTACCAGCCGTTATTTAAAAACTCTTCAATTGTATAATATGCTTTTTCAGTTAAGATAATTTTAACTTTATTTGAAAACTGTCGGGTTAGTTCATGGAGATGATTTGGTACCTTATTATATAGTTTCAACCCAATATAAAGAGGAGATGTTTCATACTTTTTTAGATTGTGTATGGGGTATTGAAATATTTCTTGCTTTCTAGTGTTGTATGAATGATTTGATAAAAATCTATTATACATATCTGGATTATTGTGTACCATTTTTAAAATTTATAGAATAAATATTGATGTAAGGGTTAGAATGTTGAGATTTTTAAACAATTGTCTGCAAGGTGTATTTGATTTAGTCTGTGTAAGAGTTCGAATTATTGATTTTTGAACTTTAAAGACCTTTTCTACTTCTACAGCTGTTCCCCAGAGAGTTATTCCATAACTTATAATTGAGTAAACGTAAGCATAGTACACATTTTTACATACTTCTAATGATGTAACCTTTATCAGAACACTTAGAGCATATCTAGTGGAACAGAGTTTTTTACTTAAATAAGCTATATGATCTGACCATCGTAGCCTATTATCCAAGCGAACACCTAAAAACTTAACTACTTCTGTGGATGGAGTTGGATTTGAGGTATTTGAGGGTGTGTTTCTTAATTTGAAGTATAAAACATTTGTCTTTTCTTCATTCAAAAGTAGCCAATTGTTTAAAAACCAAGTACCAATCTCGTCAATTGTTTTTTTTACATCTTGTTCTAGTGTTTGAAAAGTTTTGCGTTCGATTATAGCCGTTGTGTCATCAGCGTAAAGAGTAAAATTGCAAATTTGGTGTGGGAAATTTGAAGGCAGATCATTTATATATGTGAGAAATAAAAGTGGGCCTAAAATGGATCCTTGGGGTACTCCATAGTTATTGTCTGACCATGAAGAGTATTTTTTCCCTTTCGCTGTTTTAATGACTTTTCTCTGTTTACGACTGCTTAGATATGACTCTAGAAGTATAATTGTGTTATTGTAAAAACCGAGTCCGTTAAGTTTATTTAACAACATTTTGTGATCTACACAGTCAAAGGCCTTAGACAGGTCACAGAACACTCCAGCAGTGCACTGTGACCTATCCAAAGCCTCCAGAATGTGGTTAATGCAGTCAATTAAAGCTGAATGTGTATTTAATTTTTTTCTAAAACCAAACTGTTCTTTGCAAAACTTATGGTTAGATTCTAAGTAGTTTGTTAATCTCGCATGAATTATTTTTTTCATATACTTTAGATATGTTACTTAATAAGGAAATGGGTCTGTAGTTTAGAATTTCATTGGCGCATCCTTTCTTGTAAATTGGTATGATTTCTGCTAATTTTAGTTTTTGAGGGAAAACACATTCTTTAAAAGATTGATTAATTAATTTTGCTAATGTGTCAGATATATAGTTTACTGTCCATTTTAGTAATTTTATTGGTATCCCGTCCCAACCACATGCGTTACTGTTGCTTAGGCTTAAAATTGTTTTTTTAACTTCAGTTTCATTAGTTGGAGAAAACTCACCAAATGTTGTAGGCTGATTGTTCATGTCATTTAAAATCCCAGAATTAGTTTGCTTAGGTAGTTTGAGAATATCTACAATATTGGTGATTGAAGAGTTCAGCAACTGCTAAAGGATCGTCTACGATTACATCATTCATCTTAAGTTTAATTTCCTGGCCTACAGATTCACTCTTATTACTAACCCCTAATTCTTTTTTTACAATATTCCACATTACCTTGGATTTATTTTTAGCTTGCACAATGTATCTATTATTAGCGTTTCGCTTTGCTTGTGCAACTACTTTTCTAAAAACTTTTTTGTATTGTTTTACATAGTTTAAAAAAACAGGGTCATTACTATATTTTGCTAGATTATGTAATTTTCTTTTGTTCATTGATGAAATTATTATCCCCCGAGTAATCCAGTTTTTATTTCCGCCCTTACTTTTTGTTTTAAGCTCCCTAACTGGGAAATGTTCCTCCATACTTAGTGTGAGACAGTTGGTAGACATGGCACTAATGCCACATGCTTGGAAAATAGAATTGCTTTAAATATTTGTTTACAAAGGTTGTGTAAAGTAGCTTGTAGTCCATAAGCTGCTATTTATAAACTAAGCGTAGGTTTTATTATTTGTTTTCAGAATATTTCTTATGGTTTTATGGTCTTATATTTCTCCTCTAACCATATAATTTGGAGAAGATAAATATGTTTTATTCATATTTTAAATAAATCTTTTTTTATTTTACTTAATTTTATTAGGCATATATATTTTTTTAATAAAATAGACTACAGTTGTTACAAACATATCACATAAACCACAATTGATTCTTTTATTTAGATCTTCCGTGGGTTTTGATGCAAGGTTTATGGGAGTACATTAGTTTTTACCCATGTTAATAAATTTAAATGTAAATTTTTAATTTACTTGTTAATTTTACTATTAATACATGCATTTTATGGCAGATTGCATTAGAGGCAGACTAAGTATGCTACAATTAGTAGTTGGAAAACACGACTTTAAAGGCCCGTTTCTTATTAAAAGAATATCGCACGGTTAAATGGCAGTGCATGGTGTTCTGCATTCGTAAAAATGTTGTTTGTTTATTAGTTGTCTATATGTTCATGGACACTAAAGAAAGTCATCTTTAAAATGAAATTTCTCTGTTCAAGCATAGATTAAGCATACTCCTCAAGTAGATTGACCATCCTAATGGCCGCGGCGGTCACACTTTCCTTGTTCGCCATGCCGAAGTGCTCTATTAGTTCAGTGCGCCGTCGCTGGGAGCGCTGCAGAACGCCAAATTTAAAGCCCAACCAAATCGCCAAATTTAAAGCCCGCCAACTCAGTCAACCTTACTGGCGGACGGCGGACAGAGCCAGGCCAGCCAGCCTCGCCGCGCACGGCCCGTGTCCGTGTGGTCATGCGACCCGCGCTCACTTTGCTTTCGACGTTTTAAATACAGTAGGCCAAAATCCTAATCACTGAAAATATGATCGATGGCTGCTCTGATGCGATTCTACAGTTCAACCATTGTTGTTGGAAGTGTACGGATATAAACAGTGTCTTTTACAAACCTACATAAAAAGAAATAATATGTGAGAGAGCTTTTAAATGGTATACTTCCTCAAAGATGGATCGGCCATATTAAGCATCTGTAAATGGCATGTAGAAAAACTTTATTAGTTATCCTTTAGTATAAAAATGACGTTTTAAATACAGTAGGCCAAAATCCTAATCACTGAAAATATGATCGATGGCTGCTCTGATGCGATTCTACAGTTCAACCAATTTTGTTGGAAGTGTACGGATATAAACAGTGTCTTTTACAAACCTACATAAAAAGAAATAATATGTGAGAGAGCTTTTAAATGGTATACTTCCTCAAAGATGGATCGGCCATATTAAGCATCTGTAAATGGCATGTAGAAAAACTTTATTAGTTATCCTATAGTATAAAAATAACCCTATGTCAATATGATTATTAGTTTTTAAATTAAAAACCTAATTTTACAGGGTTACCAAACGTCCCGGATTTTAAGGGACAGTCCCTTATTTAGTACATTTGTCCCGCGTTCCGCAGAGAGGTCACCCGGGACAGTAAATGTCCCATATTTGGCCAAAATCAGTAATGAACTCTGAACAAATTTATTTACAAAGTGAGTTGCAATCTAACCTCAAAATTACAACTATTGCTTTATCGGCACATAAACAGTACCGACTGCATGTCTAGTGTCAGCGCCATCATTGCTCAATATTCTTAACGGTATTAATTTTACAGAATTTTTGATTATAGAATTAATTAATTTTGGATAAAAACTTATTAAGAATGCAAGATGTAGGCAATAAAATAAATATTTACATTTGTTTTATAGGCCTAGCCTAGTTTTGTTTATTGTAGATTTTATATTTTTTTATTCTTAAAATCCTCCTAAAGAATAAATGTACAATAACTGTTTGTAAAGGCCCAAAAAATTAATTTTATGCTATTTTGGAGTCATGAATGAAGTCAATGAATTATTTAACAACCTTTCAATCAGCTGACTGTTAATACAAGAGATATTTGGCTCATACAGTAGAAGAGCAAACACTCAAAAAGGATTCGGTTATGGCCTGTACCTAAAGGGCAAATAATTACAATGTATTATTCTTGTAATGGAAAGAAAAATAATAGGCCTAGAGTTTTGTACCATTTAAAATACTCAATTTTATAGTTGATGGATTTAAAAATAAACCAATTTTGATTGTCAAATTGAAGGTACTTAATTATGTAAAGTAGCTGATTAATTGGAAGGAAATAACAATACAAAATACACTAGGGGTCTCGTGCGCAAATTGCACATTTCGTAACATTTATAATTTTTAGTTTAATATCTCACATTATAGTTCAAATCTATTGATCTATTTACTTCAAAAATACTAGTTATCGCTCACTGGTCGACATTCGACCAAAGATTAAATTGATCTTAGATTGTTCTAAATTGATCTTGATCTTAGTTTTAAAATGTTTTATAACTGAAACATCTGTTCTTCCTGACTTGCTAGTCTATCTTCTATATATTTAAAACACAAAGGTAATAAACCTTTGGACAGTTCGTCTGTAACTTCTACTTGACCGATTTACATGCGGGTTGTACCAAAATAAACGTTTTCCGTTCTATATTAGCAGGTTCTATTCGTATTTCAAAAATATTTACGTTAAATAGGTCAAAAATGAAAAAGTGAAAAAAAGTAAAAAATGAAAATCGTTACAAAAATAGCAACCCATAAGAACAACGTTAAAAATTACGACTTTTAAAATTAGTTTTAGACAAATTTTTATTTTTTCTGAGGTTGAGGCTTTTTCTAAACTTATTTTTGGACCAAAACACACTTAAATACAAAGTTTAAACAAAATCTAACCGCTAGATTTCGAGATCGTGGAACACACATCCCTTCAGACATTCCTCGTATTATAGTATAAGATTTCTCCCAACTACCAATGGAATTTGTGGTACAGTTGGTGGCGTAACTTTTATACAAAATAGAAGACCCGGGTTCCAAACCGATCTCCTCAAGTATACTTTTTGTAATGTGTCTAACAATGGTGTCGCTAATAAATGTTTTACTGATCGTATCGATATTTATTTTAAGCAAAATAGAAACATTAAAATATTTATAGGCCTTTTCAAATTCTCAAAAAACGTATTTATTAAATTTTAAAAAAAATAAATAAATACAACTTGATAGTTTAGGCTTGCTTATTTCTTATGTTTTGATTAGGCTACTAAGGTTTAGGCCTAAGTAAACAATGGATTTGTTATGTTTATAAAACACTAAAGATTGTCTGTGTTACATAGTAAGGGTGCAGCATTATTGTTTTTATGGAATATGCCTGTAGGCCTATACTTTGACAGACACTCCAACTAAAATTATGTAATTTTCTGTGAAATAAATTTGTATTCTTTAAATTTGGATAGTTATTGAAACTTGCGCACGACAGCATAAATATTGCGATATGAAAGTGGTTATAAATGGTTTATCTACGTTCTATCCTACCCTAATACCAATATTTGTTAAAGCCAACCATCATAAGTTACTAGGCCTTTCCTAATTCTTGAAAAAACTGTTAAGAACAATTATTCAATAGGCCTACAAGTGGACATTGGTCTACTTATTTCTGATGTTGTTGAACCTAATAGAACGGTTTCCTTAGACTAATTAGGTTTGCGCCTACCTAACAGTCAAATTGATATGTTTATAAAATACTAAAGAGTAGGGCCTATAAGTACAAGGATGCAACATTATTGGTTTTAAGGAATAGGCATACTTTCCTGACGCTCCAACTAAAATAGTTGTATTTTCTGTAAAATATATTATTGTTCTTGGTATGGCAGTTCAAAGAAGTACATTTTATAGACTACCTTACATGTTTGCGCTATTATAGCGTTTCATTTGCTACTAATGGAGCTACATCCGTCGAGTATCGACGGGCAACAACTAGTATTTGTTATTACATCAACTATCTAATGATTCAATCAGCAATTATTCTTATCCCATAAGATTAACATTGAAACTTTGAAAGCCTGTAGGGCATAGCCCTGGAGGCCGATGCGAAAAATTAAAGTGTGATTCTGCTCATCTTCGGGCCGATACCTTTCTACCGGTGCGCGGATTTCTTCTACGATGCCCACAAGCTGAGAAAAAAGGAGGAAAAGAAACATACTTGCCTATTAATATATATATTTTTTTTACAATCTGCCTTAAAAATTCGTCTGAAAGTAATCAGCTGTTAAGTTACAATTCACATTTATACATAGTACCAGGTTAACCGAGCCTTGCTCGTTGGTTTTAATTCAGTTTTGATATAGTGTCATGGTAATAAAAAGCTATTAAATTTCCACCAACCACCAACCATACTTCTTCACAGTTAACAGCTGCTCCAAAAGGTATGCTTAACATTACTGTTCCTTTATTTTTGTATAACTTTCGTTGTTATTTCGTTACCAAAATAGCAACCCATAAGACCAATGTTAAAAATTACGATTTTTAAACTTAAATTTAGACCAAATATTCGATTTTTCCTGGGATTGAGGCTGTTTCTAAACTTATTTTTGGGCCAAAACACTCTTAAATGCAAAATTAAGCAAAATCTTCCCGCTAGACTTCGAGATTGTGGAACACACATCCCTTCAGACATTGCTCGAATTAGTATAGGATTTTCATACATATTTTCATTCATACATATTTTGAAATGAGAGAAATAAGACATTTTCAAAGGTAATGGTACACTATCGAAAAAAAAACTAGAATGTAAAATATCATTTATTACCTGGTGAAATTACATCAAATGCTGGTTGCGGTATTTACATTCTGTATATACACTAATTGCCAAGGTTTAAGAAAACGAATCGAAGAAATAAAAGAGTATATTTAATTTATTTAGTTCTATAATTTTTGTTTGTTTTACTCTTAATAACCTTAAAATTAAATCTCTCTCCAAGGCTTAAAAAGTCATATTTATCAATGTAAACTTTAAAGCTTTTTGGGTCCCATGTTTATTTTTTATTGCAGTCCTGATGGCACTTAATTCCTTATAAAAAATAAATTTATTCATAATATTGTTTATAAATATCTTTTTTTGCTTTTTAAAGGAAAATTTACTAATAAAAATTGATTCTATTAGCACATTTCATTATGTCCATTTCCCATTCAAACAGTTTTTAAAACTGGATCGAAAGAGTGTAATTTATTTTTTAATTCTTCAATGTCTATTTCCTCTCTGCAGCACTTAAAAATATTAATATACTTTATAGATTTATTTAGCGGAGTTTTTTTAGCCGGTAAAAGTCCGGCACTACTCAAAAAACGGTTTTTGAGTGTCTATGAGGATTTCCTCTCCGCCCGACAAAATCAACAGGAGAAAAAAATATAAGTAACTAACGATCATGTTAAGTGGAAATATTGTTTTTTTCCTAATTTTACAATGAGTCATACGCATACGGCAACAAGAGAATAACTTATAATGCATTTAATTTTAATGGACGAAAACCATTCAGGATATTCTGTTATCCGTTCATCGGCGAATGTCGCGCATCTGCGAGCGCGAGTCGAAGTCGAGCCGAGCTCTCGGGCCACGGCTCGGCTCACTCGCACACTCGAGCTTCCTCGTGTCACTACGAGGCGCGCCACCGCCCGACCGCTCAAGGTCCGAGTAGACCGCGAGGAGCGCTAGCGTCGGCCCGCCGCGGCCCGGTCCATAGTTACACACAGAATGGGCAATCTACTTGAGGAGTATGCTTAATCTATGGTTCAAGTTTTTGTACAGCATCGCCTAATCAGGTTTCATGACCATGCTGGATTTAAGGTTGTGCAGTCAAAAATTTGTTTCCAATATTCTTCTTTAAGTTCATCTTGCGTTGTAAATATGACGTAAATTTTTTTTCCGGACAACTACTTTGAGGGCTATAGAGGTCAGAAGTACCGTCAGATGGGGTTACTTTGTAACAAAAATTTTGATTTTTGGGAATAATTTCTAAACCTTACATGCAAAATAATCAATTCTTGTGCCATATGATGTGGACAGATCTTATCTACAACTTGTGCATGCCAAAAAAAATTGAAATGCTACAGTAAAATTTAAAAAAAATTTTTTTTTGGCTGTTCAAAGTAGCCCCGCAGATGGGGCTTCTATGAACATTTTTTTAAATCTAATATATCTCTGCCCCTGTTGTAGCTAGGGGCTATTATGAAACACCATAAAAAAGCTGGGGTTTCAATGATCAAATACATATAAAAAATGTAAAAATATATTAAAAATTAAAATTTTTACAACGTAAAAAGTGAAACAACTTACCAAAAAAATTGGAATTTCCTTGTCCTTGAATATAAATTTTTTTTTATTGATTTAAGAAGCTGGTAATGCCTTATATTTCTTCTCAAACAATTAATTATTAAGTTTTTTAGCACAAACATGTTTTAAAAGTATATCTAATTCACTTAAGAGCGTCTTAAAAACATTGTAAAAACACGCAACAAAAAAGCGTCCGTTCTTGAGCTAAAAATTAAAAAATCACTTATATATATTTGCAATATGTACAGTTTTTTCTCTTTTCACTTTTTTTAGATAATGGTGTACTTGTTGAGGTCAGCATTAAATGTCAAAACTCCTACCCCTTGAAGAAACCATATTTGGTTCTGGTAGAACCTCAACAATGCCGCTGTACGGTACAATATTAAAATCATCCTGGGGAGGCCAGATGAATTTATTGTTCCCCTGATTCCTGAGGAACTTTACTTTCTTTGTTTATTTTATTTAACTTTTAACTTAACTTTTATTTAACTTTATTTTCTTTATAATTATTTCCCTGCAGGCTTTTGCTAAGTCCTCTGAAGAGAAATTACGATACTGTCTAAGTTAGCTCCAACTTTTCGTTTGTAATGACGAACCATTGTTATATCTCTAAAATACAGTCTACACAACACTAAAAGCAGTTAGTTCATTATGAAACTAAGTGGAATCAAATAATAACACCAAAAAGCACTACTTTTAAGCCATCAATACAGCAACTAAACCACCAAAAGCGTTAAAACATCAACTCAAAGGCAGTGATATTAGCAAAATAGTGTCCAAAAACTGTCTAAATGGCCTTTTCTACTCAAATACAACTTGAAACAAAAAAATAAGCATTAAAAACATGTGATTTTGCTAATATTATAAATTTGTTCAAAGTAGCCCCTTTGTTCAAAGTAGCCCCATGTTCATTCTAAAAAGTGCAAAAATTTTTTAACAAAAAAACAATTTTTTTCAAAGTAGTCAAAATTTTTTTAGATGGCAAGAATTTGATCCCAATTAACCAAAGTATAGTAAAAAAATACTTAGAGGAGCCAATCTTTTGTGGTTTTTGGTCTGCATAAAAAAGTTTGGGTGGGTTCGGTTTTTCGTCGAAAAACGTAGTCTCACTTAATATTTTTTTAAATTTTTGTATGCTAAATTATACTTTATTTAATGATATATTCTGAAAGTATAAGAACCAAGGAACCAGAAAATGTATATTACAAGGATGATATGACACATTTAATGGGCATTATGCCAAGTCGAAACATTTTTTTACTTTTTGTTCATAGTAGCCCCACAGTTCATAGTAACCCCATCTGACGGTACTCAAGCGTATTTTGGTACAATTCTTACAAGAAACCTATTTCACCTACAGACCTGAAATTTCGGTTGTGTACTGGATCAATAAATCTTTAGAACCTAACATAAATTTAATTACAAGACGGACAGACGGTAAATAAAATCTCCAAAAATTACAGCTTTATTCAATATATTTTTCCTTGGAGTATAACAAAAAATTGTAAAACACCTTCTCGATAAAGGCTGACCACCAGGGCTTCTTCTAATACAAAATGCATGAGAAACTGGAACACCCGCAGTGGCGCGCGGCGTCTAGGCCTACAAGCCCCCGCCACGCCGCCACGCGGCCACACAACCATAAACGACCTTAATCGTATATGTGTAAGGAAGCTAGGTCAAAAGAAATAACCATCACCTAAGAACGGTCACCTAATTTACAAAATATTTCCAATCTGTATTTAATTAAAAATTTTGCCATAAAATATCCAACCATGTACAGTATTTATTTTTAATTCTTTTATTATAGAATTCTTTTTATATTCAACACTGATTGCCTTTTTCTGTATACTCTAATCAATTAATTACTACTTTTTCCCCACTTATTTTGTAATACACTCTTTTCATGTTAGCTTAATTTTTTTGATCAAAATGCTATGGTCTTGAAGGTCCACTAAAAAAATAAATAAAATAATATCTACATAATTTATTTAGAAAAATATAAAGAACAAAAGTCATTTTAATAAAAATGTAGGGTAAAATATAATTTTCGAATTAATTTCCAGGTAATTAAATTGTTCTTCCATTTTTTTTTTTTTTTTTTTTTTTTTTTTTTTTTTTTTTTGAGGGAGAGGCAGAAAAATGCATTACGCACACAGGTGGCCAGCCTGTAGTGTGGGGCTCCCCTAAAAACGGGTTTACCCACTAAAAAACCTCCTCTACTCTTTAGGAATCTAACCTGGAATTGTTTGTCACATTACAGGTTAGGCCTAAATTTGGCTTACGCCCGTGGGGCTCGCTCCTTATCCAGCCACTCGATCAAGGGATCTGGGCCACTTCGCGGTCCAGATCGGTTTTCTTTTCCAGGAGGATGCCCCGGACGAACTGTGACAAACAATCCCAGTTGCCCTCATCCTCCAAAATCTGTTGGCAGACCGAGTCCACCGAAAATGCACCAAAGATTTGTGTGGCCTCCAGGCGGGGCCCTTCCCAACGGGGACAGCGGAAGAATGTGTGTTCCGCATCGTCGGGAACACCCGGGCAATAAATGCAGTCCGGTAAACCGGTCTTTCCCATCCGGTTCAGGTACGACCGAAAATAGCCGTGACCTGTCAAAAATTGGGTCAGGTAGTAGTCCACCTCCCCATGACGCCGTTCCACCCATGGTTGGACCTGCTTGATAAGTCGCGCAGTCCATCGTCCTCGGGTGTCGTGCTCCCAGCTGTGTTGCCACTGCTGGAAGGTTCGGGAGCGCTCTTCTGTTCTCGCCGTGTCCTTGCCGATCTCGCCTTGTCTCTGATAAATCGCTTTCCTCTCCCCTGCCAAGAGCTTGACAGGGATGACTCCGGCGACCACCAGGACGGCAGGCTCGGACACTGTCCGGTAGGCGGAACACACCCGGAGCGCAGCTTGACGCTGAACCCGGGCGAGTCGCAACCTGTAGCACTCCTTATCTAGAGCGCCTGCCCACACCTCTGCCCCGTAAAGAAGCACGGACTGGACCGCGGACATCAACAGACGTCTTCTGCTGGATCGGGGACCCTTGACATTGGCCATCAGCCTACTAAGGTAAGTCACTACCTTAGCGGCCTTGTCCGCCGTACGGAAGATCTGATCCCTCCAGCTTAACTTGGTGTCCACCATAACCCCGAGGTATTTGGCGGCACGAGTTGATGTGACCACCTCCCTTCCCACTCGAAACGGGACGACGGTGTCGATCCTCTTCTTCGTGAGAATCACGATCTCCGTCTTACTAAGAGCAAGCGAGAGACCGTGATCGGACATCCAGTTGTTGACAACCCGCATAACTCGGTTCAACTTTAGTTGGGCCAGCTCAACGTTGCGTGCAGCAATGAGAGCTGCGACGTCATCGGCGTACCCAACCAAAGTGGTTTCCTCAGGCATCTCGGACCTCAGGAGGCTGTCATAGGCAACGTTCCAGAGATCCGGGCCGAGTATTGAACCTTGTGCGGCACCAGAAGTGACTTCCATCGTCCGCGTTCCGTCCCTCGTGTCATAGATCAGGCTTCGAGAGCGTAGATAATCCTCGATGAGCCGCAACAGATATGCAGGAATACGAAAGGTGTTACGAAGCGCATC
This sequence comes from Neoaliturus tenellus, assembly GCA_030545055.2. NCBI lineage: Eukaryota > Metazoa > Arthropoda > Insecta > Hemiptera > Cicadellidae > Neoaliturus > Neoaliturus tenellus. The sequence continues at coordinate 99,383,724 of CM061533.1, forward strand.
CAACATATCGACCCACCTCGCCGAGTTGAAGGCATTCTTGACATCAAGCGTAACAAGAAGCACTACTCGGCGGGAGAAATGGTTGTGGCTCTCGGCTCTCTCCACAGCTCTCTGAACTTCGGTGACAGCGTCGATCGTTGACCGTCCCTCTCTGAAGCCGTACTGACGGGGGCATAAGTCCCCGGCAGCTTCCACGGCAGAAGTCAGGCGGGAACGGATCAGCTTCTCGAACAGCTTCCCAGCCGTGTCCAACATGCAGAGAGGCCTGTGGGACGACGGCAGTTCGGGATCACCTTTGGCCTTGCTGATCAGTACAAGCCTGGCTGTTTTCCAGGGAGCCGGAAACACCCCTTCTACCAAACAGGCATTGTACATTCTCAACAACAAGTCAGCATTGATTGAAAATACTTTCTTTAAAGCCTCACTGGGAATCCCGTTCGGGCCAGGAGCCTTGTTGCTCTTCAGGGAGAGAACGGAGGTTTCCAGCTCCTCGAAAGTGAAGAGTGGATAGTCCTCTACCCGTCCGAAGTCAACCGGCGGTCGCTGTGGATGTTCAGGAAACAACGCAGCGACGATCCTCCCCATGGTGGCGCCCTCCATGATGGAAGGTGGAGAGCGGGCGCCGAGTTTCTGTGTTACAAGTTTGTAACCCAGGCCCCACGGGTCAGAGTCAACGTCGTCACGAAGTCTCCTCCAGCTATTCGCCTTGCTCCTGTTTATCGCCTGGCGGAGAGATTTTCTCGCAGTTTTATAGGCCTCCGACTTACGAACTCTGTCTGCGGGAATTCTCGCTCTTGTGGCGGCTCGTCTAGTTCTTAAACATGTTCTTCTGAGTTCCGCAATCTCTTCAGTCCACCAGTAAACGGGTTGTTTGTCGCGTCGGGGTTTCCTTCGCGGCATAGACTGGTCGCAGGCCGAGACGATCAGTTCCATGGTGGATGTTACTAGTGCCTCGGCCCCAGCCTCACCAGGATTCCCCTGCGCTCCCCGAGAGATGACTTCGGTGAACTTGACCACGTCCAGTTTGTTGGTGTTCCACCGGCGCGGCCCTTCCCGAGATGCGGAAACTCGACGATTTGCCTGATCATGCAGGTCAAAAACGATGTATTGGTGGTCGCTACCCGTGTAGTCCTCCACAACCCTCCAGCCAGAGATCCTCGGAAGGAGCGACTCAGACGCAAAGGTGACGTCGGGGATCGTGCCTCTCTGCCCGGGGCGCCGAAAAGTAGGTGTGTCGCCCTGGTTGAGGACGACAAGACCGGCCCTGGCGATGAAATCCAGGATGTATTTCCCCCGGGAGCTGGTAGAGGGCATTCCCCACTCGACGGCCCTGGCGTTGAAATCGCCACCAACGACGACATGCCCGGTGGTGCCGAGAACGCACTCCTCTAGGCTATCTATCTTGTCGCGGAAGTCCTGGACGGCCTCGTTGGGTGTGAGGTAGCAACTGAAGATAGTCACGTCCCTACACCGAACCCAGACGAATCCTCGGCCGCGCCCGTGACTCCGCACCAAAACATCTCGTGTATTACGTGCCCAAAATGCAGCAGTACCGAGGCTGTCCGAGATCCAAGTGTTTGGGTCTCTGTCCCGATACTGTTCACTGATAAGGAGCGCGTCAGCACCAAGTTCTCGGGCGAGCTGAACTAGAAGGTTATCAGCTCCCCAGGATCTATGAAGGTTGGCCTGGAGGATGCGAATTACCGGCCGCTGCCTTTTGCCTGTTCAAGTGCGGCTCTGAAGGCACCGCACTGACCAGACCCGGGTAAGTGACCGAGGGCACTGGAGCCTGAATCCTTGCAGAGGAAGCAGGAGGGGCTCGAGGAACATTCCTTACGTTTGTGGCCCTGGCTTCCACACTGGAAGCAGTTGGCACTCCTGTCGGGCCCTTTACAGTTTCGGGAGGAGTGGCCGAAACCGAGACAGCGGAAGCATCTCGAAACTACCACCCTCCGTTTGAGCCTGCAACTGACCCAACCGACTCTGAGGTGCTGAAGGCTAAGCAGCTTATTGGCGTGCTTTTCGCTCATCTCAGCAACAGCCATCCGGAGTTGACTTCGGTTAGGCTTTGTCAGCCATACCCTCACTCCATCGGCCGGTATCTCCGGGAGTGCCACCTGGATCGCACAGGTCACCTCATCTTCGGTGGAGAGGACATCAAGGTCCCGAATCTCGACCGAACACTTCGGTTCTAGGGCCTTGATGGAGCCTTTGTCCCCAAGTGCAGTCTTGAGGGAAGCGGCAAAACCGATCTTGTCACTCGACTTCCCGAGTTCGAGGAGGACATCCCCGTTCTGGGTTCGCCGAATAGACTTGATAACGGTGTCGGTCTCTTCCGGTTTGGCCTGCGATCTAATCTGACCCAGAACATCGGCAAAAGATCGCCCCCCTAAGGGCTTGATCAAGATTGCCTCCGTCCTGGGCTTCTTAGGCCTGGGTTGTTTAGGCTTTCTGACAGACTTGCCAGAGGCCTCCCCAACCGGGTTTGAGACTTGCGTCCGCTCCACCCTCGACGCACTTTTCGAAGCTGCCTCCGCTTGCTTCTGCCTCCTCCTTTCTTTCTTAGACAGGCGCGTCTTCCAGCCCCCCAAAGGTGTTGAGGCAGAGTTTGCTGCCAAGGCAGGATTAGCCGCCGGAGCAGGAACCTCTGCAGGAGTAGCCGCTGGAACAACGACAGCGCCCGGGATGGAATGAGCAGCCGGGACAGGAGATGTCTGCGATGATGCAGTGACAAAAACCGGCCTCGGCGCCAAGTCCAACTCCCCGAGCTCAGGGCTTCCCGACGATGAACCGCTCTGCCTCTTCTTTCGCTTTCTGGCTTGAGTCTGGGACTCAGCCAGATGAGCTTGAGGCGAAGCAGAGATGACTCGGTTCGTGACATCGCGCTCCTGTTTCACTGCCTTTAGCCTGATTTTCCGGCATTCCTCGATTTCTTCTAGAGAATCTTCGAGTTTCGGAATCCCCTCTTTTATGGCCTTGTTTACGTTCTTTTGAATTAAGAGGGCCTTGGCCATCTCCTTCAAAAGAGCTTTCATCTTCTTCAGACATGAGTCTTCCTCCTCGTGGGCGTCGTCCTGCTGCTGCCGCAGCATTTGCAGCTCGAATGCCGCACGAAGAGGGCTCTTCCTGGGGGGTATTCCATCGAGCCTGGCTTTTGAGGTTTCTGCCTCGGTCACCTTCATCGCTAGATTGACCTCCACTTTCTTCTTTTCAGGCTCGGACGACGATCCGGCGTCACTTAACGTCTTGAACTGTGCCGGTGGGGGGGAGGTTTTAATTCCCACTGTCGGCGTCCCAGTCTTCGAGGTCGGAGACCTCTGCACAATAGAGCTTCGCCTAAAAGCGGCTTGCTCATTCTCCTTTACGTTCTTCGTGTTTCGGTTGGATAAAATCCATGCTTTCATGTCACCAGCGCATCGTGCGGCAAGGGGCGGCCCTTCATCGGCCGAGAGCGGGTACACCCTCGGAGGTCTACCCCCCGTAGGAGATAAGACACCCCTACCCCGGTACTCCGGGGCCCGAACCTCCGTTTGCCCAGCACCAATACACAAAATGTGCCGGACGTGCTGGGGGTCGCACCGTGGCAATGCAGAGTCCGATCCCTGCATCCATGCCGCACTCCCTGACTAAGGTCCGAAGCGGCTGGCTTCTGACGACACACTGGAGGAGACCATCGGCAGTGCGAGGCACACATCAGTCCCTGCAACACAACAGGGACACTCCCAGGACCCCCCAGCATGCGCCGGTCGAAAGAAGGTGGAAAGACACCCTTGATTCGGGGTCGAAAACAAGAAGGTGAGCAAGGTTAGCTCAGGAAAGAATAAAGACGGTGAGCTAAGACCAGGGCCGTATTTCTAAATAGGCTGAAAAGGCTGGAGCCTATAGCGGCAAAATTTTAGGGGCGGCACTTTGGCAATTTACAAAAAAAAAAAAAAAATTGAAAATTTTTTACTAATTTAATAACAGAAACTTCTTTAAGCCCACTATCTTGAAAATGTCTATTACATTACAGCAGTTTTCCCCAGTCCTGGTCACAAATGATGATATTAGGTACCATGCTTAATCTTTGATGATAGACTGCGATGTTGTCACAAGAAACCCTTATAAAACTTCTATTGTTTTCATTTCGGTAAAAAATGTGTGAATTGGTGATGATAGGGGCTACAAAACAAGGGGCGGCTCTAGGATAAAAAATATTGGGTAGGCATTAGGCAACTTTATTGAGTCTTAATTTATTTTGAATTAAGTTTTATTTTAAGACAAAAGTCGTCATGGCGGCACCGCGCTGTTGCCAATTCTTTAGCTTTGTCAAGTGGAAGTGGCGAAACCTTTTTGCTACTATTAAGAGTCCTATTCTTTTTTCGTAGGTTTTAAGTTTACTTACACAGAAAGGTGCAGGCCTACGTAAATTTATTAGTTGTTGAAATTGAACTCAATTTCCTTAGGTCCAAGTTTCAACGTAATTTAAAGTAGTTTGAATTATGTTTTGTAGCTTGTGACAAAACCAACATTATTATTGGGATTGCACCACACTGCCTTGCCTGTCCGCTGTTCTAGCTATATATGTGTCTGTCCCTAAGTAACGGGAGGGGGGTGGGGGGCGGCAGAAAATGGATAGCCTACAGGCAGCAAAATCCTAAATCCGGCCCTGGCTAAGACCTGAAAGATGAGAAGAAAGGCCCTAGCTCGGGAAGAACTGTGAGGAGGGTCTCACAGCTTGGCTCAGGTACCCCGGGGTCGCCAAGAAACACCCGTACAGTGGAAAGCCCACTGCCCCTGAGGGGAAATTGTTCTTCCATATAGTTTCATGAAATTTTAATATTTTTATAACAGGTAAGACAAACTTGGAAGTAATTTAACTTTTGTTGACAGAGACACAACATAACCTCAAAATATATCTTCACTGTGTTTTGTTGTAAACAGCTGTTCCTTAAACCGGCCTTAATCCGTCCTCTAACCTCCCTCACACAACTACTTGAGGGAGGTTCGAGGAAGGTTGGAGGAAGGTTTAAGGAAGGTTAGAGGAAGGTTTGAGTTGAAAAAACTTTGAGGGAGGTTTGTGAATTCCGCCCTTAGTTAGTATTAAGGCTGCAACAAATTTTCCAGTGCCTACCTGTCTGTTGATGTATTTTCAGTGTGTATTTTGAATATGTTGTAATACACTCTCCATTTGAACTAATGTGACGGATGGACGGCCTAGATATTGGGAAATCTGGATGGAGTCGACTTTGACTCATCCTTTCTGTCATTGTGTTGATCAATAGTGGTTATTCCACTAATGTTTATTAGCTATTTCAATAAATCTTCTGAAAATAGTTTTAATACGGGTTTGGCCAAACGAATAAGCTACGATTCTGCGCGGGTGGATGTATAGTCATGACTGGGGGCTGCAGGCGACCTTGCTCCTTTCCCGTTATTAATAGAATGTGGCCGGAAGAGTTGTTGACCCTTGTGCTCGCTGATAGTGTGAATCGCAAACTTCTAAATTCTATGGTTTCCTTTCCAACCAATGTGCAAACCTTACTTTTCTTCATGGACCAAAATGTTCTTGACTCTCTATTCAAATTTATAGTTCAAAACGACTTGTTCATCTAAATCTTTTTGTTGTATCATGTGATATAAATTGTATGTAAACTTTATGTAGTTGTGGGTTTAGCTTAGCAAAACGCCTATAGCCGAAATGTCTATCATGTCTATCTTGTAATAGATTACAAGATAAAAAACTCCTTTGTCTTTAAAATAAATTGTGTATTAAAAAATGGATATTGTTCTTATTTTTTCATTTTTATATGTTTTTTGCTAACAGCCATAACAATCAGTATAAAGTACGATTAAAAACTAGGAAATTATTTTTATTATAGTGCCATTCAATAAATCAGTAACTGTAAGGGTGCCGCACTTTGGCATAAATCTGTTGAACCACAGGTTAAAGATGTAACACAATACACAAGGTTTATATCTACAATCATTAGCTGGCGTTTATTCAATTTAGTAGCTACAAAAAATCTCCATAAGAACATGGAAACTTTGATGGGTTCTGGGACGAAAACCGGTTTTTTTCCAGCCATGGGACCAACTCCAATTGATTTCTTATCGCCAAAACCCCCAAATTCAACAAAAATACCAATGAGTATGAGATAATATAACAAGGTAACATAAGAATTCAACAAAATTCTTTGTATCGTCTTTGATTTACTTACCAACATTGTATGTTCTATGGCAACAAAATGATTTGATTTACCTTGGATTTTTTATCATCAGAAACATCAAGTATTTTATATTGATTGTTTTTCTTTCAGATCTGAATGCCCTTTTCCAATATGGTTTGAGTTCAGGAGAATGTTCTTCCAAAGAAGTTGAAGAACTTCGTAGGCTATTTGAGATGTAAGTTAATTAATACTTGATGTAAATAATAAACCTTTTTGTTATCATTATACTGTGAATTAGTACTGCCCATGGTAAAACTTCCAAGTAGATACAAGGTGTGGGTAGAATACCGCTGCCACAATGGTCCGATCAGGTGGGCATTACCTGGTCGGCTAGAGTGACATGCCGACCCGAATGGGTCGACACTTCGGGAATGCAAGGTTTAACCATTGACTATGTACACTACCGTGAGTAGACTTCTCATAGCATTGGCGTCTTTGAAACATATTGACAGTGGTGTGATCTCGTGCGGGCGTACATGGAAGTACAAGAGTCATATGATAGGCAAGTCAGTGCTACCACTCTTCTCAATCAAGGATTAAACATTTTTAATGGAGGTTTTTGTTTATGTTGTGATTAGATGTTTTTGCAGCACTGTAAATTCAGCTAAATAATAACAACATCGACTCTGGCAGTTGATACAGTATGTATGTTACTTTACCTCGTTGATGTCTATATTCTTAATCATACAGTACTAACAAAACACATTAAAACACATTTTTGTTCTGTAATTTGGTAATTATTTATTACTGGCCTCTAACTAACTACAACCATAACCATAAACATTTATAACCATACTATAACTAGACTCTATTAACCATATTATAATATAGTGTCAAATGTATCAACATCTATTCTTGGGTAGAGTAATGTGAATGCCATTTTGGTCAAGAATCATGAATTGAATCATGTTGTCAGGCGCAATCCCTGGAATTTTACCTTAAAAATGGACCATTCCCCGGAAATTTCCCGGAACTACTCCATTCCCTGGAATTGTACCCGGAGACCTCTCCCATTCCCCGGAAATTCACAACGCTGGTAATACCGGCCTTAATAATTTAATCTAATGGGAAAATTAGGAACTATAAGGACTTGTAGGGCCCTTCCTTTTGAACAGATATTTACCAAATTACTTTAGAAACAACTTCACGCCGAGGTCGAGGTCTATCCAATGACACAAAAGTCATTAAAATGTGTTGAAAAGTGTGTGAGGAGTTCCTTGTATAAAGAAGCGTGCTGTGTATTAATTATGTATAGATTTGTCTTATGAAACCTGTGTTTGTAAGAATTATATGAAAACTTTGAAAGCAAGTGAGGAGAAGCGTTGATTTTTTTAGTTAACTCACTTTCTTATTTTTTTAATATTAGTAGGATATTATTGTAATGATTAAGAGTTAATTTGATTTATTTTTACTTATTCATACTAAATTATAGATAAAGGTTTCATAGCATAGATCAAATGGCCCCCGATTTATGTTTATTTTAGTATTAAGTTTATCTCCTGTTTCAACTATTTTTTTCTTGTATCGTAAGTTTATTTTGAATAAACTATATAATGAGAAAGTTTTTTCATGTTTGATGTACATCATTCTTTATTTTTAAGAACGTTTAAATTTTTATTTGAAAAATAAAACTGCCTCTAACTTAAGAAAGCAGTAAGGAGGTTTAACAGTTGCATAACTGCTGTTATATTTACTTCAACAGTTGTAATGGACTTTTGTGCTAGAATTCAATTTATAATAATTACGATCGTCTTTTGTGACAATTGCTTAACCACTCACCGGTTATGGTCCAATTTATGTAATTAATCGTGTTATTTAGTACGATTTGTCTGCAAAATACCTGTGTGTTCAGTGTCAAGAATATTCAAAGGTTATTTCCTATCCACTAAGTACATGCATTTGAAAGTGTTTTGTATTTTTAATTGTATTTATGGGGGGTTTCCTTACATTATTGAAGGAAAAAACCAAGATTTAAAAATAAAAGTGGCAGTTTCTGGCTATTTCTTTGTATTTCTTATGATTTTGAATTTCTTTTACGCTTCCACTAGTCCCTTTACTTGTTTTTATTTTGATAACTTACCTGGATTCGAGCCTTCAAAGTACAACTGTTTATTATGTCATGTTTGTTTATTTGTTATTTTCATTCATAGAATGAATTTTACAAAAAGGACCAAGTATTTGTTTGTGAAAGTGCTGAAGTACTCAATTGTTTCTAATGATTGTTTGGCAATGTGTGCCAAGTTAATAATTTTCATTATAATGTTAAACTTCCTTTTGATTTACAGCTTCTTTCGAGGACAAGTTTTTATACCAAGATTAGTAATTGATTTTGTGATTTCGTTTTACTCAGTAAAACTAATATATTTCTGCATATTATCGCAGCCGATATTCTTGTGCAGTTCAATAAATGATACCATTTTCAGTTTAAATTCATCCTTGAAAAGTGAAAGTCTTTCTGAAAAGAGAGTGACAGTTTTGAGAAAGTGGCGGCATCAGTTACAGATGCTCTGTGACTTATTTATGAATTGCTTAGAAGTTTATAATGTAGACATTTTACTCATGTTTATAATTTTTATACCAGATTTCTACCTGAAGATAAATGATTATATGATGTCATTTTTTAATTTTACAAATGACCAGAATTTAACCAGGTACATTGGAATTACTTTCTACTCCTCTTTACATATAGTTATCAATGTTCCTGGTGTACTATGGTTTTGTGAACTGACTGGAAAACTCGATAATCAGGTAAATTTTGTAATATTATTAACTTTGTTTGATTGGTAGGAAATTCATTGGGTAGTTTTTGTTATGAAACACCAAATTTTTAAATGCCTATTTATATGATTCTCAGTATTGTGATGAAAAAATGTTAGAAGGTTCTAAACTGAACCCAATTAAATTTGGCAAGTAATCACCATTATTCATTGGCACTAATGATCCAGTCCACAGAATCAGGTGAGTAGTGTGAAATTGTTGGTGCTGGGCCAGTTCAAGGTCACCTGAGGGATGACGTCATCGAGGTCAATGACCTCACCGATGACGTCATCGATGACGTCATCGATTGCGTCATCGATGGCGTCATCACCAATGACGTCATTTCGATGACGTCACATCCATGACGTCACAGAAATGACGTGCTGATGACGTCATCACCCCTTACGTCATCAAAATGACGTCACTGACGCCACTAAGGTCAAGGTCATGCCGAAACTTAAAATTTTTTGGCACTTTTGCCGTTTCTCGCACTACGCTCCGAGTTTCAGTCCGAGTCCCCGTGACCTTGACCACTTGGAGCGAATTTTCGACGAGAAACGGCAAAAGTGCCAAGTTAAACTCGAGTTTCTGACATGACTCAGCCTAAATGGGCAATCGGTTATCCCTCAGGTGACCTTGAACCAGCACAACACCAACAATTTCATATTACTGTGACCTTGAAAACCTAACAACGGAGCGCCGACACCGATGCGCACCCCACGACAGCCACCGAGTGACTGACTGTCAGGCTCCGTGTACTCTAGGTATATCGGCTTGAGAGACTAAGACTCTAAACTGTCAGGAATGGGAGTAACTAACTGAATTTTGCAAGGAAAAGTCATTTCATCCAATATTTTAAACAAATCTTCATCAGTAAAACTGACATTAGTCTGTTTTGTATAAAACTTAGGGTGTCCGCGCAACAGTTTGCGCCACTTAGCTAAAGTTGAAACCCTCTTAACTTTGAGTGGTGGACAGTGAGCAACTAATAAAGCCTTAACACGGCTAAGTTTCTTACCTAAAGCGTCCCGCGACATGGCTTCTCCTCACAAAAGTCCGCACAATACTGAGAGACTGCTTGTAGCGCATGAGTCAAGGGAAAAGAGGTGGGGGAAACAGCAGGAGTGGGGGAAGGTCACAGTGGTGGGGGAAGGTGAGGTGGTACGCTGGAGTATCGCATCACTTCACCATGAGCTGTCCTACAGTCAACACACTGTTCTCCTGGCCCGAGTTGGCACTAGAAGAAACATTTCTGTACAGCTTAGGCTGTGAGAGCCGAGGAAGCAAAGTCAAAGTGGAAATTGTGTTAAACTCCAAGATGAAGAGTCTCCTAAATAAACTAATTGTATCCCTGCAATCCCCTATAACTTTAGAGAAATACCACTTTATTAAGCGACACCTTATACTTTGGCAAAACGAAGTGGAAATGGAAAAGATTACAGTAAAATTAATTTAACTTAAAACATGGACTGGACACTCATGGCGATACCACGTGGCGTGCAAACGCCACCCTAAACATTACAAGTTAGGTTATTAAGCACCTCTGGTACGATAACCGATGTGCTAGAGTTAAAGTGTAATGACCTTGAGTCAAAACACTGAAATACTACAAGTCGATATCGTCCCAGAGTTAAAGTGTAGTGACCTACATTCAGAACTTGTAAAATTACTTACATATAGAGAGCTAGAGAACAGCGAGACGCACCGCAAGGAAGCCGGAGACATACTGGCGAAGCAGTGTTGTGCAGCCTAGGGACCCAGTTGTGGTGGGGGTATAGCCAACACTTGAGTACAAGTGTTGTGGGTGACCTTGACCCACTTAACTTACCTGACCCCCCCCCCGACAAAAAGTGCGAGCCCCCCCCCTCCACCCCCACCCCCTCCCCCACCCCTGATATCCTGGGCGTGGCAGCCCCGGTGGGGATATAAGGGGGCCCAGCCAGAGCCGGCTCGCAGTCCGCTCCCGCGCGTTGAACGTGAACGATCGGGACGGACCGCCATAGGCATCACTAAACATTGAATGGCGCCTTCAGTGTTTAGCGAAGTCTACTCTAACTTTAAGACTTGTATTAGTTGTAAGATATTGCGCTTGCGTTTGGGTATTGCGAATTGTTTTATATGAGAGTGTTTTACTTGTACCCTATGTCTCCTGTGTGTCTTTTATCCTTTGTGTCTTGTTCGTCATATGTGTTTAATGTGTATGTGCTTGTTCCAGCATTGACTACGTTGAGCTCAATTGTGTGTTGTAAGTGTGTTATATTTTTCTAAAGTGTATACGCTTGTTGTAGCATTTCCCCCTTGAGCTTTTGCAATGCTCAAAGTAAATCGTAAAGACAGGGAACGGGAGTAGGCCCCCGTGTAAAGTTACTTTTGTATAATTGTTAGGCTCCTCTCATGCATGCTTCAATGCGGCTGAGAAATAGGAGTTGGTCCGTTTGTACGCCTATATGGGGGTAATGAGCCGATGGCCTCTGCACTCGGACCGAGGACGTAAGCCACTAGGGTGTCCTCAGTTAGTTTCCCTTCTGGAAACTCAAAATTATGTAAATGAAACTTTGTTAGCTATTTGTGTTTTTTTGTCCCCAAGGCCCCCGAACATTCGTGGTTCGCCATGGATGTACGGGGGCCGAAATTTTTTAATGTTCGTATGGCCTTGACCTAGTAAGAACTTATATAAATTTACTGCATTGCTGAACTTAAATATTAAATATTAAAGATAGGGAACGGGAGTAGGCCCCCGTGTAAAACCACTTTTTATAATTGTTAGGCTCCACTCATGCATGCTTCAATGCGGCTGAGAAATTGGAGTTGGTCCGTTTGTACGCTTATACGGGGGTAATGAGCCGATGGCCTCTGCACTCGGACCGGGGACATAAGCCACTAGGGCTGTCCTCAACCTCTTTCAAAATTATGTAAATGACTTTTTGTTAGCTATTGGAAAAGTTATTTGTTAGCAATGCAGTAAATGCTTAAGTCTTGCGTGGTGAAGGTTAGACGACATTGGATGTTGCCTGTTGTCATAGTTGGGTCTCTTCGGAGGCTACAGCGATGACAACCCAAGTGCCCCACACCCCCATAGTGCCCCCATAGTGCCCCACACCCCCATAGTGTGGGGCTTATTTTTTTAAAAGTTTCGCGTGACCTTGAACCAAATATTAAAGTTTCTCTTTGGATTTTAAGTGGTAGGTATTACTAACACACAAGTCTGGAGTTCCCCATAGTTGTATCTTTTCGGAGACTATAGCGATGGCAACATAAGAACGCCTATAAGGGTTTATTTCTTTAATTAACCCCCCCCCCCACCCCCACCCCTTATATCCTGGGCGTGGCAGCCCCGGTGGGGATATAAGGCGGCCCGGTTGCACGCACTTCTCATTCCTGCTCCAGCCTTTGTTGGAAGTGCTTCTCCGTTTTTTGCAATTAACGCTCTCTCTCCACCGCAACATGCGCTTCAAGAACTATCCACCCGTTCTCCCATACATCAAATCGAATCCAACCAACACGTCTACTCCGACCAACACATCTACTCCGACTTCAACATCCGCTGCTCCGATTCTTCAAACGTGTTTGATGAGCACAATCCTCAGCTGTTTGGAGATGCCGTCGGCTCCTTCAATGCCCAGCCTATCTCCGCTGCTACCAACGGAACCAACAAGTCCAAGTGTCAGTGGTGCTGGTGATGCTCCGTCGACTTCAAGAGGGGCTGGCGCTCACCCTGCAAGCAGCCGAGTGCTCATAGCATCACCGCCAATCTCATTGCTGTCAGATTCTGATTCGGAGTCAGCGGTCTTTGAGGAGAAGAAGAAGTCGAGGTCCAAAATCATTCCCTACTCCCGTACACAGAAAATCCTTTCCTATACAAAGACCCAATGTCCACTACCCGTATCCTCCATGCCATCCACACCAGTCAAACCATCCTGTAAATCGATCTTTTCCCCAGACAATTCTACCTCACCCAAAGCCAACATTCCATCTACAGTCAAACCATCCCGTAAATCGATCTTTTCCCCAGACAATTCTACCTCACCTAAAACCACCATTGATCTAACCCATTCTCCTACCCGACCCAAAATTGTTTGCAAATTGCCCCTTGACCGTGCTAAACCATCACCCTCCATCCTTTCCAGCCAGCCTAAGTTAGATCAAGCGCCGCTCCAAAACACTAAGAGTCCAACACAAAAGAAACGTAATCGTGTTAAATGCCCTGCTGGCAAGCGTGATAAATGCGATTATGTTTGGTTTAGCAGAGAGGCTGTGGTTCTTTGTTGTCCGAGTTTTGCTCTTCCAGAAAAAGATCGTTGCCAACGACACTTGAATAAGAAAATCAAAATTCCGACACCAAAGCCCTATAGCCTTAATATTATGCCTGAAAAGTCCAAGTTCAAACACCCCAACAGTCCGCAGAAGCTGAAAATTAATAGGCTCAAGAGGGACAAAAAATATTATTTCATTGTTCAAGCTTATGGAGCATTTAACATAAATGTGCAAATCATTCTAAAAGGTGATGGCCGCCTTCATAGAATGAAAGTACCACCTGCGATGGTACAAAGAGAATTTTTTGTCCCCGGGGCTTATTTAATTCGAAGAAAAGGATACCTATCTGTTTGGGAAATGGACTAGGACATGGGCTCACCAAAAAATCAAAATTGTTTAAAAGTGTTGGACATTAATTAAATTTCTTCTTCCAAATTAATTTTTATAAATTTAGTCTTAACCCTCTTAAAGTAAGGGAGAGGGGTATTATACAAGTCAAGGAATAAAAAAAAAAAAAAAAACACTTGACTTGTATAATACTTTAACCTGGCGGTGATGTAAAGTCACTGGGACAATCTCAAACCGTGTCCTTGAGGGTGAAGACTAAGTTACAAAAATCTTTAACAAATAAAAACTTACCTCCAAACACTTGTAGCTTGCTACAAGTGTTTGGAGGTAAAAATTTTTCAAAGTTCGAATGACCTTGACCCATATAAATTACAGTTTAAAGTAAAGTGCTAACCTTACAACTAATGTAGTGTATCACGTAATACCCCCACTCCAACGCTCTTACTAAGCTTGTATGAGCCGTTCATGTGCTTCAGTCTGTTCCTGTGCTTTGTGGTAAACATGTCACGGTACAATTACAAAGGTGGTGACTTCTTGATAGATCAACACAATGCTTGGGAAGTGCTAAACCGGCATAGAATGGAAGTTGAGTGTTGTATAAGACGAGATGGGTCTACATTTTATTTATGTATTATAAACAACCAAACTCATAAGTATGAACACTGGACAAAAATTAATTATAACAACATAGATGAGCTGTTTGCTTGGGTTTTTGAGGTGTGTAAAGTTATTGAAGAAACCAAAACGATGGGTGTGTTAAAGGTATGTAAAACCGATGACCGCGAAGACTAAGGGAAATTTATTGCAAGTCCTTAAGCCCCCCCCATAACCCCCACCCCTCCCCCACCCCCTCCCCGGCCCCTCCCCCACCCCCTCCCCCACCCCGCCCCCCACCACTACAAATAGGTATATATAGGAGTGGTAATCCACTGTCCGCTCATTCAGCTTGCAACCGTTAAGCCGAACGCCATGTCTTCAGCTTCTTCTTCTAACTCCACCTCAGGTGTTGGGCCAATCCGATCGGGGCCTTCATCAAGGAGTCGTGTCCGGTTCTCCGGCTTTGGTCCTGTGAGGAAGGAGTTGCGAAGCAGCGGAGCCTCTCAACCAACCACGACGGACGCATCAACTCAGACTTCACCAAGCATCATCGAGTGGTACAATGAAGTCATAGAGCAAAGGGACAGAATGCTAGAGAATACTCGCAGTGAGCTACTTCACATCCGGAGTAAATGGGAAAAACTAATTAGGAAGTGTGAAAGCCTGTTGGACAGTGATGATAGTGAGGATGAGAGTGGATAGGTGTGTGGGTAAAGACTTGAACTGGGACTTGTGTGTTTGTATGAATGTGTGCGTGAATGTGAAATACAGAGCGGGGGATAGATCACTCTGTGGCAATGGACTAACATGCCACTTAGTGATCTATCCCCCGTTCTGGTAATGTTTTTGGATGGCCTTGACCCACTTGACCAAGGCTAGCCAGTACCCCCACCACTGATAAGTGTATATATACGGGTATTGATGTGCAGTTTGGTTATTCTGCTTTGTACCGCTTAGCTGAATACTACACTTTTAACATGGCTTTCAACTCTCGGGCTTCTTCTTCTTCAAGAAGGCGTGCTGCCAACGTCCTGCCTGCTACTCGTGGACCTGCTCGACCATTCCATAGCATAACTGTTGCTCGGGCAAACGCCTGCAAAGCTCCGATGCTACGGACCCTGCTGGAGGTGAGTCGAGACGGGCAAGGCTTGCTTAGTCCTGGTCAACGGCAGGAGCAAGAGAGGCGTATGGCATACTTTAAGCTGCAGGGTGTAGTTCCCAGCTTGAAGTTAGGCGACCCAAGAGTAGCAAGTGTCACCGAGGCAGCGGACTACATATCACACCTCCACACTGTTTTGGAAGTGAAGGACCAACAAATTGAAAAACTAAAAGAACAATTAAAACAATTTAACTTTAACCCGATGGAGTTTGTGGAGGCAGTGATGAGTGATAGTGATGATGAAGGAAGTGAATATATATTAGGTATGTAATGAAAGACTTGGACAGGGACATGTGTGTGTGTGTGTGTGTGTGTGTGTGTGTGTGTGTAGAATACAGAGCGGGGGATAGACTACTTTGCGGCAATGGACTAGCATGCTGCTTAGTGGTCTATCCCCCGCTCAAAGGGTACTTTTGAATGACCTTGACCCAATTTAAACGAAGGACAACCGGTTAACTGGTATAAAAGAGGGGGTCTGTACATCCCGACTTCATTCTGCTTTGGACCTTCCAGTGGAACGCTAGAAAATGAGTGGATCACTGATCATTGGTAAGGAGTGGGAGTATGTGACCATAAACTATTTAAATTGTAGAGGGATGTTGAAGAAGGTGTACGATATTGTTAAAAGAATGGTTGTTGAAGAAGGTAGGGTAGTGATTGTAGCGTGGAAGAAGAAGCAGTATACAGGACAACAAGTGAGAGCAAGTGACTTTGGGGGGAATAGTGTGTTTCAAATTGGACGAGCGAACTTGGTTAATTTGGACATTGTGTTTTGGGATTTGGAAAGGTTAATTGAAAATAGCGGCAAACATGGGGAACTCTTAATTGGCAGGGAGGACAGAGTATATGACTAAGTGTAAATGACTGGGGGCTTATGTGTGTAAAGACTAGGACTTGTGTGGAATACAGAGCGGGGGATAGATCACTTTGCGGCAATGGACTAGCATGCTGCTTAGTGGTCTATCCCCCGCTCAAAGGGTATTATTGGATAGCCTTGACCCATATAAAGGTAGAAGGGGAATGAGTAATGGGAGGGGGAAATTGGTATATATGTAGGACTGATGAATAAAGCATTTAGTCAAGCATTTGTCTAGACACTATCAACAACAATGGAGAGCTTCAGTGTTGAGTTCATCCTCTTGGAAGAAGACATCAACGAAGTGGTGGAACTTATAGAGGATAAGACCAGCCAGGGCACATTGGAACTTGTGAATTGCGAACCGTTGGACAATGCCGCAATCGATAAGATTGCATATTTCATGATGCATTTGTATAACGAACAAACAACCAATATGGAGTTTGTGCAGTACCTTTATCAAAACCAAGTAAACGTGCGAGTGACAATTACTTGGTGGCAGTAATAATAAAGTGTAACATATGGATGTGGACTTGGATGTGGACTTGGACTTGAGTGTGGTCTGCGGAATAGAGCGGGGGATAGATCACTTTGCGGCAATGGACTAGCATGCTGCTTAGTGGTCTATCCCCCGCTCAAAGGGTATCTTTACGTGACCTTGACCCACATAAAATGTATAGTTGGTGGGGGTATAAAAAGGGCAAACCAATTGGATAGATACACCACTTTCATACTATGGCTCCACTTGACTACACCGTGTTCCATCGCGACAGAATTCTTTCAATTCTGGAGGTAATACCTGTAGAAGTTATAGAAGCAGAGGACCAATTACCTGCGGTTGACCAGGAAGTGGAGGAGGAAGAAATTATGGATATTGAAACGGACTCTGACGAAGCTGCTTTAACGGATAATGAAATGGACTTGCACGCCTACGAAACATTAGAGTCATCATCTGAGTCAGAAATTGAAGAAGAAGAACAACAAGACACTCCTCATCGTCCAATGGATAGGACGTTAGTAGCCAGAAGAATTATGTATTGTCATCGCTACCTATTTCGTGATGAGAATTATTCCGACTCTGATGGTGATGTTTCACCTTTGTAAAAAGTTTAAACAAAAAGTTAAAAAAAAAGAATGAAATAGAGATAGAGAGAATGAATGAGATAGAGCACTTTGTAGTAAATGATGCTGCTTAGTGCTCTATCCCCCGCTCAAAATAATAATTCCAAATGGCCTTGACCTATATAAATTTTGCTCAAACAGACGTCTTTAAAAAAAACTTGTACAAATTATTGAATCTAGACCAAATATCATCAATTTATCAAGAATACTGATAAATTTATTACAAACGGTTGTGTAAAGGCTAAATTTAGCACATGATTGATAACCTGTTTCTATATGACGTCACTTTCCCCACCTATCTGCCTCGGATATAAAGGATCCCTGTGGAGTGCGCTGCTCATTATTGCGTGGACATTCACAGAGTGTGCATTCAAAGCCAAACTGTTTGAAATGGCTCTTTGCGACATTTGTGGGGAAATCTTTCAAGACGAAGATCTTTTCACCCTACACAGAGAATTACATGAAGACGAAGATAAAAAAGAAGATATTACCATGGATGAAATAGACTTAGACTCAATTGACCGGTTTTTGGAAGAGCACCAGAAGCAGACGGACTACTGGGACAGCTATCTACAGCAAATGCAAAGAAGAAGACCTAGTGTGATACAATTTGCCAGCGCTGGACCATCTACTGCTACAAGACCTATTGAAGAAGAGGACACCGAAGAAGAGGATATGGAAGAAGAACTGGAAGATGTAAGACAACTGCGCACCACGGCCTTGCCAGGACGAGTTGTAACACATTTCAAAATTAATAACGTTCAATTGGAACTGGAAACATTCATAACCCAGGCTAAGGAACTTGTTGGTCAAACTTTGAGGGAAGAATTACAAAGGCTAAATTTTATTAAATTTGGAATGGTGTTAGAGGCTATGTTTAACAATACTGATGGTGAAACAGCATTGAGAGCATTCATTACCAAAAATCGAACCCTTACCTTCACCTCCGACATTGATGATATTATTGAAGAATGCTTGGAGGAACTTATAACCAAACTCCAAGAACATGAAGGAAGAGGATCTGGATGGACTTTGTCATCAATTGAAGGTATGGATGTTAGGGTTCATAAACATGGATATGGTTTAAGAGGTAGTAGTTTTATCCCTCTACCAAAGAAAATCCAAAACACTAACTCGTGTAGAAATGTTCAAAATGAGGGCAATGAATGTTTCAAGTATGCAATGTTAACCAAGTATGTTAAAGATCATCCTTGTAGAGTTGGTAGAGAATATTACGAGAATGAACACCGCTACAACTTTCAAGGTCTCACCTACCCAGTTACCTTGAAAGACATTGACAAATTTGAAAAGAAAAATCCTGGCGTTTCAGTCAATGTTTTTGGTCTGGATGATTCGAACAACGTTTATCCTTTGCGGGTAGTAAAGGTTGAGCAAAGAAACCACACGGATTTGCTATTGATAACTAAGGGTGAAATTTCCCATTATGTATGGATAAAGGACTTTGAAGCCTTAGTTGTAAAACAATTGACCAAAAGAGTAAATAGGATTACAGTTTGCAAGAGATGTTTCTGCTTTTCTTGGAAAGATTCAAGACGTGGAGGATCGGACTGGTTGTTGGAACATAAAAGACTTTGCAACGAGAACTATGAAGTAAAGATAAGTCTTACACCGCCTACCCGAGCTTCAATACAATTTAAAAAGACGGTTCACCAATATCGAATTCCACTAGTGGTCTACGCAGATTTTGAATCAACGTTAGTACCACAGGAGCTGCCGGACGGCGAAGTGACTAGAAGAACAAAATATCAGTTGCATCAACCCAACAGTTTTTGTTTACTAGTTAAATCAACCTTGTCTGAAAACCAATTGCAAGACTATGGTTTAACATCCACTCCAATACTCTACCGTGGTGAAGAAGCCGCTAAGTATTTCGTAGACCAGTTGTATGACATTGCTGAAAAGGTACAACGCTTGTATGGTAATGTCGTACCTATGGAACCTTTGAATGAGAATCAACAAGAAGAATATAATCTGGCATCAAGATGTTATCTATGCGAGAAGAGTTTCAGTGAAGAAAATCCAAAAGTAAGAGATCACGATCACTTGACAGGTTTATACAGAGGAGCTGCTTGTAATTCATGCAATATAAATTACAAACTGCCTTACTTTATCCCTGTCGTGTTACACAATCTTAGCGGCTACGACTCCCACTTCATTATTCCAGAGTTAGGAAGAGATGATGGTAAAATTGATGTTCTTGCTACAACATTGGAAAAGTACATCAGTTTTTCAAAAACAGTAGGTAAAATTAAACTTCGCTTTGTAGACTCTTATAGATTTATGGCATCTAGTTTGAGCAGATTGTCTGAGAATCTACGAAGAGAAGACCTAAAAGAAACCAGCAAGATTGTACCTGAAGATAAATTGGACTTAGTATTACGTAAAGGAGTGTTCCCCTACGATTACATAACTTCTGCAGAAAAATTTGAAGAAACCAGTCTACCACCGATTGAAGCCTTCAACAGCAAATTAAACGAAAGTGAAATCTCCGTTGAAGACTACAATCATGCTTGTAATGTTTGGAACCAACTAAACATTCAAACTTTAGGGGAATATTCAGACTTTTATATAAAACTGGACGTAACTCTGCTGTGCGATGTGATGGAAGAATTCAGAAACACCTGCTTCTCCGCCTATGGACTGGACCCTCTACACTCGTACACATCTCCAGGATTAGCATGGCAAGCTATGCTAAAGTCAACCAACTGTCGATTGGAACTTCTAACAGATATAGATATGGTGCTCATGATGGAATCTGGTGTACGGGGCGGTTTGACACAAGCTGTAACACGTCATGTCAAAGCCAACAACAAGTACATCCCCGGCTTCGACGAGCAACAACCATCGGTCTACCTTGGCTACTTTGACGCAAACAACCTTTATGGTTGGGCAATGTCAAATCCGCTTCCCTACGCTGACTTCAAATGGATCGACCCGGCCACCATCGGAGACATCTCACAGATTCCAAAGGATGGTCCAAAAGGCTATATTTTGGACTGTGATTTTGAATACCCGGAGCACCTTCATGACCATCACTACGACTTGCCTCTCCTAGCCAAGACTGAAGTTTCACCGACAGGAAGATGGCCAAAATTGATGATGACCTTGGAGAATAAAGATCGGTATGTGGCTCACTACTGGGTAGTTCAACAGGCTCTTGAATTGGGTCTACGTATAGTGAGAATTCATAGAGCAATTGAATTCACCCAGTCTTGTTGGTTGAAACCATATATTGATCCCAACACTACAAGAAGAGCTGCAGCGACAACAGCATTTGAAAAGGACTTCTATAAATTAATGAACAACGCCATCTTTGGGAAGACCTTGGAGAACAAAAGAAAACACAAAAATGTAAAATTAGTGAGTGATCCTAGGAAATTGGAAAAATTAGTGCAAAAACCAAATTTCGGAACATCCATGATTATAAACTAAAACCTAGTCGCTGTCAGTATGAAGAAAACAACAATAGTCATGGACCGTCCGTTATACATAGGTATGTCGATTTTGGACATAAGTAAAACCCTGATGTATGATTTCCATTATAACAAAATGGTTAAACACTACGGAAGGGAAAACATTGGAGTCGCATACATGGATACGGACGCGTTTATCTACTGGATAAAGACTTTGGACATGTATGAAGACCTAAGGACTTTTCCATACAAAGAAGATTTCGACTTTTCTGACTATCCGAAGAACCATCCAAATTTTAATGAAAAAAATAAAAAAGTAATCGGAAAATTCAAAGATGAAGCAAATGGAATGCCTTTAGAAGAAATAGTGGCGCTGATGGCGAAATTGTATTCATTTAAGATGTACCACGAGAACAACACACCGACAGTCAAGAAAGCAAAAGGAGTGAAGACATCTTATTTGAAAAAACACGTGACATTTGACCACTACAAGACTTGTTTGTTTGAAGATGCTACAATATCAGCAACATTCAACAATATCCGAAGCTTCAAGCATCAAGTCTACAGTGTCACCGAAATTAAAAAAGCACTGTCAGCTCGGGATGATAAAAGACACATTGTGCCCGACAAAATCCACACTCTTCCTTTTGGCCACTACTCTCTAAACCCTATCAACTAGTAACCTATTCTTCGTCCTTCTACAACTTCGACCTTATTCCTTTTTCCTTCCGTAAAAAAATGGGGAACACGGCAAGTCAAACGCCGTGTTCCCCATTCTTTTACACAAGTTTGGATGACCTTGACCCATATAAATGATGTGAATATTTAAAACAACATTCATTGTGATTATACATGTGATACAACAAACATTGAAACCTGCAATATGAAGGACTTGAAGCAACAAATTGTCAACGAACTTCATAAACCTGCAAGAAGAAAGTTTCCACGAAGAAATACGGTGATAAAAGGAATTAATGATTTATATCAAGCGGATTTAATCGAAATGATTCCTTATAGCAAACAAAATAAAGGATATAAATACATATTGACTGTTATTAACTGTTTTTCAAAAATGGCAGATGCTTTACCACTAAAAGATAAAAGTGGCAAAAGTGTTACAAAAGCAATGGAAACAGCTATACAAAGAGACAAACATACTATTAAACATTTACAAACAGATGATGGAAAAGAATATTTTAATAAGGAATTTGCAAATTTAATGAAAAAACACAATATAAACCATTACTCAACCAATTCAGAAGTAAAAGCCTCAATAATCGAAAGATTCAACAGAACTTTAAAAAGTGCAATGTATAAAATGTTTTCCAACAGAGGATCGCACATATGGATTGATATGTTACCAAAACTTATAAACGATTACAATAACAAATTTCATAGGACTATCGGGATGAAACCAAACCAAGTAACTAGTAAAAATGAAAACCTTGTATTAAAACGTATAAAAACGAATACTAAACCAAAAGTTGAAAAACTAAAGCCTAAAAAATTTAATGTGGGTGATAAAGTGTGAATAAGTAAATATAAAGGTGTATTCAGTAAAAGATACCTGCCAAATTGGACCAATGAGGTTTTTACTGTATTCAAAGTACAACCTACAGTACCTGAGACATATATTTTAAAAGATAATAAAGGACAATTGCTTGAAGGAGGGTTTTATGGACATGAAATGTTAAAATCAACAGTAGGCGATGTATATTTAGTTGAAAAGGTGTTGCAACGGAAAAAAGATAAGGTCAAAGTACGATGGTTAGGATTTAATAAGACGGAAGATTCTTGGATACCTAAAAAGGATTTGATATAACGATAGAGAATCATTTTAGGTTGAACCATTACAAAGGATGGAGATAGTACCACAAAAAGAGAGTTTTACTATTAATAATATAGATGAACTCACAGTGGATAATTCAGAATTCAATAGTGGGAAACATGGCAATTTGTTACCAAACACCGTTCGTTGTCTGGTTACCGGACCTTCCAACTGTGGAAAAACTAATGTAGTATTCAATTTGATTACAAACCCTAAAGGATTACGTTTTAACAATCTATATGTATTTTCAAAATCACTACAACAACCAAAGTATCAATTATTGGAAAAGATACTGACTAATGTGCCTGAAGTTAAATATTTAAAGTTTAATGCAAGCGAGAGTGTCATGCAACCACAAGAAGCTAAACCATTCTCCGTGTTCATATTCGACGATGTATCTTGTGAAAACCAAAACACAATAAGAAATTACTTCGCTATGGGTCGACATAACAACATAGATAGCATTTATATTGGTCAAACTTACAGCAAAATACCAAAACAACTCATTAGAGACAATGCAAACATGTTAATTGTATTTAAACAGGACGAAACCAACCTAAAACATATATATTTTGATCATGTAAATGCGGATATGACATTTGAACGATTTAAAGAGTTATGTGGAAAGGCTTGGGCTGAAAAGTATGGGTTCCTAACAATTATGAAGGAACAACCGCTAAACAATGGTCGATACAGGATAGGATTTGATAAATTTATATTAATACATTGAACGAGGTATAAAACATTCATTGTTGTACAACACGTCTTGCTACAAACATGGTTAACCAAGAAAAATTAGTAAAAGAAATAAAATCACTTAGTGATTCTATTCGGGCTAAAAACAGAGCATTGAAACTAGGTATTAGCGAGAGGGAGAAATTCCTTGAATCTACTTTTAAACCTATTACTGAACCCTTGAAACAATTAAACAAAAAATTTGCTAAACCTGTATTGGAAGGAGATGCGATTGCACCTATTACGAAGTTTGAAAGAGAAAATGTAAAATCAGAAGATTTTAGTGATGAATACCCGGAATCCTCTACATATAGTGGTTTTACCGGTGGAGAACCCGAAAGAGAGCTAGAATCACCGGACTATAGTGGAATAAGAGAATTATATGAAGTAAAAGCCAAAAGAGGACATGAAGTTGTATCAACTGCTAGTGAAGAGGAAAAAGAAGAAGAAACAAGGGAAGGTCCGTCAAACATAAGCTTGTTGGGTGAAAACATTCATAACAAAGGACCTTTAGGAAGGAAATACATGATAAAAATGTTAGCTGGAACAAATCCTAATAAAAACTACCATAGTTATGGAGTAAGATTAACAGAAGACGGTTTAATGGTTGGTAATAGCCCGGTAAACATTGATGAACATGATAATATTATTGTTGGTGATCAAAGATATAAGGGCACAAGGGGATTATTTGAATCATTATTTGAAAATAAGCCTTTAGAATTGTTAGTTAAAGAAAAAGACATGGAAGCATATAAAAAGATTTTGGAACAAACTAATGCATACAGGAGGAAGTATTCAGCTGACCAACCTGTTTTTAGATCAAAGTCTTTAAAATATAGAGAATTTGTATCCAAGTTAATACCAACAACGAGAAGACAACCAATGCCAATAATACCAAGAAAACCTGTAAAACGAAGGTTTGTGTCATCCACTTTGGATATAAGTGCTCCAGAACCAAGAAAAAGAAACAAATCTGTTACAGGTACAGGTTTAATGAAGAAACTATATAACACAAATGTGATTTATTACAATAATATCAATAAATTGGTGGATAGAATGAAACTAATACATGAAGCTAAAGAAGCGGGTCATACTGGATTGGAAAACGAATGGGTGGCTTTAGTGGATGAACTCCGAAACCGTGGGGTAATCTCATAAAAATGCGTTACTCCCTAGAATACTATTTAGTTGCACCATGAGTGTCGACAAGTTCGGACGTTACTCCTCGGATGGGTTATATTATGCGAATAGTTTAAAAAGAAGTGCTGGTTTACCACAAACACCTGATGGAGATTATGATATGAGTAATAAAAGGTTAAAAAACATAAAAGATCCTACGGATGAAAACGATGCAATAAATTTAAAAATATTAAAGGAAAAGATATCGCCAACATTAAGACTACAAAATAACACATATGACGCAGAAGATCATAGAATCATCAACGTTGGTAAACCAAATCAAAACGGTGATGCAATAAACAAAGGTTATTTGTCATCTGAATTAAAAAATACGTTGAAATTCAATGGGAAAACGTATAGTGCTAACAATAAACGTATATCCAACGTAGATGACCCTAAAGATGCAAAAGACAGCGTAAATAGACGCTATTTACATTCCTTGATACCTGAAAAGACAAAAGATGGATTTTCTTTTTATAAATTTGTTATTAACGATATAGGTTATCCAAAAAATGAAAATGATGCTGTAAACCTCAAATATATAAAAGATCATTGTATCATACGTGATGTAGGGGTTATAGATTGTTTTGGTAATTGTTTAGCAAATGTTAAAGATGGTTCGGCGCCATCAGATGGTGCAACAGTGGGTCAAATGATGGAAACCTTAAAACAAGAAACAACCTCTTTTGTAAAACAAAATCAAGTAGTATCGAAGCAAGGGGATGAATTCGTTCAAGGTAATGAAAAATTTAATTTATTAACATACAAAAATAATGCTTGGGATTGCATGGATAAAAAGTTATCAAACGTGTCATGGGGTCATGAGGATCATGATGCAGCTGTTTTATCACAAACCGTACATCTAGATCCAAATTTACACTTTGCAGTTTTTACATGTAATAATAACAATATTACAAACTTGAGAGCAGGAAGACACCCGAATGATGCTGCAACTGTAGGACAGACCATCACAACATCATTTAAGGATAGTAAAGTGTATAATTGTAATAATAAACGTATAACAAACCTTAAAGACCCTGAACATGTAGATAATGCTGTCACTGTTAATTTTCTTATAAAAGTTTTAGGTAATGCGATATTTGATTTACACAATCATTTTACACCAGATATTCTTCAAGGAAAATCGGGACATAATACTTATGATGAATCCGCGAGAGGTGATTATATTAAACGAGAAATTTATAATAAATACTTTATTAACCCTAAAACGCAAAAGTTTAGATCATCAGATTGGGGTGATATTGATATTTAATTAAATAACTCATAAAATGACTTCATTTATGTGCAACCTGTCATAGAGGTAACACATAGGTTACGCTTTTCGAATATAAAAGACAATCATGGCATTTCATTACACCAGTCCATATCGATACACTATACGGAAAGGAGGCGGTATCACGTCCACAGCGGTTTCTCTGTTAAGTAAAGCTTTAAACCGTATTCCAGTAGGATCTATCGTAAATAGAGCAATAGACGCTTTACCATACGAATTTCATATACCGGGAGGTTATCAGTATTGCGGACCAGGAACTAAATTGAAAAAACGACTGGAAAGAGGTGATCCAGGCATAAACAAGTTAGATCAGGCTTGTAAAGAACACGATATCGCATATTCCACGTTTGCCGATTCAAAAAATAGATCGATAGCAGACAGAAAGCTTGCGGACATAGCTTGGCAACGAGTAAAATCAAGTGACGCTAGCATAGCAGAAAAAGCAGCAGCTTTAGCAGTAACAGCAGGTATGAAGGCTAAAACAGCAGTAGGAGGTGGAAAAAGGAGGAGAAGAAGGGTAAAAAGGAAGTCAACCACAAGAAAACATGGAGGAAATATAAGAAGACGACGATCTAGCAGGAAAGGCAGGAAGAAGCCCACCGTGTGGTCAATGGTAAAAAACGGGGCAGGTCTTTACCTAAGACCTTATCGTGCATATTAAATGAAAAAAATCAATTGGTCATACCACATAAAGCATTAACCAATATTGAATTATTTAAATATATTTCCTGTTTAAAAATACCATTTTTACGCGGTGTGTTTATGAAAGACAGTTTACCAAAGAAAATGTGGCAAAATGAGACTGGAATTGTAAATTTGGATAATACTGAAGGGCCTGGCACCCATTGGGTTTGTTATAAGAAACTAAATAACAATGTATATTATTTTGATAGTTTCGGTAATTTGCCACCACCAAAAGAACTTCAAAATTACTTTAAATCTGCTAAAAACATATATTATAACTATAAAAGAGAACAACCTGATAATACTTCAATATGCGGCCATTTATGTTTGGAATTTCTAGCTAAAAGTATCAGTCACTATTGAGATGTCTTCCTATACGGTATCATTAACAGGAAAATCGTCCACTTTACGAAGTATCCTTTTTCCAGCGTTACGCTTGCAAAAAGGAAGGTTTTGGGAGGCGGCACTATTGGATTTTACAACTTACAACTCTATTCCCAATGTTACGGAAGGTAAAAATAACGTATTGCATTATTATAAGGGAAAAGATGCCAGTGGGAAATTTACAGACTTACAAGAGTGCAGGTTACCCACAGGTTCTTATGAAATTGATCATATAAATGAATTTTTGCAAACTAAAATGGGAAAAGACAATATAACATTAAAAGGTAATAATAATACGATGAAAGCTGAAATTACTTCCAAATATTATATAGATTTTACTCAACCAAACTCAATTGGTGATTTATTAGGATTTTCCAACGATGGGCCTGTTTTAGAACCAGATGTAACACATTCCGGTAAGAAAACAGTAACAATATTAAAAGTCAATAGTATAGACATAACTTGTAACATTATACAAGGAGCTTACAGGGATGGGGCTAACACCCATATCATACATACATTTTACCCAAGTGTACCACCTGGATTTAAAATTGTTGAAAAGCCACAAAACCTGGTATATCTACCGTTGAACACCACTTTCATTTCAGACATCGTGTTGAGCGTATTGGATCAAGACGGTAACTTGGTAGACTTCAGAGAAGAGCCTATTACGATTAGATTACATTTAAAATCGACACTTTAATACAAAAACCATGGGTTTAACATTTAAAAGCGAACAACCTACGGGAAACCGCATTAGTAGCTCTTCAGCTGTGGAGGAGTTAACACGCGAGAACATTCGTTTCTTAGAGAGAGTTGGATTAAAATTAACCGATTATGGATATACTGGATATAGCGCAGGGTCCAACATTCGACGAAACCCTATGGGAAAAAGAATATCACACCCACAACCCTTACACTTCATCGAAATTAAACAATAACGATGAAATTCGTATTCCCATACAACATCAAGACATTTACACACTACCATGTGAAAGTTACTTGTATATTGAAGGAAAAGTTACTAAAAAGGACGGTACTACTGCTGGTACAACAGTTCCATTTATAAATAATCCTATGGCTTTCCTGTTTGATGAAATTAGATATGAAATATCATGTGTAACAGTTGATTCTACTAAAAAAGTAGGTATTACAACGACTTTAAAAGGACTAACATCTATAACACCCAATGAAACCAATTTACTTAAACCTGCCGGATGGGTATTACCTACAATTGACACGATCACTCCAAATTCAGATGGATATTTTGATTTTCATATTCCATTACGTTTGTTGCTTGGTTTTGCTGAAGATTATAGGAAAATAATATTAAACGTTAAACAAGAATTAGTTTTGTTGAGGTCTTCTAACGATAAAGACATTATTAAAGCTGCAGATAATACGACTGATGCGACTTTAGAATGGAAATTAAAATTAGACAAAATTGTATGGAGAGTTCCACATGTTAAATTAGCTGACGAGCATAGAATGCTACTTTTAAGAAAATTAAAAGCCGATCGTGATATTGTTATTCCATTTAGAAGTTGGGAATTCCATGAGCATCCCAGTTTACCTACTACGGATCGACACACTTGGACTGTTAAAACATCACATTATGTAGAACGAGCCAGGTATATTATATTTGGTTTACAAACAGGTAGAAGAGACGACATCACTAAACATGCAGGACAATTTGATCATTGTGACTTGAAAAATATTAAAGTTTATTTAAATTCACAATTCTTTCCATACGACAATTTAAATGTGTCATTCACTAAGAAGAAATACAGTATATTGTACGATATGTACGCAAGATTCCAAAGTTCATATTACGGTAAAGCAAATACACCTTTATTATCACCTTCAAAATATTTCGATGCCTACCCAATAGTTGTAATTGATTGTTCTAAACAAAATGAATCAGTAAAATCATCAAGTGTGGATATAAAAATAGAAATGGAATTCAACGCGGCTATACCGGCTAATACAACTGCATACTGTTTAATTCTACATGATAAAATTGTAACATACACACCTTTAACTGGAATTGTTAAGAATGTACTGTAAAAACCGGTTTTGTTTCATTCCGCGAGTATAAAAGCAGAGCGTACAGGCCGCTCCTCATCAGTTTGTTGCCTACTGTTGTATGGGTAGCATCGTATTCAATATGGCTTCTCCTAGTGGTACACCTGAAAATGTGGTAGATATTGAGAAGGAGATATCTGAGTTTTTAGATCCTCAAGGTCACTAGGAAGGAGGTGAACAAAACGTTTGCGGACAACTTCACGCCAGTAATAATGTTGAAGAAAAAGGTAAAAGAAGAAAGACTATACAAAAGAGAAAAAGGGATATTGAAGATAATATATCTCCAAACATATTGAGTGAGGTATTTTTGCGAATATTTTACCCAATCTCTTCCAGTTTGGACAAAAGTGTTTTAATCGGTGTTATGAAATCGACAGATTATTCCCCTACTGTAATTTTAACTCACGGACCCAAAATGATTTTGTTTACGGACAGTGCTTGGGAATCGTTTATGAAACACTTGCATCTGCTAGAATGCTATTTAAGTAGTAACATGTTTGGAAGAAAGACAAGAGTAGGACTTTTGGATTCAAATGTGGAAATCGATATTATTAAACAACGTGGTGATCATCAGCTGCGGTTTAGAGACACAACAAGACATGATAACAAAATTCAACTTAATCGAGAGGAGTTTTTCATTTTAACTTGTGCTACTGAACCTATAACAAGATACTTGAGACAACTGGTGTTTTCAAGTTCGATTATTAAAGATTATCTGGAAGACACTTTGGACAAACAACCGGACGCACCTATAATATACGGACCTGTGGATACTTCTATATTTAATAGAGTTCCTCATGAAGTACAAATGTGGAGACAATTGGAAAAGTACGCTCAACTACATAAGAAATCAGTAAAACAGGAAGAAGAGGAAGATGGAGGAGAAGAATCAAGTGTTAGTGATGAAAACGAAAACAAGGAAAATATAAAGATGGAAACTTAAATGACAATGGTTAGTTTTTAAAACAATAACCAACTTTTTGTGGGGTTAGGCCTATTGGGGACGGTGCCCACGTTAAATATACACCAACGCGCCAACAACTGTACGGCCTGGTATAAAAGTAGTACCTACCGTGGTGTGGAAATCAGTTGACCTCCTGACTTCGTAATGAGCAGACGTGTGGCCTTCAAAATGGACAAGGGAGAAGAAGAACAAGTAAAGTCCAAGCCTGGTATTATTGAGTTTCAAGCGTTTCGTGGTAATGATGATAGATTCATTATAAAAGAACTTGTGTTTTTGGACATGAATACAAGTGTTCCTTATTCGTTTTTATTTAAACCACCATGTTCTTATTCATCTTTAACTAGTAAAGCCGCTACTACCAACAGATGGATTTCAAAACACTTCCATCATATCGATTGGTATGATGGTTTTACAAGTTACACGGACTTGTATCACATTATGCATCATTTTTCAGACAAGTTTACCAATATTTACACAAAGGAGCTGGAAAAGAAAAGATGGATCGAAGGATTTACTCATGTTCCGGTTAGTGATGTGGAATTGGATAAGAATTATCAATACATGCTGGAAACAATATGTATTTGTACAAAAAGCCCAGAACATGATAAAGATAGACATTGCGCTTTGAAAAATGCCTATAAACTCGCCTCTTACCTTCAAAGTGGGGAAGTGGGGAGTGGTGGGGGTAACGGAGAGTATATAAGTGAGGAGCAGACCGGGACCTGGCATGAGTATTACTCGAGATTCCGAGACGACAACATCTCCGAGCAAGAAGACGATCTGTAACCTGACCATGGCATCTCACCAGTTCCTTCAAACTTTGGTCGAGCAGTTCAATGCTCACTCCAAGTCAACAATATTACCTGTGAAGAAGTGCTCTGAACTAAAAGATGAAAAGCACTACATAATCCATGCTATGAAGAAGATGGAGACTACAGTTGGGGAAGCCATCTGCTGCAGTCTCAGCGAGGCACCGTTTACTCCGGGGGATGAGCCCAAGTTCCAGGTGTACCTGCCCAAGAGATTCGTCCATCTTCTACAAAACGAGGACCTTCGCTCTATTCAACCCGGCTGTCTATACCTGGTGTCCCACGGCTGCACAGGTAGCAACTCTACAGAGTTGACCATCCACATTGCCGACAAGCAGCAGTGTTAGATTTAAGTTTTAATGTTGTACATATGTTATTGTAATGTTTTATAAATAAATCATAAAAGACAAAAAAAAAATAAGAAAACAAAAAATGCAACATATCAATATGTGAAGTTTGTCACGTATTGATATGTTGCATTTTTTTTAAACTTCGCGGGTGACCTTGACCTTTGACCTTTGCATTTCACAATTACCCCCACTACCACACTAGGATTCAAACCTGCTTGGATGCGAAACACGGTCAGTCTGTTGCCAACTAGCAAACGATGAGCACCTTGTACGAGCTTTGCTTACAACGAGTTATAACTGACGCATCTTTATTCCAGACGGCTTTACAAGATAATATCCCTATAACAGTAAAGCAGGATATCGAAGAGTACAAGAAAGATAATAGAGGGTATTCGGGATACTCCTGGTATAGGTTCCAAGACGGGGAAAAGTTTTGTAGGCCTTGTGGCGATGCTGCCGTCAGAGACCTTCGACAGTTCGTACAGGAAGGTGGTAGAAAACAGTTCGGATTTCTAGCACCGATGTTTACATTTGAAAACTACAAGGACACCTGTGCTATTTGCTCCATCCCATTGTATCGATGGAAAAAGTTTAGAAGTGTTTAATTGGATCTTCCATACCCCCACCACCGTTACCCCCACCACCATTACCCCCACCACTTTTTCATGTACCTCCAAACGCTGTGCCTCGGCTTCATTTCTACTCCAGCAGCCAACCTAGCAACATCAGGATGTCTCTGAACGTCAGTTGCGCAAGTTACGAGGAGGTGAGCATCAAGACTCAGCAGGAGCTAAACGACTTGTACAAGGAGTTGCAGCTGATGGTGGCACGAGGCTACCGTATAAACGTGCAAGTTTACGCTTGCAATATACGGAACACCCGGCAGTCAAAGGAAGAGCCTGGACACTCCTCGACAGCTTCCTCACCGACGTCCATGAAGACCGAGCCGGACAACTTAGATTACTTCAGCTGACTAGCAGTTGTATTTCTTGTTCTAACCATTGTAGAATATGTTTATTTTTTCATTATATTAAAGAAGTAAATGAGCAAAAGCACCTATCTTGTTACTGACATAAGAGCTCAGTAACAAGATAGGTTTTTTTAAAACACGGTTTGAATGACCTTGAAACTTCCCCCTCCACTGCTTTACTACCCCCACCACCTGACTATTAATATACATGGCACATCACAATTGGAAACCTCATTCCATCTTCAACAGCCAAACCGACAACATCAACAATGGCAAACCTACCAACGGATAAAACATGTCCTCACGTTTGCTGTGACTTCGTCCACGAGTTGGAGAAGAGGATGCAGGAGAGGGCGATACGAAGAAAGCAGATACACTCAGAAAATATCATGATAGTCAACGGCTATCTTTTATTGTTCGGCCTTATTATGGTTGTACTTTTCATACTGTATGGCATAGTCACATGTGTCGGCAAGGTTGCAGAAGAAAACGCTCGCCACCATCAATTGGAAAGTTTCAATGTTACTTTGTAGGTTTTCCTTTTTTAAAACTCCGTTTGGATGACCTTGAAAATTCCCCCACTACTCCACCACACCCCCCACCACTTCACCATGTTCCTGCATGAGCATCACATCAACCGTCATTCCTTGTCCGACAAGCAACCATGGCAGACAACAACACCATCAGCCAAGCTGACTCCACTACTGATGTTGGTACAAGTACGGGTTGGACACTGTCGATCGATAGTGTACACTATTTGGAAACGATTTGCGAACGGATGAAGGAAATACTGCGGGACAACCCTGGGATCATAATACAAATGAATTTAAATTATGATTGGTCCCAAGTTAGAATGCAAGGGGACGATAACAACGGTCAACAATCTCCACAATATTCGCCCATGTCCCCGATCTACCCTTACGGCGAGTCTGACGTCGATGAAGATGAGGCTAATGAGGATGTGGGGGACAACGAGGCTGAAGAGGAGTAACCTTCATTCCTTTTTTTAAAACCCAAATTGGATGACCTTGAGAATTCCCCCTCCACTATTTCCTTTTTTTAAAACCCAAATTAAATGACCTTGAAAATACCCCCTCCACATACTTTTGGTTTACCCCCTCTACTTTTCAATACTGTTACCACAGTCTGTAGCTCACATCATTCCTTGCTTAGCTATCATGGCGGACAGCACTCTTTCTCGAGTTGACTCCACTACGGATGAAGAATGGCCATTTTCCTGGAATGTTCATCTGCAAGACTCGGCAGAAGTGGATATGTTGCATGAGAAATTGGTGTATGTATTAAACGAAAACCCCAACATTGAATGTAGAATGACTATGGATTTCGATGCGACAGGGGTCCACACTCAACCTTCCACTTCCAGCCAGCCTGAGCCTGAGCTTCAGCCGAAGAACTTTACACATCTTTACACTCCAATACGGCCGGAGGATGTGGTTATCAGCGAGGCAGACTCTACTACAAGTTATATTGAGCCAACGAATTGGAAGCTTGTTGTTGACACCTTACACAAGGTCGACTTAGTATGTGACAAATTAAAGGAATTGATGATGCAAGATCCTGGTCTTCGTTTTAAAATTGATTTGTTTTTCATCTGGGGAGCACCTGCACGGGGCTCTTCGTCTGACAGCTCTCCAAGTACAACGGACGAGGAGGAGGAGGACGACTAGTTATCTTTTTTAAAACTCCGTTTGGATGGCCTTGACCTTTTCCCCTCCACTGAGATTATTTAAGGTGCACTCTCAATGACTGCAGCATCATTTCATCGCACACCTTCACCACAGCAACATGGAGAGTCAACTCAACTACTGTTGCAAACGGAAAACGTTCCCCACGTTTTTCATGGCCAAATGACATTGATGTGGTGGATGGCCTGGCGTGTAGAAAATGTGAAGCTTTTGGTCAATGCATGTGTAAGTGCAAGTCTTGGAAGAAGCCGAAACCAGAGTTGAAGACATTCCATGTGTACCAGATGAGAGGGCATAAGTACACTTGTTGCCCTGAACGTTGCATTGAATTCACACTAAAACAGCTAACTGGCTGCAAATTGTGCAACAATCATTTTGCAGGTTTTTGCAAACATTATTTAGGAGCCTGTCAGTACAGATCAACTTGGCATACAGAAGCACTCACTATCAATGAAATCGCTATAGATACACAAGAGTAGTCTTTCTACTCTTTTCTTTTTTTAAAACTCCATTTGGATGACCTTGACCTTTCCCCCCTCCACTCACCTTAGTTTATATAAACCCCATTCCCACTGACCACAGCATCACTTCATCGTGCTCCCTCGTCAAAGCAACATCAACTATGGAAAGTAAGCGCATCTCATGTTGCGAGCATAGGTGTTTGGAGATACAAGGCGTCACATATTGTGCAAAGAAGCGTTGGGAGGAAGAGACGGGGACAACCTATTGCTGTGAGGATAAGTGTTTCCTCTTACCAAAGTGGCAAGTGGATGGGCTGGCCTGCCGGCAATGTGAATGCTTCGGATGTTGCAGGTGTAGATGCAAGAACCAACAGCTGCCACCACCGGTACTACAAACTTTCAAAATCTACAAATCCAAATACTTTTATACTTGTTGTCCGCAGCGGTGTATTAAATTTCACTTCTCCAATCTTACCAATTGTCGGAAGTGCTACGGACAACCTGATGGGTGGTGCACCTGTTTTCTGGACTCCTGCCGCTACAGATCGGATTGGTTTACAGATCCGTTGGAAATTGATGAAGTCGCCCAGGAAGCACAAGAGTAGTCTTTCTACTCTTCAACTTTTTTAAAACTCCATTTGGATGACCTTGAGATTTCCCCCTCCACTTCCCCATATACCTAGAGTACACAGAGCCTGACAGTCAGTCACTCGGTGGCTGTCGTGGGGTGCGCATCGGTGTCGGCGCTCCGTTGTTAGGTTTTCAAGGTCACAGTAATATGACATTGTTAGTGTTGTGCTGGTTCAAGGTCACCTGAGGGATAACCGATTGCCCATTTAGGCTGAGTCATGTCAGAAACTCGAGTTTAACTTGGCACTTTTGCCGTTTCTCGTCGAAAATTCGCTCCAAGTGGTCAAGGTCACGGGGACTCGGACTGAAACTCGGAGCGTAGTGCGAGAAACGGCAAAAGTGCCAAAAAATTTTAAGTTTCGGCATGACCTTGACCTTAGTGGCGTCGGTGACGTCATTTTGATGACGTAAGGGGTGATGACGTCATCAGCACGTCATTTCTGTGACGTCATGGATGTGACGTCATCGAAATGACGTCATTGGTGATGACGTCATCGGTGAGGTCATTGACCTCGATGACGTCATCCCTCAGGTGACCTTGAACTGGCCCAGCACCAACAATTTCACACTACTCAGGTGGATGAATAATTGAGGTGTGATGCCTTTGTACTAGGTGGTGCCAATATTCAGATATCATTACTTGTATAGATAGGGGCTGACTCCAGGCTATAAGAAGGGAAGCAGGGGAGCAAAATTCCCGGGGCCACGGGCTTTGAAATATGGAGTTGATTATGCCTGTGTTGGTGAGCGTACTTTACTTTTTTAGGTGGACTGATGCTTATAGGTGTCAAAGCGATTTTATCGCATGTAAATATGTACAGCCTGTTGTAATCAATTCAATGAGATCAAATTCAAATGCGATGTTAAAAGAGTCTCACCAGCTTTTAGCAGTTTGTTTGGATTTTTAAACTATCCAAAATGTTAGCATGAACAAATTGCTCAAGCTTAACCAGAATGTTTATATTAAAGTACAACAGCGACACCCTCTTTGACCTCTTTTCTTACTGAAACAAGGAAGAATAATTATATTAACTTAAGACAAATGGTAAAGTAAATAAAAAGCAATAAAATCCTTTAATTTGATACTTTTTTCTCTGATTTAAAACTGTTGTCAACTCTAAACTGAGCGGCAGTTTTCTTTGCCAACTCCCCAGCATCAATTAATCAGTTTATCCTTGACCAAAACAAAAACATTTTGCACTTTTCTCTCATCGTTCACCAGTAAATTGCTTTTGCTTGTAATTAACACAAGTAAAGTAGAGAGCCTTCCATTTAGAGATATTCAATCCAGTAGACTTAAAGCACCCAACATTTTTCTCAAAGAACTCTATGATCGTTCCAGAAAGTCCTAGTTTTGTGGCAGTGAAAGGAGGGGTATCAGCGACCTTGAATTTCCTACTGCACTCTTTCACTAAGATTCACACCTGGAGGAGTTTTGGTGGGGAAGATAGAGTTTTATTGCCTTCTGTGTGTTATTCTTTGTTCCCATGGCTCTTTTCAACTTGGAGAGAGACACTAAAGTTGTTCTTTCTCCTTGTGGCTGGAGGTTTCCTCACTGAGGTCAAGAGGTTTGTTGAAGTTTTTATAATCGGTGAAATTTCCACTGCGATAAGTTACAGATGGTTTGGTGACTTGGGTTTTGTTTTGTGGTCAATGAGCGTTACTTTCCAGGAAATTGTGTTGCTTCGTTGTTTCTGTCAGCTTCTCTGGAGTGTAGTATGTTGTTGCCAGTGGTGTAGTTGGGCGCCGTTTCCACGCTGGTTTTCAAAAATTCGGGAAGTCATATCTTTCTTTGCAGGGAATTTGACAAATATATCAAGCGTCCCCACACTGTAAAATGTGCCCCTACACGACTGGTTGTTGCTGGTTCAGGCGATTGCGTTTTGGGTCACGTTGAGTGGTCAGGTGTTAAGTAAGGTTTGAAGCTCTCTAGAACTGCTAGAACTATGCTAGAACTATTTCATATATGATTTGATCTTGTGTCAATATATTCCAATTGCTTACGCTTGAGGTTATAATTTTCATGTTTTGTCCTTACAAGAGTTTAGTTTTTAGATCCACCTCTTCTTTTTAGACTGAGTTTTTAAGCTTAATGTCATCTAGTGTGTCAGTGTTTAAAAGACCAAATATATAAAACATAGAAACAATAAAAACTATAATAAACACTATAATAAAGTGAGAATCAGTAATGACAGATCTTTGATTTGTGTCATGAAGTTGTTACTTTTTGTCTCTGCTTGTTTATTGATTTTTTCTTTGAGTTCCCGTCCAATTTTAAGTTTATTCTGCAGAGATGTTAATTCACAGTGTAGGTTTAAAATTCACCGATGACCTCTTCTGCCAGATTAAGTTTGTATTCTATTACAAGTTTGAGGTGGACTTTTCCTTGTTTAATTTTATGAATCTGCTGTTTGAGTCGTTAGTTTTCTGTTAGTAAG
The DNA here is from genome assembly GCA_030545055.2 of Neoaliturus tenellus. Taxonomy (NCBI): domain Eukaryota; kingdom Metazoa; phylum Arthropoda; class Insecta; order Hemiptera; family Cicadellidae; genus Neoaliturus; species Neoaliturus tenellus. The sequence goes on from CM061533.1 coordinate 99,420,977, forward strand.
GCATTGACTAATTCAGCAGCTAGTCAGTGATTCCTCTGGGTCAAAATTCTCCTCTGGTGACATATCTTGGATCTCTGATTTAAGGCTTTCAATATATATGTAACATTGTCATTGGATTGACAGCTGTCACAGGGCCAGGTTTTTATATCACTGCCACTGAGGTTTATATATATATATTATTAACACATTCATTTCAACACAGCACTCTGTTTAATAATTTATATATATATATATATTTTATATATATAATAATATATATATATTATTATATATAAATTAATATAATAATATATATATTTATATATATTATAATATATATAAATATATTATTTATATATATTATAATATATAAATATATATTATAATATATATAAATATATATATATATATATATATGTGTTTTTTGTTATATATTTAACTCCTAGACATTTTGCATGATACCACTTTTGGCTGGAACTGGTGCATTGCATTCCTTGGAATTTTACACCAATTTTACATACTCCGCAGAGATGTTTTGACATTTTGTTTGTAAAAATTTCTGTGTATTGATGGAGATTTTCTTGTGGCTGGTTTGATGGATTTAAAAAAGATTAATATGTTTAAAATATGTGAATTATATGAAGATTAGACAGCAATATTTGGATCTAGGGTTAAATGGTTTATTGTTTTTGTTGTGAGGTTTGGCAGGCTCTTTGTTATGAGATATTTTACTGTCAAAGATTGAAGATCTTGTTTTTTTATAATGAGGTTTGGCAGCCTCCTCTTTCTCTAAAGAAATTTTGGGACAAAAAATTGGTTAAACTGTTTTTTATAACGAGGTTTGGCAGACTCCTCTGTGTTAAAATGTATTTATTGTAAAAATTTGAAATGATTGTTTTATATGACGAGGTTTGGCAGGCTCTTCTTTGTTATCGAAAACTGTTTTTTATGTTGAGGATTTGCAGGCTCCTCTATGTTATCACAAACTGCTTTTTATATAGAGGTTTGTCAGACCGTTCTTTGTAAGCTCTCAATGAGAGTATGGGTTAGCTGTAAATTAATGATGATATACAAGAATGTCAGAAAATCTTTTGAAGAAGTAGTGAGGTCGCTGTTTTCAGTTGCCTACAGATTGCCAAATACCTATCAGTGCACTGCTGAAAGAGTGTTGGTATAAGAGTTGATGAAGGCAGTGTCTGAGGTCAGTTTGATGTTTCAGAGTGTCAATTGTTGCTGAGTTGGATATTTGGTGTTTGCGTAGCTAACAATATAGCTTTCAGCGTAGCGTTTGATATAATAAATTAAAAAGAAACGGTCTAATTGATAATTCTGTGGCTTTTCAAGTTGACACGTAGAATGTGTAACTGACGATTATTACTGACACGCTCCATTTAATGGATAGTTTAAACCTGCTGGTTGTCAACCACTGGCTTTTCAAACCAACTAAAGAGTGCTTGGTCTTCTAAAAGTGTCTTGCATTTAATTATAATAAAATGCTTTTGAAAATGTTTTGTTTCTTCAACAATATATTTGGCGGTTTCCCTTTAGTGGTTAAAAAACAGAAGACTCTTACCATAAAAGTATTCCATTTAGGTTATTTTTTCATGTCTCTGATGTTTTTATCATTTTACTATTCTTGCACAAGCCCTAATTTATGCTTAGGATTCTATTTTCCTGGATTTGAGCCTCAAAAATACTACTGCTTCTTTTGTCAAGCATGTATGCTTGTACTGTTTATCCACAGACTGTATGCTGTCAAAAGAACAGAATATGTATATTTAAAGGTGTTGAAGTTCGTAGAAGTATATACATATTTTTTAAGCAAATTTGCAAAGACTATATCATGTATTCTTGTGTTAAATTTGATCTTAATATGTACCTTTTTCCAAGGTCGATTCTTTGACTTGAGATTTGCAATTGATTTTGGAGTGGCATTTTATACAACCAAACTGATTTATTTTTGTACGTTATCACAACCACTTTTCTTGTGTTGTACAGTGAAAGATTTCATCTATCATTTGAATTTTTCCTTAAATTATAAACATCTCGAAGCACCAACTTTAAGAAAGTTACAGCAACAGTTTAAAGTTTCCTGTTTTTTGTTCTGTAGTTGTGTTGAAGTTTATGCTGCTGACATTTTACTGATACTCACTATAATTATTCCTGATTACTATTTGAAGATAAATGACTTTATGTTGACTTCTTTAGAATTTATGGAAGACATTAACTTAGCGAAATTTGTTGGAACTATTTTGTTTACCTTATTTCACATACTCATAAACTCCCCAGGTTTGTTATTGCTTTGCGATTTGAGCGGAAAAGTGGAAAGCCAGGTAATGCCTTTTTAATACCATATTAAAACAAATAATTTTCTCTTCCTTTTACCTAATTTGTTAATTTTACTCAATACTTATAGTTATGAAAAGTTTTAATTATATGTTCATGAACCGATTACATGAGAACCCAAAATTATATTAATAGGGAACATCTTTAGACAAATAGTTTAATTTGTTGAGCACGATTTAAGTCTAGGTTTACCTCTTGCATAAAATCAAGCATGAGTGCTTTAGTAAATTTTGCAGGAAATTGTAACAGCTGTCCCCTCACTCATTTAAGTCTTGCAATGTTGTCATTTGTAGTTATGTGTAACATGTTATGTTGTTATGTGTTATTTACTATGTGTAATACAGTATAAAATACGTTTCTGGATAGATTTGGCAATAATGCACTAACTTTCATTGGGCTATTTTAATGAAGTTTAATTCCAGCCATTTTCAATTATAGGGCTACCATTATTAAAGGATATTTCAACAAAATCAACGTTCAAAATCTGTTATTTTTTCTAACAGCAAAAAATTAATATTAAGTAAGATAAGAATCATTCCCATGTATATAGTTTCTCATGAAAAAATCTGTTCCAATGAAAATTATTCAAGCTGTTTGGAGATCCGACAACAAATATTTTTAAGAGTTTGATATTTTAGTTCATGTTAGGTACACACTACATTTTCAGCAGAACTATAGATAAGGCTAACCCTCCTGGGGAGAATGTTAAACCTATATGATAAACCCTTAGACTAATGATTCTGGTTTGTATTGTGTGAGCATTTATAAGGTTCACTACTTTTTAGCGAATTTCCTATAGGGAATACGCTATTACGGTAGTAGCCATGGTAAGACCTAAGCCCGGAACCACTTTTTACTTTTTCATTTTGAGGTCCCCAGAAGCCAAAAACACCATTTGTTCATTTTCATATATATTTATATATATATGTGTGTGTCCGTGGTACTGATAACTTTTGAAGGTGTAAGACCAGGTCTATTTTCATGAGTTCGCGAACCAGCATTGTCAGGTTACGGGTATGAGGTTTCAAAGGGGTCAAAAATGGGTTTTTGTCATTTTTCGACCTCAGTTTAAAAAAATTATCAATTTTAACTGAAACCATTTAAAAGAGCTTAAAAAAAACAAACAATTTGGTATTTTGAATTTTTATCTTAGCCAAACTGGTTACGGGGGAAATCCAAAAATGTGATTTCCATGTTATTCTTATGGGAAATCAAGAAAACCTTAAATGTTACTTATTTATTGACATAACTTAATCAAATTTGTTATTTACATTATTTAGATAGTGTTTAACTTATACTTGCTTAAAAAACCTACATATGGCAGCAAAGATACCTACTCACCCCCATGGGGATTATGGGGAAAGTAAAAAATTGCCAGAGCTTGAAACAATTTTGTGTTTACCTTCACCAATTATTGATTAACTTAGATTTTCTAACAACACCCCATGGCAGCAAACCTACACACTCGATCCTATGGTGTTTTTATGGGGAAAGTAAATAATCTGATATTCCATTGGAAATTCGCTGAGTACGCAGGTCTGCTGCGACTGGGGTATTTTAAATTCGACTTATTTCAATTTAAAGTGTAACTTTAATTCACCTTTCTTTGTAACAGTAAAAATATATAAGCCAATTGATATTTACTGGCAAATTTATGAGACTTTGTTGAGAATCTTAAGGTAAGAATAATCTATACAAATATAAGTACGTCTCTAGAGTGTATGTTGTAGACAGGGCCAGATTTAGGCATGAGCCCGGGCGTAGGGCGGCAAATTTTAAGGGGCGGCAGATTTTTTTTGGGATTAGATTAAATAAGTCTAAAATATCAAGAGTGGTCCATGCCGATTATTTGGTTTCACTAAGGTTTACACTGAGTAAAACTTTAAAAAGTTCAATGAGCTTTTTAAACAATAGATAATTTATCAGATTCGTGTTAGCGTCACTAAATGTACAGGCAACTGCGAAGGCGCGAGCCATGATTCCATAGCTAATTATTTGACATTAATAGGCTGATCGTCTTGCCTCTTCAGCATATCCACTCTGGCAAAAATCAAAATCCCGGTGGTCCCGGGCTCTGGGCTGAATTTCCCATTTCATTCCATTCATTGTATAGATATAACGGTTTATCTCGACTTTTGTGATTTGAGATGTTTGATTTTTAAACCCCCAGCAATAAGTTATCTGTTGATTTTAATTTTGGATTTTCTGACTCTATTTCAAAACAAAGATCCACTGATGGTCATGACACAATATTTTTTCCATTTCATTTGTAGGTCCGTTTATAAAGCAACAACGTAGCTTACGATATTATGAAAACAGTGTTGTACACATTTTCGTCTCATATTTTAATATCGACTATACAATTGCCGCGTCCAAAGGCACTCTGATGGAATTCTATAGTTTTTTTTTCTTTGTAGCTGATTTTAATGATTTCATTTTGCTTTCTGCTTATGAACCAATTTTCTGGGTTGTGAAGATAAGCTGTTGTTTAGCCGCAATATAAATTAATCTAAGTTCTTATGTAGTTTTATTATTTTTACTGAAATACTATTTTCTGTATTGGTAGTAAACAAATGTAAGACCAAAATTTTAACATGGAGGAGGTTTTTAATAACTTTCGTTGATTAACTCGTTTTATCAAGTCAGAAGAAATTAACTTTGAATAATTGTTTATTTTGCTTCTCTTTCATTACACTACTTTATTAAGATTTACCTGGAACATTAAACAGATAAATAATAAAATCGATACCCTGAAAAGGTATCAAAAGATATTATAAATTCTCTGTTCATCCCAAATAACATGTAGTCTTAATTAACATTCGACCTGGACCCAGATAGGGAGGTTAGAGCCTATAGCTTATGAAAAAATTATGTTATTTTGTGAGGGTATGGTTCTACCGTAGCCTATATGCACCAAAATAAACAGTACCGTATTGAAATTGTAAGATTTGATATACTTAGTTTCACCAACATATGAACGTAGGTTTAAACTCAATTAATAACATGTTCAATATGACCTCAGTCCACTTGAGGCAACACCCGTATTACCGTTCTTGAAGGTTTTTTTATCATTTTGGTGAAGATGGCTGATTCAATTTCAGTGCTGTTTATTTTGGCGCATATTGTACTACGAATATTGTTTTGGATTTATCATATTGTTTCGTGGGTGGGAGGGGGGCAGCGGAAATGTTTTGGGCCCATGGGCGGCAAATTCGTAAATCCGGCCCTGGTTGTAGATGTCTGTCTAATTTCCTGTGTACGTCATAATAAACATGGACAGCATTATGAATTATAATTGAATTGAAATTGCGATAATCCAGTAGTTATGAGACTAAAGTGACAGATTGTTAAAAATTTTGGATTACCAAAGGTAAGTTTGATTTTACTGAAATTTAAACAAACATTATTTATAACATAAACATTATTTATAACAAACGCTATTTAACATTGTTTGACATTACTTTTGATGCTCAGCTGTCTCACTAATGAGGAAAACTTGACTTTAAACTCCATGAATGGTGACAATCTATTGTGTGAAATCTGGTAGAGGATTTTGTTATTTTTTCTAGAAATAAGTCCTGAAAAAAAAAAATGGTATTTTTGCCTACTTTCCAATCATCAACCAATGTTGTGGGACATTCTACTAAGATAAGGCATGGGTAGAAATATATTACTGTACTAAGATATGACTCATAAAGCGCAAGAAAGACGTTGGACTTCTGAGCATGTTGGACTCGTTTCGGACTATTGCAAGTCAACTATTGTAAATGTTTCAGGTGTCCTGACCTTTTGAGACATTTTTATTGTGGTTTTCTCAAGAAACAAATCTTGCTAAGAGGTTTTTACTAAAACATCATAGTCACTGGCATTCATGTGTAATGATGTAGAACCTATTTTTATTTAAATACCGTACGGTAAACCGTCAGTCAGAAGTGTTTGTAGTGAAATTTTTGCCTATTCTAGAAGCCTTTTGGTTGTTATTATTTTAAGGTTTAAACTGAAATGTATAGATTCAGTGAATTTTATGTTTTATATTGAATCTGCACTTGTTAGATATAAATTAATTTCAAAGAAGAAGTTTTGTTAATGACCACGTTTTTCCGGTTGACACATTCATTACCTTGTTGGATCCTAAATGATGCTATACGAAGACTGACTTTAGTTATTTCTGATTTAATGCACGCTACTTGCAAACTTGGCTACCAATAACGGTGATGACACCTTCAGTTTACTCTGCTAGGAATGTACTTCTTTCAAAACTTGAATTCATGCATCTAGGCTGTCTGTCATCAGAGCCGTTCGGGCTGAATCATGATAAGAAACTTTTGCTGGGTTATTTACAATGGTGCCAGTGTGTTTCCAGGGTTAACTGATAAATGTTAAAGTTTGTGAGAATTCCCAAGTAAAATAAACAGGGGCAAACTCACGTTAAAATAAAAGAGATTGGGTAAAAAACAATCTACAATAATTGTGTTGCAACAATCAAAATAAATTGTCTACTGTACCAAGCAGCAATCAAAACTCAAAATGGATTGGAACAATTTAAAAAGTAAAATTTACATTGTTTAAACTCGTTTAAAACTGGGTATCACTCTTATGGCCTCTACCGCTACCCAATATGTGGATGGTGAAATTAGATTCTTCCATTTTTTGTGTTCTTTTAGCTGCAAACCTGCAGAAACAGCTAAATAATATTTAACAACTTACTAAACCTCAATGGTCAAATTTTCCAAGGATTATAAATTTTAAACATCCACTGCAATATTTGTGAACTAAATTTTCCATAACCAGTTTTATAGTTTGTTTCAAAATAGATATAAACTCTTACACTTTTAATTTACGTAAAGAAGTTGAGTAATGTTACAGTATAAATTATTATTAATTCCTGGTAACGTACAGTTAATACACAGTGAGAAACATTTTTAAGTAAACTAGTCTAATGTAAGTAATTACTTGATAAAATGGTTTAACCACATGCCATTACAATCAGGAATATCTTTGATCACAATATTTTCCAATATTTCTGCAGTCATCATGTTGCTAACTCTGTTTTGCTGTATAAACTGTGTTTTTGGTGCTTTTCCTTTTATCCTTATAAAACAAAACAAAAGTTTAAAACTAAAAATGTGCAAGTTTGCAATTATTTTTACATTTCTTATAATTTGGACTAACTATCACGCTATCACAAGTCCTTTCCTCTGTGCAGGATACTCAAATGATCCAGATTACACTCCTCAGTTATACAGTTGCTACTTTTCGAGTTTGTGTGTAATATGTATATTTTTACGTAAACTCGTCTGTCTAAAAAGCATAAAACTGTTATTTACTAATGCTTCCAAACAGTTTTTGGAATCTGATACATTTTTGTTAGTCGGTTTTGCAATTCTTAGCTTAGATTTAATGCTGACTAGTGCCCAAATTGGTTTATTTGTGTTAAGTCATGGTTTTTTCTTACCATTGATCATAAACTGGTTTGTCGTATTTAATATTTCAAAATGTGTATACTTCAGTGTATCTTCCCAATCCATATTTGTAATGTATTCCTTGAAAGAATCAATTTCATCTGTAAATTGGACTCTTATCACGAATAGTTTGAAACCTGAAATACTAAGAAAGTTACGCGAGAAACATTTTGTTTATTGCAATTTATTTAGGATCACAGTTTATGCTTACAGTTTTGATATATTTCTTTTGGTATTCATAGTTGCACTTGATTCCTACATAAGAATCAATGACTTTATCCTATTACTTCTTCTAATAATCAGTATTAAGATTCCAGTGGATGACTTTTATTATGATACAGCATTTTTCTTTATTTACTCGGTAACCAATCTTTCAAATCTAGTGTGGTTTTCGGAAGCAGTGAAGCAGTGCAACTTTCAGGTGATTTATTTTAAGTTAGTAGCAGGGAAAATATACAGGAATTTCAATTGCAGGCCTCCAAGTTGTCCTACTATTCCTACTTTTCCTACTTTTTAGTAGGAAAGTAGGAAAAGTCCTACTTTTGATACACAAGTCCTACTTTCCTACTTTTCTGTTGTCTGTCTCTAATCACGCGATAATTTATTATGCTTTTTATCAATGTTTACAAATTAATACTTCCTTCCAAGAAATTTTTTTCAAAAATTATTGGTGACTCAATTGAACTTTTGCTGTTTTTAAATTTATTTTATTATTAGCGAATTTTTCCTTTAGGAAAAAAACTATTACTGTAGGTCTCATATCAATATCTAGAACCAGGACCATGATAATTTTTTGACTATTTAATACTCATATGGATTTTCTAATTTAGATTTTTAGGGAGTGAAAGACTGTTATGAACAAGATGTTTTTTTTCAGTTAAACTAGGTAGTTTTTAATCTACTTATTGTAATGAAGGTATGGTGTAGGCCTAGAATATATTTAAAAAGTGTTGAGACTGATAAAATTATAAAAATTATATCATATTCATTTAATATATTTCAGTCCAGTGTAATAATGTAATTTTATTTTGAAGAATAGTAAATTAATAGAATAAAAATGGTAAATTCCATACCCCATCCAGAGTTTAAGTTGATTTGTTTGTAAAAACAACCAGATAAAGCCCCATGTGAAGTACTCTAATGTGTTTTAAAAGGAAACATTCTTCAAATTAAAATTAATTTACCGGTATTCTTAAAATCTATAATTGTAAAAGAGGATGTTGTATATATTTGTGATTGATGGACTCGGAAACCGCTGGACCGTTTGCCATGAAACTTGGTACATACAGTATCTATAAGGAACATTTCATGAAGAATGTTTGTAAGCCATTAGTTTTTTATATATCCCTCAGGGCATAGCCCCAATTCCATCATAAGTGTACCAATGTCAGGTTTTGTGGGGTTTTTAATTTTTATCTGAGTTGTTTATGAACACAACGTAGCCCTATAGCAAAAATATTTCTTTATAATCTCTATATATAAAAATGAATCCCTATTTGTCTGATCACAGCATCATGCTTGAACGGCTGGACCGATTTCGCGAATTCTTATTTTTGTTGTGTTTGTTATTCTCAGGAGAAGGATCTATGAAAGAAAAAATTAACAAAATTCCACATGGCTTCGCCCCACACGTCATCAAAGTCACCATGTTATTCTTGTGGAAGCAACATTTTTTTATTGGATCATATGATTACATTATTTAGAAATATTAATCATATAAACAGATGTTCATATTTAAAGTATTGAGGGGAGATTGGTAATAAAAACACTAGAGGATATTATAGACTTGCGGCGAGTGAGCGTAGCGAATGAGCTAAACCTGACAGCGAGTGAGTGGAGCGATCGAGCTCACCGGAAGGGCAAAAATTTCCTCCTGTTGGCTTTGCAAAGCTTGCCGAGTAAACTAGTTATTTATATAAACAGATTTTCTTATGTATAAAGTATGTGGGGTGTTCTCGTTTAAAGTATTGAGGGAAGGTTGGTAAAAACAAATATTAGAGGATATTATAGACTTGCGGTGAGTGGGGGTAGAGACGAACTCATCTGAAAGGGCAAAAAAAATTCCTCAGGTTGGCATTGCAAAGCATGCCGGGTATCAGCTAGTCACTAATAAAGAAATGAAAAAAATTAATCTAAAATTTAGTTGAAATTATAATTTTCTTAAATTTTATCTAAAAAAATTAATTTTTATTTAAAAATAGCTTATTTAATATAATGGTAGGTTTGACCCTACCTAGCCTAATCTACCTTCTTCAATGAAGCGGCTAACTCCAGTTTTACTATATGCTAGCAGATTTTTAGGTAAAAATAAGTCCTACTTTTTTGCAAAAAAGTCCTACTTTTTACCTCAAAAGTCCTACTTTTCCTACTTTTTGGGTCTCAAAAACCACTTGGGGGCCTGCAATTGCTTCCAACTTAAAACTTGTCAGTTTTTGGCTGGATTTTTAACATATATTTGGGGTTGCCTGCTCAAATGCTCAAAGCTTGATCCCCTCCCCCTTCGATATTTGGTGGTGCAATCATTCCGGATTGTACAGCGTTAAAGTAATATTCCCTTGAATTAGATTATCTTATTATTAAAAACAAACCAAAAGGGTGTGAACTTTTTAAGCAAACTAATCAATTTTTATGAAAATATATTATCTAACAAATTAAATTTAATAATTACAATGTCACATGTTAATCTTGATGTAACAGATACGTTCATATTGTATACCCAACACATTTATTTTCATGGCAAAGCATTACTGTATTGATTTATACAACTGAATTATAGCATAACCTGTTTCTTGATTAAATTCTATTGCATAGTCAGTTTGCTCAGCAGTCACCAGCAGTGGCACAGCTGTTGGTTTATGATAGCCCTTTTCAGTTTTACGATCCTCCCTATGTCTACAGTAGTAGTTAAGTCCCTGACCCAAGACCATGATTTTTTTAAAGTCTGTAAAAGCCCAAAATTCCATTATTTACAAATGTTCACGTCTATGAAGAAGCTATATTCCAGTGAGTTTGCAAAGCAGAATGATTGGCTTATGTGTATTGGAAAGATTTAAAAAAAGTTAATGGCTTTTTGCCCTTTTTTGACCAAATAATTGCAATTAAACCAGTATGAATTTTAAAAGTAATCAATTTATTATGTTGGAACTTACCTCAACTGAATAGGTGAAGGATATAAAGGGGTATTTATGTTAACAAAGAAATAAGTGTTCCTATAATGTTGTCCATTAAGAAGTGTCATCTCTCTTGTCAAAAAAATTGGCTTTAGGTTGTGAATGCATTATTAAATGTGTCGTTAAATAAAGTGTTAGAAAATGGCACATTGCATTTGAATCCACAAAAAAATCTGTATTACTTCAAATGCTATCGAAGTTATACTATCGATATCAAAGTTATACTATCATTATAGCGTTAACTGTCAACAACTTAGGTCCCACTTCAACATTTGAATGCCATGCTTCTTACCTTGTTATGTTATATCAACTGTGTTTTTGGTGCATTCCCATTCATCTTAAAGAAACAAAATGATAAATTGAAATTAGAAAGATGCCCTGTCGGGTATGTTTTCATATTTGTTATGCTTTGGAGCTTTTACCACTCGTTTACCAGTCCTTTTCTCTGTTCAGGGTTTGCTCGGATCCCTGGCCATGAACCACAAATGTACAATTGCATTTTTGCTCACATGTGTTTAGTCATTATATTTTTACGAAAAATAATTCACCTCAAGGACACAGAAATGTTGTTCACCAAATTCTCTAATTATTTTCCAGAATCGTACACGTTTTTGTTGGAAAGCATTACAATTATTAGCTTGGATTTTATTCTTACATCCAGTCAAATTGGTATGTTTGTGTTGAAACATGGATTTATTTTGATAATTGTCATTGAGTTCATGGTTGCATTTAACATTTCCAAATCGGTTTATTTTAGTATTTGCTTCCAGTGCCTATTTGTAATTTCTTCTCTAAAAGAGTCCTGCTCCACTGTAAATACATCAATCATCTTAAAAAGGTGGGATCAACCCTCAACAAGAATGATGAAAAAAGAATATGCTAAAAACTTTAGATTGTTCAGAAGAACGATTTCTGCTTATGGTCTTGATATATTTTACCTCATAATGATTGTTACAGCTGATTCTTATATCAGATTAAATGATTTTGTCTTTCTAACCCACAGTTTATTCAGTAACAAAATAACTCAAAAACACTTTATTACGAGTACACTGTTTTTCTTCATATATACTCTTACCAATCTCTCGAACTTGCTGTGGTTTTCGGAAGCAATCAAGCAGATGAATAAACAGGTAATTTTTTTGTTTTACAGAAGCAAGTATATTAGTGTACATTTTGTTTGGCCACCTGGATTGCTTTCGATATATTACGTTTACGTACTTTGTTTCCGTTGCAGTCCACTCTCATTCCTCTTTTCGGATGACAGGTCTTCAGACAATAGTCATATCCTTCTAATTCATATGGACCTGATGTTAAAATATAACCTTCTTGCAACTTTGTTACTTTGTGTAATTCAAAATTGACACTATATGATTATATCACTATTTTGAGACAGGGACGACACAAAATGACACAAACGGTAAAAACTACTTTTGACTAGACTAATATCACAGCAAGAACGAGGTCACCGTCTGAATAGAAAAAGGTCAGCTTTTCGCGATGTGGAAATTTTAACACTAGCTGGTCTATACTTTTATCAAACGATTAATTTTTGTCTGACAAAATGCAGTTCAAAACAAGGTACAAATTTACATGACTATGACACGAAAAATAAAAACTTATTTCGAGTTGATTTCCACCGACTAAAAATTTACCATAAATTAACATGTTATGCAGGGGCTAAACTTTTTAACCATCTACCTGATAACATTAAAAAGATTAATGATACTAAATTATTCTATGAGGCTCTTTTCCCCAAAATTTTGCCCTTGAGGTTGAATCTCCCTCACTCTCCTAGCAATTTGAGGCTGATTGTTATGCAAAGCCTGCATAAAATAGATGTACATAATTATGCCCTCTTTTTGGCAAACATACGAGACCTCACGATACTAGATAGTATTGACAATCACCAATATAGCATGGCTGTCGCTAGGCCACAATCACACCGCAACTGGACAGCAGTAGTAGACTGGCAATTAGCGTCCAAGTTTTGATTGTGGGGCAGTCCACTTGACTGCTACTTCCATGCGAAGTGTCACCGCATTCCCAGACCATTGTGGTCAGTGCAATGTACCGCACACATCCCCGGATGTGCCCACCACAACCTTCAGTATGGGCACCATTTCCGTCATGTTCCACTTCCGAGAAGTGGTGCCACTTCAGTGCATAAGCTACTGCATGGTACTCACAAATGTAGTGGCGTGACACAATAGTATGTCATTGCATGGCAACTATGCTACTTCATTGTAAAATGCACCCAAGTTTAACATGGTAAAAGTAGGCAAAACACTCCCAATCGTAATATTTTATATATTTCTATTCTGAATGGTACAGGCACCAGGAATCCTCCAGGTAGAGCTATATAGGATACCAGGAAACCCCATAACAAAAACATTATCAAAGCATTCAAACGACTAAGACGACTAAACTATCAATACAATCAGATTAATGTGGTTCATTGCTGCACAGACACCCCAAATCAAAAGTAACCTGGGGAGCCTATTTACTTGAAGGAACCTGTTTTAAATGGTCTTAATACTTTATTTTCTTCTCCTTTTATTTTCTTATTTCATCTCATGTTTCCCTCCCTACTTATTTAACATTTCTTCATAGTTCCTATCATTTATCTCCCATCTACATTTACTATAGTATTGCTTATATTTTTAATCCTCATAAAGTTGTTTTCAACTTTTATACCTCTCTCTCTTATAACCTTTGTTGTCCTTTAGCATTTCGTAAAAAGACCTCTCATCCAAGTGAACCAAAACATTTTCTCCAACAACTTAATTTTGAAAGATATGGAAAAAAGTACTTCCTCCTTTTGTGTATTGGTAGAGAAAGTAAGAAACCCTGTTCTCTAGTTTATTAAAGTATTGAGTTCAAGACCTGATAGATCAAACACTTAGCACTACATATTAGACATAATCTATAATTATCATTTAGATTTTTCTGTAAAAAAATAGGCAACCAACCAAAACATACAGTGTGGCCACTGAGAACAACTTTGAAATTTTTGGATTATTAATTGGCGCAAGAGGAACCATTCCAAAATTCTCCGCAGATGTATTCAACAAATTTAAAATATCAAAATTGAAAGTTCAAGAAATTGTAATAACCACTTTAATTAAATTAAATGTATATTTTAAGAAATCATTTATTTTGCCTAAAAAGCCCTCAAAATTAGCCTATATTGTAAAATATTTTGTTATTTGAGTTGTTTTACTTAGTCTTTAGAAGCAACCCTATAAATTGGGAAAGTGTTATTCTTTTGAATAAATTTTAATTTATTATATCGTTATTGCAGGGAGATTTGGGTTATGTCGTTGTCTTGCCATTTTATTAGTTTGAATGTATAAGTAGTCAATATCGCATCTTGTCTTTTTTATATAACAGTTTTGTTAAAAATTGTAAATTCATTATAAACAACGACACAGGAAAGCGCGTATCTATATTCAAGATTTAAAGATCATTGAAAATTATACTCTTCTAAGCCAAAACAGGTAGTTAAGATAAGTTTTCACACATTAAAAAGAACATAAACAATAATAAATAAAAACATGGCCTTGTAAGCGTGAATAGTGAGAAGACTCAAGAAATTGTCAAAGTGAAACCTGCTGCAATCACATCAGGTCGATCTGCTCACAAACATGAGAGCTTGTGTTGCCTATTCTTACATTACCGTTTGGCTTTTTTATTTTTTACTGTTTCTGTTGTTTTTAATGTGTGAAAACTCATCTTAACAATGTGTTTCGGCTTATAACAGTGTCATTCCAATGATCTTTAAATCTTGAATATAAATATGCTTTGCTTTGTCGTTTTTTAATAATGAATTTAGAATTTTAACAAAAGTGTTCTATAAAAAAGACAAGATGCTATATTGACTACTTATACATTTAAACTAAAATGGAAAGACATACTCAAGACAATGGCATAACCCAAATCTCCCCAACTCATGCAATAACGATACAACAAGTGCTTCAAATTCGTCCGGTTCCCGGTGGACACCCCGTATAATCATCTTGTTATACCTTGATTATTTGCATTTGTCCCAGGTCATTATTACAGCCATTGTAGTTAACTTAAGTCTTTTAGTCGACCAATAACTTTCGGTTTGCCTGTTTGTTTATACACACCATGATTCTAACTTTGTTCAGTTATGTAAATTGTGTGTTTGGTGCATTCCCATTTATTTTTAAAAAACAAAATAATAACTTAGTTCTAAAGAGATGCTATTTAGCAGTTTTGTTTATTTTTGCCCAATTTTTGAATTCTTACCATTCATTGACATGCCCCACTCTCTGTTTAGGATTCGCTCTTATACCTGATGCTGAACCACAAATGTACAACTGTTTTTTCTCCCATTTTTGTATAATGTCTATACTTTTGCACAAAATACTCCAATTAAAATACGCCGAAAAGTTATTCAGCCAATGTTTAAAATATATGTCGGAATCAGAAAACTTCTTAGTGGAGAGCATGACAATGTGTAGCTTGGATTTAATTTTGACCTCCATTCAAGTAGGTTTATATATACTAAAAAATGGATTTATTTTTATGTTTGTAGTAGACTTTATGATTGCATTTAACATTAGTAAATTATTATATTTTAGCATATCTTCCCAGTGTATTTTTGTTATATCATCTTTGGAAGAGTCTATTTCTGACTTTAATTCAACAATGACCTCAAAAAGATGGGAACAACTTATGATAAGAATGTTGAAAAATGAATATAAAAGTAACTGCAGTATGTTCAGAAGAGTCATTTCTGTTTATGGCCTTGACATTTTGTACCTAGTCATAATTTTCACAGCTGATACGTACATAAGGTTAAATGATTTTGTCTTTCTGGCTCTCGAAATTGTTGGAAAAAAATAAAACTTAGATCATTTTTTACGAGTGTTGCATTTTTTGGCATCTACATCGTAACTAATATTTCTAATTTGGTGTGGTTTTCTATAACCATCAAGCGGCTAAATAAGCAGGTACGTTATAGTGTTTAAATAACTCTGTATTTATTGAATGTAGTTACAGTTGAACCCCTCAGATAAATGACTTGGGTACCAAGCCTGGTCAGAACATGACAAAGTCAGATAGAGAAGCCAAATACCCCCGTCGCAGCAGACCTGCGTACTCAGCGAATTTCCAATGGAATTTTGGTATATTTTCTATTTCCCCATAAAATCCATGGGGATGAGAGTATGTAGGTTTGCCGCCATAATATGGGTTTAGTTGGTAAATATAAGTTAAATCCTACCTAGTGATTGTACATACCAAATTTTATAAGGTTATGGTGTTCTGTTTATTTTCCCCATAAACCCCATGGGGTGAGTATGTAGGTTTGCCGCCATATGGGTTTTGTAAGCAAGTATAAGTTAAACCTTATCTAGATAATGTACATACCAAATTTGATTAAGTTATGTCAATAAATAAGCAAGATATAGGCTTTTCTTGATTTCCCATAAGAATAACATGGAAAACACATTTTTTTATTTTCCCCGTAACCAGTTATGCTAAGATAAAAATTCAAAATACCAAATTGTTTGTTTTTTTAAGCTCTTTTAAATGGTTTCAGTTAAAATTGTTGAATTTTAAAAATTAAGGTCGAAAAATGCCAAAAACTCATTATTAACCCTTTTGAAACCCCATAAAACCCCGTTCAAATGGTCCGATCATTCTGGTTCGTGAACTCAACCTAGTAGATGCTGGCTTACACCCCTGTACTAAATTTCATCAAAATCAAAATCTGAGGTTCCGTTCAAAAGTTATCGTGTTCATGGACACATAGATATATATATATATATATATATATATATATATATATATATATATACATATATATCAATTTGAACGAACAGTGTTTTTGGCTTCTAGGGGCCTCAAAACGAAAAAGTATCATGGTCCCGGGCTTAGGTCTTACCGTGACTACTACCGTAATAGCGTATTCCCTATAGGGAAATTCGCTAATATTCCCTATAGGGAAATTCGCTAAAAAGCAATAATTCGGAGAGAGGCTAAAATTGTATTAACCGCTGAACATCAAATTTACTGTTGCACCTATCAGTAAAGAATTCAACAAATTGTTTATTCTCTACCTCTCGTTCAATACCTCTAGCTTTCTTGGAAACGGAACACATGAGCTTTTATTTTTACTGGCCCCACACTGAACAATACTTGAAATGGGTTACGGGTGTCTTGAAGACAGGTTTGAAGTCCCCAACTGCAATTATCAGAAAATTTAATTACTGCAAAAAACAGACACAAAACATTAATTGTAAATTAGTCTCTTATTTTTCGTAAACAAGTGTTGAGTACGACAAGCTTTAGTAAACTTATGTTGTAACTAAAACACTGGATACTTAGCAAAAAATTCACATTTGATACCTCTAGAAAACAAAACAGACTTTTTACTTGGAGGGCAATTAATTACTTAAATAACAGGAAAATTCTATAAATTAGATTTTTTAACATATTACATAATGTATGTGTGTTCCAGAAATAACAACCCTAAATTATTTTATTTTCTTATAAAATAGACTAGATTATCATGATGACCTGAAATTTTTTATTTGCCTTGAACGTGAAAAATTAGATGCTGTTAAATTTTAATTATGAATACTTATATCTATAATATCACACAAAATGAAGAGGAATAAATTGTAGGTTAAAAGTCACTGACTTGAATTGTCACTATTGCTAGTATTTTAATCTTGCAGGCTGTGTGTACACTGAGTCTTTTCTTCTGTTACGTCCAGAATATGGTGTCCGTTATTTTAGTTAAAGAAAAAAATTCAAAATATTATTTAATTTTAATGCCTGATAAAAACTATATATATTTCACTTACTGTAAGCATATCTTGATTAAACTCATTGTGTAGCCTACCTTCGTCAGGTTTAGATTGCATGAAACATCCTTGACATGGCAAACATACCTACATTAGAGAGAAATAATAGTAATAATTTTTACTCCGATGACAATGTTTTACAATGTATAAGAATTCACATACCAGGTTCAAAAAAATTTTACATTTTAAAAGTTCACATTACCGAATTTTTTACTGACTTATTTTCATTTATTTAACTCTCATATAACTTTTTTCAGTTTTTTTATTCTTTTTCTATTGTTTTTCTTCTTTGTTCCCTCTTCTTATTTCAAATGTGTGTAATAAAAGCGACGACACACTACTGGACTTTTCACTGGACCGTGCACCGGACCGAGCACTCTGGAGGCGGTTTTCTGGCGAAACATCGAAGAAAAGATCAGTCTGGTGTACAGTCCGAAGTACGGTAGTGTGTCGGGTCAATTTTGCTCCGAACGCCGTCCCGAGTGTCGCCCCGAATGCTTGAATTTAAACCAATGGACCCCTCCACCGCATTCTCTAGCGCTCTCACTCACTTACGCTATCCCTCTCTCTCTAAACTTCCTTCACCTCGCTTGGTGAATTTGTCCGGTACGATGCTCGGTCCGATGTCTTGTTCGGGGAAATGATAGTAGTAAATTGTCAGTACAGTGCAATGTTCGGTCCGATGTAGGGTCTGGTAGTGTGTCGCCACCTTAAACCGTGCATATTGCCAACACCAAACTAAGAAGAAACCAGGAAACCTTTTGGCTCCTGTAGGAGCGCTCTTCCCTTTGAAGGCAAGTCCAAACCTTGGACTTGCCAGTGTTGGTTGACCTGTTATTAAACACCCATGTGTTTTAGGTAATCCTACATATTTGCTAATCAATCTTTTTTTTAAGAGACAATTGACCTTAAAGTGCACTTTAGAATGTTTCATGAATCAATTTGCACTCATGGTATCCCTTGAAATGTATCAAATTACTTAATTACTTAACCTTATATCAACAAAATACTAGGAGTCCAAAAGCAATCAAAGTATAACAAACAATTTTAATCTTAAACAAATAATTAAACTATCACCCACTAGGATTAAGTCCTCAGCTCAAG
Organism: Neoaliturus tenellus; assembly: GCA_030545055.2. Lineage (NCBI taxonomy): Eukaryota > Metazoa > Arthropoda > Insecta > Hemiptera > Cicadellidae > Neoaliturus > Neoaliturus tenellus. The sequence goes on from CM061533.1 coordinate 99,439,877, forward strand.
TTGGGTCTTGTCTTTGGGTGGTCAGCCACATGTGTTTTACAAACTATTAACTTTCAGCTTGTTTAGTGTCTGTGTCCATGAGTATTTTATCAATAAACTATATCAACACTTCTAACGATATACAGGGTGATTCAGACCACCCGTCCACTATTTATAGCAGGAGAACGGTTTGAGATAAAATCATGAAATAAAGTTTTTTCCCACTAAATCGCATATGAGCTTTCCAATAAAAATAGTTTCATCAATGCCAATATACAGGATGTTTCAAAACTGGAGGTCACGCGTTCGAATTTCAAAATTTTCTTAAATAAACATGCAGATTTTTTAACATAATTTTAAACGTATTAGTCAAAGGAGCATTTTCGTGAAAACAGAATGAATTTATCTTTTTCCGTTTCAAAATGGTGGCCATTTTTGTAAGAAAAATCAACATTTACGGAATACCCTGTAATTCTTTTATTATTTGTCATAAATTACTCCTGATTCAATATCCTTATTTGAAATGAGCTAAGCTTTACAATGATATGTCACAAGACCACATTTATTAAAAAACTAAAAATTCCAAAATTTTATCATTTTGAAAATTTTAACTTAGACAAAACTCAAAAATTCTAAATGTAAACATATGTCATATTGTATATCATCTTAAAGCTCTCATTGAACTGAGCAACTTTGTAATTTACACTATTACCGTATCTCTTGAGGTTTTGTAGTAATAACGTGAAAATACCTTTTTTCCATGTAACCTGCATGTTAATTCAATGTTATGGCAACAATCAAAGGAGGACTTCCATACTATAAAGCCCTGAACAATTAACATGCAAATCATATGGGAAAATGGCATTTTTATGTTATTACTACAAAACCACAAGAGATACGGTAATAGTGTAAATTACAAAGTTGCTCAGTTCAATGAGAGCTTTAAGATGATATACAATATGACATATGTTTACATTTAGAATTTTTGAGTTTTGTCTATGTTAAAATTTTTAAAATGATAAAATTTTGGATTTTTTAGTTTTTTAATAAATGTGGTCTTGTGACATATCATTGTAAAGCTTAGCTCATTTCAAATAAGGATATTGAATCAGGAGTAATTTATGACAAATAATAAAAGAATTACAGGGTATTCCGTAAATGTTGATTTTTTCTTACAAAAATGGCCGCCATTTTGAAACGGAAAAAGATAAATTCATTCTGTTTTCACGAAAATGCTCCTTTGACTAATACGTTTAAAATTATGTAAAAAAAAACTGCTTGTTTAATTAAGAAAATTTTGAGATTCGAACCCGTGACCTCCAGTTTTGGAACACCCTGTATACTGGCATTGATGAAAATATTTTTATTGGAAAGCCCATATGTGATTTAGTTGGAAAAAACTTTATTTCATGATTTTATCTCAAACCGTTCTCCTGCTATTAATAGTGGACGGGTGGTCTGAATCACCCTGTATAACTTTCATAACATTCTACGAAACATATTCAGTGATTATGACTTATTACATTTGTTATTTAATGTAGCATGTACCATACTAGCTGTGTTAAAAGAAACACACGGTCATTCTGACCGTCTTGAGGGCAGAAATGTTCTGCGCCACACATGTCAATTAAAATACTCAAATAAAATTACCGTCTACATTTTTGAAAAATTTCTGTTCTGAAATATCGGTAATTTAGTTTAATTGCTTACTTGATAGAATTTTTATTAAGCATATCAGCATATGTAAAGGGGCTAAAATGCGAGGTTTATAATATTTTTTACCCTAGATTAACTGTACCCAGCTCAGTATGGAATGGACCCGGGTTTGTAAAATACAGTAGAATATTTGCTCGACTAATTATTTATATTTATTCACATCTGGAAATGGTAACAACTTACTTTGATGAAAATATTACATAGAATGAGGTAAACAATGGTGATAAGATTAGGTGTAATGTAGTTCGATGTCTTGAAATTGTTTCGCACACTATTACGATGCACTTTAACACGTCTTTTTAACAACCCCTAAACTATGAAACGAGATTAATGAAAGTAAACATAAATTTACCACTGCCAAGAGGTGAGGTTTCAGCTGATAATTTTATGTCCGAAGAGAACATTTCCTCACTCGAACTCCTTATTTGGTGTATTAATTATACTTGGTCTAATCCTGTTACTTTTACACTAATAAAATTAACCCGGAAGAAACTTTCCTTCTCAGGTGATTTTCAAATCTTGGCAAAATACGGTTTTAGTTTAGCTACTCTGTCTAGAGGTGAGACACATGCCTCATTAACTCTAAATCTTTTAGAATCGGATGAGACACCTGTTCCAAGTGAATTTTGTTATTTAATTTCTTTAAATGAAACTTAATAAATTTAATTTTAACTATTTTTTGCTCACCCTAAGAATTTAGAAAATAAAATTTAATGTTCAACCACTGCTACAATAATTTGATTAGACAGATTTCTAAAACAAAACTCAATTTAAAACAACTTGTTTGAGAAAACTCAACTTTGTTTCAGGACCATTAAGAAAGAACTAGGGGGCCCGTGCGCAAATTCTGCATTTTATGATTTTGTATGAGTGAAACTCACCTACAGTACGTGAATGTTGATTATTAAGTGACAGGGATCTATTTTTGTTTACTATCTGGCTTTTAAAATTCATGTGAAGGTAACTATCAGCTTTTAAATTACAATTCACATTAAAGAACTTGTAATAAAAGTTGGTCAACATTTTAAAGCGCCCTCTAGAAATAAATCATAGGCAAGGGTGGCAAAGCCCGAAAAAGGTCATACTTTTTAATTAAGATTCGCCGACACGCTATATCATAAGCTTTAAAATGACACCTCAATCTTAAAAAGCGGTTCAGTAGGTAGGGAGAAAAAGGGACATTTTAGACAAAACCCTTATAGAAATAAGAAGATAGATAAGTATAACTTGATCTGTATATTGTGGATAGCCAGGACAAGAGTCAAAGATGATAAATTTATTTACATTAGAACTTAATCATATTGTTACATTTATTTTATTTAATTTATTTTGAGAGATAATAAAAAGTGCAAGTTCTGTTATTCTTTCTCTGCCCTTTCTTGTTTGCGTGCCCAATAATTAATAGTCTTTGGTGTTTCTAGCATTAATGTAAAATTAAATTTTCAACAAGAGGGAGATTAAATGTATTTTCTGATTATCATTTAAGGCCCATTACTGTTTTCATTTTAAACCCTCTTGATCCGTTGTTCACTCTCTTGATTGCTGTTATTGAAGCAAAATTGCTAGTTCCTTTTAACACCGTTCCTTTTTACAATACTAGACCCTAATAATACCATTGGTATTAAAAACTCTTTTTGCATATTAGTCTTGAACTTTTTTTTATAGTGAAGTGTAACACTATGTTACTTTCATTCTTCAGTTATACCAATTGTTTTTTTGGAGCTTTTTTCTTAATTTTTAGAAAGCAGAATGATGATTTTAGAGTAGAAAGTTTCTCTCCAGGATTTCTATTTCTGCTAGTTATGCTGTGGAAGTGTTACCATGCTTGTACCAGCCCTTTTCTATGCCCGTTGCATGCTAGGTTTCCTGGCAATGAACCACAATATTACTGTTGTTTATTTCAATACTTTTCTCTAGTATTTTTGTTTCTACGCAAACTTATTTGTATGAAACACACCAAAATGTTGTTCATTGAAATATCAAGACAGTTGTTAATTTCACAGAAGTTTCTAGTACATGACATTAAACTTTTTTGTTTTAATATGGTCCTATGTATCAGTCTAGTTGTCTTTTTTTTAGTTGGGCGAGGAAGTTTGGGATTCTTGCTATTATTTGCAGCGCATTTCATTGGATCAATTACTGTTTTAAAGGCAATATTCTTTTGTCTAATTTCACAACCTGTGTTTGTTTTTTACTCCTTGGAAGAATCTGCCTCAATTATAAATTTGACATTAACTAAAAAACAGCTAGAGCCAACAACATTGAAAGCCTTGCAACAGAAACTTGGATTGTACGTTTAACTTTTCACAGAAGTTGTGTCTAACTACGACATTGACATTTTTTTCTTAGTTATAATTTTCTCAGCTGATTCCTACATAAGGATTAATGACTTTATAAAATTAGTTATAAAGATATCTAGTAGAGAAATTGAATTCAGGGAATTCTTGTCTAATTCGTTTTTCTACTCCGTATATACCGTGACTAATATTTCTAGTTTGATGTGGTTTTCAGAAGCAATCAAACGACTTGATGACCAGGTAATTAATAATACTATGTAGCCCTACGTAATATAAATTTTGATGTTATACTTTTATCTGCAGCAGGTTTTAAATTCTTTAACAGAGAGTTCCACAGCATTTTTAGAGACGTATACAAAGTTTATAGTTACTTATTCTTTGAAAAGTTTATAAAAACTGTTTTCAAGAATAGGTTGGCATATTTTTACATACTTGTACTGGAGCTCTGTGCTGTGCTCAGGGCCGGATTTAGGAATATGCCGCCTTTAGGCTATCCATTTTCTGCCCCCCCCCCCCCTCCCCCACTTATAGGGACAGACTCATACATACTTTTTATTGTCACTTATGCCTATATAGGGGTGTATTAACCCTAAAATATGAACAAGATTAATTTGATGTCTCATCAAAGTATCAAAAGTATTAATTGATTTTATGAACTGGATATAGTTGTATCTTTAATTGAATACTTTAAGCCAGGAATCACAACACAAAGAATCAAAGTGACTTCACAGGAGTAACTACAACAGTGAACAGACAAGGCAGTAGAGGCAACTGCCTCACAAGCTACAAAACACATTTCAAACTACTTTAAACTAAAAATGAAATTTGAATTGAAGTAAACTGAGTTTAAAAAAATTACATATATCTACACCTTTACATATAGGGCCTAAGTAAACGTAAAACTTTTGAGAAAATTAAACAATAGGAACATAATTGTAGCAAATACGATTCACCATTTGGCAACGTTAGTGCTATAGAAATTGCAAAAGCGCGGCTCCAGCAAAACGACTTATATGTCTTAGAATAAAACGTGATTAAAAATAAATTAACACCCCAGACCCTACCCAATACTTTCATCCGTCCAAAAAGTCAAAAAAAAAAAAACTTTGAGCCTCCCTGTCATCACTGATTGGCCATTTTTTTAGGGAAACAAAACAAAAGGAGTTTGGAATCACTTTAACTTCCAAACTCCTAGAAAGTTTCTCTCCAGGATTTTTATTTCTGCTAGTTATGCTGTGGAAGTGTTACCACAACGACGTAACACTATTTCTGTATAACTTGCAAAAACGATATACGCGATTAATTGATCGCACCAAAATGCGATCAGTTATCTTTATAACTAATTATCAGGCACGCTCTTTAATAAAATCGGCCATAATAATCTTAATTTCTCCAAATTAATACAGTATAAAACACGTGTATATAATACAATTAATTAATACAATAATATGTGTGTGGCTTTCCTAGTAGCCTACCTACTTCAATCACCCAACCCCGAGAAAAGGCATGCAAATGTAATCGGTGGATTGTGGGGGATTACCCACTGTTGTAAAAAATGTTTCTTAAGTAAAATGTTTGTAAGTTTAAATTTCAATGTACAGTGTGTACTAGAAGTCACCTCTTAGTAAAGGAAGGATTTGATATGCAAATTAAATTTAAAAGTTTACTTAACAAACCAAACCCACAGTTTCATATCTCTACCACCTCAGACTTCCTCTATTTTGTAAAATAACCCCATTTTAATAAAACATGTGATTACAAAAATACAAAAAGCAAGCAGTAAAATTGAACGCACATTCAATTGTTTATGTGTTACTTGTGATAGCGTCACAGTCCAACATAATCATAAAGTTGCGACACTCTAACGTGAAAGATCTGGTGTATGCTAGATGTTAGTGGTTCCTGGTGTGTATACTAACAACACAAATACTCTTTTTTTCTGGATTCCCATGTTGGCGGAAGTTTGGTTGTTTGGCAGAACAGCTCCGCCTGTCAAGTACTGCAGTAAATTTTTCGTTCCGGCCATAAAAATCACATTTTTCATGGAGGAGGTTATTATAAAATCCAAACCATACGTTTGTTGTTATTTTTTGTGACCAATCTATTTATAAAATCATTACATGGTTTAATAAGGAAATAACTAGTTGTGAATCTAAACACTAGGAGCGCTAGTGTAGTCTCTCTTTCTGGGCCTTATACAAACTGTAAGTGTCGTTACAAAGATACAAGAAAAATGCAAGAAAAATATATTTTAAGATTATGTGGAGTTAATTCGTATGAAAAGAATAATAAACATATTTCCATTTCCTCAAATTAATACACTTTGAATCAGAAATATAGGCCTAAAGAAGTTTTTGTTATTAAAGTAGTGAAATTATTTTCAATTTTTAGTTAATTGACAAAGTGCCGCCCCTTAAAATTTTGCCGCTATAGGCTCCAGCCTTTTCAGCCTATTTAGAAATATACGGCCCTGGCTGTGCTGTGTTGCTTTACATTACCTATTAGCTTAGTTCTCAGTCTATTAACAGTTATTTAAAGTTTAAAACTTCAGAGTTGTTTTTTAGTTTCAAAGAGTTTTTCAAGCGTAGTAATGTCACCTTTTTTTCTTTTTAAAAACTACTTTTCGAGCACCAATTGATTGTGACTCTAAAAAATCTCGTGAGGTTTGAATACTTTTTGAATCAAATCAAATCAAAATCAAATCAAATTCATTTATTGTCACAAATATACGTTTTGTTTACATAGCAAGGCTACAAAAACTCTCACAAAAACTCCCACAAAAAAACAAAGGCTACAAAAAACTCTTTTGAGGCTAAACACGATAGAATATCTGAATTTGAAAAATCAACAACTGTGCTTGCTGTGTTGCATCTTTGTTGTTAAGGTTAGATATGATCGAGGTAAATCTCCTAAAACCAATTTTAAACAGTGTTTTAATAATCAGATATTTTATTACTGTTACAATAGTTTGTAAAATTGGATTTTCGATTGTAGTGAGTCAGCCATAATTACAAACCACAGTCCTGGTTTAAGACCCTGCGATATTTTTCTCAATGTGGGGGTTTTTATTTAACTAAATGTTACGCCCCTTTTACACAACCCGTCTTTCGACGCATATAACCTAACTACATTGCTCTAGATAAGAGTTTTTATACTCCCCGGCTGACGGGTCTCCCACTGCGCCTCATTTGAGGTATCTTATATACCAGCACATCGATCATGTGATTCGCTCGACACAATGTACAAAAGGAGCCATACTACAACTAAATCCGCTGCTAAATGTTATTCAGTGCTACACTCAAGTGGTAAACACAAGAACCAACAGCATGGGTGTGTTGTGTTATAAGAGAAAACAACCTTTTTGAAGAAAATCAAGGCTTTAATCAACTATTAAATCATAGTAGTATTTTATAAGAATTCCATAAATATTTACAAGTATGTTCAGAGTATTGAATAAAACATGTGATTACAAAAATACAAAAAGCAAGCAGTAAAATTATATGACAGGGTGATATTAACAGTTTTTCCATCTAGACTGCCAGAGTGCCGGTCATGATATACCGGGTAGCTAAAGCGTAGTCACCTTGGCCATGGTAAACTCTGATTTTGCTACTTTTTACTTGTGTTTACTGTGTATGTGGCACGTAACGGTTTTGAAGTATATAACCATAATTTTACTCCAACATACCAATGAAATCATTAAAAAAACACAACATTTCCATTCCAAGTCAAGATTAAGAAAAACTACTTGCATGATATGCATGTAGGATATGCATCAATATTAAACCCTTCTAATGAGGGGTTACACAAAACCCACAGCTTCATATCTCTACCTCCTCAGACTTCCTCTATTTTATAAAATAACCCCATTTTAATTTGACTATTTTCACTAAAATTTAATAAAATTTTACTCATGATTGTAGTTTTTTAGATAGTTGTATTTACAAACCTCAGACCCTGTTCGGAACCCCTTCATTTACAAAACCCTGCCTGCATGCCTCCACTTCTACAGACTTCTTTTATTTTTTAAATCGAGTGGTACAACAATGATCAAAATTGTTGGTTTGTTTTAAATATATTCTGAGTTTCCCTTAGAAGATTAAGGGATATAATAATAATAATAATCTTAATTTCCCCAAATTAATACAGTATAAAACACGTGTGTATAATACAATTAATTAATACAATAATATGTGTGTGGCTTTTCTAGTACCTACTTCAATCACCCAACCCCGAGAAAAGGCATGCAAATGTAATCGGTGGAGTGTGGGGGATTACCCACTGTTGTAAAAAATGTTTCTTAAAAGCCCCCCCCAACGACGAGCTCGTTCTTTTCAATCACTCGTCATTCTTGAGGGTGCTTTACTCCAGGACTGTAGTAAAACAATTATAAAACTTCCTGGTCCTTGCTTTTGTGGGATATACATTCATGTTGGTTTATTTCTATACTTAGCTGATTCAGATTAAAATTTAGTAACTACAAAAATGAAACCTTGATTGGATTTGACAATAGGCCTACCTATACCAAATTAAATGAACCTCACCTCTGTATTTCTTGTTCTTAATGCAAGTCACTCTTCAAGGCTAGGACATGTACAAATATGTACCGAGTGTCCCAGACCACCTTTTAAAATTTACAGAATTAATTTTTAACTAAAACCAACTGTGCCATTATAGGTAAGTCAGGTACGCTCTATCGATTGGCAGTAATTTCAATGTACAGTGTGTACTAGAAGTCACCTCTTAATAAAGGAAGGATTTGATATGCAAATTAAATTTAAAAGTTTACTTAAAATTAAGTGTGGAAGCCAAAAATGTCATAAAAAGTGGGGGTTTTTATTTAAAATTAGTGACTTGTTTCCTGGATAGGTTACTTCTGGTACACCCTGTACATTGAAATTAAAGCCAATAGATCCGGTCTACCTATAATGCCTCAATTGGTTTGTGTAAAATATAATTATTTGAAATTTAAAAGGATTGTACTAACGGTCTCGGACATCCGGTATAACATTTAATCCAATTTACAGATTAGTTAAAATTCGAATACCCAACCCAAGTAAAATAAGGCAACTAATATAGGCACCGCATCAGTGTAGATATGTTTAGTTAAAGAAAGTAGATATTAGGTCATATAGTTTAATTATCTACACCCTAATTCCTAATTTCCTAATTTAATTTTGTTGCCTTTGGATTTTCTTTTTTACCAAAACACATCCCCATGATTGCCCTGTCTAATTGCTGTATTAATTGAAAGATTGAGCAGTTTATTAACGTCTCTGGTTTGAACTGCATATTTTGTTTTAAGAAATACACCTCTTCTTGTCAGACAGAATGTGCAATAAAAGCTAACTTAATTAAAAATAACTCAAATTAGTCTGCAGTGATAGTAATAAATATTTTAAGATTGTAGGAACAAAATGTGTTCTGTAATAATAAGCTCACTGTAATAATTACTCATTGTATTTTGGTAACGAAAATTTAAAGGATTAGATAGTAATGAGTCTCTCTTTAAATCTGTAGTGAATATGACAAACTGTCTAATCCAAACTGTCCAATTAAAAATCATAGATAAAAGAAAGAATTAAGTATTCCCATAAGATTAACATTGGATTTTTCCTATACTTTGAGGCAGAGCCTTTTAGACGATTGTTGGTTTAGAGCAGCTAAAATCCTTCCCATTGCACCATTTAACATTAAGAAAAATTTCATATCATTTACTAAAGCTGTTATCTGGTGTAAAGAGTTTAAAGATTGGTATTTTAGCACAACCTGGCTATTTTGATGCACTGTGGGGTCGCAAAGGCAATTAAAGTTAAATGTGACTCCAAAACATAATAGCACGCACGCTAGCAAATTGCTCATGATTTGGAACATGGCACAAAGATACTACCACACCAATCAAAAAGCCCACGGCCCACTAAGGAACTACAAGGTTAATCGACCCTTCCTTGTACAGGGACAGGGAGGGTAAAAGTTAGGCTAAACTTGCTCCCCATTAGAACACCTTCAATGGCGACAAAGGCACAACCAAATTTCTATTGGTGTGGCAAATTGCTAAGAGTTGCGTGTGCTGATATGCTGACTTGTTAAAAAATACAGTCCACCAAGTCAAATTTGTTAAACACTTTCATAAAGTCAACCTGGTCCGAATTTCTATTCTCCTATATGAAATGGTTAAAGAATCTGGTTAGTGTGGAAGTGCTCTTAGGTTTCCTCCATTATCTCCGCAGTTAGTTATCAATACCAACGATCTTATTTCCCTTCCTTCCGAAAAACGATGATACAATTAATACAATTTCATTTACTTTAAAATTCTTCCTCAATCTTGTTTTAATTTTCCAATGTTCCCCATGTTGCTTTACAATCTTCTGTTATGTCAATAGTGTTTTCAATGTGTTTCCCTTGCTTCTGAAACAGGGTAACAACAGTCATTTTCTCTCGGGGTTCTATTCATGCTTGTTATGCTGTGGAGCTTCTATCAATCTTGTGGCGTCGTCCTGTAATCCAGCTACTTGGAGGTCACGAATTGTGGATAGTTATAAGCGATGGCTTGTGGATGCGATATTCCCTGGTGGGGATTAACGTCCGCACTAGTGAATACTAGGTCATCCATAAAGACCATCCTCATAATTAGACCAATTCGTATATATGAGGTTGAAATTGTGGTTCGGATCCCACGTTAAACTGTAGGTCCCTAGATACCATTGGCTGTTGGGCTATTAATTAACAGTCCTGTCTAAGGAGAATGTTGGCCTTAGTCAGTAACAAGACTACAAGATCGCGCCACAATCATCCTAAACTCATCTCCCATTCATATTCAGGTTAAAATACCCACTATCCGAGGTCCCTGTCTCAAAATAGTGATATAGTGATATATACAGTAGTGATACCAGCCCTTTCCTTTGTCAAGTCCTTTGTCAAGGGTATGCTCACTTGCCTGACAGTGAGCCACAAATGTATAACTGTGAATAAACCATATGAATTTTCTTCTTAACCAATTATTAGATAATGATTCAAGATTGTCACATATTTTGGTCTTTTAAAATTCTTTAGAAAATACTGTATGATTTAAAAAATAAATATGGACAAAAACGGGTTGCCATTTATTTGCCATTCCGACAGATCGCCAAGCTGGCACTTTACAACATGAAACTATCACATTTCCATTCTGTCAGAGTGAACCCGAGAAATATCATTCCTCGTCTAATAGTCAACCCCTTTACTCAGCTATTTAACACATTTAAGTGGAATTGGAATGAATCCTGATTTGTTCTCACCATATCAATGGAAAATGCAGTACGGTAACTGTTTCATTCATAATAAAAAAATTAGGATTTATATCTCAAGAGTTCATCAAAACGGATGGTTTGCAAGGGATGTTTTTTATGTGTAATTTTTTCAGAATCAAAAGAAAATATCAAATTTTTATTGATTTTAAAAGTTGTTATACTTTTTTGTAAAATCTTTACAAAGAATTGATTTCGCAAAAGAAATGGTAAATTTAGTTTAGATTCAAAGCCAATATATTCTTAACCAATCGGAGTAAAAAATATGTTTAAAAATATGTTTTAAACATATTTTTTACTCTTATGGGAAATAAAACCAATGAGGAACAATGATAAATTATGTAGTCAATAGTTTTATAACATTCTGAACCAATAAAGTGACTGATTTACTGTCTAGCAAAGCCTGAAAAATTCTTCTTTACAGTACGATAGTACGATTCTTTGCAATGAATTATCAGTAATAGCTAATCATACCAAGAGTAATTCAACAAATAAACTTAATTGCCATTTGCTACTAAACCTCATAGTTAGCTATAGAGATGTCGTATATCCAAACAACAGTAATTTTAATGAGATAATGTAAGAAAATTTTTAATTCATTGCAAAGACAGGAGAAAAGGAAAAAGGAAGTCTGTACTTGATTTAATGGTGCATAATTCAGTACTGTAACTATATGTTTCGACAGTGAATATGACACCTGCAATGCATTTATTACATCTCCAATACATAGGCCATCATTATATTCAATTACTTTCCAATATAGAGTTATTTTCTTTCAACTTCCTTCGTGCTAGCATGTTGCTAAGAGTGTTTTGCTATCTAAATTGTGTTTTTGGCGGTTTTCCATTTGTTTTAAAGAAACAGAATAACAGTTTCAAAGTAAAGCGATCGTGCCCTGGAGTTTTATTCTTTCTTCTTATACTATGGAACTTTTATCACGCTTGCACCAGTCCTTTCCTCTGTCCAGGGTTTTCAAATATTCCAACTCACAAACCGCAGCTTTACCATTGTTTTTTTGCATATTATTGTTTAACTGTGATGTTTATATGCAAACTTAAATGTATAAAACAAATCAAATTCGTGTTCTGTAGTGTTGCAAAACATTTGTTACTATCTAAACATTCTTTAGTTTGTACTATTAGGATTTTTACCTTTAATTTAATCATAATCGTCAGTCAATCTTTGTTTGTTCTGAGTTGTGGAGTGATATTAATAATAGTTTTGGAAATGATGCTTTCGTTAATTGTTTTGAAGTCGATATATGTAAGTGTGTTTTCTCAACCTGTGTTTGTTTTTTCTTCAATAAGAAATTCTATTTTTATTTTAAATGCCACAATCGCCTCAAAGCGAGTGAAAGCAATTATGTTAAGATCATTAAAAAATAAACTTGAAGTGTATTGTGAACTGCTTAGGAGCACTGTCTCCGTGTATGGTGTGGATTTATTTATTTTGGTAATGCTCTTTGCGGCTGACGCTTATATAAGGCTCAACGATTTTGTAATTCTAATACTGAAATTTTACCAAAATACTATTTTACTTGGAGAGTTTATCACTAGTTCAACTATTTTCATTTTATACACTGCAACTAATCTTTTGAACTTGTTATGGTTGTTAGAATCAGTAAAACATTTACACATTCAGGTAGGTACTTGTACTTATGCTTAACTGGCATTAAGAAATTTAGCACTGTCTCCGTGTATGGTGTGGATTTATTTATTTTGGTAATGCTCTTTGCGGCTGACGCCTATATAAAGTTCAACGATTTTTTAATTCTAATACTGAAATTTTACCAAAATACTATTTTACTTGGAGAGTTTATCACTTGTTCAACCATTTTCATTTTATAAACTGCAACTAATCTTTTGAACTTGTTATGGTTGTTAGAATCAGTAAACTTGGGTTTATTATTATTATTATTTTTTTTATATATATATAATCTGTCAGTCAAGTTTTTGTGCACATGAGGTCGATTGGCCACAATGCTGATTTGACCTCTTGAAAGATGGCAGTACTAGTACGTTTTAACGTTGTTTGCCCACAATAAAATAAACACAGTATGTTTCAGTTATTTTTTTTACATTCATACCTGGTGTAACTTTTTGCGAATTTCCATAGAGGAAATAAGCAATTAGGGTAGTAGTCTCAGTAAGACCTAAGCTGTGAATATTGCCGTGATCAGCTGACTTCCTACATTTGTCGTATGAATTTTTTTATTTTGTAATTTGAAACAGAACATGCATGTTTAAAAAAAGTAGAATTAAAGGTAAAAGAGAGTATTTTGACTGGCTAGTGCTTCGGCAATGTTCGGGGACACTCAAGTAAACTTACTGTTTTGCCAAGTTCAGCATCAGCTGGTAATGGGCCATACGAATCATCTTGGCGAATTGATTCATTTGATCACTCAATTCAAAAGAATCGAATTTTCAACTGACTCATTTTGGACTTTATACTGTATTTGAAACAATGACACAATCGGTGCGTATTTTAAGTTGAGTATGACTGAAGGACAAGTGTGATGATTGTGATGGACCAGATGAGGTGTAGCTTTATTACTGGCAATTAGCAGCTTATTTATTGGCCAGCTACACCTCATCTGATCCATCACAATCATCACACTCATCCTTCAATCATACTCACCTTAAAATACACAGCATAGAGTGTGTCGGTGTTTCAAATAAAGTATAAAGTATCACATTTAGTTAGACGTTTTCGAAAAACAATTGAATCAAACAACCAAAATGAGTTGACTGCAAATTTGATTCTTTGGAATTGAGTGATCAAATGAATCGATCCACCAACTTGAGCCGTATGGCCCATTACCAGCTAATGAACTTAGCACTAAAACAGTGGGTTTACTTGAGTGTCCTTAAGATTGTCAAAGCACTAGCCAGTCAAAATACTCTTTTATCTGTAATTCTAATTTTTTATAACATGCATGTTCTGTTTTAAATCATAAAATATAAACATTTATATGACAAATGTAGGAAGTCAGCTGATCGCTGCAATATTCACGGCTTAGGTCTTACCGTGACTACTACCATAATTATTGCTAATTTCCTCTAGGAAAATTAATATCCCAATAAAATCTATTGCAATATATTATTTATAAATCCTGTTCCCTCAAAGTATGTCAGACACAAATATATATTTCTGAATCGGTTGTGTTCATACAAAGAACTAAATACAATGTTAAATTGAAATCTACCAGCTACCTTTTGATATCAATGGCAAATACATCACCACAGACGCTCATCGTATTATAGTGTAGGATGAGTAAATTATTCAAAATCTATTATTGCATTTTCAATCTAGTACTTTCATTTTCCATTGTAGTGAACCATTTATATCTCTGACTACCTTTCAAGTGCAGGATTGTTATGTCATTAATTCACCAATACAGAAAAAACGTACATTGTAACTTTGTCCACAGATATAAGTAGAGAGTGTTACCTTATGATTTAAACATGAAACTCCACTTGTTTCTTTGGTTCAATTGTATTTTTGGAGGTCTTCCTTTTTTCATTAAGAAAGAAAATCAAAGTTTTTCTCCAAACTTTTCGCTTATCGGTGTTTTTTGTTTCCCAATTATGATTTTGAGTTCTTATTACATTGTTACTAACCTATGTTCAGTTTTCAACTATCCAAATGTTTTACCTCAGAAGTTCAACTGTATATTTGTGGAAATTGCCATTTCGCTAGTTTTTATACATCGTTTGTCTACTATGAAGAAAATTAAGCATTTAGTTACTCGTATGATGGCGAACAGTTTTAATGATGACAAATTTTTTGGAAGTTTCTCTTTTTACGTTTTAGTAAACTTTATTTTAAGCATGTCTTCAATTTGTATAATGTTCTTAATGCTTAGTACATTGTTCCCTTTTTCATTGAAGAAATTTTTAATGCAAATATCAGGCTACTATCCAGGAAAGGCCAAACCATTTTGCATCACATCCCAGATGATTTATTTATGTAGTTTTGTAGAAAAATCCTTGAATAAGTTAAATATTGCTTTGGAAACCTATCAGTACCAAAAGGAAATACTGAGGGACTATAAAATTCAAACAGGAAAGTGTTTCAA
Organism: Neoaliturus tenellus; assembly: GCA_030545055.2. Taxonomy (NCBI): domain Eukaryota; kingdom Metazoa; phylum Arthropoda; class Insecta; order Hemiptera; family Cicadellidae; genus Neoaliturus; species Neoaliturus tenellus. The sequence goes on from CM061533.1 coordinate 99,455,233, forward strand.
AGTGTTTTGGGAAAGTGTTGCATTATACAGAGTTGATATATTTTTCATAGTAACAATTTTAGTTTCTGATTTTTATGTGAGATTTAACGATTTTTACATTCTAATATATTATACTTTTACCACCCCAGAAATTCATTACAAGGGTTTTATTGCTTCAATTCTGTACTACACCTGTTACATGATAGTTAGCAATCTTAGTATATTTTGGATTTGTGGAGTGGTTACAGATTTGGATAAAGTGGTAAGTTTAATATAATTAGTGGGGTTTTGTTTGCCTCATAAACCAATAATATTTTTTTGGTTTATATATAACTTCCAACAATTCTAACTAGACAAGTACAGTAGAGTCCCGCAAACCGAGACTTTGATAACCTGAAATTCTGGATAACTCGGACAGTCTGCCAGAGGCAGTAAAGTGCACTGGTTTCAAGGCTCAAGGCGTAATGGCATCAACCAGAGCACAATGTGGTGCTTTGGCTTTTCTTTAACACGTTAAGTGCGGGGTACGGTATGTTAATTTATGTAGTGGCACGGGTGGCGGCCTACGTTAGTTTACGTAGCGCTCCTGCCCGAAACACAATGTTTCAGTATGGGCTTAGCATTGCGGGGAGAGGTTGATTCGCTCACCGCCTGTTGTACCAGCCCATGTGTTCAGTCCGGCGTAATTTGTTTCCCGGTCTGCCATTTTTTAAGGACGTGGGAGAGCAGCTTCGCGTGCAGCCACCTGCGTATTATGAAGTAGCACTCCCGGATTATTGGTGCAGTCCATGTGCTTGGTTTGCGGATGATCATTTGCCAGTCCCCCCTGGGCGCACAGTGTACGGAGTGATTGTGTTCACAGTGATTTCTATTGTTGTTTTTGGTGTTATTTGTGCAATGAAGAAGGGTAATGATGACGAATTGTTGGAAAATTTGTATTCTGATGATGAAAACGGCTCCAACCAGACTTCTGACATTTATCAGTGACGATCGCCAGCACCACCGGCGGAATAAATTAATTTCCGTACCAGAAATGACGTCATGAAATTTGACAGAAAATAGACGCCTAAACAACTTCTGACGACTAATTAGCAACATACAAGCAATCGCCTAGTAACTAGACAAAAAATATATTTTTGAAAATTTTGTACGCAATTATATTGATTTTCAGCATTCAACATGTTAAGTTTGTTTTTAACATATGATGTTTAAGTTTTTAGTATTTATATTATCTAAATTGTTCAATAAATATATGTTTTTTACAAGACTAAGGTTAACTATTTGTATATTTTTATGGTTACTCCTTCCTCGAAGACTCAGAATTTTCACAAACCCAGACACAGTTTGGTATAGGCCTACATTAGTCCGGGTCAGCGAGACTCTACTCTACTATCTATCTGTCAAAAAATTGAAATTTTCACTTATGAAAATTAATCAATTTAGCTTATCATAAGTAAAGTAAATAGCAGGGTTCATATTTTGCGGATTTTAAATAATCTGTTTTATTTGTTATAATATATATTCTGTAATAATATATATGTGCCATTTGTCAATTTAATATTCAAATTTAATAGCCTACACAGTACTAAAGGGGTGGAAGCCTTTAATAGTGTCATGATAATGAATAGTAGTAATAATTTAGTTACAGCTACAAAAAACAGTGTGTTGCCACAAAAAACTAAATGAAAAAAAATTAATTTTAATGATGATATTATAAAAAGTTCACTCCACTCTCCAATCTAGGTAATAGGCAAGCATGTTTTTTTCCTCCTCTTTCCTCAGCTTGTGTGCATCTTAGGAGAAATCCGTGCATACCGTTAGAAAGGTAATACTGTAGACGAACAGAATCCCATTATAATTCACATCTTCCCCCACAGGCTTTCAAAGTTTCAATGTTAATCTTATGGAGGAAGAATTGATTGAATCACTATACAGCTGTTGTGATAACAACTAACTGCTAGAAAAACAGGAAGAACAGATGTTTCCGTAGTAAAATATTTTACTTTTTGGTAACTTGTTTGGTCAAGGTCAACTGTCGATCAGGAGGTGATCTCTATTATACAGTATTATAACTATACAGTCATATTATAACCATAGCTAGATACTGAAATTTGACCCAGGTTCAAGCACCGCTGTTAAAATTTTCATCTGGTTCTCATCATACATATTACTTCTCTTTGTAGTTATGTGTTCCGTATTTGATTGTGTGCCATTGTCAATTGGTTTTATGAGAAGTCTAGTCATGTAGTCATCAGTCTGTCATCGTGTGATGTAAAAATAAGCCCAGAATTTTGAGGGCATGTAAAGACGATGAGCTGTTAATTCTTATGGTCAGTTTAACAAATGAATTATTTTACAGGTGAACAGAACAAGAACTATTTTGTTGCATGTGGATTTTAGTACTTTGCAAGAAAGCGCCAAGGATGAGGTAGGTAAAGGTTTGTTTGAAATAAACTTGTTAGCAAGTTTTATTACAGATAAATTTGTGTACTGTAACTCATGAAACAAAGCATGTACTAAATTGTTCATAGTTTTTGTATATATTTTTTATCTATTTGCTTTGCTCCAACTTTCACTCATTAAAAATAAATGGAATATAAAGTTGACTCTTCATTGTCTCAAAAAAGAGAGTCTAAAACTTGTTTAATTTAGTTCTACTTTAATTGTTCTGAAAAAGTTCGTCATGGCTTACCCTTTAAAACTAAAGCTGATTACCAGCATGCTAAACTAGGAATAACTTCTAAATTAAAACAGTAATTTGTTTCATTCATTCAGTAAAACTTTCATCCAATCTATAAAGAACGAAATAAGTAACACAACCTATGTTAAAATGTTTTAGTTTTGCCCTCAAAAACGATAGGAAAATAAAGGGCTGATGCTAGGATTACTTCTCCTATAATTGCCATGGGAAGCATTATTTCTGCCTCTTAAGAGGCTTATAGACGGGGAAAGTAGAGACTACAAGTTGCGGGCTGCAAGTACTTGCTAGTTGCACTTACCGCAAACTTATCTTGTCTATAGAGGTACTTTCCTCTTTAATTTAAGAAAACTGACGGCAAGTGATGTAATGGACAGTATACTTGCAGCCAACTTGTCTTCTCTACTTTCCCGTCTATAAGGAGCTTAAAACATCAAAATGAGCATAATTATTAAAAAAAAAAGAAAAAAAATAATGAACATTTACAAAATTATTTCTGTTCCCATTTAACCAATCAGCAAAATCTTTCAATAAATACCCCTGTCACAGCAGACCTGCGTACTCAGAAAATTTCCCAACAAATTTTGATATTTTTCATTTCCCCATAAACGTGAATGGGGTGAGTACGTAGGTTTTGTGTCATATAGGTTTTGTAAGCAAATATAAGTAAAACATTACTTAGTGAATGTACATACCAAATTTTATCAAGTTCTGTTATTTTTTTATTTTTCCCATAAACAACATGGGGGTGAATATGTAGGTTTGCTGCCACATGGGTTTTGGAAGCACCTTTCCTAGTAAATGTACATACCAAATTTTATCAATCTATGTCAAAAAATAAGAAATGTAGAGGATTTTGTTGATTTCCCATTAGAATAAGATGGAAAACATATTTTTGGATTTTCTCCATAACCATTTGAGCTAAGTTAAAAGTTCAAAGTACTAAATTGTTTGTTTTTTTGAGCTCTTTGAAATGGTTCAGGTTAAATTTGTGTTATTTTAAAAACTAAAGTCACAAAAAGCCAAAACCCCATTTTTGACCCATTTGAACCCCCATAACACCCCGTTAACATTGTCCGATCATTCTGGTTTGCGAACTCGATCAAGTAAATGCTGCCTTATTCCCCCTTGTTTCTTTTAGATTAGCACAAATTTTCATGGAAGACGATACAACTTTTAAACTGTCATGAAGCTGACCCCACCATCATCAGCACAAATTTTTAAAAACATGTGGGAATTTTATACTGAATTTGTGCTTCCCGGTAGTACTAATAAGAAAATTTTTGCTTAGCTGGTTAAGGTAAAAAAAGCAAAAATCCAATGGCAGGCCAGTTTCACGGTTAGCCCGCCACTAATAAACCTTTTTCCTGTTTCATTCACTTGGATATTAAGTGCTGAATTTATATTCTCAGAATATATAAGTTTCTTAATTTGTGCTCATTGGGAACCCGATCAAAAACGCTATGATTTGTTGTAAGTGATGACATCATTAGCCCGCCACCTTGGGTAATTCAATTAAAAACGGTATTGATGGTTGGTGCTGAATTTGTGCTCTCAATATACATATAAGTTTTATAATTTGTGCTCGTCGGGAACCCGTTCAACAAATGGACAGAAGAATGCACAAAAACTCAATCGAATTCAAAATAAAACCAGTGATGCAACTCTGCTTTTTATTTTAAATCCTATTTTTTTAAGAAAATACATTTGGTGAATGTTTGACTGATTTTTCAGCTCATCCTCTTCTTGGAGCAACTTGATCAAACCAAACTTGTCGTTGACGCTTTTGGCTTCTTCAATGTTGGTCGTAAACTACTGTTCAAGGTATAGATCAATTTATTTGTGAAATTATGTTGGGATATTACTATATAGTTATCTTAAAATACAAAGTAGGCCCTAATTCAGAATAATTTAATAACTTGATTCCGTTTAATTAAATATCTTTATTCAGACATACATAATGTACAAGAAAATGTCAATACAAAATACTCAAATTTTATATATACTGTAGTAGTTAATATAGTGAAAAAATTAACTTTCTTCAACTTACAGTTCATTTTATTTAACAAATTTTCTGACAGAAAATAGACTTTGTTATAAGGGTGGGTTTACACGTGAGAGTTTTTCACTCTCGGAGAGTAGTTAGTTACTCTCATAAAAATCTCAGACAGCTGTTGATAGTACTCGCAGAAAACTGTCTGGGATTAACAATCTTGGAAAATTTGCTTGTTGTGTAAACACCTCTGCGAGTACCTGCTGAGAGTACGAAACTCTCCGAGAGTGAAAAACTCTCATGTGTAAACCTACCTTAACTTTCTAATTAATAACTTTGCATATGAACCTTTGTAATGAAAATCTAGATTTTCAATCATGTGAAAGTTTTATATTCCTCCAGGCATACAGGTTTTAATTTTTGCTCAAAGTTACTATACAATGCACTTAAAATTTAAAAATTGTTGTAAAAAATTAGTACAACAGAACCTGGATAGTTTGACTCGTTGTGGTACAACTTAGAGAGTGTCACTATCGATAAGCTGAACAATGCATATGAGGGAGCACATGGGAAATTTTACTACAGAGAGCATAAATATCATGAGTTTAATTTGGGAACACCAAAACATAATGAAAACATATCTTGGTTGAACTATAGCATAGCCAAAATTAAATTATTTCACATTTTGTTTTCATTTTCACTTTTATCACCCCCCCCCCCCCCACATGGAAATTATCAGTCGTTATTGACATGCTATGTAGTCACAAACTGTGTCGAACTACTGAGAGTCAAACTATCAAGGTTGTACCGTAATATTGGAATAGAATTGTAATGTTTTGTATTTAAAGTCATCCCTAAATATATTTTTCTAACCTGTAAGTTTTGCAACTAGTATTAATTTTAAAAACATTGCTCTAAGAAAAAGTTTTAATATGGTTTTCAGTTAACCTGTTTATTTGGAATTGTTCATTTTTTTATACTCATAATTTTGCAGCAATATTTTATTAGCAGCATCCATAGGTTTTTGATTTATCTATGTATGAAACTAAAAGGGACTCTTTTTTTGGACTTAGGCAAATGGCATGGATATTTCTTTTTTTGGATGAAGGATTGAAGAGGAGTGAAATCCTCATACATGACTGTTGGTGCCTCAGTGTATGGATTTAACCCCATTTCAATGATCAACTTAAAACTTTCGATGTGGATTTTTTGCATAGTTTGTAGATTCAAGTTCGTTGGTGAAATTATTTTTAGCAGTAGTAAACCATTGATCCGTAATTCAATATCCCATGAGAAATGCTTTGCAGGCTGTTTTGATTGTGCTTGAGTTGTTGGTTTTCAATTTAAACCATCTGTATCTGCAAGGAATCTAAAATAAATAAAGAGATTATAAATAAATCTCTTTATTTATTTTAGATTCCTTGTGTATCTGTATGTTTCAATCCATTGGAATGTGTTTTATTTTATTTTTGAAAAATAAATTGTGTGTGATGGCTACAGTAGGTTTAGTCCGTTTATCTACATATGCGATACTAATAAAAGAGTACTCCTAGTTAATTTGTTGATCATGCCAAAAATAACAAGTTATCCAATCAATCAATGTAGTCTAGGCCTATCATCATAAATTGTTTTTCTTTTTTTTATTTCCATATGTGAGAGGTATGTTTTTAAATTGTTGTGAGACTTGTCCATCAACTACTTCTGTATCAAAAAAATAATTGCTTGTTCCAGGGCTTCTGCCAAGTTACTACCTTTGTTGTGTTGTTTATCCAACTAAATAAAATACGGAATGTTTAAATCACAAAAATGTGCATTCTACAACACGAGAAATCATCCTAGACCCTACACAGTAACCAATTTTGGTGATGAACTTAAGACGAATAAAAGATAAAAAGGAAGAAAAGTATGTGAAAATGCAGTTTTTTGTGAGGTGAAGTGTTTAATTTAATTTTGCCATTTTTTACAGATTTACAAATGTTATTCATATTTGTTTATCTCAATGTATCACTGTAATTTGATTCTGTTTTTAATTTTTAATAAATATTTTTGGTTATTTGTTGCATTTGTTTGATCTTACGTTTTTTTTTTTTTTCAAATAAGAACTGGTTTAAATGCCCAAGACTCATCAGATCTATGCAGACCTATTTAGCATTTAGCCGATTTCTGAGAATAATAACGTTCCCCATAAATATGGAAATACCAAATGCATAATTTTTGTATAATTTATTTATACAAATTTCTTGATATTTCATAAAACTGTATTACTTTTTACGATGGTAAGATGCGAGTATGTTGTTTGTAAATTTGCTGCTATGTGGTACTGCCAATTAATATTAGTTTTTCGATTATAAATATTGAAGGCATGACACAAAATATCAAGTTACATATTGATAGGTGGGTGATGTATATTATCTTTCAACCTTTTGTTAGCATGGACAAATAAAACACGTCTTTCTATTCTCTCCATAACTAGTTAGTTAAAACCAACTTCTTTTATTAACCTAAATATTAAATTAATTTTGAATGTTGGGACACACAAATTGTCATTAGTTATTGACAACACAGTTTCAAGATAGTAAATTCTTTTTTCTTCATCTTCATATGAATGTAAGTTTCTATGTGAACAGTGTTATTGTATCTGGGGTATGGACCTCAAAACAAAAAAGTATCATGGTGTGGACATAGGGCCTAGGATCTTTCAGTAGTCTACTATACTGCACTAACGCCCTTCTTATTTAGGAAAATTTAACAAAACACCCCAATATATTTAATACTTTTGATTGAACTTAGTAGGAAAAAGTAGTTACAAAACAATTCCACAGGTGGCAGCATTAGTGGCACGAGTCTGCTTAAAGTTTGCTCTTTCTCTAACAGGTGGCAGCACTGCTGTGATTCCGCCCGTCGTCGTCGTCGCCCTCTTTCCTCTCCTCTCACAAAAACAATACTATCACCTCTCGGAATTCCAGGCATGGTGTCATGTGATACCGCTACTGTTATCTAAAAGTGGTAAAGTAAACAAATAGACCCATCAGTTAGGTATATGCGATGCGATGTCGCACCGATTTTTTAAGCCACGTTTACACGCTACGATATATCGCAGCGATCTGATTGCACCAACAAATCGTTGCGATAAATTGGAGATTGATGTTCCGTTTACACACATCGATTTTTTGCCCCAAACTTTCTTCGCAATTTGTTGGCCTTGTCTCTGTTGCGATCAACATGGAAGAGATACTGTTGTGGTCCATGTATGTAATATTTGTATGTCAAGATTAGCAAGAAAGAGACGCAAACTAAGAAGTTTGGATGCAATGTCTTTTTATATCAGAGTACTCTTTACATTTTACTTGCCAGAGACAAGGAAAACTCCTATATAATTCTATAAAATCTGTTAAAAACTCACGAGGGGCTAGTCACCCTATAATGAACTCCTTGCTTCACTCTGACCGGGGGAGAACTGTTTGTTTACTGTTTTGATCGCAGCGATAAGTTGGAGCGCTGTTTACCCGTTCCAATATGTCGCTCCAACCACAGAGTAAGTATCCAACCTTGCGATGTCGTGGTCAATCTAGCTAGAAAAATGAAATTTTTATTTTTCGTCCAACCCCGATATATCGCAGAGATCTCCCGTTTACACGCTCCGATTATCGCAACGATATGGTTATGGTACCGATCAGATCGCTGCGTTATATCGTTGCGTGTAAACGGGGCTTTAGGCATAGGCGTGCGCAGAGTATTACATTAAGTAATGTCCAACACTCTTTAAAAAAAATACATAAAGATTTATTTTTATATCTTTCTTTAGTTCAAAAGCTAAAGTTACAACGGATTATACTATTTGTGGGAATGCATCTACCCAAATAAAAAATTTCATATGTCCCTTAATGCTACAGTATAACTTTTGAAGAAATCCTTCTCCGACTTTGATGAAATGTAGTACAGAGGTGTAAGGCAGCATTCATAAGGTCAAGTCCGACCAGCATGGTCGAGACCATGGGAATGGGATTTTATAGGGTTCTAAAAGGATCAATAATGGGTTTAGGCATTTTTCCCCTTGTTGTAGTCTTAAAAAATTAAACTTAAACCATTTAAAAGAATTTTAAAATACATTCATTTTTGTAGATTGAATCATTAACTTGGCTTAACTGGTTACGAAGAAAATTAAAATAAAGTTTACCATGTTATTCTTATGAGAAAATCTTAAAATTTATAGTTATATGCCGCTTATTTATCAACATTTTTATAAAATTTTATGTGAACCGTCACTATAGGTGAGTGGAATAACTAATATTTTATAAAAAACCCGCATGTCAGCAAACCTGCGCACTTATATAAATCCCGTGATACTCTAAAAAACACCCCCGTCGCAGCAGACCTGCGTACTCAGCGAATTTCCAAACGATCTTGAGATATTGTATTCTCCCATAAACACCATAGGAATGGGTATGTAAGTTTGCTGCCTTGGGATGTCATTAGAAAATGTTAGTTTTGTTAGAAAATGTAATAGTTACGTTAGGTAAATGTCAAACTGTATCAATATTCGGCACTTTTTTCCCCATAAACCCCATGGGGGTGAGTATGTAGGTTTGCCGCCATATGGGTGTTGTAAGCAAATATCAGTTAAATCCTACCTAGTGAATGTACATACCAAATATTATCAAGTAATGGTGTTCTTTTCATTTTCCCCTTAAACCCCATAGGGGTGAGTACGTAGGTTTGCCGCCATGTGGGTGTTGTAAGAAAATACTGTATCAGTTAAACCCTACCAAGTGAATGGCGTGTGTTCCACTTGCCCCACGGTTTCGGGCCCATCTCAAAACAGGACATTTGCCCCACGGGGTTAATAGGCAGAAAAAATGATCGCCAAGAACAGGACACTTGCTCCACCAGAGGAGAGGGAGGTACAGCCCCCCTCCCCCAACAGCCTGCTGCTCTCTCGCCTCTCTCTCCCTCACTCGGCCTGGCTGGTGGTGGCCTGAATGCACGTTTTTTATTTTAATAAATTATTTTATGTATATGTAAATGGGGTTTTTTTTATTCCAGGAATGATTAAACATTTTATAGTCTTTGATCCCAAGGCAAAAATTGAAGGTTTTCAGTCTAGAATGATAAAAGCCTCAACGTTAATATTTACTATACTATTTCATATTAGCAGCCATGTAACTGATATCTTTTGTCCAAACCAGTGTATTATTACAAGGTTTCATTGTGTAATTAAATTATTGTATTTAATTAGAACAAGGATAATTAAGTTAAATCATCATTAGTTAATCTAATATCATTCTTGTGTGGTTTTAAATTAATGTTTCATTTTCTATTTAATTACAGTAAACAGTATGCAATGAAAAAACTAGTGGACATGAAGCATTTTTGTGTTTTATTCTAAAGATATCACCAAGCCGGAGAATACGATAACTCTAGGAGTACTTTTTTCCCATCACAACTCTAGTTCTCGCGCCGCGGAAAGAGGGCTACTTTAACATGCAGTTTTATGGGAAAACTGTTTTGCACGCTCTCTTATTTTGATGTTAGCATTTTGTATTTCTTTTAATACTCATATACGTTATTTAATAGACCTATTGTTTCTTGATATAGAACAAGACACGAATATTTATTCAGGAATTTATTCAGGATCTATTTGGCTCAATTAGTGGGTCACATGTGGTCGTAATGTAAGTAAGCTAAGCAGGGGGCTACAATGCAATTCATACGGGATTGCGCTTCATGATGACGTCACGCAACAGAGCGTTCAGGCCACCACCAGCCAAGATGAGTGAGGGAGAGAGAGCGAGAGAGGCGAGAGAGCAGCACGCTGTTGGGGGAGGGGGGCTGTACCTCCCTCTCTTCTGGTGGAGCAAGTGTCCTGTTCTTGGCGATCATTTTTTTCTGCCTGTTAACCCCGTGGGGCAAATGTCCTGGTTTGAGATGGGCCCGAAACCGTGTTGCAAAATGGATACACCCAGTGAATGTACATACCAAATTTTATCAAGTTATTCCAATAAATAAGCGAGATACAGGGTTTTGTTGATTTCCCATAAGATTAACATGGAAAACCTATTTTTTGCTTTTCTCCGTAACCTCTTAAGCCAAGTTAAAAATTCAAAATACTAAATTGTTTGTTTTTTAAGCTATTTTAAATGGTTTAAGTAAAAATTGTTGAATTTTGGAAATTATGCTTCAAAATGCCAAAACCCCATTTTTTACGCCTTTGAAACCCCAAAAAACCCAGTTCCCAACAGTCTTGTGCAATTGTTAAATATGTAATGTTTATGTTTTTAGATATATAAACAGATCATTCCCTTTGCATAGCAGCATTGAATATGATGTCCATATCCATATTGCCGTGTCCATATATTGTCACATATGTCCATATTACCGTGATGCACTTTTATCACGGTAAAAAAAATAATTCATTACAATATACAATACTATAACAATACAATATATAATATACATTACAATAGCAGTAAAATAATCCACTTAGAAGTATAATGACATTAAATACTTTCTTCTGAGGATTATTAGATATACAATCACAAATTTATTTGTTGATGAAACAAGAATATTTATTGTATATTCGCTGACTACGCAGTGTGCTGCGACGGGGGTATTCATTTTTTGCCGATTTGGCCCCTAAACTACAAGGTTTTTGTAATAAGTGGTAACGACAATGTTTGTAGCAAATTTTATCGGGAAGAAAATAAAAGCAACACCCTACGATTGATTTTCTTGTTACGAAACTGTGGTTGATTTTCAGACGAATCTTAAAGGGACGTAGGGCGGAAAGCTGAAGGGGGTTTTCGGCAACTTACGAGAAAGGCACACCTTATCATAGACTATTAACTGTGAAAAATTCAGCTCCTCCGGAATACTTCCGACACAAACCTATTTTGACTGAGCTAAATAAAATGTTATTGGTATGCTATTACTGCAATAAATTTATTGTTGATTGAATTAAATTAATGTGAATGTTTACTTTCTATTTAACAATTGATTTTCATAGGACACTACGTTATCGAGTAGAATTTAAAGTAAGTTTAAATAATAATTAAAAGACGAAAGTACATGTTTTTAACGAATTCCATGTTTGCTTATGTTTTGGTTTCATTCCTTTGCTTATACTGTATATTACTTTCTTGGTTTTTAATTATATCGTATATTAAAATAAAAACGAACGTTTGATCGCTTAAAAAAACTAATGTTGCCTGATCAACCTAACTAAACCTATAAATGTTACGGTACTTGACTGACCAGGGCTCAATTAAACTCCAAGCCTTCTAGGGTTGACGGTAATCCACCTAAGAATGTTTTGGCCGTGGGCCCAGTTCAACCGTGTCCGTTTCGTACCACTCTTCACAGCTCTGTTCACAACAGTTCCCGAACAGCCCTGTTCACAGCAGCTCCATCGGTCGTGCCTCCGCTATAACTCCTCTACCTCCTTGGCCCCGATATTCGCCCTTGCTTGCTCACGTTCTGTTTTGTCTTCCCTTCTCCTTCATTATCATAACCAATAACGGTGACGTCATCTTCTCCAGTTCCTCTCGACGCTGCTGCAACATTTGCATCTCTGCGCAGCGGGTGGAACGCCCTTGGCCCCTTATGTGGGTGGTGATTTATGCCTGAATTGTCTACTTCGCGGTCAAATTTGAGAATTTCCCATAAAACTTTTTGTTTTTAATAAATACTTGGCAAAAATCCATTTTTCGTTTCTCATCTTTTAATTTTATAAATTTAGACATAGTTGTCTACATTGTTAAAATCATTTTATTTTTACTTTTAGTCCAGATTTACTGTATTTAAATTTGATATCAACACAGTAGATTTTTAATTTTTCAGATAAGACTTTGCAAATGCGGAACCCTTCTTAAAAAAAAAAAAAAAAAAAAAAAAAAAAAACTTTATGTTTGGTTTGTGTTCTCGGTGGAATCTGTTAAGAACTCGGACCTTTAAAAACGTTATAGTACAGTACCTACAAACAAGCAAAACATGCATTCATGGGAAAACTAAATATATGTAATAATTGTGCAGTATTATGATTTTCATTTGGACCAAAATTTGACCTTTTATCCTTTCTTGACCCATGAAGTCAAAACAACGTATAGAACAAAGCACAGTGTCGAGTGCATTTCCGCCGCACTCCCGTGTCAGGAAATGTATCCGTGTCGTGTCGGTCCACACTCCACAGGAGCGTGCCTTATCTTCCTCTCTGCGTGAGTCATGGTCACCCATCGCGCCGCGCGAGGTCCGGGTCGGGGAAAGTGGCGGACGTGGCATGGTGCGCACGCGCCGTCACTACGCAGCAAACGCAGCGGCACATGCGCAGTAACATCTCACTCTGGCGCGCCGCCGCGCCCACTCGGCAGATTTGCAAACCTCTATCGGTACTGGGGTTTGGTTTTCGACAGGTTGCGGACGTCATATTTCGCTGTGCACATAAAGAAGAAACAACAAATCGGTTGGTGTTCTGACAAATGATTGTTGTAAGGGGCTAAAGATATTCTATGAACGTAACGGGATATTCTCCTGAAAATTTGTTGCATATACCGAAAAAAAAACTATACAATTGATGCGTTTGTGAAATAAATTTTAATTTTTCGGCCTTAAAAACACAAAACAAAATTTGGGGGAATGCAACTACACCCTTTAATCACACCTACGGATCTTTGATTCTAAAACTAAAGTGTCTGATTTTTCCGCATATAGGAAACTGTGATTTTGTATTGGGCTACCGTATAACTGTTCGAAACTAGTTGACTTATTATATTGAAATATTTTGATCATTCAATTCGTTGTTCGATTCTCAGTAAGATCAAGTATCTTTTTTATGTGATTTCTAAGGTGTCTCCCCACGTTCTATGGAAGATTCATTTCATACTGTTGAACAAAGTACAGTGATATTTTCAGTACTGTACAGCAATCATAAAAATTTTGCACAGTAAATTCACTTGATTAAACTAGTTGAAACAACCGAAGAACAATAATACTTTTGTGACAAAAATTATCATTGTTAAGAAATTTTGTTTATGATAACTGATATGAAGCCGCTCCTATGACTTTTGCCTTTAGGATGGTTGAGTTGCAAATGGTTATTTAGAAGAGCAATTTGTCATGAAAACATGATTATTAATTATCACAAGCGATTCCTCACACAAAAAAGTCGGTCTTCAATACTGGAGGTATGAAAGGCAGAGAGGTCAACGACAGTTGGCCGCTGTAGCCGTAGCCGTATGGCGGTGGGTGTGGTGGTGTAGGAGTGCCTACAGGTCCGGACCGGTCGCCGCCCATGCGGTAGGTACCAGGTACGTCCTCCGGGGCTCTTGAAGAGCAGATTGCTGATGTGGAGGAATTGGGACTCACGACCTCTAGGCTCATGAAGAGGGCTGGATTACAGTTATACGAATATGGTAAAGCAAAAGTCTGCCTAAACTTAAAATTGGATTTCTAGAGATGAAGGTTTTTATCTTTATGTGTAGCATAGGCCTACTTGTAGAAGGGATGCAAGTCTGCTGAGTGCTGATGGCGCGAGCATTTATAACTGTTGGTTTAAACGGTTCGAACTAAACCTAGTCTTTACGTTTTTTCACCTTTTTTTGTTGGAACTCTTTTACAAAGTTAATATTGTTTTTTTTTTTTTTAGAAAAACTCATCATTTCCTTAGTAGATGAAAGCAAAAAACTATGGCTCATTGAAATTTAAAAGTATACCGTGGTAAGTATATTATTTCTGTGCATTATCGTGCACAAAAAAGAAGGGTAAATCATGTAACCACGTAACAAATCCTTTCATTTGGAATTAGTCTAGAAAAAGCGGGCGCATTCAATATAACATGACCATGACCAATAAAGTCAATTGGTCCTAGAAATATTTTTATTACCTGTAAACTGTATACCTCTCCAAAAACCTCATCCACAGTTAGTTATAACGGTCAGTTGAATTTAGTTTCCCCATCATGTTTCATGCAGCGTCATCGCGGTTCACAATTACCCAAAAGTTCATATCCTTTTATTGATATATAAATCCCTACCTTTGGACCTTCTAGAATACCAAAATTTTAATACCATGAAAAATATCATGGTTCCGGTCTTAGGTATTACCTGACTACTACCGTAATAACGTATTCCCTTGAGTGAAATTCGCTATTACTTAGCCACATGAACTTTTTCCCTTTTGATAATATCTTATACGAGACATTCCGCTCTATTACTGATTGAAATAAAATATAGGGTAATTATGGGTCACATTTCAAAAAGTGAATTCACTTGATCTGTTGGTCATTTCTGTGTTGCATATCTTCAAGTGGCGCAGGGTTTGCGTCATCTAAGATAAGGGTATCTGGTACCAGGATATCACTGACTCAGCCGGATATTATTATCATAAAATTGTCAACTATCTTTTACTTGTTTGCTCAAAATGGCAACTAGATTTCAATGTGCCTATTTGCCCTTTTCAAGTAAAAGTCTTCAAACCTATCCTCGTCCTAAGGGTATGATATGAGCACACAGAACGCGGCGCGTCAACAAGCGTCGAGTTGAACCACAGAAAAACGAAACGATATCATTTCGTTTTTCCGTGGGTGGAACACACAACAGAACGCGGCAGGGCGCGTCTCCTACTCAGCCAGTGTCCAAGATTATTGGATGATTCCTCATCGCTACACGGATGGTGCTTCCAGCTGGAGATCAGAAAGCGATGTCCAAAATTACTACGTCATATACGAGTGCCAAAATGACGTCATGGACATTTAGTAGTTAAACCTGTATAATCTAATATGGCTTTGTGCAGGCCCTGACTTTATTGGGTTTGGTCAACAAAAAAGCAATGGAAAATACAGCACATTTTTATGAAACTAATTAAAATTATACAATGAAACTGGATGTCGGATGAATATGACTTGTCGGCTGGATACAAATTCGCCAGCGGTTGGAAGGTCGACGAAAAGATTCAAATTCGCCAGTTCCAGGAATCCTCCCGCAGCCCCTCGGCGCGGTGAAACAGTAGATGACCCCGGTTCAAGTACGTGTTTATTCGGCGGTGACGACATATCCTGGCAATATTTAAACGGAATGGTAAATCGGTCAAACGTCACCTTTATACAATGATTGTATTAGAGAGTGTTTAAGCCACGAGTTAAGATATAAGTTAATAGAGGACGAGCCAAGGGAGTGTTCTAAATATCTCACGAAAATCAATAGATTTTAGGGGACATGGGTAATCAGTATTTACACAAAAATTGCCAGGATCCGTTCATATATCTAGACACTTAAAATAATTTTTTCACTATGTAGGATTATTAATTAATGATTATTAAATGACTAATCAATCTCACATTGGCCTGTATGTACATAAAGTGTTCAGTTAACTTTTTTCTTTTTCATTAGAATCTCATATTATTTTTAATGCGATTTTTTAGGTCGGTCAAGTTGGGAATAACACTCAAACTCCAGTGAGGAAGGCTGGACCGGCCACATTCCTGGGTTCCCCGAGGGGATGAGCGCTAGTTCCAAGAACTGGCGAATTTGTATCTTTTCGTCGACTCTCCAACCACTGGCGAATTTGTATCTGGCCGACTTGTCTCCCCTCCACGCATTCCAAAGTGGCTTGTAAGACAAAGTGTTGTCCCCTCGCGACTTCCGATCTAAACGAACTTGAACACTCATTATTATTTTTATATCAATCAATAATTTTTTTCTGAAAGTTGTGTCGGATTATCAAGCGTGCCGAATTGTAGGATGCCGGATTAGAGGAAGTATTTTTGTTAAGCGTCATGACGCCCCGTGCCCATAGAAATATGCCCGTGCCGCGTTCTGTGTGTTCATTCCTCTTTATCAAGCTGAGTGAAGCTTTTTTAATTTTTAGAAACTTTTGAGCGGTGTTAAAAGTTTAAAAAAAAACCCTAAGTCATCCCTAAAATAGGAGATTCCTATTACAACTTATACGCCATCGATAAGGGTGTAAATTTCACCGCAATGTGAACTAAATAAGCGACTTCACTATCGTTTTGATTTTTTTACAAAAATTCTATGGGTAATTTCTCGGCTATCCAACTTTCGGTCAATGCAACCCAAATGGGCCTATATAGTAGGCCATCTCCTTACGGTTCAACCACAGACTACAGTAACAAGTTCTATACAATTATTGCCTAGATACAATAATGAGTAAAGTGCAAATTATTGCCTATACAATAATGTGTACAGTCCATATTATTGCCTAGGTATACAATAATGAGTATAGTCCAACTTGGAGAAGAAAACAGCTTCTTCATTCCGGATTCCGATGCGAAAGTAAATAGGCCTACATAATCTCTGAATATTTTGTTCCTTTAGCTATTTTGTGTATAAACGGTGTATAAATGCCATACAATTCAGCATTATATTTTAAGTCCCAACCATCCATCCCTCTTAAGTAAAAAATCTGAATTTTCTTTTATTATTAATTTTCCGAAATCGTCTGCTTGCAAATAGAAAAATTTCGTCTCAAAAGTTATCA
Source organism: Neoaliturus tenellus (assembly GCA_030545055.2). Lineage (NCBI taxonomy): Eukaryota > Metazoa > Arthropoda > Insecta > Hemiptera > Cicadellidae > Neoaliturus > Neoaliturus tenellus. The sequence continues at coordinate 99,472,389 of CM061533.1, forward strand.
AATGTATGCCTACACAAGAGCAGTTTGCCTATTTGGAAATCATCAGCAGAACTAATTTCTAATTTTTTTAATGTTTGATCTGAATCACTTCAGTGTCACCTATCACCTGCATGTCATTGAAAATGCATGTTAGCGAATTTCGCTGTATGGAATACGCTATTTTTGAGATGTGAAAATACTTCTTATTGAAAAAAACATGGCCGATCCCTATTAAAGTCGATCTAGCTCTCTGTAGGCCCTACTTTTGTTTGACTAATTGGTCCAAATCAATCGTGTCGGTTATTTAATGGACAATAGGCCAATAGAATGGGGATTTCTAAGTAAATAATGCTAATGGGTTGATAGGGAGCGGAACTGTTTGTATTCGCGCACAAAGGAAATGCTGCGTCACGTGATAGTTAACGCATCTGGGCATGCGCGTCCGTTCAAGGCCGCCTCCACTTCGGAACTAAATAAGCGATTGTTTACGTTGGTACCTCTGCCCTGACTATTACCACATTGTTGTACTTGTTCGCTCTTAATACGATTGCAATCCAATGTTTTGGAAGTGCATTTTAAACATGTAAAATAATCTGATACTTGCATGCATAATTAGTAAAATAAAAATATTGCCAATCAAATAAAAGTTGAAATAAAATAATTGTTGCCGGACACATAAGTCATCAATAATATAACCGTTCAGTGACAAACTGTATGGGCTTGACTGCTGTCCTAGTAATGTTTTAAACGATCATGACTTAAAGAACAAATGCCTTGGAATATGTAAGCACTTCGTAGCTTAGGCCTACGCATTACCATCGTTGGAGAGCACTAATACATCAGACACAAACGATTTAAAAATTTTCATTTCTGGAGGTTTGAAGTGATGTAGCCTAGATGTAGACATTTTCTATGCGGTTTCGAACTCAGACCAAAATCTGTTATCGCCAGTTCAGAGTTGTGAAACACATTTCTTGACTGTGGAAAATAACCTGTGTTAAGATAAGAAGCGTTGGATAAAGTGGAACAATCGCCAGATAAGACCACTTTGTGCTCGATGCCGCCGAGTTGGACGACCAAGGACACCTGGAGGAACACGTTTATTGCTAATTTGTCCTAGCAATTACTGCCAATTTACTGATCCGATAATGGATTTCCACCTGCATTCTGAAATTTTCCACGACGCTTTAAAATTGTTGGTTTCCTCAAACCACCTGTGGCTCTCGCTAATTGCTTGCATGTTTCTGGTAAAGGTCACACACCTTGGCATAGCCACAATGATCCTGAGCAATAATCACCTACTCAAACGAAACTCTTTTCCAACTAATGCGTTGGATGGATTTGATACTGTAAAAATCAATGTGTAGTTTACCACCTCAGAGTTCATAAGAGAACATCAGTAAACATTGCTGTGTCATAAAATCTTGAAATCTTGAAACTTGTTGCGAAGATCCTTGACCTCTTAAAATTCCAACAACACAATCTGTACATTACATCAAATCATGAAATTGAGATTTAGAAAATTAGTTTTCGATCTCTAGGAGGCAATCGCTGGCATAAAGTCAGCAATAAGAATGACAACAACTGAATTTCTCTAATTAGGTTAGAACTATATCTGGATATGGGGGTAAAAGAGACTAATCCTTAAATTTTTACACATAACTATTTACACACAAACTTTTTAACTTTAAATCCCAGTTAGTGAAGTGAACTGCATTTAGTCCTAACGTAGGCATAGCCTACGTAATACAATAATTCATTATTTAATTCCTTATCATCCTCCTTATATGGGGAATCTTACAAAAATGTTTTATCATCTCAACACCTTCCTATTAGAGCAAATTAATTAAATAGTCTACTTGATAAACACGATCCCAATTTAAATTATACCAGAAACAGGTAACTTTGACTCCGTCCTTTTTCAGTTTTTGGCTGATAACGTTATCTGTTTATCAGCTTTAGAGGCTATTGAACAAGAGTAAATGATAATAAAATATAGAATAAATTGCATGATTATGCGATTCAATACTTTGTGTCTAGAATCGTATGACCTCCAGCCAATCCAGCAAGCGGTTGACCTAACATCCATTCCCTGAATCCCGATTGATTACCTCCAGCTAGTTGTGTTCAATTACCTCAATTCGTTGAACCTTGTGAAGACCTCGCTGGGCCCCCGGCCGGAAGACGGTCGGAACGCGAGGAATGTTCCTGCGTGCGTGCCTGCGCGTGTGCGTGTGGGAGTGCGTGCGTGCGTCCGACGTCCGACAAACCAGGTGTCAGTCTCAGGTAGCCTCCGACAAAAAACAACCAAGAACGAGAGGACCGTTTATTCGAATTTTCAGTTTAGAACTAAGGTAAAAAAAATCGTTAGAAATGAAAGGTCAAAAACAGATTTGAAGAATGGGAAGATCACATCTAATAATGAATTACTATCATTAAAGATACAGGCCTGATGCTCATTCATATTCTTCTCGCAGTTTAGTGCAGTCTACTTATACAATCTCTAACATGGATACACTACTGTAACAGTACTGTATATTATACAGTAGGTCAAGAGATCAATTAATGCGAATGTATACTTTTACTGTAGGCCTATATAAGTTTTAACAAAAGATCTTAACTATATTTTGGGACCAAAATAGTATCTTTATCATGTTACTTCTCATATTTCATTAAGATGAATTTAATATACAGGGTGTCTATAAAAAACCTTTACAACTTTACCATCCTCCCATCCTCTTTCCATGTAACATACAAGTTTTCTAAAAACACCACATGAAAGAGTGGCTCAAAAAGTTTTAAATCAGTATCATTTTTATCAGCTTAATGGTTTATATTGTTGCCTGGTAAACAATAACAAATAATTTTTGAGTCTCATAAGAATCGCAATGGAAGTTCGTATTGAAGCGCAGTGTGTGGGGTGGTTTATTAAAACCAAGCCTTATGTTGTTGTTTTAATGGAGATTTCGGACAAGATAATGGTACAATAGGAATCCTCCTTCAAGACCAACAATTAGGACTTGGTTTCAATAAAACACTCCACACACTGCGCTTTAATACGAACATCCATTGTGTTTCTTATAGGACTCAAAAATTATTTGTTATTGTTTACCAGGCAACAATATAAACCAATCAGCGGATAAAACTGCTACTGATTAAAACTTTTTGAGCCACTCTTTCATGTGGTATTTTTAGAAAACTTGTATGTTACATGGAAAGAGGATGGGAGGATGTTAAAGTTGTAAAGGTTTTTTATAGACACCCTGTACATTTTAAGTCAAATGTTTGGGGTATTTTTTACTCTTTGCCATCATCGGATCAGCAGAGGTCAAGTAGACGAGAATTCCAAGAAAAGTTTGCTTTCCAATCGCTTTACCAAGAAACTGCATATAAAAATTAAATTTTGCATCACCAATCAAAACTAAAAGAGGACGGCGCGTGGGTGGGTCGTTCTAGAAATCGAACTTGCTGAATTGTAAAATAAATATTGAGCTGACTTGACTGTAAAGAGTAAAAAATTCACGATGAGCAATCAGGGGTCAATCGCCAGCGATAAAGGGGGTCCATTTTGACTACACAAAACATACACCAATAAAAAGAAACTGCGTGTGTAGGGTTATAGTAAGCTTTATTCTTACTAAAAGACCTGAAAAGTTTATTTGTAGGCCTACAGTAATATGTTATTGGCAAAATCCTCGCTGATATTGTTAAATGTTTAATTTTTTTCATCCAGTCCAGAGGATTTTGTGAAATGTTCTAAGCTAATAATTAAAGTTAAGACCAGATTTCATCAAGTAAGGTAGCCCATGTCATAGGCTTTGTTGTATAGCATGAAACGGATTTTTGATTTGATGGAAAACCAGCCAATTTAGGAATGATTTATTTGACAAATACATCAATACACATGTAAACGGCCAAATTTATCCTCAAATATTTAGCCTACTCCTTTCCTGAGGAGTATTTGCATAAAATAAATAGTGCTTTTCCCCTAAAAAAAATAATTAAAAAACTGCAAAAGTATCACAATCTCATTACAGTAGTAAAGGGAGAGGTGGGAGTTGTCTGTGGGATGGTTTCTGGTTCTGGGTAGCGGCTAACAATCGTGATGTCCGGGGTTCCCAGTAACCTGCCTCAGGGTTCCTGCAGTCCCAGCGGTTGCGGCTAGAGGGCAGCGGGGGCGATCGTCTTACTATTCCGAAAAACTGAAGAGTCCGAGTCAGACGATAGCGAGCAATCGAATTGTTTATTCAGTTTGGCTATGCTCTAATCCATAAACCTCTACAGTATTTAGTATTTCCATAAAAACTTAGCAAGACACAAACTTGTTTTAGTTTAAAAAAATTTTACAAACATTTGCAAGTATTCTTACAAATTGCAAATTGTTAAGGCAATATCAAAACACAAAACATATCTGTGTAGGAAATCATGTAACACATCATTTTAAAGGTCTTTTTTATTGAATATGACAAAAAGATGTAAGTTGGTAGTTAGTTAGGCCAGGCCAACTGAATTTTGAAATGTTGGAAAGGATTTTAAAGTAAAATTGAGAAGAATGATCTTCGGTTCGGTTATCCACACTTGAGTCAGAGTTTTCATAATTACTCTGCTAATCAAAACTATAAATTTGATGTTATCGAGACTTTAATTCTGACTCCTCGTGGGCCGTCCAATACTGTGACAGCCTTTGGAGTAATTTTATACCCAAAATATCGATGTGTAAAGTCTCATCCCTTTAAGACATCCCGGGTGTAATAGTAAATGTGTAGTAAGCATTGTTATAGATCACTCATCTAAAAAGTTAGGTTTTTGCAAGATAATGTTAATCTAGCATTTTTAATACGCAGTAATTGAGACACAGCTATGAACATACCTCTAGAGACACTGAGGAGCAAATAACAATGAATTGTACTTGTTACTTAAAATTGACAAGGTTTTAGTGCTTTCTGCTCTGTGATTCTGAGCACTTCTGTTTAACTTCTCTTCTTCTCTGTGCCAGAAGGAAGTACATTTTATAAGAAAAAATCATTTCTCCTTCTGCTCTATCTGGGTCCAAATATCTCCTGCAAACTCACAACGTGGAAGATCTTTACTTCGTAAGACAAAGATTGTCATAAACTACGCAATCAATGCAATAGGTACTATATCTTAAATTTAGATTGGGTGTTGGGCATTCTTATAAAATGACCGACTTAATTACAAATCGAATGAAACTCTGCTTAGATAGATTTAAAGCATCGAAACATCGCATGGCATTATAGGCTAGGGGGATGATAGGCTAAAGCGAGTTCGCTTACTACTCGAAACGAACGTGTAGTTTGTATACTCCTAGCGATAACATTTGCTCATCATGAAAGAATCGTTAACTTAGCCTACGATATCAAAAAATCCCAACTCTTTTCATTCAAACCAAATCACGATTATCCTCATTGTTCATTGTACTGAGATCGCCATCTCGTTTTCCTCGGCCCAGAAAGCATGAATGAAATCTACTACGATACTACGTTGCGCGACATTCCTGCGGCATGAATGGTCGGATAACCCGGACCCGGATGTTGGGGTGAGTCACCATCAGTGACGTCAGGAGGCGCGCAGACTGCAGGTAGACGCGGAGACTGGGCTGTGACGTCAGATTAGAGAGAGACGGAGCAACCTTCAGCGATGAGAAGGGGGGGGGGGATACAGATCTGCTACTGCTACGCTGGGTGTCTTGATCTCGGTGTGTGGTGCAATCGCGCAATGCATGATTCTTTGTATGAAAATAAATGGTTTTATACAAAAATCAGAATAAAAATGCTCCCTTATTCTTGATTTGCTTTCCTTTCCTGATAATTTAAACACTAACTCTACCAATTTCTGGAGCAAACATGCGTTTTTACGGTATTTCCCAAGATTTTCCACGGAAAAGCGCAAAAATTTTCTGAATCAGCATGAGATTTCTCATATTTTAAATTATTTTTACAATTCGTCCGTTGCCGCTGATCAGTCCCCATGAGGTTTACCATACGGCATACTGTGTCACCAAAGAGAAATAATATTTATATTATTTTTCTGGTGTGTCACCTTTCTGTGTGCCAGTATGAGATATAGGTAATAATATACATTATTACACTTTAAATTTATTTATATTTATTTTGTTGCCAATTATGACATTGCACGATTCTAAAAATAAAAATCCATGTTTGTTGTTTGCATAACTGAATTTTACAGTGTTTATTTACTAATAATTGTGTTGTTTACTAAGAATGTAAAGAGGTTGAATATATATATAATTGTAATAGACTCCTGACACAAACTGTAATTCGAAAAAGCAACAAAGCAAGATAATGGTGGAAATGCACACTGGTTGAATATTTTTATGGGCATAGAACATTGATAAATTTTTTCGCAAAAAATGTGTCAAAAAATACATATGAAAAATGTATTTAAAGTTTTCTGTAGAGTAAATTTTACTTTTTGATTAGTTTTTAAAAATCTCAAAAAAACCCAAATAGGCCCTACCCTAAAGGCTTCAAATAAAAATGACATAATCACCTTATGACACATTTTTCACCCATAGGATAAACTTATCTTACAATTGCAAATTAAGTTGTGATATGTTTTGCATGTAGGCTATGCTGTGTAGATATGTTACGATTACAAATCGTAACTGCCAGGTGTAATCCCAGTTCGATTTATGTTCGACTCTTTTTTACTTCACTCTCTAGGCCGTTTTCGCAGTGGGAAATACGTAGTAAAACCCGATGAGTGTGCGGGACAGGCGCCAAGTGGGCAGGGGCAGGTAAAACTAGCCGCGTCGATAAATTGTGGCGGCAGCTGAGCGCCCATCTGGCGCCCAAAATTGGGGGGGGGGGGGGGGGCGGAGCCGGCCGGTCTAGCGTCTGCCGCCCCCCGGTCTGTGTGATAATAGTGTGATGACGCCTCACGCAAATGTATTTACCGGCCTTACCAATGGACTAAAGAGTAGGCTTAATTTTACTATAGTTCTGATAACAGAACTGGAACGGATGTGGGCTTAGAAACGGTACAGGCCCGATTTCTTTAAAGAATAAAGATTACCAATGACTTGGGTAAAATTGTAATTTATGTGAAGTGGATGACTTCAAACAAAGCTAATTTCCCTACTTTATAAATGGCAGATGCGACAGTTTTCATGTTGTATACTCCCCCGGGAGAGAGTTCCAAATAGTTGTTATGATTGTAAATAAATATACAACATTTCTGTAAAAGGCATGGTGGTCTCACAGGCACAGGGTTTCGGTTGGTATTATAAAAATAGGGTTTCAGTAAGAGTGTTAAGTATAGCACATATGTTGAATTTGATCCCTAAAGTTGTGGTAAAAAATCAATAAAACCAAGTCATGCAGCTGTGGTGCGGAGTTTCAGACTATGACTCGCATTGCCACCGAGTGTCCTTTGAGAGCTTTCCCGGAAGGGCTGATGGGGCTGCATTGTGCAAGTGAAGCTGGGCTGCAATGACTTAGCGCCCTGGATTTAGCTGTATAGAGAGATCATAAATGTTTATTTTAGTTTAATTTTAAATGTACTGACGCAGGTGCTATGCACTGCACTCACTGCAGAACATCTTTTATTTATTTTATTATTATTTTAAGTTGGTAGCTGGCTATGAAAGCCACACGAGAGCGGTTCTTCGCCGGGAAGCCCTGAGCTTGTTGAGGTGGACTCGGTGCCGAGACCGGTTTTTGTCACTGCGGCATCGCAGACATCTCCTGTCCAGGCTACTGAGTCCGCCCCGGGCGCTGCCGTGATTCCAGCGGCTACTCCTGCAGAGGTTCCTGCTCCGGCGGCTAATCCTGCCTTGGCAGCAAACTCTGCCTCAACACCTTTGGGGGGCTGGAAGACGCGCCTGTCTAAGAAAGAAAGGAGGAGGCAGAAGCAAGCGGAGGTGGCTTCGAAAAGTGCGTCGAGGGTGGAGCGGACGCAAGTCTCAAACCCGGTTGGGGAGGCCTCTGGCAAGTCTGTCAGAAAGCCTAAACAACCCAGGCCTAAGAAGCCCAGGACGGAGGCAATCTTGATCAAGCCCTTAGGGGGGCGATCTTTTGCCGATGTTCTGGGTCAGATTAGATCGCAGGCCAAACCGGAAGAGACCGACACCGTTATCAAGTCTATTCGGCGAACCCAGAACGGGGATGTCCTCCTCGAACTGGGGAAGTCGAGTGACAAGATTGGTTTTGCCGCTTCCCTCAAGACTGCACTTGGGGACAAAGGCTCAATCAAAGCCCTAGAACCGAAGTGTTCGGTCGAGATTCGGGACCTTGATGCCCTCTCCACCGAAGAGGAGGTGACCCGTGCGATCCAGGTGGCACTCCCGGAGATACCGGCTGATGGAGTGAGAGTATGGCTGACTAAGCCCAACCGAAGTCAACTCCGGATGGCTGTTGCTGAGATGGGCGAAAAGCACGCCAATAAGCTGCTTAGCCTTCAGCACCTCAGAGTCGGTTGGGTCAGTTGCAGGCTCAAACGGAGGGTGGTAGTTTCGAGATGCTTCCGCTGTCTCGGTTTCGGCCACTCCTCCCGAAACTGTAAAGGGCCCGACAGGAGTGCCAACTGCTTCCAGTGTGGAAGCCAGGGCCACAAACGTAAGGAATGTTCCTCGAGCCCCTCCTGCTTCCTCTGCAAGGATTCAGGCTCCAGTGCCCTCGGTCACTTACCCGGGTCTGGTCAGTGCGGTGCCTTCAGAGCCGCACTTGAACAGGCAAAAGGCAGCGGCCGGTAATTCGCATCCTCCAGGCCAACCTTCATAGATCCTGGGGAGCTGATAACCTTCTAGATCAGCTCGCCCGAGAACTTGGTGCTGAGAGGATCGACACCGTCGTCCCACTCCGAGTGGGAAGGGAGGTGGTCACATCAACTCGTGCCGCCAAATACCTTGGGGTTATGGTGGACACCAAGTTAAGCTGGAGGGATCAGATCTTCCGTACGGCGGACAAGGCCGCTAAGGTAGTCACTTACCTTAGTAGGCTGATGGCCAATCTCGGGGGTCCCCGATCCAGCAGAAGACGTCTGTTGATGTCCGCGGTCCAGTCCGTGCTCCTTTACGGGGCAGAGGTGTGGGCAGGCGCTCTAGATAAGGAGTGCTACAGGTTGCGACTCGCCTGGGTTCAGCGTCAAGCTGCGCTCAGGGTGTGTTCCGCCTACCGGACAGTGTCCGAGCCTGCCGTCCTGGTGGTCGCCGGAGTCATCCCTGTCAAGCTCTTGGCAGGGGAGAGGAAAGCGATTTATCAGAGACAAGGCGAGATCGGCAAGGACACGGCAAGAACAGAAGAGCGCTCCCGAACCTTCCAGCAGTGGCAACACAGCTGGGAGCACGACACCCGAGGACGATGGACTGCGCGACTTATCAAGCAGGTCCAACCATGGGTGGAACGGCGGCATGGGGAGGTGGACTACTACCTGACCCAATTTTTGACAGGTCACGGCTATTTTCGGTCGTACCTGAACCGGATGGGAAAGACCGGTTCACCGGACTGCATTTATTGCCCGGGTGTTCCCGACGATGCGGAACACACATTCTTCCGCTGTCCCCGTTGGGAAGGGCCCCGCCTGGAGACCACACAAATCTTTGGTGCATTTTCGGTGGACTCGGTCTGCCAAAAGATTTTGGAGGATGAGGGCAACTGGGAATGTTTGTCACAGTTCGTCCGGGGCATCCTCCTGGAAAAGAAAACCGATCTGGACCGCGAAGTGGCCCAGATCCCTTGATCGAGCGGCTGGATAAGGAGCGAGCCCCACGGGTGTAAGCCAAATTTAGGCCTAGCCTGACGTAATGTGATAAACAATTCCAGGTTAGATTCCTAAAGAGTAGAGGAGGTTTTTTAGTGGGTAAACCCGTTTTTTAGGGGAGCCCCACACTACAGGCTGGCCACCTGTGTGCGTAATGCATTTTTCCGCCTCTCCCTCAAAAAAAAAAAAAAAAAAAAAAAAAAAATGAAAGCCACACGAAATATATATACTGTATATATATATATATATATATATATATATATATATATATATATATATATATATATGTATTTATTTATATTAATAATAAAACCAAAATGTTTATTTTGATTTATTAATAGCGGGTAGATCTACACCCATTTAAAATAATTTCATATGCAACATACGTTGCCTAATTCACCTACAAGGCCAGCCATATTGAAATTTATCGAGCTATGTTGACATGGAAAGATAAACATAAAAGAAGTTGGAGGAAACGCTGCAAGAAAATGTCGCAAGTCCGCCTCTTATCAGTTTGGGCTTGTTCGCCCCTCGGCTTGATGGACTGATAAGGTTAATTGCTCTTTTAGTTTACTGATAACACATAAGACGTCCGACCTTAGTTCTTGTGATAACACTATTCAAACTGGCATTTCTTTGTCAACAATATTTTACGCCAAAATTGACCGTAAGAATTTAAATAAAAATAGAAAAATCTTTTAAATTTAAACAAAAGACATAGTCTACTATAACCTCTATGTTCATTGACTATCGTTTTTAAACCTGATCCTTCTCTTCTAGGAAGAGATGGTGGTGGGTGTTGGTGTGTTATCTTTGCTAATATCCAATTGGCTGAATCCCTCTGGTTTTTTGTTGAATTATTTGTTGGTGTTTTTGTTTTATTGCACTGTTGCATACATGCTGGTAATTTCACATCACAACATATTGTGTATCAGTTTTACAATATTATTGGTAACATGGTAACAGTTGTTTTTCAATCAGTTTACTTTAGAACTGTGTACTAACAAGGCTTGGGTTGGCTTAAAAATATAACAGCTGACTGGGAGTTACTGAAAGACATTATAACTTATTAAAAACGTTAAAAAATCTGATAATAAAAATTGTTTGTCGCGAGTTAAAATATTTTTGTTTACAATCTCTCCCCCACCCCAATATTCTCGAGAAGGATCAAGTTTTTAAAAACGACCTACTCTTTGCTCGAAATCGAGCAGTTTAATTTATTAGAATCTTTGCTAAACATGTTACTTTTAGTTCTAACTCAATTACTGAATTACTCCCGTCCATTGTGATCATCAATACACAAAGTACACTTATTTAGGGGAGAGTGGGGCAAGTTGAGACAGTTTTCATATTTAATTTTATTGTCAAGCTGTGAATTGCAATATTTTATTTTAAAAGTGATATTATCTAACCTTGGACATTTGCTTACCTACAAAAATTTTGAAAATAGGTATTAACTCAATACCAATGGTATCAGAGTTATTTTTAGCAGACAACTCAAAGTGTATCAATATGCCCCATGGTGGGGCAAGTTGATATCAGTAGGGGGCAAGTTGATACTGCGGTAAAAACAATTGATATTTGAAAAGAAAAACATAAATTAAGACCATCGATTAATGGCCTACACTATCAATTAACATATCATTAAACTTATTCCGATCAATTGAAGATTTTAAGTTGTCAAATAACATGTCTAGGCCTACATTGTTCTTGTTGAAACTAGTGGCTCGGCTGAGACTAATTGACTTCGGTTCCCTAATACAAAAATGAGGATGTCTCTTCAAAAAATAATTAAACCATTGTTTTGTTGCTAACTTGTATTTAATCCAGCTATCAGGTACTGTTACCTTTGCTTGGTTAGCCATGACCAGCTCGTAGGCCAATAATTTATGAGGAGGTAACCCATAGCCTAATATATCTCTGATGATTTTACGACATACTCTGAGCTGTTCCTCTAGATCGTCACTAAATTTTTGCCTCGGCTTAGTGAAGACTACGGTGGCACCGATTTGTCTTTCTTTTTAATAAACCGAAACAAAGTGATTTTATTGATTTCGTGCGAAATGTACGCGCACTTCGCAATGTTCGCGCAATGTAAACTACGCGATTTCGTGAAATAGTTTTGTTCTTGACAGCATCGTAGGTCTACGCCTTTTTGAAGGAGTCTATAGATATTTTCCCCCTATCCGTCTTCCTCTTTCATGGTCTCACCGTGATCTGTAATTAAAAACATAAAATCGCATAAAAAATCAGGTTGGGGTACGTTGATAAACTGTATCAATCTGCCCCAACCTAGACGTATCAACTTGCCCCTAGTGACCACGTGGCATTTCAGCTGACATAACCTATGCAATATGAAACTACAGTTAATAAAACATAGATGAATTTACTCACCGAAAACCGCTTATTCAAATGTGTCAGAAGCTGATAGGTTTTGTCTAAGGGTTACTCTACTTTTTACACACAAAAACCAAAGAAAGAATTTACATTTTGGATAAAAAATCACAAAAGTACCGTCACACATCAACCACTTGTTTTTTTGTTCTAAAACTACCTGTAACACTGCGCCACTATGTACGGTGACGGCGTTGTGGTCGTCTGTTTGTCTCTGTGCTCTGTGCATGCGTATAAGATCAAAATAATTTTTGTATCAACTTGCCCCCGTCTCAACTAGCCCCGCTCTCCCCCACAGTTGTACATTAACATGTTTTAAGTGCTCATCTCAATCCCAATGTTATTCCAATGGGAAAATTTCAAATTTCAATTATGGATAGCATATTTTTTTAGTCTTATTTTTAGTCATGTAACGGATATCCGGTTACTATCCGGTATCCGGCCTATCCGGCCTTTTTTTAATATCCGGTATCCGGCCGAATACTTGCTACTATTCGGCCAGATACCGGATACTTAAATCTATTGTTTGGCACTGCTTGATCACTACTTGTAACGGTCTTCTTTTTGGTCAAGACAAACATTAAAAAAATAAAAACAACAAAAAACAGAAAAACTTACAGACTGACTGATAGCGAATGAAAAATTTGTGCCTCCTACACGGTCCCACGGTCAGAGGGACAAGTTCTTACTTGTCTATTCGTAAATTACCCTTAAACTTAAGCTAAAACATGAGCCGGATATCCGGAAGCCGGATATTCGGCGCTCCGGCCTAGAACCTTGCCGGAAATCTGGTATCCGGTATCCGGCCAAAAGAACTATCCGTTACATCTCTACTTATTTTCACCAAATTTTGGCGGAAACAACTACAGATCAAACCCCATTCAACGACACAAAAATAAGTTATCTTAACAAAAAAGCCTTGTAGTATTAAATTAGCATAAATTACGGTAATTTTCAGTCAATAAATATATAACTAGGCCTCCTTTTTATTTTACTAAGTACATTGTGATTGTGATCAATTTTTTAGATAATCAAGCTATCTAAAAGAGTAAAAAGATATGCAGCTTATATAAGGCTGAGAATAGCCACCAAGTTTACACTCGATTGCTTTTTAGAATATTTTATTTTTATTATTTGCTACTACCATAAAATAGTCTACATCACATTTATAAGAAAAATATCATAGGCTACCGGTAACTCTTTTGTACTACAAAATCTTACAATAACAAATACATTAGTAAATTTAACATTTGGCAATCATGTAGGCCTGTGAAACCTCTGGATTGTGATAGACCGAAAATCCCTCACTGTGTTATCATCCAAGTGTGTTTGTAAACTGAAGTTTGTTTTTCATATCTCGTGTTCAAGGCCGAAGTTTGACGGAGTGTAAGCACGTATTTTCATCACATTGTATATATGTAACTTTTACTACAATTCAGATTACTGTTCACTGTTATTTTTGTTTATTAATAGACTAACATGATTGTATTATCTAAATCAATGTTAAGCGACACGAGAAATGCCATTAAGTTACAGAATCTTGAATGCTTTAATTTGCAAGCATAGGAAAAAGAAGAATAGGATTGAGTACGGTAAAGGGCTTGCACACAGTGTCAATTGCTAAGTTAGTGTAAACGAAAATACTTAACAAACAATCCTGTAATAACATCTGTAACGGAAAATAAGAAAGTATTAGATTTAGATAACGGTTTAGGATTTAAAATACTAGAGTAGGCCTAAATTAAAAATATCAATGATGACGGTCCCTTATCAACAGTGTTAGTCGACTTTTAGTTTCCCTCTGCCTGTGTAAAGTGAACAGAGCCAGAGGAGACATAGTTTTGAATGTGACTTAGGCCTACAATCCAAAGTTATAATCTTATTTTTCATATTAACTACTGTAAACAACCTAATACGCGATAAAACCTCTCACGCAAGAAGGTTTTAATTTTCGTTATATTTGAGAAAAAGAAAAAGAAACAGTCATCAACTACCATGCCTACAACAATTAAATCAACACCTGTGTGACAATTCAACCCGCTACCACACAACATCACCCGACGGGCTGTGGGAGTGGCAGTTCGGATAGTAGGGGTTATTTAGCGGAGCTGGCTCCGTGACGTAGTGAGGTGACGTAGTGTGATTTGTATTGGTGTGAGTGTAATGGGGTGATGGTGAGTGGTGACGTCACGATTGTTGAGTGAGGTTGTGATATGGGTCAAGGACGTATTGAGGGGTTTTTAAAAAGTAGCTACCTCGCATTGGTAGAACCGAATGCGAGATAGTAGTAATTGTGTTTTATTATGATATGTTTACAAGGCGTGGTAGTTTTCAGTTTTTACAGGTGCGGATTGTGAAGATGGCGAGCCGATGTTAGAGTTGTTGTCTTTCTTGTCGACGGTTGTCATGAAGTTTAAAACGTTGTCTTCCGTGGAGTGGTTTGATGCGTAGAGATCCAAAGTCACGCTATAGCCGTTCTCCAATAGGTGAGCCAAATCGTTGGTGAATAATGCCAGGTCGTAGTAAGTTGCTAAATAAACTGTTTTGTAATGAACGCAGTTAATTTTTATGAAAGCCATGATTGAATAGTTCTGCTGAGTTGGATGTTCACTCGGTTGGAGCTGAAAGGCGACTGAATAATTCCAGAGATGTTTGGGGGTCCTTTGTTACAAGTATAATTTTGGTTAGCTGTGTTACCCCCACTTTTTGTTCATGAGTTGCTAGTCTAATCCTAATAAAGATAACATTATTGCTTGTGTGTCACTGCTGGTAGAGCTGTCGACAACAGGCACTTGAATTGCATCATTTGATACGGTTGTATTTAAATCTTGAATACAAGTATCTGAACTTGTTGTTGAAGAAACCGTATTAGATTGAACGGGTAAATCCATGTTACACAAGACATAAACAATCGTGTTCCTTGCAATGACTCCGGTTACAATGCGTATATTGTACGACAGTTATTGTCTTATATTATTTCCCCCACCAACAGAATACTAGCAGTAGTTAATTTTCACTTTTAATAAGAAAATGAAGCTATATTTAACTTTAGGCTTAAACGGAGTTTAGTTTGTAAGGTTTGTTTGACGCAAAGCGTGTTTATAATTCTGAAACTTAACCACTGTCTTTGCTCATCGCACAATTAGATATATAGTTTGAAACATTGTATATTGCAGTATTCAATATTTGTTTATATTTCAACGAACATGGTTTTAAAATTAGAAAACTTAGGTTGGTTCACAAAATGAAAATTTCAGTAAAGTAAGGAAGCAAAATGCATTTGATTACCTTCAATAAACCTTGACTGGACCATTGTGCAGCGAACCCGGACGTCTGGTTCGGCGCGTCTTGAGCAGCGGCAATGCACTGACTGAAGGTCAGCGCACGCATTAATGACCGGTTTATACTGCAACTGCAGACCCGGCCGAGGCACGCCCAACTCAATTCAATTCCTTATTCCTGGTCGGCGTTTTAAGTACAACTATTGTACTGGTCGAACGTCCTTGTGAGGCATTTGCGCATATAAAGGCCGCATCTACACTATTACAAGCAGTCTTTGCTCAACCTCCTGCTGAGACGCATTTGCTTCGTAGACGATTATCCCAAAACGTCTTCTAAGTCTATAAACTTTCATCGTTAAACTCAGTTTTTAAATTTTCATTTATATTTGAAAACTCAAAAGTTTTAAATTCATTTTAAAACCTCAGTTTTTAATAATCAACTTTATTTCTAATATCTGTTTAAAGTTTCAAATTTAATCTTTAAAACTTAAAATGGAATCTGTTTCATCGGTCGCCCCGTCTTCTGAAACCACCGTTTGTGCCAGGAAGCCTACCAGACCTACAATAATTTCTCCACCTCCCCGTCCTGCTCAGCTGCAAGTGGACGCCACCAGCTCCAGGAGACTTCCCGAGATTCCTGAATCATCGCCTCGCCCAGCTCAAGTTTCAACTGATCAACCGCCAGCTATCACTGCTCCAGTGGAAACCAGTGAAAACCTACCGGAATCTACCGAGAGTGTTAGTGTCGGCAATTTGATTCAGCGGGACATTTTAAAAGAACTTGGACTGGACCTCACCGACGACGAGTGCGCGATGTTTGTGGCTAATTCTTGCGAAACCACCTTGCCCGCGAGTTCGGACAATCCCACTTTAACACCGTCCGTAGCTGATTCGCGCGCGCCAGCTCCCACGTCGGAAACGAAAAAACCGGTAAAATCATCCGCGATACTGATTCCCCCGAAACACGGACGTCCAAAGTGCAAGGTGGAGATCAAGAGAGGTGATAAGAAAGGACAGCCGTGTGAAAAGCGTTGTGTGCGAGGGCTAACTGTTTGCGCCCAACACAACGCTCAAAATTTGCGAAAAAAAGCCACGCCCGCGTCGCCTCCTAAAGGATCAGTGCCTGCAACCCGTGTTGCAAGCATTGATCCTGAAACTTTAAAATCGTTGGAGGAAACAAAATCCAAAATCAAAGTCCTGGAAAAAATTCTTTTTAAATTAATGAAGGATGAACCGCGATCGCGAACCAGCTGTAACACAGTGTCCACACAAACTGACGAACTAGTAACCGAAAGCAGTAAGCCGAAATCGAAAGTCGAGAAACACCGCGGGCGAAAGGAAATCCAAAAAATCCGAGTCCACAAATTACCGACCGCTGATACCTATAGGCTGTTACGGTACAAAGATGGCATGCCCATCTTTGTATGTAAAGGAAAGCTATATCAAGTTCCATTGCCAAGGGACATGAGTCGCCATATTCCTAACGGAAAATGGTGTCTTGTGTATGATAAACAAATATCAAAGATGGTGTGGAAAGAAGTTTGATAAGTTTTCTTTAAAGGCCTGTAGTGTTGAAAGGTAATTTGAAATTATTCTTCCAAATTGTACCCAAACCTAAATTACTAAAATCTTTTAAACCCAAAGGGGGAGGGGATATTATATGATAAAACAGTACCTGTAATAAGGATCTAGTTTTTATCACTTAATATTTAACCCCGGAAAATGTTTAGTACAATATGCGACATCACCTACGTATGTTGAGTTCGTCATATTATATTAAACATTTTAGCCATTCCCAAGCCATGGCAAGGGTTTCAATAAGGTAATAATTTTACAAATAACAAAATTTTAATTTTCAAATTACTATAGTTTTAAATTTTTATGGTAAGCAAGTCATCTTAAATCTAGACAACTGAAAACTTTTCCTCTATGTTTATAACATCAATACCGTACGTAAACAACGCATTAAAACATATATGAAATTTTACTCTTAATATTTTGTAATCACACTATTGTTTGGACTTGGATAACTAATTTCATTAAATGAATGCTTGCTTGCTTAAATCTGTGTAGATATATAAAGTAATTATTTGCCTAAAATAATAATTCGGTGGTTAAATGCTTAAAAGATCTTTAAAGAGGCTCGAAAAACAGGAAACACACTAGTTTGAGGTTAAAACCCAAGTCAGCGTATTTTTAGATAATCTAGTTCTTGGCGTTATAAACAAGTAACAAGAAATCAGTAATGTAAAAACAAAACATTTAATATTACTCAATGTTAAATAATGTGGTATTAAGTGTATTACTTTACAATTGCTAATATAACATCCAAAAACTTACAATCATTTTACAAACACATAGCAGGTAGATTAATAATGTTACGATATTTTTCACATGTTTATATAAGTAGTGAAAAAATGAGACATCCAGAACAACACATAAATTGTTTAATTTGCAATTGTTACGAAGCGTTAAAATTTAAGACAACGAACCCCCCTCCACCATTTCGTCTATATAAGGGTGAGAAGCTATACACTGAACACCATTCCTCTCTCCCCGTCCATTGTAGTAGGTTGGTGTAGGTGTAGGAGTAGTGTGCATGGCATGTTGGCGTAGCTTAAGAATTAACAACCTAACATTAAAACTTCCCCTATATCCCTAAAATACTGGAACCTACACTGTGTACTGAAACCCTTAAGTGAGGTCTATATGACACATTGATTCATCTCGGATGACCACCATTCAAAGGTTACGTCATCGCTTGCTTGAAACCGTAAAAGGTCTATATAGCAAGTATTTTAAAACCAACACTTGCGTGTATTGAAACCCTTACTACAACGCTCCCCCGACTACAACGCTGAGGGCTCCTGGAGTGGCTACCGTTGAATCGAGTGTCTGCAGCGTGTATTGAAACCCTTAAGTGAGGTCTATATAACACATTGATTCATCTCGGATGACCACCACTCAAAGGTTACGTCATCACTTGCTTGAACCCGTGAAAGGTCTATATAGCAAGTATCTTAAAACCAACACTTGCGTGTATTGAAACCCTTAAGTGAGGTCTATATAACACATTGATTCATCTCGGATGACCACCACTAAAGGTTACGTCATCACTTGCTTGAACCCGTGAAAGGTCTATATAGCAAGTACTTCAAAACCAACATGCGCCAAGGCTCATCTCCCCCGACTACAACGCTGAGGGTTCCTGGAGTGGCTACCGTTGAATCGAGTGACTGCAGCGTGTATTGAAACCCTTAAGTGAGGTCTATATAACACATTGATTCATCTCGGATGACCACCACTCAAAGGTTACGTCATCACTTGCTTGAACCCGTGAAAGGTCTATATAGCAAGTATTTTTAAACCAACACTTGCGTGTATTGAAACCCTTAAGTGAGGTCTATATAACACATTGATTCATCTCGGATGACCACCACTCAAAGGTTACGTCATCACTTGCTTGAACCCGTGAAAGGTCTATATAGCAAGTATTCTTAAGATAAATACGATGCATAACAATTATTAGACTCAGGTGATCACCTGATTGTAACTTACAGTTGCATATAGTGGCCATATTATGCAATTGTAAGAACAAAAGCTTAGAAACTTAATTATAACAATTTAAAACTAGTACATAAGTTTAAAACTACAATAGATAAGACTAGTTAAGTAAGTAATCATACATTCTTTAAAGACATGTCTTAAGAGGGGTAGCAATATATTTTATGTAAGGTTTCATTAGCATTAAGTAATCATTAACAAAAGAGCGGGGAATAGAGCAGTTGTGTATGCAACAAACTGCTCTATTCCCCGTTCTAACATTTTTATTTTAAATGACCTTGACCTAGATTAGAACTCTAACAAATTTTAAAAATAAAAATTTCAAAACTTAAAAAGTTCAGTTTAAAGACTTGAAGTGTTTTAATTCAATTTTGAAAATATTCTTCTAAATTTCAAACCAACCCTTAATTACTTAAATTTGTAAAACCCTAAAGGGGGAGGGAATATTATATGATAAAGCAGTACCTGTTTTAAGGATTTAGTTTTATCATTTAATATTTAACCCCGGAAAATGTTTTGTATAATATGTCACAATACACACGCTCATTTTGAGTTTGTCATATTATATTAATCATTTTAGCCATTCCCAAGCCATGGCAAGGGTTTCAATAAGTTAATCTTTTAGAATTACAAAATTATATTTTTAAAACTACAGTGTTTGACATGTTTTAATCAGTAAACACGTCACCTTAAAAATGTCGCCGTCACCCCACTGGGGTGGGGGTAAGATGTATTTAAGTCGTGGAACATAGTGTTAAACAAACATTTAGCTATGGACGCTTCAAGCGATGTAGACACTGAAGCCTCACTAGAAATGTTCAAAGAGTTTAGTGCAGCTCTTGATGAACCTTTTGAAGAACCTGAAAATTCATTCACATACTATTTTCCACTTCTTGATAAAGACGATGCAAAAAAGATCTCTGACATTGCTATTCGTTTTGCAAGAGATCGATGTCTTATTTGGATCAGTGAAACTTATCACAATGAATATTCAAAGAAATGTGTATTCAATTTTATGATGCAAAATCCTCATGTTAAATCCTCAGAGTTTAATTATCTTCTTTACAGCCATCTTTTTGAACAAAGTGCCAGTGTTACAGTAAAAATATGTATATCGAGAAGAAAATAGTTTATTTAAATTATCAACAACTTCAGAATATTTGCCCAGCACTGCACTATGTCCTATTAAACGAGAATACGGGGGAGTAAAATATTTCATCTTAAAAAAACTACATTTAAATAACCTTGAGATTTCCCCCACCACTTTCAAAAATTTTAATAAGACGCTTGCCTACGTTCTATAAATTTATTTCCTTTCCCAGCTTCATACAGTAACAACATGGAGAAGAGAGACTCCGGTGTTTCACCAGCTATGTTCAAAACTTTTAGTGAAGCTCTTGATGAACCTTTCAAAGCACCAGCAAATTCCTTCACTTACTATTTCCCTCTTCTTGATAAAGAGGATGCGAAAAAGATCGCAGACATTGCTTTTCGCTTTATAAGAGATGGATGTCTTATTAATGTCAGTGAAACGTATCATAATGAGTATTCAAAGAAATGCGCCTTAAATTTTATGATGCAAAATCTTGAAGCTAAATCCTCAGAGTATCCTTATCTTCTTTACACCTACCTTTTCGAACAAGGTGCCAGGGTTACAGTCAAAATATGTATAAATCTACTTCACTAAGTTTAAAAATCAAACCCCCTCCACACCCTCCCCCCCCCACAACTCCTTGTATATAAGAAGGCTACAATGTTACGTGGATCATTCAATTAGTAGCATCATACAGAGAGTTATAGTCAATTTCTAAATGGCTCCTAGAGATAACATCTTTTTCTCTAAAAAAGCTGTAATGGAGAATATTTTTGTACAAGAAATTAATGAAGACTCTGACAATGAAGATTTGGAGAACGAAGAAACGGATTTGTTGTTGAATGAAATGGAAGAACATGAAAATGATGCAAGTGATGAAGAGACTGAATTAAAAAGCGACGAGTCATCAGAAGAACTTTGCTATCAAAATGGAAATGTTGCTTTACAAGATACTCCAAGCTCTTACCTAACTCCTAATGAAATTGAAAGAAGAGGTGAAACATCAGTTGTTAGACGGTTAGTTTTTGCCGCTCGACGTTTGTTTCCATTAGATCCGGAGGAAGAGAGACATGCTGTCATGGAGGCTACCGATGTGGAGGAAGACGGACATGATGTCATGGAGGCTGCCAATCAAGAGGAAGAGGGATATGCAGGCATGGAGGTTGCCGATCCTGAGGAAGAGGGACATGAAGACATGGAGGCTACCTACACCTTTGAGCTTCAAAATCTACAAAATGCAAGAGAAATTGTGGAAAAGACCCAAGAGTACGAAAAAGAAGGAAGACTTTTAGTAGTGAAGGTGTTACCTCATGATGATTATTCTTTTATGTGTACAGAATATTATGAATATGCTTCTAACGATCCGTTTTGTTTTTTAGAATATCTGGTTCAACGTAGAGCTAATATTTCTATCCATATAGTAGTAAAGAACTGAGTTATGGTTTGAAAAACAAAAACAAACAACAACAAAAAAAAAAACACACAAAAAAATTAAAAAAGAAAAAAAAAAAAAACAAAGCGGAGAATAGATCAGTTTGTGGTTAAAATGAAATCACTTACTGATCTATTCTTCGTTTTGGCAAAATAATTATATGACCTTGACCTAGTCTTATAAACATTAAGTATTTGTTGTTAAACAAACATAAATGTCACTATTTACTGTATTAATCAGAAATCGTAATTGATCACGTGACCTCTTTCGGCTGTCATCCCAATAAAAAAAAAAGAAAATATTCCTTATAAAAGAGATGAATTGTGGAAACGTGGTCATTATTGTGCTAGCCGTGCTAGGAAGCACACTGTTATCATGTTCCACTGCAACAGTTGTGAAGAATCATTTGACGATTATATATTATTGGAAATACATAAAGAACTGGTACATAACACAAACAGTGGAGAACAGTCTGATGATTTCGACGATGCAACGAGTAACGCGGAAGAAGAAGGAAGACCTAGCGTGATCCAGTATGCACCCCCTGCACCAATTAATATTGAGATTCATGCTCGCGCCTTACCAGGTAATGTGGTAACTCATTTTAAAATAGATAATGTGGGTTTGACACTTGACAATTTTGCCAACGAGGCTAAGAAATTGGTAATATCTACTCTAAAAAGAGAATTACAAAGGTTAAATTTTATCAAATTTGGAATAATTTTGGATGCTTTATTTTACAATGTTGAAAATGAACTATCCCCAAGAGGCTTTATAACAAAAAACCGAACACTCATGAACTCATCAGATATTGATCTTATTGTTGATGACTGTTTTGAAGAACTAAAAACTAAAATGCATGAACATGAACTTCGAGGATCAGGATGGAGCTTATTGCGTATCGAGGGAATAGACTTACGAGTGCACAAACACGGGTATGGTTTAAGAGGAAGCAGTTACATTCCGCTTCCCAAAAAAATCAGTAATACAAAATCCTGCATCAACGTTCAAAATGAAGATAATAGATGTTTTGAATATGCAATGCTAGCAAAACATGTAAAAGATAATCAGTTTAGACCTAACCAAGCATATCGTGCCGTACAACATAAGTACAATTTTCAAGGAATTACGTACCCTGTTTCTTTGAAAGACATTTCAATATTTGAAAAACAAAATCCTGCGACTTCAGTAAACGTATTTGGTATCGACTCATCAAACACTATATATCCTTTAAGAATCACCCGTAATGAACTAAGAGATCATACTGACTTGTTGTTGATAAACAGTGGTGAAATATGGCACTATGTGTATATCAAAGACTTTGAAGCCCTTGTTGCAAAACAAATTTCAAAATATGAAGGGAAGAAAACTACTTGCAAGAGATGTTTTTGTTTTGTTAATAAAAGTTTGAAACACGGAGGATCAAAATGGTTGTCGGAACACCAACGATTATGCAGTGACCAATATGAAGCGAGAATCAGAGTACCAAGTACAAGCAAAGCTATCGTTAAATTTATTAAACCGATTCATCAGTACCGTATTCCTATAGTAGTATATGCAGACTTCGAATCAACACTCATTCCTCTAGAAGTTCCTGATGGTGATGTGACAAGAAGAACCAAATACCAGCTACACAAACCAAATAGTTATTGTTTCATACTAAAATCAACTTTATCAGAAGATCATCTCCAAAGATTTGGTTTATCTTCTAATCCTGTGCTTTATCGAGGGGAAGATGCAGCCAAACATTTTGTAAATAATATGTATTATGTTGCTCAAAAGGTTGAATGTTTGTACAAACACATCGTTCCTATGACTCCATTAACAGATGAAGAAACTGTTCGACATGAATCACAATTAACTTGTTATCTTTGTAATAATGTTTTTACAGAAGACAACATTAAAGTGCGAGATCATGATCACCTTACAGGAGTATACAGAGGTGCAGCGTGTAACTTTTGTAACCTAAACTACAAGCTTCCATCTTTTGTTCCAGTTGTCATACATAACCTTAGTGGTTACGATGCTCATTTTATAATCCCAGAGCTGGGGCGAGACAATGGTGATATTGATGTATTGGCTACTACCATGGAAAAATTTATAAGTTTTTCTAAGAAAGTTGGTAAAATAAAACTAAGATTTGTTGATTCTTTTAGATTTATGCCTTCCAGCCTCATGAAGTTATCTGATAATTTAAGAACAGAAGATTTGATCGAAACTAGAAAAATTGTACCCAGTGAAAAAATGTCCTTGGTGCTGCGTAAAGGGGTTTTCCCTTATGACTACATCGATGGAGCTGATAGATTTGAGGAAACAAAACTTCCTCCACGGGAACAATTCAAAAGCACATTAAACGATATGGAAATATCACAAGACGACTATGAACATGCATGTCGAGTATGGAATGAGTTAAATATGAAGACCCTAGGAGAGTATTCCGACTTTTATGTAAAGTTGGATGTAACTCTTCTCTGCGATGTGATGGAAGAATTCCGGAACACCTGTTTTTCTGCATATGGTTTAGATGCTCTTCATTCTTACACGTCTCCAGGATTAGCTTGGCAAGCTATGTTAAAGGATACAAAATGTGAACTTCAACTGCTAACAGACTATGACATGATATTAATGGTTGAGTCAGGTGTTCGAGGTGGTATGACACAAAGTGTAACTAGACACGTGAAAGCCAATAATGTATACCTTCCAAACTTTGACAAAGAAAATCCATCGTTGTATCTGGGATACTTTGATGCAAACAATTTATACGGATGGGCAATGTCAAAACCATTACCTTATAATAATTTCAAATGGGTAAATCCAGACTCAATTGGTGATATATTGAAAATTCCAAAAAATGGAGATATTGGCTACATTCTCGACTGTGACTTCGAATACCCGGAACATTTGCACGATCATCATTATGATTTACCGCTCCTTCCTAGAAGTGAAATTCCTCCAAGTGGAAAATTTCCAAAATTGATGATGACATTAACTAATAAAAAACGATACGTAGCACACTACTGGGTGGTGCAACAAGCCATCGAATTAGGTTTACGGATTACTAAAATTCATAGGGCTCTGGAATTTTCTCAATCGTGTTGGTTGAAACCTTACATCGACTCGAACACTGTGCGAAGAGCGGCTGCTACATCAACCTTCCAAAAAGACTTTTTTAAACTAATGAACAATGCGATTTTCGGCAAAACCTTGGAAAACAAAAGAAAACATAAAAATGTTAAACTTGTTACAAATTCAAAAAAGCTTGAAAAACTAGTCCAGCAACCAAACTTTGGCACGACAGTGATAATTAATGAAAACCTGGTGGCTGTATCGATGAAAAAGACAACCATTGCTATGGATCGCCCGTTATATATAGGAATGTCAATATTGGACATTTCTAAAACTCATATGTATGACTTTCATTACAACAAAATGGTTTCATACTATGGAAGAGAAAATATTGGTATTGCTTACATGGATACAGATGCTTTTGTTTATTGGATACTAACTCAAGATATGTATAAGGATCTGCGCACATTTACTTACACCAACGACTTTGATTTTTCGGATTATCCAAAACACCATCCTAACTATGACAATGACAAAAACAAAAAGGTTTTAGGAAAATTCAAAGATGAGGCGAATGGCGTCGTCATGGAAGAAATTGTAGCGCTAATGTCAAAATTATACGCATTTCAATTATTTGAGAAAGAATCAGTAAGGTCGGTTGTCAAGAAAGCTAAGGGTGTAAAAAATTTGTATTTAAAGAAAAATGTGCAGTTTGAACACTACAAACAATGTTTATTTGAAAATAATATTATTAAAGCAAAGTTCAATGTTATCAGAAGTTTTAATCATCAATTATACAGTGTCACTGAGGTCAAGAATGCAATATCTTCCAATGATGATAAAAGACACATCCTTGAAGATAACATACACACTTTACCATTTGGTCACTACTCTCTCAACCGCATTGATGTGTAGATATTCATTTATTTTGTACTATTTTCTGCCAGTTACACAAAAATAAAAAAAAAACTGAAAAAATCCTCCCTATATATTGTCTCGGTGATGTTTTGCCTTCTAGTCAGCAACATGAGCTTGTCACAGCAAGATATCAGTGACGCCGAGCTTGTGTCCATACTGGAGGTTATAGAAGAAACTCTACTACCATGCGAGACCGACCAAGAAGAAGCATCGGATTTAATACCAAAACAAAGAAGCATGGAAGAAATTATTTTGGAAATTGAATATTATAACAATGAATTAATAACTAAGTACAGCGCACAGCCCAGATGTAAAGAGGAATGGGAAGAGATGGAAGAACTCATTAAGATTATTCATAACCTTGAAGAGGAAAAAGAAAACTGCATTGCTGCAAACCATGCTGTTGATTCATAAAAGCTTTTAACCTTCATAATATATTAACCTATTCTTCGTCCTTTACCAATCTATCCTTTTCCTTTCCGTAAAAAAGGGGGAACATGGCAAGTCCAACGCCATGTTCCCTCTTTTTTACATTAATTTCAAATGACCTTGACATACATTTAAGCAGGTTTAAATAATGCAACTGATCAGTATCAGTGAACATCCCTTAAGAATAACATATACAGCTTGCTGTGATGGGGGATTTTAAAGAAAAAATTGTTAATGAACTTCACAAACCTGCAAGAAGAAAGTTTCCTAGAAGAAACACTGTTATAAAAGGAATGAATGATCTTTTTCAAGCGGACTTAATTGAAATGATACCGCATAGTAAAATAAATAAAGGATTTAAATATATATTGGTGGTTATTGATTGTTTTACAAAAACTGCTGATGCTGTACCGCTAAAAGATAAAACTGGTAAAAGTGTGACAAAAGCTATGGAAACATCTATTATAAGGAATGGATTTGTCATTAAACATCTACAAACTGACGACGGGAAAGAATATTTTAATAAAGATTTTACAAATTTAATGAAGAAGTATAACATAAATCATTACTCGACTAATTCAGAAGTTAAAGCATCAATAATTGAAAGGTTTAACAGAACATTAAAAGGAGCAATGTATAAAATATTCTCTAAAAGAGGATCATACGTATGGTTTGACATTTTACCGCAACTGATAAAGGAGTACAACAACAAGTATCATCGAACTATCGGTATGAAACCCAGCGAAGTAAATAGCGGTAATGCTAATCTTGTATTAAATCGCATCAAGAAAAATACAGCTCCTAAAGTCGAAAAAATACAACCAAAAAGGTTCAAAGTGAATGATAAAGTTCGTATTAGTAAATATAAAGGAATATTTAAGAAAAGATATCTACCAAACTGGACCAATGAGGTATTTACAGTTTACAAAGTGCAACCGACACTGCCTGAAACGTACATATTGAAAGACAACAAAGGTGAATTACTTCAAGGGGGATTCTACGGACACGAGTTGTTGAAATCAACAGTTGGTGATGTATATCTTGTTGAAAAGATTCTACAAAGAAAAAAGGATAAGGTAAAAGTCCGTTGGTTGGGATTTGATAAAAGTGAAGACTCTTGGATTCCTACAAAAGACCTGGTGTAAAACTTTATCAACTCATTGTGTGTTTAACCTTTATACAAGATGGAGATTGTACACCAAAAAAATCGATTTAATATCAATAATATTGATGAATTAACAGTTGACAATAATAAGTTAAATCATAGTAAACATGGTGAACTACTACCAAATACAATAAGATGTTTATTGACTGGTCCTTCAAATTGTGGCAAGACAAATGTTGTTTTTAACCTTATAACTAATCCTAAAGGGTTACGCTTTAACAACATATATATTTTCTCAAAATCTTTGCAACAACCTAAATATCAGTTATTGGATAAAATACTTGCAGGTGTACCTGACGTGAATTTCTTCAAGTTTGATGCTAGTGAAACCATTATGCAGCCAAATGAAGCTAAACCATTTTCTGTATTTATATTTGACGATGTGTCTTGTGAAAATCACGACACTATTAGGAGTTATTTTGCAATGGGAAGACACTATAATATTGATAGCATCTATATAGGTCAAACTTACAGTAAAATTCCAAAACAGCTTATAAGAGATAACGCAAACATGCTAATTATCTTTAAGCAAGATGAAACAAATTTAAGGCATATATATAATGACCATGTGAATGCAGACATGTCATTTGATAAATTTAAAGAAATGTGTGGTAAAGCATGGGCTGAAAAATATGGTTTCCTTGTTATTATGAAAGAAGAAGCCATAAAAGATGGAAGATATCGTATAGGGTTGGATAAATTTGTATTAATGCATTGAACAAATAACGATACTTCTAGTAATGGATTGGACTTCGCAGTGTAAACATGGTGAACCAAGAAAAACTTTTGAAAGAAATAAAATTGCTCAGTGATTCTATTAGAATGAAAAATCGAGCATTAAGAATGGGTTAAGAAGTGAAAGAGAGGAATTTCTGGAGACTACATTTAAACCTATTACAGAACCCTTAAAACAGATAACAGAAACCATTGGTAAACCTCGTTACGATGGAGATGTTTTGTTACCAGTTTCCAAACATGAAATACAAACATTGAAAAAGGAAGATGATGACGATTCATATACAAGTACTAGTGAGCTTTCTCTAGGAGAAGAAGTGACAAAAGAAGAAGAACCAACTGTTGAGAAGGAAGAAGAACAGCCTATACCTGAAGCGGAACAATCGATTCCAAATTTAACACAATTAAGTAGCGATATAATGAAACATGGACCTCTTGGAAGAAAATATATAATGAAAATGTTACATGATATGAAAACAAACCCAAAATTACATAAATCACATGTATATGGAGCAAGAATTGATGGGAATGAATTGAAAATTGGCGATACAAAGCTTGAGATGACCGAAGATGATAATATTATTATTGGCGATCATACATATAAAGGGACAAAGGGGTTGTATGAACTGATATTTAAAAACATACCAATTCAATATTCTACTCGAGACTTAACAACCTTTAAGGAGATTCTACAAAATACTAATGCTCACAAAAGAAATTATTCCAAGGATTCAATTATTAATCGATCACGTGCGATTAAGTATAACATAGTGATAAAAAAATTGTTTCCTCCAAAAAAATTACCAACATTACGAACTGTACCACCTGTGAAAAAACCACTAAAAAGAAAATCTTTATCACTTATGGACTTATCACTTTTGGAGCAATATGGTAAAAAGAGTAAAGGAGAAACTTCAACATCTGGTAGAGGTTTAATGAAAAACCTATATCATACAAATGTAATTTACTATAATGACATAAATAAATTGGTTGATAGAATGAGACTACTGCATGAAGCCATGGAAGCTGGTCACACCGGTTTAAATAATGAATGGGTAGCTTTAGTGGAAGAATTACGACATCGAGGAGTAATCATGTAAACCTCCAAGTTAATATATATATATATATATATATAACAGAAATTTAAAACAGGTCAGTTAAATTATGAGTGTCGACAAGTTTGGACGATACTCCGGATTAGGAGTATATGTTGAACAAAATAGAAAAAGAGGTGGTTTACCACAAACACCTGAAGGTGACTATGATATAAGTAACAAACGTTTGAAATTTGTTAAAGATCCTGAAGAAGATACTGATGCAGCAAATTTAAAAACAGTGAAGAAGGAAACATCTACATCCTTAAAACTTGAAAAAAATACGTACGATGCAAAGTCACATAGACTTATTAATATCGGCAAACCAATCAACAATGGAGATGCAGTTACTAAAGAGTATTTATTTTCAGAATTGGACAATACACTAAAATTACAATGGAATAATAATAATTTAAGGGTCGAAAAAACATACACTGCTGAAAATCATAGAATAACAAACGTGGGGGACCCCATCGATGATAAAGATACAGTAAATAGAGGTTATTTGCATTCTATAATACCTGAAAAGACGAAGGATGGGTTTTCCTTTTATAAATTCATTATAAACGATATTGGTTATCCAAAAGAAGGAGGTGATGCTGTAAATTTAAAATATGTTCAAGATCATTGTATTACCCATGATGTAGGCGTTATCGATTGTCTTGGCAATTGTTTAGCAAATGTAAAAGATGGCACCGAACCATCAGATGGTGCTACAGTGGGTCAAATGAGGGAAACTTTGAAAGAGGAAACATCAGGTTTTGTAAAACAAGACCAAGTACTATCGCGGCAAGGTGGTGTATTTGTACAAGGAAATGAAAAGTTTACATTACTTGAAGAAAACAATAATGTTTGGGATGGTAAAGGAAAGAAATTATCAAATGTAGGTATAGGTTTTGATTTATTTGATGTTCCAGTTGTAGCACAGACTATAACTTCTAATCCATATAATGATACTGAACCTTACATATGTAGGTTTAAAAAGATAAGAAATGTATTTCCTGGTGACCACGATTTCGATTGTGTTGTAGTTAGTCAATCTTTGATATTAGATAAACCAAGTGGTGATATTTTTAATGCAAATGATAAGAAAATAAGTAATTTAAAACAAGGAATTGATCCAAATGATGCTGCAACTGTAGGACAGGCTATCACAACATCATTAAAGGACCATAAAGTATATACTTGTAATAATAAACGTATTACAGAACTTAAAGACCCTCAACATGTGGATGATGCTGTAACTGTTAATTTTCTTGTTAAAGTTTTAGGAAATGCATTATTTGATGTATACAATCTTATTGGTATTCGTTCAGGTCGTACTCCTTTGTTGGAATCCGAGAGAGGTACTTGGGTTAAACGGGAAATTGTTAATAAATACTTTATTAACCCTAATACGCAAAAGTTTAGATCATCAGATTGGGGTGATTTTGATATTTAATTGAATGACACTATAAACTATAAATTACATATTTTATGTGCAACCCGTCATAGAGGTAACACACAGGTTACGCGACAAGGAGATGTAATTGTACTTCTACAACGCAGAAATTTAGATCATCAAATTGGGGTGATGTTATAGTATTTAAGTAAACAACACAATAAATAAGGTAATTTATACATAACTCGTCATAGAGTTTGCATGATGTGGGAGTTATTGATTGCCTTGGAAATGTATTAAAGTTAAAGATGGTTGTGCACCATCTGATGGAATGAATAAAAAGTAGAAAACAATAAAGAAAAGATCATTTGTGTGCAAGTATTCACGAAGTACACACCACTGCAAGTATAAAAAAGGCATGACGAAAACCACATCATTCAGTCATTGTGTAGACAGTGTGAAGAGAGGACGTGGTATAACATCAGCAGCGGTATCTTTGCTAAAACGCATTCCTGTTGGTTCTATTGTCAATAGAGCAATAGACGCTTTACCATACGAATTTCATTTGCCTGGAGGTTATCAATACTGCGGACCGGGGACTAAATTGGCAAAACGTCTTGCAAGAGGTGACCCAGGTATCAATAAATTGGATCAAGCTTGCAAAGAACACGATATAGCATATTCCAAGTTTTCCGATTCTACAAATAGATCGATAGCAGACAGAATATTAGCAGAAAAAGCTTGGCAACGAGTTAAATCAAGTGACGCAAGTATTGCAGAAAAAACAGCAGCTTGGGCGGTTACAACAGCCATGAAGGGGAAAACTAAATTTGGTGGTGGAAGACGACGTACTAAACGGAGAGGACAAAAGAAAGGTGGAAACATTAGAAGAAAGCGTCGTACTAACCCAAAAAGGAAAGTAAAGAAAACGTCTGTATGGTCAATGGTAAAAAATGGGGCAGGTCTATACCTAAGACCATATCGTGTGTATTAAATAAGAAGAAACAATTGATAATTCCAAATGAAGCATTAACAAATCATCAATTATCTAACTATGTCAAATGTTTAAAAATACCATTTTTCAGAGGAGTTTTTATGAAAGATGCTTTACCAAATAAAATATGGAAAAATGAAACTGGAATAGTCAATTTAGATAATAGTCAAGGACCAGGCACTCACTGGGTATGTTATAAAAAACTTGGAGAAAATGTTTATTATTTTGATAGTTATGGCAATTTGCCTCCTCCAAAGGAACTTCAACGTTATTTCCAAAATTCGAAAAATATATTGTACAACTACACAAGAGAACAACCTAACGATACAACAATCTGTGGACATTTATGTTTGGAGTTTTTAGCAAAAAGCGTTAGTCAGCTTTAAGATGTCATCGTATACAGTGTCGCTTAGTGGAAATTCCTCCACTTTGAAAAGTACGCTTTTTCCTGCACTACGTTTATCGAAGGATAGACTATGGGAAGCTGCATTATTGGATTTAACCACGTACAATTCAATTCCGAATGTCACCCAAGGGAAGAATAATTTACTACATTATTATGAAAGTAAAGATACCCAAGGAAAATATTCATCGATTAAGGTAATTGAATTGCCTACAGGAGCGTATGAAATAGATGATATAAACCAAGTTCTGCAAAAGCAATTGGGAGAAGATAAAATTACAATAAAAGGCAATAACAATACATTAAAAGTGGAACTGACTTCAAAATATTACATAGATTTTGGAATGGATCATTCCATTGGTACTTTACTTGGATTTTCAAAGAAAAAGGGTATTTTATCACCTGGAAATACCTATTCGGGTGACACAACGGTTACTATATTAAAAGTTAACAGTATTGATATTACATGCAACATAATACACGGATCATACAGAGGTGGGGAAAATCGACATATATTACATACATTTTACCCTACAGTGGCACCTGGTTTTAAAATAGTTGAGAAGCCACAAAACCTCATATACCTCCCGTTAAACACCACTTTCATTTCAGACATCGTACTGAACATATTGGATCAAGACGGTAATATTGTTGATTTTAGAGGTGAAACTATAACTATAAGACTACATATTAAGGCAACGGCATAAAACATTATGGGGTTGTCATTTAAACCGCAACCGAAGAAAAGGAAGCTCAGTAATTCCTCGACATTCGAAGAGTTAACAGCGGACAACATACGTTTCCTCCAAAAGATTGGATTAAAACTTACTAACCATGGATATACTGGATATAGCCCAAGGACCCACATTCGACGAAACCCTATGGGAGAAGGAGTATCACACTCACAACCCTTACGCTTCATCGAAATTAAACAATAACGATGAAATAAGGATTCCCATACAGCAACAAGATATTTACACATTACCATGTGAAAGTTACTTATATATTGAGGGAAAGGTATTGAAATCAGATGGGAAATCGGGTACCGTTGTTCCTTTTATAAATAACCCTATGGCATATCTTTTTGATGAAATAAGATATGAAATATCAGGAGTTACTGTGGATTCAACAAAAAAAGTGGGTATATCGAGTACTTTGAAAGGATTGGCTTCATTAACACCAAATGAAAAAAATTCTTTAGTTACTGCCGGATGGGTAACTCCCGATAAAGACGCTATTGTTCCTGATTTATCAGGTAACTTTGATTTTCACATACCTTTAAAACTGTTATTAGGATTCGCAGAAGATTACAAAAGAATAATAATAAATGTTAAGCAAGAGTTGGTGTTATTGAGATCTTCAACTGATAAGGATGCAATAAAAGCAGCAGATGGCACCACGGAGGATAAACTAGAATGGAAACTGCAATTGGACAAAGTTGTTTGGAGAGTTCCTCACGTAAGATTAGCGGATGAACACAGAATCCTATTATTGAGAAAACTAAAATCTGATCGTGATATTGTAATACCATTTAGAAGTTGGGAGTTTCATGAATATCCTGCGTTACCTCAAACACAACGACACACATGTGAAACCGGACTCAACGCCTTCGACAGGGCAAAACCCTTGGAAGCGAGTCAAAGGCAGAGGCCGGCTCAAAGGAAGAGCGGAAAGGACCCAAGAAACACCCAAGAGCTGGCCAACAGAATCCATTTTATTTTCATCTGTAAAATTTATTAAACATGGTTTCACAGACATTCACAACAAATACCTTAACTTGATAAATAACCATCTGATATTGTTAAAAATATTTCAAATATTTTGGTTTGGAGTGTTGGCAAACATAATTAAAGATTTGGTTCAACTTAAAATTTAGTAAATGCTGTTTCTCCTTTTTTTTTTAAATTTAAATTTAAGGTGGCCACCAATAACCATACTGAACAATAAATAAATAAATAACAACACACATTGACATTACATAAAAGGTACAATAAATAACAATTTAACGATTTACGGAAATGATCGCCTGATAAATAACCTTCCGCAACAGCGGTTAATGAAAAAACTTAGTTAGGCCTGCCAGCCTAGCCTACAGATAGGGCACAGCCCTCAAGAAAATCTCTTAAAAAAAATTATTACTATTGAAAATTGAAAAGTTGAAGTTGAAAAGTTGAAGTTAAATTAGTGAAAAGATTTTTAAAATTGGCCAAAAAAAAATAAGTTAAGATGAATTTGTCTCGGCAGTGATTTAAAATGGAAGAACCAATTCCACCCGGTATCCTCCTGCTGAAAAGGGCGGGCTCCTAATTGGGTAGAAACCTTACAGACTAAACAAGATCAATTTAACATAATATGAATTTGTACTATTGCAAGAATAAAGTCCTAGCCTGACATGGGCCCAAAACTTCACACCGTTGTTGGTTTGGCAAGATGGTAAGTCCAGGTGGAATCACTGCACTGAGATGGTGGATGGCACGCAGTAGTAATGGTTAACACTGACCTCAGCCGTAGAAGGAGCCCAGAGGTTAGGCCTACCGGGGTAGTCTGGGCGGTGGAGCCAGAAGGTGTAGGTGACCCCAAGGTGAAATAGGCCTACGGTGGTCATAGCCTGGGCGGCAGTGTCATCCGGCGTGGGTGATCATGGGCACCTGCAGGTGTAGGCCTAGGACAGCAGGCAGTTTGGTTCCATGCCGAGTGGCGCAGCAGTCATCGGGTCAAGTGTTCAGTGGGCAGCGTGACCGTCATCCATGGGCCCTGTCACAATTCCACTCACAATAACAAACGGTTCCTAAACCCTATGTTGTTACAATGTGTTACTTGTTTCTGTATTTTTTACATTTTTATTCCTAACTCAATTGCATTGAACTTGTTTAGCCAAGAATTGAGGAAAATGGAAAAAAAGGCAGATCAGTTCCGTAAAGTAATAGCCTAATGAGTAGCCTAATTATTTATTTTCTCCTTGCATGAGTTTGGTTTGTTACTATTTCATGAAGCTACTTGCACATTGTTTGCTGGTTCATACATGAAAAGCCTATCTATGTCTGTGAAAGGAGTAAAGTAACTTGTATAAGCATAATACATTAAATTTTTACACTTAAAGCTCATACAAAATGTAAACTACAAAATCTAAAGGAAACTTACAGTTCAGGCTAGGCTAGGCCTAGTCCAAGCAAAATGTGACAAGGTGGCTGGATTCTGTCAACCAGCTCTGAGTAATGGGTTTTCCAAAAACACAAAATTTGACTGACAATAAACACAATATTCTTGCACTTGGTGAACAATTCTCACCTTAAATCTGAATTGAAATTGTCCTAACCTCAACTTGGATGTTCCAGCAGAAACTCACACTGCAATTTTGGCAGAGTGGGAAAGAAGAAATTTCTCTTCTTTTTTTTGAAAAATGACAACAAATAATCATTCTGTGAACAATGGATATACATCAATGTGAAATAGAAAAGATGAATCTTACTTACCCGTGAATTGTGTCTTCTTAGAAGTACGCCATCTCGTAAAGAGACGGCAATAAGAACCTTTAGGGGCACCGACCAAAGACAAAGTGGGAAGAGCAAAACTTTTTCATGAAAACTTTCAACTACGCCGGAAACCACAGAACACGAGGAAGGTTTCGAGAACTTTCCAGAACATCTGGACCAAAAGAACTGGCACTTCCGCCAGGCTTGAAAGAAACAGAATTGGAAAGCAAACGGCCTCGGCAAGACCGACGGCCAGTGCACTGTGACGTGGGGCAAATACAGTAAGAAAATCCAATGAATTTTCGTCTTCAAAATTTGCCACGGCACAACCTCCCCCACGAAAACCAAACCTCCGGGGAGAGAAGGCACAAAAACGGTAAGTGAACCTCCACCTTCCAGAGGGAACACTCACCTCCGGGAATTTTGCTGGGCCCAGCACTGGTAACAAAAAAATGACAGTGGAGGACACGGTCCACGGGAAAGAGAGGGTGATCAGACCTCCCATTCCATAGGACCTCCGAAAACAGACCCTCAATTGGAGGGTACATCCTTACCCCGGAAGGCCTTCAGTTGGGAAACATGAGCCTTCCTGAACACGGTACCCGAGTCTGGGTGACCAAGTCTCACGGTCACAGGCGATAGGAACTTCAGAATTCTGTGGGGTCCAGACCAACGGTAGCAAAGTTTAGCAGCTCTCTTGTCGGCGGCGGAACTTAACGGGTGAGTCTGACAAAACACAAGGTCTCCGACCTTGAACGGGTTGGCGAGGCGACCCTTATCGTAGCGTTTCCGGACTTTCTCCCTACTGCGCAGCAGGTTTCTTCTCGCTGCGCGCCAGGCACGGCAGACGTCCCCACTCCCCGGTGAGGGCAAAAGGTCTGAAACGCGCCACAGGTTTGAGAGCGGAGACGAAGGCGGGTATCCCAAAAACAACTCGAAAGGGACGGCCTTGTGGCTCTCATGTTTCGCACTGTTGAATGCCAGTTGCAACCATTCCAGCGATTCGTCCCAAGTGGTTTGCCGTTCGGCATGGAAGGCGATCAGGGCCGCTCTCAAATTGCGATTGAAACGCTCAGCATGTGAGGGCTGGGGATAGTACGGCGACGTAGTAATGTGCTCGATGGCGTGGCCAAAACAGAATCTATGGAACTCCCTAGATGTGAACTGGGGACCATGGTCAGTGACCATTTGCTCAGGTACACCGAAATTCTGAAACAACGGGACCTCAAAGCCTTAATGGTGAGATCTGTCGTGGCCCTACGGAGTGGGAACAACCAACAAAATTTTGAAAAGGCGTCCACGCAAACAAGTAGGTAAGTGTTACCAGACCTGCTACGGGGAAAAGGTCCCACGTAATCAATGAACACCTTCTCAAAGGGGCGGCTGGCCACGTCCGAGGACAAAAATCCGATTTTCGTGTTCTGAGCGGGTTTGCTCAAACAACACAATCGACAAGCTCTCACTCTTTCGGCGATGTCTTTATCCATGCCCTTCCAGATAAACTCTTTTCGGATCTTTGCGATAGTTTTGTGGATGCCCAGATGACCCCCCACTTGAGATGAATGGAAGTAGGAGAAAATCATGGGCACCAGGACACTGGGGACAACAATCCGAGTGCCACCTCCCACACGTGGGCGGCAGCAGAGGACCCCCTTGGAGAGAGAGTAAGGCGGGCGAGGCCCCACTCCCTCAATTTCTTGCATGATAGGCCCCAGCTCTGGATCTTGACGCTGGTAGGGAGCGATATCCCCGAAAGCCAAAGGAAACTCCAGGAGGACAGTCCCACACAACGGATTCTCCGCAGGAGACGGGGTGTCATGATACATGCGGGAAAGGGCATCGGCAATGATGTTTTGCGTCCCTCTCACATGCTGCACCTTGAATTTGAAAGCGGCAATTTTCACCACCCACCTACCAATTTTTCCAAGCTGCCTGGGGTGAGAGAGCAGCCAAGACACCGCTTGGTTGTCAGTCTCGAGCAGAAACTCGGCATGTTCAAGAAAACGGCGGAACTTGTCCATTCCGAAAACTACTGCCAGGCATTCAAGCTCGTACACAGAAGAAGCCTTTTTCTCGGCCTGGGTCAAGGTCCTGGACGCAAAAGCAATTGGCTGCCTTTCGCCATCAAAGGTCTGTGACAAAACGGCGGCGATGGCGCTGGAAGAAGCATCCGTTTGGAGAATAAACGGCCGGGAAAAATCTGGCATCCGCAACACCGCGGGTTGCATGATCGCCTCCTTGAGCCGGTCAAAGGCCAACTGCTGGTCTTCTCCCCACTCAAACTTCGCTCCTTTCTTCCGGAGGGCGTTAAGAGGGGCAGCAATCTCAGCCACCTTTGGGATGAACCTGCGGTAAAAATTGACCATCCCAATGAAACGGGCAACTCCCTTTGCATCTTTCGGTGCCGGGAAATCGCGGATCCCCTGAGTCCTGGCAGGGTCAATACGGATTCCCCGGGAAGAAACCAAATGCCCCAAAAAGGAAATTTCAGATTGGGCAAAGGATACCTTTTCGGGGTTAGCAGTGAGCCCAGCCCCACGCAGCCGCTTCAGCACTTCTTCCAAATGTTGGATGTGCTCCTCAAGGTTTTCACTGTACACCAACAAGTCGTCCAAATAATTGAACACATATTTGAATTTAATGTCATGGAAAATCGAATCCAACAAGCGTGTCAGGGTTTGAGCTCCCACGGCAATTCCCATTGGGACACGCGTGAATTGGTACAGATTCCATGGCACACAAAAGCTGGTGACATGTCGGGACTCCTTCTTCAGAGGGATCTGGTGATAGGCCTGATTCAAGTCAAACACAGTGAAAAATTTCGCCTTTCCAAACCAGTCAAAGGCCGAGTGGAGGTCAGGCAGCGGCACACTGTCAATCTCGATCTTGGAGTTTAACTTACGGTAGTCGAGGACTAGCCGTGACTTCCCATTGGGCTTTGGAACCAAAAACGCAGGGCTGGAGTATTGAGACCTGGAAGGTTCAATCACTCCCTCCTTCAAAAGCTCATCAATGATTTTTCGCAAGGCCTCCATCTTAGGGGGCGCAAGCTTATACGGATGGCTGCGCACAGGTTCCTTATCAGTGAGTCGAATTTCATATTCCATCAGGCTTGTGAGACCAAGGCGGGGAGTGAGCACATCAGGAAAGCGAGAGCACAAGTCTCTCACAGCCTTCCTATGCTCCGGAGGCAAATGACCCAAACTGTCGCCCTTAGGAACGCTATCCGGTTCCTCCGGGCACTCCACCTCCCTGACAGACATTGACGGAGTAGGGGCCACCAAAGGCACCAGCACGTCACGGTTAAACTTGAAGTAGCAGCAATCTCGCTGCAAATCGACAATGAGGCCGGTCTCTCTAATGAAATTCGCACCCAAAATGCATTGGACGCCCAGATCCTTGGACACAAGAAAATCCCAGACCCATGAAAATCCTTGGATTTTTATCTTGAAAGCCACCTTGAGCCAAACGTCCATGGGGGCATTACTTGCCGTGAGACAAGTCAGGGACACATCTTCCGAGCGGAGGATCGCCCCAGATTCCACCAAAATGCGGTGAAAATCGGTGGAGATCAGGCTCACCGCAGCTCCAGAATCAACGAGGGCCGGAAAATTTGAGTCACCAATGAGAAGGTCAACGTAGGGACAAACAGGTCTTTGGGTCCTGATGCCAATAGTCGCTACGCCCGCGACACCTTTAGACAAAGGATCGGCTGGGCTCGTCGCCTCCGGCGCTGGCTTAGGTAAGAGTCGGGGGCCTACCGGGGTAGACCCCCGCCTTCCCCGTTTTTTGGCCCGGACGAGACCTGACGACAAAAACGGCGAATATGGCCACGCTGACCACACCCATAACACGTGAGGGGCGTGCGGTGTTGAGGAGTTGCCGATGGTGAGGACACCTGTCCCACCAACGGACGGGACTGCCTGGCATTGGTGGATCTAGCACTCTCATCTCTGCGCTGGTCAATGAGTTGCACATTTCTAGCACCCACAACCAGCTTATCGAGGCCAGAAAATGAGTCAGGCTTGGTGGCAAACACCAGTCGAGAGCGCTCCTCAGGAGTGATACCATCCAGGATCACTTGGACAACTTCAGCTTCACTTAAGCCCACGCGCAACACGCGTCCGGCAGAGCGGACAGCCGTCACGTATGCCGCGAGGCCTTCCCGCAATCCTTGGCACCTATAAAACATCTGCATCTTCAAATCCTCCCGCATTCGTCCGGGGACGTACATGTCGAGTGCCTGACGATGAAACTCCTCAAAATCGCCCTTGCTGCTGAGCACAGCATTCAGCAAGTCAGATAGGGGTGAACGGCAATACGGTATCAGCAAACTCAGGAGAAGTGAGTCGCTTACGCCCGGAATCTCTCGCATTCGGAAAACGTCCGCCAGAAACTTCAGGAGCCTGTGGACGTCAAGACCATCAACACAGGGCAAGGCCTGTAGCAACGGCGTCAACGGGTTCGGCAACTTGTTGTACGCGCCGGGCGAAAATGGTGCAGTTGCTGGTGTCTTAGGCTCAACCAACAGAACAGGCGCAGCCAGAGACTCGCCCGCATTCGCCAAAGGTCCAAATTCAGGCCTGTCAGTGGAACACTCTGCATTCTCCTCAGATGTGGTCAGAGGAAGAGCAGGGGGAACCGGAACGATCGGGGAATCAGCAGGAGGAGGAACCGTAGCTGCGCCAGGAGGCTTAGCGGAAAGCACCTCCAACAGCTCCTCGACGGACTTCAAACATTCCTGCAGCCAAGTCAGATCATCACCCCTGCGATTGCCACACTCCAAAAGCAATTTCACTCGCCCCTGCAAGTGGACAAGGCGAGACAGGAGTCGGAGTCTCGTTCTGGCAGGAAGCGTCTCCTCCCTGAACTCCTCCAGTCTCCCCTCCCACTCTTCCATCTTGGTCATGCATGCCTTCAATTCCGACTCAGGATCCAACTTCGCCGGCCACGAACTGGGGAAACCGCTGGCCAACAAACCCCTCAGCTGGGTGCGAAGAGACCGCGCATCGCCAGCTGGATTCGCTCCTCTCGCACTGACCTCGAAAACGAGCTCATCCTTCAAAAGATGCTCCGGAGTCAAAGAGAGCGCCATGATTACAAATTACGAAACAACGTTCCACAAACAATTTACAACTTAGCTGCTGAGGCTACGGGACCAGGATGAGAAACATTCACGGGGCCCAGAACAACAGGTCCCACTACCCACTTGGATGATCAAAAAACAAACAAAATTTGACAATCAGGCGATCACTATCCACATTGATGAACAAACTTACAAACAACAACAAGCAAAAATACCTGGGTTCTAAACAAAACTGCATTTCCAGTGGCCAACCACGCTCTGCTACCATTTTGAAACCGGACTCAACGCCTTCGACAGGGCAAAGCCCTTGGAAGCGAGTCAAAGGCAGAGGCCGGCTCAAAGGAAGAGCGGAAAGGACCCAAGAAACACCCAAGAGCTGGCCAACAGAATCCATTTTATTTTCATCTGTAAAATTTATTAAACATGGTTTCACAGACATTCACAACAAATACCTTAACTTGATAAATAACCATCTGATATTGTTAAAAATATTTCAAATATTTTGGTTTGGAGTGTTGGCAAACATAATTAAAGATTTGGTTCAACTTAAAATTTAGTAAATGCTGTTTCTCCTTTTTTTTTAAATTTAAATTTAAGGTGGCCACCAATAACCATACTGAACAATAAATAAATAAATAACAACACACATTGACATTACATAAAAGGTACAATAAATAACAATTTAACGATTTACGGAAATGATCGCCTGATAAATAACCTTCCGCAACAGCGGTTAATGAAAAAACTTAGTTAGGCCTGCCAGCCTAGCCTACAGATAGGGCACAGCCCTCAAGAAAATCTCTTAAAAAAAATTATTACTATTGAAAATTGAAAAGTTGAAGTTGAAAAGTTGAAGTTAAATTAGTGAAAAGATTTTTAAAATTGGCCAAAAAAAATAAGTTAAGATGAATTTGTCTCGGCAGTGATTTAAAATGGAAGAACCAATTCCACCCGGTATCCTCCTGCTGAAAAGGGCGGGCTCCTAATTGGGTAGAAACCTTACAGACTAAACAAGATCAATTTAACATAATATGAATTTGTACTATTGCAAGAATAAAGTCCTAGCCTGACATGGGCCCAAAACTTCACACCGTTGTTGGTTTGGCAAGATGGTAAGTCCAGGTGGAATCACTGCACTGAGATGGTGGATGGCACGCAGTAGTAATGGTTAACACTGACCTCAGCCGTAGAAGGAGCCCAGAGGTTAGGCCTACCGGGGTAGTCTGGGCGGTGGAGCCAGAAGGTGTAGGTGACCCCAAGGTGAAATAGGCCTACGGTGGTCATAGCCTGGGCGGCAGTGTCATCCGGCGTGGGTGATCATGGGCACCTGCAGGTGTAGGCCTAGGACAGCAGGCAGTTTGGTTCCATGCCGAGTGGCGCAGCAGTCATCGGGTCAAGTGTTCAGTGGGCAGCGTGACCGTCATCCATGGGCCCTGTCACAATTCCACTCACAATAACAAACGGTTCCTAAACCCTATGTTGTTACAATGTGTTACTTGTTTCTGTATTTTTTACATTTTTATTCCTAACTCAATTGCATTGAACTTGTTTAGCCAAGAATTGAGGAAAATGGAAAAAAAGGCAGATCAGTTCCGTAAAGTAATAGCCTAATGAGTAGCCTAATTATTTATTTTCTCCTTGCATGAGTTTGGTTTGTTACTATTTCATGAAGCTACTTGCACATTGTTTGCTGGTTCATACATGAAAAGCCTATCTATGTCTGTGAAAGGAGTAAAGTAACTTGTATAAGCATAATACATTAAATTTTTACACTTAAAGCTCATACAAAATGTAAACTACAAAATCTAAAGGAAACTTACAGTTCAGGCTAGGCTAGGCCTAGTCCAAGCAAAATGTGACAAGGTGGCTGGATTCTGTCAACCAGCTCTGAGTAATGGGTTTTCCAAAAACACAAAATTTGACTGACAATAAACACAATATTCTTGCACTTGGTGAACAATTCTCACCTTAAATCTGAATTGAAATTGTCCTAACCTCAACTTGGATGTTCCAGCAGAAACTCACACTGCAATTTTGGCAGAGTGGGAAAGAAGAAATTTCTCTTCTTTTTTTTGAAAAATGACAACAAATAATCATTCTGTGAACAATGGATATACATCAATGTGAAATAGAAAAGATGAATCTTACTTACCCGTGAATTGTGTCTTCTTAGAAGTACGCCATCTCGTAAAGAGACGGCAATAAGAACCTTTAGGGGCACCGACCAAAGACAAAGTGGGAAGAGCAAAACTTTTTCATGAAAACTTTCAACTACGCCGGAAACCACAGAACACGAGGAAGGTTTCGAGAACTTTCCAGAACATCTGGACCAAAAGAACTGGCACTTCCGCCAGGCTTGAAAGAAACAGAATTGGAAAGCAAACGGCCTCGGCAAGACCGACGGCCAGTGCACTGTGACGTGGGGCAAATACAGTAAGAAAATCCAATGAATTTTCGTCTTCAAAATTTGCCACGGTACAC
Source organism: Neoaliturus tenellus (assembly GCA_030545055.2). NCBI lineage: Eukaryota > Metazoa > Arthropoda > Insecta > Hemiptera > Cicadellidae > Neoaliturus > Neoaliturus tenellus. Next base: position 99,515,098 of record CM061533.1, read on the forward strand.
ATGGACTGTAAAAACATCGAATTATCTAGAAAGAGCAAGATACGTGTTAATTGGACTTCAAACCAACAAAAGAAGTGTAATAACAGAACACGCAGGTCAATTTGATCATTGTAAACTAACGAACTGCAAAGTTTTTCTTAATTCACAATTCTTTCCATACGATAACTTAAATGTTTCTTTTAGTAAAAAGAGATATTCCATTTTGTATGACATGTATGCAAGATTTCAATCCTCCTATTACGGTAAGATTAGCACGCCACTACTATCACCGGTAGACTTTTCCTCAAAAGCTCCGATTGTCATAATCGATTGTTCCAAACAAAACGAATCTGTAAAGTCATCAAGGGTGGATATAAAAATTGAAATGGAATTCGAAGAAAATGTACCCGAAGGAACCTCAGCATATTGCTTGATTTTACACGACAAAATAGTAACATACACACCGTTGACCGGAATTGTAAAGAATGTTTTGTAAAACACATTACCTCACCTCCACGATTCTTAATCCTACCAGCTCCCCCCCCCCTCCACTCATTTTTCCTCTCACCTCTTACTATAAAAGAGGGGGAATATGAGTGGATCTCCATTCGGTCGAAGATCTTTGTATGGGTAGCATCATATTCAAAATGAGTTCTAATTCATCTTCAGCTGATGAAGAAGTTTTACCCATCGTTTCGAGCGATACATTGGATATAGAAAAACAGGTAGAAGCTGACTTAGATGAATTTTTAAAGTTTAAACAAGATGGAAAAAATGAAAATGCACATGTAGCAGAAGAAGGTGAGAAGAGAAAGGAGGGAAAAAGGAAGAGAAGATCTGAAGATAATATTTCACCGAACATTTTGACGGAGGTATTTCTTCGAATATTTTATCCCATCTCTTCATGTATGACAAAAAGTGCATCTATTGGAATAATGAAATCACTGGATTATTCACCTTCAGTAATTTTGAGCCATGGGACAAAGACAATTTTATTTTCTGAAACCGCTTGGGAATCTTTTTTGAAACACATACATCTTTTGGAATGTTATATAAGTAGTAATGTTTTCGGGAGAAAAACAAAGATGGTGCTATTAGAATCTGACATTGAAATTGATATTGTGAAAAATCGTGGTGAACAATTAGTTAGATTTAGAGACTTGACTAAGCATGATATTAAAATACATCTAACAAAGGAAGAGTTTTACATATTAACTTGTGCGACAGGTCCAATAACTAGATACCTAAAGCAGCTGGTATTCTCCAGTTCTGTTGTTAAAGAGTATTTGGTGGATACATTAGACAAACAACCGTACATCCCCATTTTATATGGACCAGTTGATACATCAATTTTTAACAGAATCCCACAAGAAGTAGACATGTGGAGACAATTGAAAAACTATGAAAACAATTTCTACATCGATGAAGAAGCACAAGAAGTAAAAGAAGATATGTTGGTTAATAATGAAACACGTATTAACATCGATAGCAATGAAACACACGTTTAAATATAAGAAGTAGAAAGAGAGAAAGAAAGGAAGAAGAAAGAAGACTGTGGGGTAGGCCTACCGGGGATGATGCCCACGTTAAATATACATCAACGCGCCTAAAACTGTACGGCCTGGTATATAAGGTTGCCTACCGTGGTGTGGAAAACAGTTTAAAACCATACGTCATCATGGAGACACGAGTTTCTTTTTCTAACAAGAAAGAAGTGATAGAATCGAAACCAGGAATAATAGAATTTCAAGCTTTTCGTGGAAACGATGGAAAATTTGTCATCAAGGAATTGGTGGTTTTCGATATAAACACGTCTGTGGTTTATCCATTTTTATTCAAACCTCCGTCGCCGTTTAATAGGTTAACAACAAAAGCTAAAGTTACGAACATATGGATGATCAAACATTTCCATAATTTGAAATGGGAAGAAGGGTTTACAAGCTATGATATGTTAGGTGACATTATGTGTCATTTTTGCAATAGATTTACAACAATTTATACGCGAGGATTAGAAAAATCTAAATTCATACAAACGTACACTAAAACCAAAGTTATTGATGTGGCAGTGGACAAAAATTTTAAATGTAATTTTGACAATATTTGTATTTCCTCAGCAAATGTTAAGCATCAACAATCGCAGTGTGCATTGAAAAATGTTTATCGCTTAGCAGCTTACTTGCAACAAGAATCGAACTTGGCTGGTGGTGGGGGAAGTGAGGGGTATAAATATGGGGACATTACACTGACTCAGCATGAGTATTACTCAAGACTCTGAAGAGGTAACATCAAAAGAACTCTAAAAGACTCTAAAGAAAACTAGCAAAATGACATCCCAACCGTTTCTGCAATCACTAGTAGAGCAATTCAACACTCATTCTAAATCAAACATTCTACAAACAAAAAGATGCTCAGAACTAAAGGAAAACAAACATTACATCATTCACAATATAAAGAAGATTGACACAACTAATGGTGATGCGATTCTTGTTTCACTAAGTGAAGGACCTTTTACCCCAGGTGATCATGCGAAGTTCCAAGTCTTCCTGCCGAAACGATTTGTCCAGCTGCTCCAAAATGAAGATTTGAGATCCATCCAGCCGGGAGCTCTGTATTTGGTGTCGCATGGAGTGAGTGGCAACAACTCGACAGAACTAACTCTGCACATCACCCATCAATGTTAGTTTAAGATCACTATTGTAAATCTGTTTTTAATAATAAATATATATATATAAAAAAAAAAAAAAAAAAAAAAAAAAAAAAAAAAAAAAAAAAAAAAAAACATATCAGTATGTGGAAACACCTACTGGTATGTTTTTTTTTTTAATATAATTGAGTGACCTTGAACTTTGACCTTTAACAATGTAAAGTATTCGAGTTAACGTAAGTTGGCAGATTTTGTTGAACCAACTGACACAAAAAAAAAATCAGAGAAAGCGCATAAAAGAGGGACTGCAAAAGATCACCACCTCAGTTCGGTTGCCAACTAGCCCGAAACAACTCGCAAAATGGATATACCTCTAGGGCCTGTTGCTTACAAACAATATTTACAATTTGGAACACGATTGCGAACTTTTAAAGATGTCAGTACTAAATATATGGTTCTACGTCATTACGAAGAGTTATTTGCAGGAGCCGGTTTCTTTTATACAGGCAAGAATGATGAGACAGTATGTTTTTGTTGCGGCGGTGGATTAAAAAATTGGGATGAAGCAGAAGATCCCTTCGAAGAACATGCACGATGGTTTGGACAGTGTTCTTTTATCTTACAACAAAAAGGAGACTCGTTTGTTAAAGAATATTATAAAAGCAAACAATGCATTCCCATAGAACCAAAAATTACAGATGAAAATGCGAAAGAAACTGACGGTTCCAAGGATGAAAAACATGTTAAAGAATGCATTGTGTGTCTATCACAAGAAATAAATGTAGTCTTCCTCCCGTGCAAACACTGTTGTACATGTATCTCATGCGGAGTACTGTTTGATAAGTGCGTGTATTGCAGAGCTCCTGTTGAATCGATAATGAAGATTTTTCTAGTTTAAGAAACATCAAAAACCAATTTGACTCACTTCATAACTACGTCTGCAGCGTGACTTTGGATCTCTACGCATCAAACCACTCCACGGAAGACAACGTTTTAAACTTCATGACAACCGTCGACAAGAAAGACAACAACTCTAACATCGGCTCGCCATCTTCACAATCCGCACCTGTAAAAACTGAAAACTACCACGCCTTGTAAACATATCATAATAAAACACAATTACTACTATCTCGCATTCGGTTCTACCAATGCGAGGTAGCTACTTTTTAAAAACCCCTCAATACGTCCTTGACCCATATCACAACCTCACTCAACAATCGTGACGTCACCACTCACCATCACCCCATTACACTCACACCAATACAAATCACACTACGTCACCTCACTACGTCACGGAGCCAGCTCCGCTAAATAACCCCTACTTCGGATTGGAGATGGATCGGATAACTGAGTGGAAGAAAACTGATTCCGACAGTTCACGCTGTTTTGCATGTTGATTGTTAGCAATGATACGGTTGTCCTGGTTTCACATACGGTCTGGTCGTATTATGTAATCAAATTGCATTCCTTTTTGGTGGTGTTTACAGTGTTTGCCATAAATATTCTTGTTACCTTAATATTTTTGAAACAACTGATTTCAAACTAGATCTATTAGAAAAACGTTCAGGACATAATTTTGAACAGTAAATAAGATCAAATCCGGGAAACGTCAAAGTGTAAACAATTATCTTAGAGAAAGCAATTGCCATCCCTCTTAGCACTACGATATTTTATCAAAACGAGAAAGCTGGTTGCCATATTCGTAGTGTATTGTCGGTGGTGCCAGTATGTATATGGGTCGCGAGCACACGTGTTGTTCATGGATCGCTGTTCCCACAATGTGCCGCCAGATGGTGCTTAATATCAGATCTCATTTGTTTTAGTCAAATGGAGTTAGTTGTCTATAGTTGATATGAATGAACCTTGTAAATGAGTTAAACCAGTTTGCTAGGTATAAGGTTATACGCTACGCTTCAACCACAGAAAATCCTGTGCTTCAACTGAACTTTCGAGAAAAATACTTGGGGGCTTCAGGATAAATTTTTTGAAAATGTTAAGTTCCATTAGTAAAAAATATGTTATAGATTTTTAAAATTAAAAAACTACCATCATTGGGTTTAATTAAAAATTAAAACATGTTGACGAATATGTTGAACTAAATATGTTAGTTTCAGAAGTAAAATCGTTTAGGCCTGGATCGAATTACAGTATAGTGTCAGGTTAACCGAGCCTTGATCGTTGGTTTCAATTCTTTTTTGTTCGAGTGTCATGGTAATAAAGCTATTAAATTTCCACCAACAACCAACTATACCTCTTCACAGTTAACAGCTGTTTCAAAAAGACTGGTCAACATTAATTTTCCTTTCTTTTTGTATACCTTTCATTTATTTGTTATTTAGTTACCAAAATAGCAATCCATAAGACAAATGTTAAAAATTACGATTTTAAAACTTAAATTTATACCAAATTCGCTTTTTTCTGAGATTGAGGCTGTTGCTAAACTTATTTTTGGGCCAAAATACTCTCGAATGCAAAGTTTAAGCAAAATCTACCCGCAAAATTTCGAGATCGAGGAACACAACATCCCTTCAGACAGTGCGCGTATTAGGATACTGTACAAGGAAAAGAACCTTCGCCCTCTGTAGTATTTCTCTCCGAGCTCGCCGGCAAGGCGGAATACGTAATATGTTATAGGCCTAATGTACAGATTTATTACTGTACTCACATTTTTCCTACCGTTGTAATGATGTTTAAAATCACAGGACGAGGACACACAATCACATGACACATATTTACACGAACAAACATTGAAAAAAAAAAAACAAATAAAACATGAAAAGTACACGGGTGCACAAGTCATCAGGAGCGGCCGGACGGAACAGTCAAGCAGTTTAGTACAGAATATCAAATAAAAGTTGTAATCAGGTTTTTTGTTTTGTTTTTTACAATAAAACCGGTATAGCCTTCCACCAGAACTATACTCTTTAACTATCATATAAAGCAAAACTAGTCTGCAGTACCGACCGCCTTGAATCTTTATTTGCATAAAATGTTAAATTTGAAACATCCGCTACTCCTTTAATATTGAAAAGATTAATCTTTACCTCATTTTAAAGGAAATTTTAATATCTAGGACACTGTGAAATAAATATCACGATTATAGAGCGATTTATGAGATCAAACTCTTAACTGAAAACGTCAGTTTTCGAACAAAAAATGAGAATGTGCTTACGTTATTGTTTATTAATCAAACAATCAATAATAAAAAACTTTTGATTTCATAGTGCCCTAGGTATTAAAATTTCCTTTAAGATAAATGACATAAAGTTGAATCTTTTCGACCAATATTAAAGGCTTAGCGGATGCTTGAAATTTAACCTTAGTCTTATAAATCCAAAGTCTCTCTATAGTCTCATTTATCCTTGGTGGGCATAAAAATCCAAGGCGACCTTTACTGCAGACTCTTATAAAAAAAAGTCTACTGAGCAGTTAGGCCTACAACCGGAGACGGAGGTGTGTAGGACTATTCATTAAATCAAATCCGTTTCCGCACGTTTTAGGATGGATTTTTGGTGCCTAACGTCGTCGCCCCTTAAGAGTAAAGTATGTGTATTTTGTTGTACAGTCTATAGGTATTTTCTAACGAAATGCTTAGGACTTCTATCAAACCCGCTGGAATAAAGGGCGCAAATAAAATTGTTATCCAAACACAACTCGCCTTTTGGTCATTGGAACCTTTTCTGGACTTTACTCCTTTGTCAAAACTGTTTCAATCTTCAATCGTAATTCAAAATAATTATGGAAACATTAATTTTATAGATTACATTTCGTTAAAATAGGAAAAACTATCAACATTAAGAGGGCGTTGGAGTGCCGCCATGTTGGATTTATTTCCCATAAGGCCGGTTCCTACGTGGGCGACAGATGCGACGCGACAAGAGCGCAGGGCCCATTTTCTAAATAGGCCGAGTAGGCCGCGGCCTAGGGCGGCAAATTTTTGGGGGGCGGCAAATTTCGAAGTTAACTAATTTTTTTCCTTTATCAACTAAAATTAAATAAATTAAAAATAACATAACGGCGTTTGCAAAAGAATTTGAAATTTTTATATACATTGTAAATAATCCTCGTAACAGAACTTGTAGTTATATTGAATGAATTAATTAGATCCGTAGGCTATTTGTTTACTCGTCTCAGCCCCTGAAGGGAAGCGGCAGGCAGGCGAGCTCTATATCGCCTGCCACCGGAACGGAAAGGTGCGCGGTGCTCGCCAGAGGAGGGGGGGGGGCGGTTTCTTTCTGTTGTAACAGGATTGATATTTTTGAAGTTTAGAGACGCTTCATTTTTCGCATGCGATTTGCATCTGGAGTATTTAGTTTGGTTTGATAGGGTCAGTTGTCGTTTGTTGGTGTTTCTCATTGAGACAATTTGATGATTTATGATTCTTGAGGAAATAAGAGCAAGAGCTATGATTAAGACATTTGTATGCATTTCATTGTAAGGTAAAACGACTAAACGTTGACCGCCGCCAAACTCTGTTCATGGCAATGTTACTTGCAATTTTTAAACAGCCTATAAGTCTTGTGTCAGTAGGAATCATCCTTTTATTTAAATGATTCTTTGTTTAAGGAACTATTTTGTTTGAAAAAATGTTTAGAAATAAAATTTGAAAGTAATATATAGGCCTACTATATTTTAAAGGCTGTTTAAATATTGAAAAATCGGCGTTTAAAGTGCAGTAGACTAACCTTACTGTTGTTAATAAAACGTGTTTGTAAAATAAGCTTATGTAGATATATTTCGTTTAAACTACTAGGTATGCCGTATGTTTTAAAATTAATAATACTATTTTATTAGACAGTGAAGTTGTTGGTTTTCCAAACACCGTTTGAAAATCGGACGGCGGAATTAATATTTTGGGTAAAAAAAAATAACAAACTATTCCTGAAAGTAAAAAGACGGATCTCGTCTTCTCTGGTTTTAAAATTTGTTAATACAATTTTTAATTTCAGCTATAACTGTCTAAAATAATCTGTTTTTCTCGATGCAAATGCAAGAGTTTCTTAGAATCGTGTTATTTTTTGCTAAATGCAGCCTAGAGCTATAAGTAAGGTGTCATATTAAAGACGAACAATGGTGCTAAATTTCCTGTGTTACACTTTGGAAATCATTTCATCAAAACTGCAACAGTTCACAAATTATGTTGGTAAATAAACAAATAAACAATCCAACCCGGATCCACATGTAAATATTTATTATAAAAATCCCAGGTAGCCTATATATTGTATTTAAACTTACCTGTCATAGATATTAATTAGGCCTAATTCAATAATTATATTAGATATTCATATTAATCAATTCATCACTCACCTAAGAATAATAATAGCCTAATCCCAGTAAATATTTATTTAAACATAGCCTAATATAATATATTTATAATGAAAACAAAACTACTTCAAACACATACCAAATTTAATAATTTAAATAAACATGGTCATTCTAATTTTATATAGTGTGTGATTCAAAATAGTGAATTAAATTCAGTGAAGTGTCAAGTGTTTCCAAAGCAAGAATCAAAACCTGAAGAATAAACATGTGATCACTACATTGTTGCTGAGCATCAACTACAATTTCTCTCTCTTGCATTTATGGCCTCATTGTGTTAACTTCATTTTAAACAGGGTCCCAACCCCAAGTGTAAAATAAACCCATAAAATAGTATTTGGGTCAATTTAATCCCAAATTTTAGATAGGAAGAAGAGCCAATACCACTAATAATAATCCCTTTATAACCTGGCCAAAGAAGAAGTGGTTATTGGTGAAGAACAAATATTGGTAATCTCCATCCATCTCCAATAGACTAATTTTATCCAGTGATCCTAGAAGCTCAAAGAAATCAAGTAGAATTTTATCAAGAGACTAAATTTATCCATCAACAAACTTTTTCAATTTTACAAGAAGATTCAATTATCATTAACTTTCAAACAGATATAGCCTACAACTGAACCCAGATTGAATGACCATATTTTATCCATTTTAATCTCTTCAAAGAATAATCAAATCTTAATTTTTACATAACTACAAATCTCAATTAATATCAAGAATTATTATTTTACAGTCAATAAATTGGAAATTTTACAAGAGAATGTCCCCACGATCCAACACCCCCTGAGAGACAGAGTCATCATTTCTACCCACTGTAACTAGGCCGGAGCACAAAGACATTAAAGACTATATCAATCAATTAAATTAAATATTCCTCCCAGTAATTGTAAGCTATTGTTTGTTAGCCCCTTCATTTTTGAATCAGAAGTTATTTGTTTGTGATCTAGAGTTAAATAAAAATTGTTTGTTAATTGTACCAAGATTATTTATTCAGATACTGTAATTTATAAATAAGAAATAGTTTGTAAGAGAGTGTGGGTGTGTAGCAAAATGGCGACCAACCTTTGGGGCATTCTCTAAAAAATTTCCAATCGTGTTTGAAGTAGTAAGCTAGGCTAGCCTAAGTCAAGTATAACCTAGATAGACATCATAGCCTAGATTAGACATAACCTAAGTTAGACTAAAATAAAACACTGTTAGAAATAAGTCATTTATTTATCCACCATATTATTTTAATTTCCCACTCAATTTTGTACTTGCCATTAATTGCATTCCAATATGACGACCCCATACAACTTACGTCCTATCCCCAAGCCATCCCAGAAATTACGTGAAGTTAGCGGGGATAACGAAAACGAACATGAAACAGATGATAGGGCGGAATTGGAAAACGAACATGAAACCGACAATTCCACTACACTAACAGCTGATTCCATCCCGGAACAAGACATCGACAATCAGACACAACACATGGACACATCAACAACAGAAACAAGGACACTCAGCCATCTTGATATGTCTAACGTCAACGTAGCAACGGCATCATCGTCGTCCGACCCAGCTGATCACGCTGCGCGCGCATCCATAGCCTCGAACCCAATATCTTCACAGCTGACTATGACGTCACCCGGCCGGCAAAACACCGCCCAATCAGAGACCACCAACAACGGGAGCCAATCGCCGCCGCGTAACGATGACACACCTCCTCCCGCCTCACCTCAAACAGCTGACTTGATCACGCAAATCCAACACATGTTTCTGTCCTTAAAAACGGACATTAAATCTGACATTAAATCTAACATTGATTCGGTAAAATCCGAGATTCATTCAGTAAAATCCGACCTCAAATTGGAAATTAAAAACCACTGTGACATCTTGAATGAGAAAATTGAAACTTTAACCAATGTACAGAATGGATTAAAATCCGAAATAAATGAAATACGGGAAATACAGCACGCACAATCATCTGAAATAAAACAAATTGAAACCAAACTGACCTCTCAAATCACGGAAAATGTTTACAACCTCAAAGTTGATTTTAAAGCCAGTTTAGACAATCACAAGACGGAGGTTAATGATGTAATTAACTCACAACATGATCACATCAAAGACCACATTAACTCCACCTTAGCCTCTCAATTGAACCAAATTCAAGATCAAATGCGAGCAAATAACGACACCCAGCAGAAAAACACGGATAAAATTATCAAAGAAAGTGCCAAACAAATTCACAGCACATTTGACCCCTTAATCAAATAAAATTCTGCCAAAATCGAACAAAATCAAAAGACGATTCAAGACCTAACCACCACCATAACTGAGCATAGCGAAAAAATTGAAACACTACAAAACGATGTCAATAACAAACAATTTAGTACACCCACTGTATATGTTACATGCAATAATGGACAATTCCCAGACAACCCCTTACCCAAATTCTCAGGAAGAGAACACGGACCCCCAGAATTCCTCCGAAAATTACACAAATATTACCTCAAGAGCATGCAGAGACAAACACATAAGACAAATACTAGAGATCACTTAATTGACGTAATCGAGGCTAGTCTTGAAAGAAATGCATCCCGATGGTTTTCGTTAATTAAAGACGACATTAAAGAATGGCAAGACTTTGAAAACGCATTCCTAACAAAATTCTGGAGTCGAGAAATCCAACGTGGAATTAAACAGAGGATGGAGAACGAAAAATACAGACCAGGAGGTATACTGACCCGATCCGAGTATTTCATTGAGAGAGTACTCACACTAAAATCCATGACACCCCCACTATCCGAGGATGAGATAATAAATATCATGAGTGACCACTTCAGCGAACTTATACAAGATGCCCGTATCGTACAGAACGCAAACACAATCTCCGCCTTTGAATCCTTGCTACAGCGGGAAGACATCAAGGACAGCCACCGCAGACCCAAAAAACACCAAACACAACATCATAATCGCTCCAGATCCCCCTCTCCACACCATCAAAACAGCCGACCAAACAACAATCAACCACAAAATAATTACCGTCAACCCAGAGACCAACACAACGCAAACTATAACAATTACCAGCCGAGATACAATCAGAACAACCAATCCGCTAATTATCAGAACCCACAATACCCCAGACGAAATCCACCGCACTGGCAGACTCAAACACGCTATGACAGAAACCCACCTCAAGGACACAGGTACCCCACAAATGAACAAAAACAAATATGTACCACCATCGCCGAGGGAACACAAAAAAAACCACCGACCACCTGCGTCACCGCCATCCCAATCTGAATCTTTAAACTAGAATGCACTGGGAACAATACTGGCCTGCAAGATACACCTTTAAACAAACCTCCCATTGTCTCTTCAGTGCTAAATAACAAAGTCGGAAACCGTAGGCCAAATAATGATAATAATTACACTATACCGTATCCTTTAGAAACCGATATAGTTTGTTGTGATAGAGAATTTTTATTATCCGAAGAATCAAACCCTAATAATTTTGTAAATGACATTAAACACGTAAACCTCCCAGAAATAAATGTAAAAATAAATCAAATACCAATTACAGCATTAATCGACACAGGCTCAAATATAACATGTATGTCAGAACAATGGTTTCAAGAGAATAAATCTAACTTAAATCATTTCGAAGAGTTACCCATTACAAAAATCCACATTAAAACTGCTACAGGAGAGAAGTCCAAGCGCATAAATAGAATAATAATGATACCAATAAATATTGAGAATATTCACACACAACTTCAAGTTTTGCTCGTGCCAAACCTAGTCAGGAGTTTAATAATTGGAAACGACACGTTAGAATTATGGCAGTTTGAAATGAACTTTAAAGATAAGTTAATTAAAATAAATATAAATAATAATAATATAAATTTGAAGTTCGGAGAGGTCGATATTGATTGTGTCACGTGTAACTTTGTATTTGAAGAAAGCCTAAGGCAACCAACTAATATTAATGAATACAATGATGATGATTACTATGAATATAATAATAATGATATATATGCGAACGACGATAATCCTGATCCCAGTACGAGTAAAACTACTACAAGCCTCTCCCCTGAAACAGTTCACAAGTCCCTTGAAGATAATCCTCTACTAAATGAACAACAACGAAACGAGTTAAGTGACTTAATTCTCAAGTATAACCATACATTTTCGGATGAGCCCGGAGTCTGTAATAAATACGAACATGTCCTTAAAGTAGATAATCCACAGAATTTTAAAAGTTATGCATACCCCGTCCCTTTAGTACCCCAAGAGGCAGTCCAGAAGGAAATCGAAAGGATGTTAGAACTAGGAATTATAGAACGCAGCACCAGCACCTTTATCAATCCAATTGTACCAGTCGTGAAGAAGACAGGAGAAATCAGGCTATGTTTAGATGCGCGTAAAGCTAACCAAATCATCATACCAGATTACGAGTGTAACCGCAGCATAAATGAAGTTTTAGCTAAGTGCCGTCACGCCAAATACATAAGCAGCATTGACCTTACCGCCTCATATTGGCAAGTCCTGTTATCAGAAGAATCACGTCAATACACCGCTTTTCAGTTCAGAAGAAAAACATATCACTATAGAGTTACCCCTTTTGGAATTTCCACGTCCCAAGCAGCTTTAGTTCGAGCCCTCGATCAAGTATTCGGTGATTCTATTGAAGATTTCACCATGATTTATATAGACGACATCTGTATTATTTCCCCCGATTTTCAAACACACCTCCAACATTTAGATTACATTCTTGGTAAATTGACAGAAGCAAACATGACAGTTAAATTTTCTAAATCTAAATTTTGCCAAAGTTCTGTTCCTTTCTTGGGCTACACTTTAACTGAAAACGGACTCGAAATGGACAAAAGCCGCCTTCAACCAATATTGGATTTCCCAACACCAAAAAACCGCACACAACTAAAATCATTTCTAGGATGCATCAATTATTACAACAAGTTTTTGGACAAGTTTTCCCAAACAATACAACCCCTCCTAAAGTTAACTTCCAAAAAGAACAAATTTATCTGGACCAAGTATGAAGACCAAGTTTTCCAAGATATAAAGAACCTCTTCCTCCAAACAAACGTTTTGTCTCACCCTGACCCTACTCGACCTTTCTATCTACAAACAGACGCTTCAGATTTCGCTATCGGAGGACATTTGTATCAAATAAAGGACAACGGAGATAAGGCCGCCATAACTTTTATGTCCAGAGCTCTTCAACCAGCCGAACAACGTTTCACCACTACAGAGAAGGAACTACTAGCTATTGTTTACTGTTTACAAAAGGTCAGGTACATTGTATTAGGAACTAAATTAAAGATTGTTACTGACAACCATGCACTTACATTCCTTAAAACCTGTAAGCTCCTCAATAACCGATTAGCCAGATGGACACTTGTCATCCAAGAATACAATTTCGAAATTATTCATTGTAAAGGTATAGAAAATCCTACAGCCGACGCCCTCAGCCGTATACCACAACAACAAAACACTATAAACTGCCCTCCCCAAGAATTAACCATAAACTACATACAGAGGATCCAAGACCCACAACTACAACTTGAATTCCAAAATCTTCCACAATTACAATTCGAAGATCCCCGATTAAGAGTCACCATTGGATACCTTTTGAATAATCAGCCTGGCACACCAGAACACAACAAAATATCAAGAAATTACCGAATCCACAACGACACCTTATACCAAAAATTAAAGGAACAATGGAAGATTGTAATCCCAGAAAGTTTAATTGACCGGTTAATTTGGGAATGCCATAAATATTATCTACATTGCGGTGCAAAGAAATGTTACATGTTGTTAGCCGAAACCTTTATTTTCAAAAATATGAATAGAAGAATTCGAGCCACCTTAGCCACTTGCGACTCTTGTCAACGATGCAAAATAAGTACACACCCTCTCCAAGGAACCGCCCAAGGAATAAGGTGTTTCCGGAAGAACGACCAGCTAGCAGTAGATGTTATTGGACCTTTACCCACCAGCGTAGGAAACGTAAAATACGTTTTAATCGTGATTGATATCTACACCAAATATGTCAAGTTATATCCTATTCGGCGTGCAAACGCCAACACCATTATTAACAAACTGTTTGACCACCACTTTAGAGAACATGGCATGCCAAATAAAATTCAAACCGATAATGCAACCCAGTTCAAAAGTAATTTATGGTTGAATAAACTAGAGGAAAATTCCATTACACCTATTTTCAGCCCACTATACTACCCATGTTTCAACCTAGCAGAACGACCCATAAAGGAAGTAAAGAGATGTCTAAGAACCTATTGCGCTTCACAACACAGAAATTGGGCACGATACATAACCGACATAAATGCATTCCTCAATGAAGTACAACATGAAACCACCGGATTCACCCCAAACGAGTTACAGTTCGGCAAAAGGGACAAAAGATTTTGGGAGAAATACATCACCAACCCATTCATCAGCGACATGCCTTTAGAAAGAAAATTATTTTTAGCAAGTGAGAGAATTCAAAGTAAACGAACGAAAAGAGCAAAGAAATTAAACGCAAAGTCACATCCCACCAGTTTCAATCCAGGAGACCTAGTTCTAGTTAAAAGTCACCCCCTTTCGAATGCAGCGTATGGTGAAACAGCAAAATTCTTCGAAGTGTACGAAGGACCTTTCAAAATCCACGAAGTTTTGGGTCATTCTACCTACGTCATAATTACTTTAGATGAGACTCAAACATTTGGCCCATACCATATTTCCGCCCTGAAGAGATACATACTCCCTCAACAACCACACTCCCAAAATTAAGCACAACCTCATCACCAAGAATCAAATAGTTTTAAGTAGTTTAAGTTTCCCACAGTTTAAATGTGTACAGTGCAGAGACCTTATACAGTGCAAAACCAACAACAGACGCTCAGTGAAGTGATAAACAATTTAGTGAAATACAAACTGTGTCAAACAGACAATAATATAGACCAAGTCTGATAATAAAGACATTAAATAATGTAATAATAATCCATTACACAAATCAAGATGTTAGTATTCGTAGTTATAAGTTGTTCTGTTAATCATTATTTGTTAGTTAAGTAAAAGTTCATTAATAGCTCTATATGAATGTGTTCGAACATAATTTATTCACTGTTTATCGAAATGCCATACTACATTTCATTTCATATGTCATTTCTGCGGGGATATTGCAACAGTTCACAAATTATGTTGGTAAATAAACAAATAAACAATCCAACCCGGATCCACATGTAAATATTTATTATAAAAATCCCAGGTAGCCTATATATTGTATTTAAACTTACCTGTCATAGATATTAATTAGGCCTAATTCAATAATTATATTAGATATTCATATTAATCAATTCATCACTCACCTAAGAATAATAATAGCCTAATCCCAGTAAATATTTATTTAAACATAGCCTAATATAATATATTTATAATGAAAACAAAATTACTTCAAACACATACCAAATTTAATAATTTAAATAAACATGGTCATTCTAATTTTATATAGTGTGTGATTCAAAATAGTGAATTAAATTCAGTGAAGTGTCAAGTGTTTCCAAAGCAAGAATCAAAACCTGAAGAATAAACATGTGATCACTACATTGTTGCTGAGCATCAACTACAATTTCTCTCTCTTGCATTTATGGCCTCATTGTGTTAACTTCATTTTAAACAGGGTCCCAACCCCAAGTGTAAAATAAACCCATAAAATAGTATTTGGGTCAATTTAATCCCAAATTTTAGATAGGAAGAAGAGCCAATACCACTAATAATAATCCCTTTATAACCTGGCCAAAGAAGAAGTGGTTATTGGTGAAGAACAAATATTGGTAATCTCCATCCATCTCCAATAGACTAATTTTATCCAGTGATCCTAGAAGCTCAAAGAAATCAAGTAGAATTTTATCAAGAGACTAAATTTATCCATCAACAAACTTTTTCAATTTTACAAGAAGATTCAATTATCATTAACTTTCAAACAGATATAGCCTACAACTGAACCCAGATTGAATGACCATATTTTATCCATTTTAATCTCTTCAAAGAATTATCAAATCTTAATTTTTACATAACTACAAATCTCAATTAATATCAAGAATTATTATTTTACAGTCAATAAATTGGAAATTTTACAAGAGAATGTCCCCACGATCCAACACCCCCTGAGAGACAGAGTCATCATTTCTACCCACTGTAACTAGGCCGGAGCACAAAGACATTAAAGACTATATCAATCAATTAAATTAAATATTCCTCCCAGTAATTGTAAGCTATTGTTTGTTAGCCCCTTCATTTTTGAATCAGAAGTTATTTGTTTGTGATCTAGAGTTAAATAAAAATTGTTTGTTAATTGTACCAAGATTATTTATTCAGATACTGTAATTTATAAATAAGAAATAGTTTGTAAGAGAGTGTGGGTGTGTAGCAAAACTTATAGAAAACTCCAGTTTTCGTCTACAGGCTAAAAAGATCTTCAATTTTGGACTTGCCTTTTAGATTTGCAAATTGAATATAAATTGTGGTTAACTTTTCGGTTAGCAGCTAGTTCAGGTTTCACTGTTAATTACTCTTTCTCGTATATGATATTTACTTATTGATTTAGAACATATTGTAAAGTTAAATAATTTTTGTTAATCTAGAAAAACAGATTATTTTAATAGACAGTTATAGCTGAAATTAGAAATTTTATTTAAAAATTCTAAAACCAGAGAAAACGAGATAATCCTTTCTATTTTTAGAAAAAGTTAGGAGTCAATATTTATCTTAATTAGATAATTTTAAAACACGATTTCCGTAAACCTCTACAGCCATCAAATTTGCCTAGCGCTACGGCCGCGAGGTGGCATTCGGTAACGTCGTTCGGGCTCAGGGCTCAGGTAGACCGGAACCTTAACTCCAGACCAAAAAGATAAAATATGACTGACAACTAATCACTGGATTGTAGAGCGGGCAATCCAAGCAGCTCTTCCGGGAAAGATCGACCTAGAAAGTTTATACCAGCACATTTTTTATATTTTTATTTATAGATAGACTATTATTTCTTGTCTCCAGTGCCGTGGGTGCGAGGTGTCGGAGGGATGGTAAGAGACGGGCTGGGGGGGGGGGGGGGGGCGGCAAGCATAATTCGGCCTAGGGGCGGCACTAAGCTAAAATGGGCCCTGCAAGAGCGACTGGAGCGACATCAGCGACAAGCTTGCATCGCCATAACGTTATACATTGTAAATTGTTGTCGCTCCTGTCGCCCACTAAGAACGCTCCAATGCTTTTACATTTGTTTGAAAATTTGTCGCTCTCGTCGCGTCGCATCTGTCGCCCACGTAGGAACCGGCCTAAGAGCAAAGCTAAACTTGTCCCCGGCATTTGTCATAATTTCTTTATTTTTTGTCCGATTGGTTCAGAATAAATAGCGTTTGAATCACAATTAAATTCCCCGTTCCTTTTGCGAGATCGATTCTTTGTAAATAATTTATAAAATTCTGTAGAAAATGTTTTAAAATAGTAAAAAACTTGCTTTGTTATTTCAAGTTAGTAAAAAACACTAATTTTTATAAACAAACCAAATCCGCCTTGATGAACCCTTTATTTAGAGCTATAAACCATTATTTTCTGATTACAAATAAAAGAGTTATTTGACATCCCGTTTAACATTGCTCTTATGGGGGAAAGGCGGAATTTGGATTGACTCCAACGCCCTCTTAACAATGGCTGTTAGGCTAAGCGCACACGGGCGATTTTTTAATTGACAGATTAAAAAATCGGCCTATTAAAAATCGCCCTCACTCTATGTGAACGCGCACACGTAGCGATTGTTTTCGCGTGGTAGTTCTCATTCTGTGTGACATAAAATGGACTTTGTAGAGCTAACGTGTGTTTGAGCACTTCTGATGCGGGCTAAAAAAAGAAGAAGACACCGTAGGTATTGGGTACACCCTATTGTAAGTCAGAGACTTATAAATGGACAGTTTCATAAGATATACCTTACGAGAGGACGAAAGGAAATTCTTTAACTATTACAGAATGTCAAAAAAGTTTTGATGCTTTGTTATCAATTGTTGGATCACGGTTAAGCAAAAAGCACGGATAGTGCTGAAGTATTTAACAAACACTAGGGGACCCGTGCAGCGCAATGCGCTTCATTTATCAGAATATCTGATGATCAAACCTTGCTCCATAGTAATTTACAGAGTTACCTTGAATGAAAATATTAAATTGTAGTGAAAATCAGATTACACCATATTGATATGCCATTAATCGATCTTCATTACTAATTCTCCAACTTCCTGATGTTATAGTATTGAAATTTAGTGGTTGTTCTTTTAGGTCCAAATTAGCTAGGATTACATGATGGTTCTTATGCCAATTTGTCTTAGAGACTCTGCCTAAAAGCTCCTGTAAAATATAGAATACACTCACAGATGTTTAATCTAGATGGTTCTTCACAAAACGTAAATGACAACAGAAGAAAATCGAATATTTCATTACTCGTCGGTTCTGGGGTGGCTGTTCTAGTACTGTTTGAGGTAGTCATCGACATAGTGAAAGAGCCTACACTATTACTATTTGTAACAAACTAAATCCTCTTTATCTTAACTTCCCATGTTATTACAGAATTTTGATAAAGAAACCACAAAAATTAAGAAAACCTACAATTTTTATGTGTCCATTTTGGTTTGATGTGACATTTATATTTTGGTTGAAATTCCTCCTCATACAAACCATTTTTGCAATAAACTTATCATTTATACTGGACGTAAAAAATTTTTTTAATGTTCTCTTTTAAACAGGTGTAAAATATGCGTCTAGCATTCTGCATTAAATTTGTTATAGTATCACATTACGGTTTACGGTAATAATCAATGTACACCAACAACCAACTATCCCTTTTTGTGGTTCACAGCAGTTTGAAAACCCATAGTGTTTGCTGTCTTTCGTTGATGTTTTGATAGCAATCTGATGATAACCCTTAAGACCCACGTCAAAAATGTCAATTTCCAAACTTATATTTGTGCATCATTAGAATGGATCTTTTTGTATTTAAGTTACTAAACTTATTTTTGGGCCCAAATACCCATAAATAGAAAGTTCAAGGAAAATATTCTGCTACATTTTGAGAAAAAGGTAAAACATACAATTTGTCCCACACAATAGACACCCTTTGTATTAAAGTATGGAATTGCGCTGATATTTTAATTCCGCACCAGTTCAATTGATTCTATTCAGTATTCAGCTAGCTTTTAACATGAGTTTATCTGTTTTACTATCAACAGCTGTTTTGGTTTTCAATTCAAATTGTTCCCCATGTTAATCTTATGGACAAAATACGAACTTTAAGGGCTTCCCGTGGGCTCCAGAATTAAAATATCAAAAATCCAAAACCTTATTGCAAAACTACGAACTGAGGCCATTCTTTTGACACCTCAAACTTTAAAATTGGTCCAGAAATAAGGGAGGAGTAGTGTTAA
Source organism: Neoaliturus tenellus (assembly GCA_030545055.2). NCBI lineage: Eukaryota > Metazoa > Arthropoda > Insecta > Hemiptera > Cicadellidae > Neoaliturus > Neoaliturus tenellus. Next base: position 99,534,526 of record CM061533.1, read on the forward strand.
CAAAAAAAGGGCATCACGTATTATATACAGGGTGTTCGGAAAAAACGTTTCAGGAATTCAGGAGGTTATTGCCCACATCAAAATAAGCAAAAAAGTTCCTATAAACATATGTCCTAAAATGCTTCGTTAACCCGCTAGCCGCCATTTTGTTTTTTACACTAAATAATTTTTATTTCCGTAGTGGATAATTTTATCAAGTTAATATTTGGCATGAACCTTCATCATAGCAATACACATTTTCTAGAAAAAAGTTATTTTTTCAAATGTGTATTTTCAAAATGGCGGCCATTTTAAAATTTTAAACTAAAATATCTCAAAACCGGCAAATTTTATAAAAATTTTACTAGACACAAAAAAGTTGACAAATTTAATTATCTAACCATTGGTACCAAGTTTGTAAGGATCTGACAACAAATAACGGAGTTATTGAGATTTTTCAATTAAAATTACCTTAATTTGCATTAATTACAATGCAAAATCAATGTTTTTATGCATAAAAATCTCAATAACCCCGTTATTTCTTGTCAGATCCTTACAAACTTGGTACCAGTGGTTAGATAATTAAATTTGTCAACTTTTTTGTGTCTAGTAAAATTTTTATAAAATTTACCGGTTTTGAGATATTTTAGTTTAAAATTTTAAAATGGCCGCCATTTTGAAAATACATATTGGAAAAAAATAACTTTTTTCTTGAAAATGGGTATTGCTATGATGAAGGTTCATGCCAAATATTAACTTGATACAATTATCCTTTACGGAAATAAAAATTATTTAGTGTAAAAAACAAAATGGCGGCTAGCGGGTTAACGAAGCATTTTAGGACATATGTTTATAGGAACTTTTTTGCTTATTTTGATGTGGGCAATAACCTCCTGAATTCCTGAAACGTTTTTTCCGAACACCCTGTATATAGATTACGCACAACTTTTCTTTCACATTCCGGTCACTATATTCTTTTAACACGTTCGCGGCGGTATGGGAGCGATCGCTCCCACGCGGAACCCTAATGCCATCCTGATGGGTGCGATCGCTCCCAAGCTGCACTGCTTTACAATATGATTTATTTTTAAGCGTAAAGTTTTATTATACAGTTGTGGCCGTTTCTCTATTTCATTGATAAACAATTCAGTGTCGAAATCTGCCATTGCACAATATGACTGTATACAAACAACACAAATATACAAGACAAGTCACCGGTGACTGCGGAGTAGCTACTGACGGGCGATCGGCCGATTATTCAATTGCCTGTGTGCGCGGACAGGTTAACAACCTGTATGTTTCAGATTTCCGGCCGACTCGTCTGTGTGCGCTCTCCCATTACTTCCAATGATGCACAGACTGGGCGATGAAATAATTGCCTTAAAATAATCGCCCGTGTGCGCCTAGCCTTACAAATCAACTGTTGACTAGGCCAGATCATTTGCAGAAATTGCATACGGACCGATTGAAATTTGACTTTTTCGTAAATTGATCTCGACATTCAGAAAACTAAATAATAAGAGCTATGAGAGCTTCTTCATACGCTTCACCTGTAGTCTGTCTGTCGCTAGACAGTTCTCTAATCAGCTGTTTGTTGACAACATGTGACTGCCAACCGCCAGCTGTGTTTTCGTTATCCGTGCGTCATTGTGACGTGCGTCGCTCTCCAAACATACCTAACCAGCCATTGTGATTAGACATTATACTGAAGACTGCTGATGGGGAGTTGACAATATATTGCAACTGGGTGAAATACGTGTGGATTTTGTTAAAATATTATTCCAAATACACAACATAAAACATAGTTTACGTTAGACTATTTTTTCACACGTGATCCAGTTATTTATAAGTGATATCCCATTATAAATATTTTTAATTTCTACACAAAAAAACTCGAACAGATGAAACCATACATTAATAATCCCTCTTAATGAGTACTCTTAATGAGTCTATGCGTACCGTAATGTCAGAATTAACAATTGATTCAGATGTGATGCAAAAGAATGTTGGAAAAAATTATTTAAGTCATTCATTTTGTAACAATCTTGACAGATATTCCATTAGCTTGACGAGTAAAATTATTTTCGAGTCCTAACATTTTCAGATTACCCGCAAAAATACCATCGCCACTTAAAAATTTCTGGCAGTTATAATAATATTTTGTGGTTCATAGATTTCACAAGATACGGTATGACATTGAAATCAGTGCTTTTCGGTCTCATGCTTAAGAAAAAATATGCCTATTCAACTCTAGGTTTCAATTTATTTTCTTTTATTAGTTCATATTGACAGAACTAAAAAACAAAACTATGTTCTAAAAACAAAAATAATGTAAGCTTATTGAAATGTGAAGATTGTAAGTAGTAAGATTCATAATCCTGTATACTCTCGCCGGGAGAGACCGAGTAATTCAGCAAGAAAACATCTTCCATAGCCCAAGAAATGTGCCACAGCTGCGACTTGCTCGTGTTAAAAAATGGGTTTCTTGTCAAGCGGTCTTCTGAGAACCGTTATCTCTGTGGCATTTTGCCCGCGCTCGTTATGTGTGAGCGTGGGGCAATGAACAATCCGCTAGTTTGCCATACTGTGAGTTGCTGAGAGTGCAAATTCAGCATTCGTGCATAAAAGTTATGCCTTTTAACAACACTCATATAGTAAATGGAAACCACATGCTTACCTAAATATTTAGAAGAACAAAATTTAATGTGTCTGTGCGATCTTTAGTAATGTTAAAGTATACTTTTGGTGTGGTCCATGGTTCTAGAAGAACCATGCTTATTTTTTTAATTGTTTATATGGGACTAGCTCATATTCCGAAATACGTCTTAAGAAGGGTATTGACAACGGAATTAGCTTTTGGTTGTACTTATGGGTCAAAACATATTAGAGATGAACATTCTAGGTGTATTTTGGTCTACCACCTTCCTTCTTTTTTCGAACGTGTTTGTCTCATTTCCAAAATGGCAACAACACGGTCAATTAATTCCCCTGATGTTATTTTCGTTTGAGACTGTTATTCTAATCGGCATCCAGTGAGAGTGCATTTCGGCACGAAAGCATAGTGTACGCGAACCACGAAAATAAAAACAGCCGTAGAGAAAATTGAAGAAAACCCTTAAGAAGCTTTTTAAGGTTCCAAAATTTTATGGGTTACAAATAAGACGAAATTTTAAGACATACCGGTACGTTCTCCTTTCCTGGCATAAATGTTTAAACTGTAGTGCTCTCGTGTAGGCTACATTTTCCATAATTCCCAGGCGCGGTTGCGGCGGCAGAAGTAGACCTAATGGTTTCAATTAACCACAGCGCCGCCACAATTGAGGCAATTGACGTACAAGGGACCCGCAGCGCAGCAGGCGCCAAAACATATACAAATTGAATTCATCCCTCGTTAACCCTAATTATGTCTGTGGTATAAGCCAAGCCACCGGAATATGTTTGAAACTGGTCTAAGACCATGGATTGTCTATATAAGAGGGTTGTAAATTTAATAGGTAGTTAGGAAGTTTTTTAAGGCAATTCTTGCTGCTTATTCGAGTGGTGGTTTCAAAACCATCACGTTACCTCATTCTAAGAAATTGACAAACAGTAAAGCACTTCGATGTAGCCTATATTAGGTGGAGATAGGGTTTTAATAAGTTAAGAAATGTAATGTAGTTTCCATGGTTACAAAGTTTACAAAAAGACTATCAATGGGTCAACTTAGAATTTTTCTCCCCGTGTGAAAATCTCTAACAACTGCATCTTTATTTTGAGGTAAGATACTTACTTAATTCCAACGTGCATTCGCATTAATTCACAAAATCTATGATCCAATCGCGGACCGAAGGTGTAAACAACCGACGCCACAGACCGGTCCGGATGTTTGTTGAATGTTTGAAACAGAAGAGTCTGTCTGTATGGGTCCAGGCCAAGGACGAATCTTGTTTTATAGCTCAGCCGCAGCCGCCATTACGAGTTGCATCACTGTCCTCACACATTCTCTCTCATGGCTGACTTCCATTCGCTCATCACCACTATGATCACTACTCGCCTTCTCTCTTACAGTCTCCTCAGGATTGATTTTGCCCATTTGCCTGCCAGCAGCCGGATTCATTCCCTTAGGTTTATTATATTGACTCATATTTTACATTTTCTTTGTAAGTTATGTGTAGGCTACTTAAAAGAAAATTGTGTCATAGCATACTAATAAACTAGGGAATATGGCCAGGGTCATCGTATATATGTATATACTGTATATGTATATGTATTTATCTAATTGGAGCATGGTGTTTAGATATAGTCGCTGCCTCTACAAATTTTACTACAGTATTTTATTCTCAGTATACATTTTAAGTATGTTAATACGAATACTTGTGTTACTCAAGGCATGATTACCATCATTTCCATTTTACCACACTCCAATACAATATTTTCTCCCGATAGTGCATTTAAAACTTTTTATATACCGTAATAGCCTTGCACTAATGTCAAACGTTTACTCCCTCTAAATGTCGTTTTGCCGGTAAATAACAAAACTCCAAATTCTTTTGTCGAAATACAAAGTGAAGCCCACACTAGCTCCGAGTCGCCGTGTTCATCAACCACACAGTTTGCTCAGGTAAAGTTCAAGGGATAGCCGCAAGGCTGGAAGGCTAGGCCAATGTGACCTTTGAGCGAGAACTGGCAATTTTCTCGAGAATACATGAATGCACAATGAGATAGGAAGAGTAGAGCCGACACAATGTGTGTTTGACCTCATTGCGACCTCGGGAAGAAAGTCGCCACTCCTCTGCGGGGCGGTGGAGGTAATAACAGGGGCCTAAACTGCTCCTTCGCGGCACTCCCGCGCGCGCCCACGACAACCCACGTTGCACAAATAACCAGGGTCGTTAGCTCCGCGTGAACAATCTCAATAGAGCTGTCTGGGATATTCGATACGGAATTTTCTAAGATGATGCGTGGAATGGGTGGAAATGATAAAGGTGGATTGAAACACTTTCTGGTTCTTTAGTCATACAAAAATTGAATATTATATCCTTTAACGTGGAGAAGCTTTTTACTGAATAATTGTTCAGGTTAAGATGTAACCGCTTTTACAGAGTTGTTAAAATGCGGTTCAATAACACAATAATTGTATTTTTTTTAATTTAAATTATTCTTATAAGAATGTTGTTATAATATCCATAGCAACAAAACAAAACTAACACAGTGACATGTATTGAATGATTCTGGATTTTTTCCTTTTCCGGGCAAGTCAGGCTACATATTGCATTCGTCAGATACATAATCTTATAGGCCTACTATGAAACAAGCATTGTTTGCCAGGGTAAAATTTTTTTCTCTCCAAGGATTTTTTATTTATTTTTTTCGAATAGGGGGGTTTTCACCACCAGGAATCGATTGCCGTCGGTCCCATTTCTGGGAAAATCACATTTTGTCTTAGATGCCTTTAAAGTTTCCATGTTATCCTGATGGAGGATTTGTGTAGCTACTAAATTGAGCAAATATCATCTGATAATTGTAGATATAAATCCATATGTTACCAGGGGTTCAACCAATTTATACCTAGTGCAGCACCCTCTGGCCCGGTGAGTGAAGCAAACGAGCTCGTTTTAAAAGTGGAGCGGGCGAGTGAGCAGGGTAAACGCTTGGAGGAATAATATATAAGGAGTGGCCACGCTCGGCTAGAAGCGAAGCCGACGCGCAACACGGCGATTGGTGGGGCGAACTCCCGAGTCCCACAGGCAGGCATATAACAGAGACATATAGGCCTAACATATAACAGTATCATATTAAGCATATAACAGTGCCTAAAAACTCATGAAAATAAGACTGCACCATAGTGTTAAACTACAAAACTTGTGTTCATACAACAATAATGTGTGAAACTTAGGAAAAAGCTTATTTTTATGCATAAGTAATAAGCCTATTTTAGTAAGCTACTAATAAGCCTGATTTTTACTATTTTATATTCATTTATAGTAATTATGAATTAATTTAATTAATTAATAACTAGGTAGTATCGTTTGCCAATAAATTATTGTCCAACATATCTTAAATGATATACGGAACCTTATACATAAAGCAGTAAACTCAATATTTTTTACAAATTATAATAAGGTAATATACATTGAAAGTATCAGTTCATGTATTATTTTTTTGCTAAAAGTATTATACTAAGGAATAAAATTAATTTTACAGTAAAATACATGTATTGGCATAATTTAAATTTAGTTTTTATGCATTAAAATCATCTCTTCAATACAAATATTTTACTTTAATTCCCATTTATAAATAAAAATAAATTTTTATCTAGAAAAATATTATATCACTGGATAGAGAATTTCATCCTCTTTAAAAATGCAAAAGGTGGACTGTGTGATTTGCTTGGTTTGCTCAGGATTTTAATTCAAAGTTGCGCGCGTCGCGTTTTTCCCCATCTCTCCCGTGTTACAGCGGCGGAACCATGCCACTCTACGGCCAGCCGTGCCACTCTAGTGGAGGGGAGCGGCCGGCTTCACTTAAGCATTGTATATCCATATGAACGTGGCCTCTCCTTATATATTATTCCTCCAAGGGTAAACGAGCTTCGTCTAAAAAACTAAATTGACGCTTATCACATCATCTAGAAAAGGCAATGTGTTGTCTAGTCTTTCATTCTTAACTATGGAATCAACAGAAAACTAGCTACACCATTTGTAACTAAAAATGGTATCTTTAAAATGGCTGGGAAAATCCCACTTTTGTCCTAGAGCTATTCAAAATTTCCATGTTATCCTTATAGAGAATTTGTGTACCTACTAAATTGAACAGATATCAGGATTGTAGATATCCTATACTATAATACGAGCAATGTCTGAAGAGATGTGTGTTCCACGATCTCGAAATCTAGCGGGTAATTTTGCTTAAACTTTTCATTTAAGAATGTTTTGGCCCAAAAATAAGTTTAGAAACAGCCTCAATCCCTGAAAAAATCGAATTTGGTCTAAATTTAAGTTAAAAAATCGTAATTTTTTACATTGGTGTTATGGGTTGCTATTATGGTAACGAAATAACGATTAAAAGTAAACAATAATAAAGGAACATTTAAACAGTTATTTAACAGCTGTTATCTGTGAAGAGTCTGGTCTAGATTTAATAGCTTGATTACCGTGACACTTTAACAAAAATGAATTAAAACCAACGAGCAAGGCTCGGTTAACCTGGAACTAAATCAATATGTTACCAGGAGTTCAACAAATTTAAACCATAGTGCAGCAACCTTTGGCCCGGCCCGGCGAGTGAGCGATGCGAACGAGCTCGTTTTAAAGAGGGAGCGGGCGAGTGAGCAGAGCAAACGAGCTTTGTCTGAGAAAGGAAATTATTGACGCTTAATAATTTAATAACAAGCGCGGTCCCCGTCCCTGGCAATAACCTTTAAAATATTTACAAAAATTAATTACTTATAAAAGTGATATAACAAACATTGCTACTGACAACTACCAGCGATGTCTTCCGCAACTAAATTACTTCATCTTCATCTTCAGTTAGTAAACTTCTTTCATTCATGAAACCATTTGATACAAGAATCAGCATAATCATCCCATAAAATATAATATCACCGTTATCATATATAAGATCATATATAACCGTAATGCAATGCAATAATAATATGTTATCAATTTTTAAAACGAGATTGCTCAAAATCCGTTTTTAAAACTATGTAGGCCTACCGTACACTGTGTACAGTACTAACAAACAGGTAAATTTCCAAGAGATTGTTAAAGAATAGTATAAATGATACTGGTACCCAGTATATAATTTATTTTAGGCCTACTTAAATTTATTAAATTTTAATTTTTTCTTTTATAACAGTAGAGCATGAGAGTATGAAACTTTTCTTCAGTGTGCAGTTTGCAGATTTGCGGCAGTTTGTATAGGACGAGTTCAACCCCTCCATAGGAATACAAAATAATCATGTGTTTTCCACAAAATTAACCCAAGACCATTTTGAGTAAATTAAAAACGCAATTCCAATTGTAAGATGGTTCACTCATTTATCCATTCTGGTCAAAGATTTTTTAAAATAAATTTTATCAATAATCGGCATACCTTTGACCCACTAACACTCTTAAGTGAATTGGTAAATCATACCCAAAAACACAAAGTGTTGAGGGGTTGCCAAGTCCTAAAAAGGTATGATATCAAAATTTGTTCCAAGTCAATGACATTGGTTTTAGAATAGCTACTAGACAAATTGATTGGATCTTTTAATGCTTGGTAAACATTCTGTAAAACATTATTATTTTATCTAGAAACCGTACTTGGCCAGCAGATATATTAGCAAAGTTAGGCCTATTTACTAATGGGGACATATTACTATGAATAGGGAAATTCCGAATTTACATACAGTTCAATACAATATAAAATAAAATACCACACATCTGCTGGCCAAGTACAATTTCTAGATAAAATAATAATGTTTTACAGAATGTTTACCAAGCATTAAAAGATCCAATCAATTTGTCTAGTAGCTATTCTAAAACCAATGTCATTGACTTGGAACAAATTTTGATATCATACCTTTGGCAACCCCTCAACACTTTGTGTTTTTGGGTATGATATCATTATTTTTTATCATATTTGGCCATTTTGGTTTTAACAGTAAAATCGTTAAGTTGGAAAACAGATTTAATTAAAATCTTGAAAGTCAAACGGAACACTATATTTGTATTCGTTTGTCTGGTTTTTATACAGAGGAACACTCCTGTCGTTTATAACGTAGAATTTAAGTATTAATTTGAAGGTATCTTAAGGCCACCCCATTCTCCGAATTCCTCTTAACGATCGAGAAATAAAACAAATATTGTTAAATTAAAAGTTTGTGCCGTGTACAAAATTTTATTGCTACATCTGCTGAGTTAAAAAATTTACGGTTCTTTTACTCCCTGAATAACTTTGTAAGCGAAATATTCAGACTACATAGAACTATATTTGAGTAAAGACAACCTAAGATTAACTGCTTTCTACTACAGGTCTCCTCCATACATTAGTCAATCACCAACAATCAATTAAATTCGAATGATATCATATTATGAGTTTTTAATAACTCACTGCAGCAACGACTGTAGGCTACATTGCGATTTATGAAACTCCAACAGTTCCTAGTTCAAACATTTCGCTAGCAGAACTTTTCAGGAAGTACAATAAGAAGGCTTACCATGCATTTTCTGAACATAAGGCAGATAAAGCAATAAAGCTTGGAACTACAACACTGCCCGAAAATTGCATTTTGTATGGAGCTAACAGTTTTCTGTCATAAGGGGTAAGGGGGCTACCGTGATTATTTCCTGCCCAAGAAATGCGTTGGTCCAAACCAAACATTCTAAGCGCATTGGGGCGTAACTCTATGAGAAATTACGCCTGATAATTTGATGAGGAATTGGCAAATATATAACATCATTCCTTTTTTATTTGACACAACAATCTTCAAGATTTGTTCAGTTGTCACTGAAAGTTAGCATAACAACTAATGAACGCCAACAGGCGCATAGGTGGAGGAGGATAATTAATCTTATTTGGTACCATATAAGTACCAAACCTCATTGGTTTCGATTAATTTTTTTTGTCTTCATTTATTTGTTTCTTTTATGCATTCCAGAGTTTATAATATTTACAAAGACAACTTTCTCTCGAAATGGTGTTTAGATAAAGTTTTCCTATTTGGTTTAGTTTTGTGTGTTTTTCTTGAGAATAATATGTTGTTATTTTTCGGGTTATAACTTAACCAAAGAAAACTTACACTGTTGTAACAACAAAGTTACAACAGTGAGAATAATAAAAATTCTCCAGTTCTAAAGATAAGAATACAGTATTTTATTTTTAAATGCAGTTATAAAGATAATTCGAATCAATTTTTTATTGGCTTGGACGAAAGTCAACACAATTATAAGTAAAACAATTTTTTGTATAACACAATCTATAATTGCCAGCTAATAAAATCAATGAATATTATAGCAGATGTTTTGACTTGGTTTTTTAATTAATTGTATAACACAATCTATAATTGCCAGCTGATAAAATCAATGAATATTATAGCAGATGTTTTGACTTGGTTTTTTAAAACGAATCAAAAGTATAATGTCAAATTGCTGCTTTGTTTACCTTTTAACTTATGAAATGTAAACAAAGTTGTTTTATGAAACTCACATTTGATTTGATTTGAGATATTTAAAGTGAATGAACTTAATCTTTGTACTCAAAGGTTTGTACTACGATCAAATACGAAGATTACTGCAAAGTTTCGTGTGATTCCCATCAGTAATAAAGGCTGTAGCTTTGCTTAAAAAATTAAAAAGGTTTTTGTGCGTAGGAAACCACATTTCTGAAATTTTTTAGGCTATTTTTGAACGCATATATTTTACTTCACTGAGGGTTTTAAAAGTTTGTTTAGTGATTTTTAGAGTTCAATGACCCAGTTAAACAAATGGAAAACGAGAAAAGGGTTAATTGAGGCCTTTTTGTGCCCTCTTGAGAAGTGAAAATTGGCCATATTCTGCTTCGTGTCTATATAGGCACGCGTCGTCTGTTTGGTTGGGTGGAACTTGGCGACGTGACACGACCGTGCCACTGGATGCTTGCATTGAATTAAATAAACTTGCTTAAAAATTAATTACTTGTAGTAAATTTATTGAACTGTTTTACTAGGTAATAATTGACTATCTAATCTAGGGAGAAAGTATGAGCCAGTTTCCTGGCATTATTTGCGGTACCGCTGCAGTGTAGTGTCGGCTTTTGTTTCCCCGTGCTCCGCATTACACTCTCGACATAGACAGGACATGTTCTTTACTTGTGTTGGCAAGCATCAGGTGCCTTTAGCACAAAGAGTGACTCACCAGTGCGAGTGAGTCACCCAGACAGTTGCCAACCCTCGAACCGCGCACCTGCCCCGACCATCTCTTCGACAAACTACTTATTTACGCGGACGAGACAGCGGTTGGCACTCGCTGAACATCGTGCTTGAGCTGTCGTAGTGAGGAGCGATTGTGTGATCGGAGAGTGGTCGATATAATGAAGCTCTCCAGTATAACGGGAAGTAGGCTCGCTGATAGAATACTTGCAATTTCAAGACTCTGAATGCCAACCTGCGTTTCAACCAATTTTTTACCCTACAATATTTATTTAAGATTTTACTAGTCATGAATAAATTTTGCTTATAAAAAACCCCAGTGGCAGCAAATATATTCACTGTGTGCTTTCTAAATTACTTAAAATAATGATTTTCACTTCTTGAAGCAACATGTGTTTGCGTCAGTTGCTCCCTGGAGTGATTTTTCGTTTTTTTTTACTGTGTAGGAGAGGTACTCTGTACGTATCATGATATTAATTTCTAAAAAGAAATTTTTACATTTCATGTACCGTATCGTCCATAATCTTTGCTTCTTAGAATGAACAATATAAAATAAAATTTTAAATATCTTGTCCGAAGATACTATTTCAGAGTATCTAATTTTTTTTATAAAAGTAGCAGAAAGAAAATCTCATGGGCTTACGAGAGAGGAGAGAAGGTGAAGAAGTTTGTGAAATACTTGGTATTTAAGTACGGTAAAACTTCTTTAGCAGTTATTTCTCGTGTTTATTTACAACAGTATCCTGCAGACTCGAATTTGGTAACCACTGCTTTACCGTTGTGTCTGATTCCTCATTTTAGAGAAAACCTCCTCTATAAGGTTCCATCGTCCACATTTCGTGATATTCCGTATTCCCTCTTCTATATTCTATCACCCATCATTTCCGCACCGACCTCCCCTCTTGTCCAACCCCTCTACGATACCTTAATGCTCTATAAACCCATTACCCTCCCCTCGCTAGACACCCTACTGACCTTGGACACCCCCGTGGGGTGAGGGGCGAGGAGGGGGGATTGGGGTAGCAAATAAACATAATATTAACGAGGGGCTTTATTGATCGAGACTGAACCCTCAGTGGTCGTGTGCCGTAGTTTTTATGATTGTAAAAAATTGGGGGGTTGGTTTGTGTTGACAAAGGTGGTCTCAGATGCGCCTTTCATCGTTTGAGTGGCACGCCAAGGGGTTGGAGAATAGGAAAGCAATGGTTCTCGCACGATGTCAAAGAAAGTACTGTATCACTTAACAGGTTAGGAGGGGAAATGATAAATTATGTTTTTGTTGAAACAAAAAAGACAAGCTGTATACTCACTAAATGTATAAAAAATCAATTGTTTAAATCTAGAAAATCAACCGTTAATAAACGAATGCTAGTGAATTCCATATTATAGATAAGTTAACTTATCCAATGACGAAAGGAGAAACTGTTTCATATATTGATAAAACACAATGCGAAAAGAGTCGTTACTTCTTTCTTTGATGAAGAAAAACGTTTCTATATTTATCTATATCCTCGACTCAACAAGCAAAATTTACATTAGTAAAGTTTTATATTAGGTATATCCTTGTTCAAAATAGTATGTAAGCTTAGATAGCTTGTCAGTAATTGATAAAAAATGTAATTTTGTGCGTAGCTTCCTTTCAAGATTATAAATAAAAAAGATTATAAATAAATTTGCTGTACTAAAATATAAGATTACCTGTACAGCTTTTCTAAGTATTCAAACCCTAAAACGGAACTATCCATGTTATTTCAGTTTCCTTTGTTCTAAAAATTTTCTGTTGAGTTACATTTCGTGTACAAGACAGTTTAGTTGTCTGCTAAAATATCAACATAGCTTTCTCCTTTCGACAGATTATTTCCACAAACTCCACCAATATAACCTTATTTCCTCCTTGTCTAACCTCAAGAAAGTTGTCCTAGTTTCACCCACAAACGTGATTTTAACTCGAACTTTGTGTGTCAACGACAAAACCCTTAATCAGCTGTCGAGACCTTCAACCAATCAGGAGTGAGATTGAGAACACGTGACTTCCATTACGAGACAAACAGCTGATAAACAGCTGATATCGTTTTCCAGTTGACGCTACTCAGGAGACAAAGCTATTGTCCGATAAGTTGGCTGACCCTGATCCGAATAGAAAACCGGAATTTTTATAATTAAGAAACTTTTAAAATACACTCAAACTTTACTGTTGAAAACCATTGTTGGTTAAAATATTTCATGTAATAAAGGAGATCTCACAACTGTTTTGAGTTTTACTGATGATTTAAAAAAAAGTAAATTGACATTTTGTGTACAGTATAGGCCTACATAGTTATAACTTATTTGGATTTGTCCTTTCAAAGGATACACATTATAGCCTATGTATTACAGTGAGTAGGCCTACTGAATTTTGTTGTAACGTTTTATGTTATGTTTCTACTAGGTCATAACGTAACTAAAATAATTTATAAACAAGACTTATAGTATGTTCCTTATTTACTATTAGTTTTGACCACCCAATAGATAAGCGAGGGAAAGACGAATTTCAGGTAGGCTACAATAATTTTAATAAAAACACAAGACACATAAAAATTAAAGATGTCACCAGTCAGTTAATTAGTGCGCGCGCTACTGTCCATGTACAGTAAGAATTTTCGGCATTTATTCTTCTTTTGCTGGTGTAAAGTCTATTCTTGACACAAGCATTTTGTAGGAAGTTATCAACTATTTTTAAAATACCACCCACTCATGTATCAGAGAAGGTAAAGAGGCTTGAAATTTAACATGGACGGTCTTCTTTGCTAAAAATGCTCACTAGAAACGGTTTTGAAAAATTACATCAGGGCTCTGATACACAGGTCTTCAAAATTTCTATGTAATGTTATTCTTAAGGCTAGTTTTTAATACAAATTGGGGAACAACGAGTCTTGAAAACTATAGGACGTACGGTGTTGAAATTTAACATGGAGGGTCTGCTTTGCTCATAGGTGCTGACAAAGAAATCTTTTTGCAAAATTCCGTCTGGACTCCGCCATACAGGACTTCAAAATTCTTGCGTATGTTATATATTCTTATGGCCAATTTGTAATACTCATATAGGAAACAACGAATCTGCAAAACTATGGGACTATACGATGTTAAAATTTGGCATGGACGTTCCGATTTATTCATAGGTGCTCACTAAGAAACGGTTTTGCGAAATTCCATAAGGGCCGCACAGGATTTATATTTTCATCTGTTATTCATATGGCCAATTATGAATCTAGAAAACAACGAATCTGAAAAAGAACCAGATGGTCTAAGAGGTTGACATTTGGAATGGAAGATCCATTTTACCCAAAGGTGCTCATGAAACGCTTTTGGAAAGCTCCTTCAGGGCTCCGTTCCACAGGAGTTCAAAATTACTTTCGGGCCTTCGGGGTTGGAATTTAGCATGGACGTTCCTCTTTGTTCATTGGTGCTCACTAAGAAACGCTTTTGCATAATTTCTACAGACACCACCAACCTATAGGTCTTCGAAATTTCAATTTACTGTTATAATTATTATGGCCAATTTAAAAAAATGTAGGTCCTGCAGGATAGAAATTTGGAGTGATATATTTACTCATAGGTGCCCAATAAAAAAGGGTTTGTCACCTTTCCTTTATAGGGCTCGTCCCCACAGATCCTCAAAATTACTATAGAGCCAATGGGGTTGGACGTTCCTCTCTGCTAATAGATGCTCACTAAGAAAAGGCTTTGCAAATATAGTTTTTGAAGTTATTTAGGGCTCTGCTCCACAGGACTTCAAAATTAATATAGGGTCTATGGGGTTGAAATTTGACATGGACGTTCCTCTTCCTCTTTGCTCAAAAAACTCACTAAAAACGGTTTTTCAGATATAGTTTTTGAAGTTCATTAGGGTTCCATCACATGACTTCAAGATTTCTCTAGAGCCTATGGCCTATTAGGCAGGCTATATAAATGGCGTAGCTGTCTTGATGCTAAGGCTATAGGGAGACACCCCATATGTCGTCATTCGGCAATATTATATTTCGGCACCTTCGCCATCACCATAATGCTGCTCGATATTTGTCGAATCTCGACCCCCCCCCCCCCCCCCCATAAGCTGTCCCGCTGGAGGCTGTAGGCACTCCCGGGTATGCTAAACTACGCGTTGCAGGACGAGGTTTCATCATCGACCGATCCGTCAGTGACTGCAGCAGGTCAGGGCTTCGCCCGTGGCGCTTGGGGCTGGAAAACGCTCCTGCCTCCGTCTACTAAACCTTGGAGAATCTCTATACATTCTGTATAGGCCTATACCTAAAACTATACAGTAGTTTACTGCAACATAGGCCTACTCGTGCTTCTTTCCAAATCTAAAACATTCCTCCGAATTAGAAGTTGTACAGTTGTGGAGCCGATCAAGCCAGTGAAATAAAGCTGTTTACACACATTTCTCCGCGTATCATAATCAGTTTCAGTTTCACACATAGGCCTAATTTATGCCTAAACCAAGATTTAATTTACTTACATCACATAAATTTTTTATTAAAAATATTCGAGTCTCCACATAAATAGGTTAATTCGGTCATTTTTTATTTGCAAATCATTGCGTTTACAATAACTTTTATGCCACAAACTTTTGCTTTGAAAACATGTACATTTTTAGCAACTATATAGGGGAAACTCCAATACCTCGTCCAATTTATGATGTGTAGAAGACGCCCAACTTACAGCACATTTTT
Source organism: Neoaliturus tenellus (assembly GCA_030545055.2). Lineage (NCBI taxonomy): Eukaryota > Metazoa > Arthropoda > Insecta > Hemiptera > Cicadellidae > Neoaliturus > Neoaliturus tenellus. The sequence continues at coordinate 99,550,087 of CM061533.1, forward strand.
ACTGCGATTTCCAATAATCTATAGAGTAATATTAATAGGCAAGCATGTTTCGTTTTCTTCTTTTTTCTTAGCTCGTGTGCATCGTAAGAGAAATCCGCCCATACCTTTTAAAGTTAAAGTCCTGTAGATGAGCAGAATCCCATTCTAATTCATATCGGATTCTAGGGCTACGCCCCACATCAGGCTTTTAATCAAAGTTAATCTTATCTTATCCTTATGGAGGAAGGATAATTCAATAATTGATTGAATCATTAGACATCTGTGCTATAAAAACAAGAAGAATAGATGTTTCAGTTATAAAATATTTTTTAATCTAAACCTCTTTGGTAAAGATCATCTGAAATTTTGTTCGAATTTCGATTAGGAGGCGATATCAAGTTCAAATTGATCCATAACGTTTGACATTGTTATTGTGTTTTTACAGTCATCTTCAAAGTCGAGAACATCTATACTGTATACCGTACTTCGGTTGAGACCACCAGAATGTACCAGATCATATCAGCTTGAGAGTTAATTGTAATCGGGCGATAAGTAATTGCTGATAAAAAGCAATAAAGTTAAGCCTCAATGTTAAAGCCCAGCCTTCAACAAACAGATCATCGATAAAATTGTTTGTCCACAATTTTCATTTTGCAAATTTACTTTAACAAAATTAATAAGATAAAACTTTTATTGTGTAGGCATAACCTATAATAATTACATCTATACATAAATGAAAAAATATACACTTCGAAAAACCATTTATTAAATTTAATTATATCACTAATATTATAATGCTAATTTGTATGAATAATGGTTAGAATTTGGTTCTAAACTTTATTGACAAACTTAATCAGACAAACTGTGACCGGTGGGGGCCCTGACCCACTGACGATGATGCAACATGGGCCTAGGGGCCAAGCACGTCGCCGTCGCCCACTGAGGCACCAGGGGGTTCCCGGCGTAAAACCCGAGAGGGGGGGTGGTTCCATATAAGGGTATGGGGTTTACTTAATTTTAGTCCATGTCATGATTGAAAGGAAAAGTACCACGGCAGATGTGACCTTTTTTTAGTGAGCCTTTGCGAGTTTTTGTTTGATGTCTTATGAACATGTAAAACAGGATCAGTCTAGGACTAACTGACAACAAGTTCGCGAAGTTTTAAGGACAACTAACAGAATAATCACAGAAAAATGTGCACTGGAATGTGCTATAATGCTGAAATAGTCGATAACGTAGAGCACAAAGTCGAGCATGAGGTGGGAACATTGAAGTGTACAATCGAAGTGTTCAATGATTTTATGCGGACGCAATTTGTGATAGTGTACGAGTGTACGAATCATAAAATTTGAGAGGCAGATTTGTTTAATAAGAAAAACCCTTGATAAATTGACCAGGATTTACAATTGGTTTTCGAGCGTACAATCTGTAAACCTCAACCATCAGGCATCTTCTTCTCATCAAAGCGTCCTGCATGACTCATTTTATCAAAATCATTTTTCGCGTCACCCTTTATCCAATTATGTAGGTAGCCTATCATGTTTCTTTTCCGGATTTGCGCGTTTGGTGTCACATTAATTTATGTGACTCAGAGTATTATTAATCTCGGCAGGCTTTTAAGACAAAACTCAATAAGATATCTCACGGTAGTGAAAATATCCCTCATTTATACTCCATTTAAACCTATAATGTAGCAAAGTTAAATACTTACATTATCATCAACATATATGGATAATTAAAACGGTTTTACGATAATGAAATCTCACAAGCAATCATAAGCCTATTTATTGGAAACAAACATAAGAAAACATTAAAACTTTCTAATTCATTCTATGGCTTATTGATTAATACAAATATAATTTGATGATATGATGATAAAACAATAATATTATACTACAGATAAACAAGCTGTTTCTCTAATATTTATACGTTATCTTAACGACATGCCCATAAGATAAGGGTTGCGGTCAATCACATCCCGGTTAGATTAGCTGATAATGGCTTCCGAAGATCATTTGTCTGTTTGGTAGTTAGTATCGTTTTAAATACAGTAAAATATTTAAGTAAGATAATTGAAAGAAGATAAGTGCCTAAGACCCATGTATTATATGAAAATTTTTCCCGGTCAAAATTTATCGATGTAGGCCTAGTTGTATATAACGTGACAAATAACGTTGTATATAACGTGTACAATATAACGTGACAAACAAAGTTCCTTGAAATTTTAGAAATTTGCTGTTTGTACGTTACCAACACTGTGTCCAATAGTCTGGCATTTTCCTTATTGTTTAGTCGTTCGTCAGAGAATTGTTGTCCCGAAATTGTTTCTTAGGCAAATTTATGAAACATCTGAACCTGCAATCACCTTCTGGTTAACGAGGCAGTTAATTGGTTAAGGCTTGATCTGTGTCGTTCTATCCAGAAATTTACACATATTTTTTCATGCGTTGCTGAGAATTAATTTTTGTGCCACTTTTAGTGCCAAAATTAAGACAGCTTTGCATTGTACGAGAAACTTTGCTCCAGATAAAAAAATAATAAATGAAACAAATATTAGGCCTATGTTACTATGGGAATTAATTAAATACAACTTTTTATAGGCCTAATATCAATAATTAGAGAAATTTATGATATCAACCACAACAGATTTTTGCCATAATTCAATCAACGTATTTTTTAAAAGGGATAAAAAGAAACAAAACAATATTAAAGAATGGATAAAAAACAAAGTGACCCCACCTTAAGGTATGTAATAGGCTAATATTAATAATTACTGAATATAGAACCAGAAGAGGATGGTATTCCGGTCATGAAAGATTTGGCGTTTTTATTTTTTTCTGATCCAAAAGACCGTCTACCCATCGTATATTAGCCGTAGCCATGTCGTAATCAAAAACCTAAACATTTTTCTCCTCTCGGTTACTAATATGAACTCAAAGTAAGTATCATGTTAGAGACATGTCTTAACTTAAGACTACTTATTTTTCGAAAGGGAATATTTTGCCAAAGTCAAGCATCTTTGAGAGAAGCGACCACATAGGCCTACAACACCAAAAATATACTTATCATCGGAAAAATGTACATTTTGGGTTATTGTAAACACTAGAACATACTTTTAGTCCTGCATTAGGCTAGGTAAAGCTAGGAATGACATTAACATTGAATTGTGTTGCATCGTATAACAATAATTGTCTCTGAAAATGATGTTTCTCTCTATGTAACGTTTGTTGTTTTTGTTAGGTAACATGTATTCTTGTATCTCTTTTGGATTACGCCATTGAATATTTTCAGACAATATTGTTACAATGTTGAACAAAATTGCCACAATATTGTCTACACAAGGCATTTTGTTGCACAAAAACATTTTAATAATATTGTTAAAATATTATTCAATATTGACCAAATATTTATCAATGTTTAAAAAATATTGTCGACAATATTGAGACAATATTGTTTTGTTACTTGGGCTATTATTATTATTAATTATTCGCTAGAACGGGTAAAAATTCCTATCGCCTATCACCAATTTTGATTGTAAAAATCCAGGAATGTTAAACTAGGCCTACTATTATTCTGTTGAAGCATTTATATTTATAATTTTTATAATAATTTTAATATAGGGCCTATTATAAAAACATCATATCTTTATAATCTTAAAAATATCATTCTAATCTATACTTATTTAATACGCTAAGGGTTTTTTTGTGTAGAGAACTCCTTCGACAATTTTCAACCGATTTTAAAGTTTTTTGTGTCGTTGGATAGGGCTTAGTCTATAGTTGTTTTCGCCAAAAATTTATGTAAATCGGACTTAAAATAAGGGCGTTATACTCAAATTAAATTTAACATTTTCCCTTTAGAATAACATGGGGATGGGGCTGAGCATTTTAAACATCTGTTAATGTACATCTGTAAATACGTGTATTTTTTGTGATTAGACTCATATTCACAATATTGGATTGGTTGGATGTCGTTGATTTAGAACTAAATGTAACTGTATCAAAACATAGATATTGCTCGATTTTGAGCAACAAGTAGACTAGTTTATATAAAAAGCTTAAGTCTCGTATCCATTTAGCAAAACACGGTTCGCCGACTCGCCACGTTGCGCAACAGTATTACACGAGTGAGTGAGAGGGTGATATTTCGGTTGGAGTGTAATGTCTATTCTCAGCGTTGGTGGGAGAGAGAGGGCGGACGCCGCTGCCAGTTGGCCGAAGCTGCGACGTTTCCCGGTATCCTGCGAATCCGCCGAACAAGACAAGGCTGCTCCGCTGCTCGGTGGACGATTGTCCCGTTCGTGGATCCCATTTGTCTCCGATCGGACAGAATCGGGTTCAATTATTCGATCAGATTACACCTACGTAACCGTTTTTAGAAGCTGAAAGTGCGGAAAAGGAGATCTTCAAGTGCTGCCAATTCTGGAGTGTTCGAGAGGGCTCCCTACGCCGCTGCGTCAGATTCTTCTGCTTCTGTTCCGAGGACATTTTTGTGTACCTAATAAAATCAGCTCCAAATAAGCATTTACATCTCTATAGGGGTTTTCTACACTGCACACGCAATTGGACGGAAGCGAACACAGCTTTCTCTTACGCATCCATCGCTGCATCTACAGGAGTTTACACCGGAGTCTGTAGTAGGCCTACCAGCCACCTCGGATTTTTATTCCCATGAGACCAGAGGCGGATTTGGAAATTTGCCACCCCTGGGTTATTCAAAAAGTGCCGCCCCCTCCCCCCCACAATTTCCTAATTTATATCCACAATTATTGTCCCAATTCCTATGCTATTTCGACGGGATGGAACATAAAAAGCTTAAAATATTGATTATACGGAACTTAAAATTTAAAACTTGAAATCAAAGATTTTGCGTTGCGATGCAAGAAGGAACTATCAAAGTGTGACTCAAAGCATGGCTACTATAGTGTTTGACACACTGGTTCTTTGACCAATGAATACAGAGTCTTAAAGAAGAACAGACCCCATGTTAAATTTTCTGCCGTTTTTTTTTAATTGGGCAACTCAACACCTGGCTGCGTTGAGCGTTGGCTGTTCCGACTGCTCTACGCGCCCCCACGCCTCTCATTGTTGTAATTAATTGGGCAACTCACCACCAGGTTGCGTCGAGAGTTGGCTGTTCCAAAGTACGGACTACACATAGCTGGCTGTTCCAGTTACACTACATCCCCCCTCTAGCCACCGCCACTAAAGCACCAATTCTAAATAACAGCGTTTCATTGCAAAAAAGTAATCGTCCACATTGAAAATTGTAATCTTTCATAGTAAAAATTGGGCTACCACTAGGCCTAAATAAAATAACTACGGTGTTAATTTAATTTTAGATCTATGATCGTTATGAAAAATATGTAAAAACATTGCGAAGCAATTTCTTTCAAATTAATCACATGAAAAGGTTGGTCTGCGAGAAAGTTTTTTTTTTATTATTGGTTTGGTAAATTTTGTCTTTGAGAAAGTAGTTGAGAAATACTTACATTTGCACAGTTAAAGTTAGCCTAATTTTTAAAACCCATAGGACTCTTTCTATGCTTATTAAAAGGTAAAAGTTTAATTTTTGATTGGCAGGTAGCCGTGGGCCATGCCGACGGGCCGTGATTAATTAGCTTGTAGTTTGTAATTACAGTATATTAAGTTTACTTAAATATCAATTTTCCTCATTAATGTTTAAAAAAAGTATTTAAATGTTTATTGGAATGTAACGACTCATTCTATAAGTTGTTTGGATTTTAAATTACTTAAATGTATTAAACGAACAAGGCCAAAATATTTAATAAGGCCTATTAAATCATTCATAAAAAAGGTATTTTGGCTGTGGACGAAAGCTCGTTCAAGTTAAAAATTTTCTTTTAATAAAAGGTAGATATTCTTTTCAGGTCGGTCAATAATCCATAAACATTAAACTCTCGTATCTTACATACCAGAAAGTTTTGTCTTGTCTAGGAGCTACTACCGATTAATTTATTAACTAATATTTCAATGAGCGTTTCATAGTTGTAAAATTTTATACATTATACGATGTGCAAAATCAATTTTTTACCATCATACAGTTCTGGCAATTCTGCCTTTCCAAGAAACATTATTTAATTTTTCCCTACAGAAAAGGCTGATATGATAACATGGGTAGGATAGCGAAAAATCTGACTAAAATTACATTTTAAACCATTAAAAATTATTGTTGCATGACCTTTTGATTCAAATTCTAGAGTACATTCTGGTTCTAACGTTCAAGTTGGCCACACTTTAACGACATTGTATAATGTTAACTGCGAAAACTTAGAGGGTTACTTTTAATTAATTATATAATTTACATTTACCTTTTTAAATTCATTCTTAATTTATTTTTATTATAAATCAACTTTTTTTATTTTTTGAAATAGCAATTTCATAGCACTGTTACAAATGAATGTACAGGATAACAAATGTTTTCATAATTTTTATTCAATTATTTGATTTAATATTTATGTTGGCATAAAATTTATTGAAGAGAAAGTAAATTACAAACTGGATTATACTAATAATATAATAATAAAACAGCTCGATATTAATTTTTTTTAATGGCCCCAAAGAAGTCTGGGGCTCAAAATAAGTAGACTCCTCGATCTGCGATCTAGCGCCTTTAATATAGTTTAGAATCAAAAGTTTCGCAAGATGTTGTGTTTATTACTGTTGAATAGCCTACATATTTTATGAGTACAGTATAGGTTAAAAAAGTAATTTTCAATTTTAAAATATTTAGCATTACATTATTTATTTAATTGTGATTTAAAATAATATATCTTGTTTAGAAAAACAAGCATCGTAGAATACTTCAGCATTGCTGTACGAAATAATGGTTATGTTTAATTCTATAGAGTGTAAAAAATTATAAGATTTCACAACTATGTGCTTAACGAATATTAAGTCAAAAATAGATAGTCAATACTCATTGTCATTCTTATGAAATCATAGACCGAACGATGAATTAAGGGAGCGCGAGACTCAAAGTGAATTTCTTCAAGGCACTATTAATTCAATTGCCAACGATCAAAACATTTAATCGTAAATTACTCAATTACATGATGAAATTCATCTAAATGTCAACAACTTTCCCGCTGAAAGTTTGTTTCTGACCCAAAAATAAAAAAATTCCTCGCTTAGTAACTTTTTAATGTCAGACTAAATAAAAAATTACAAGTTTCCAACTTGTAAATTACATATATTTCACAAATTAAAAAATATTCATATTGTTAGATTCTGCATTTCATACAGAAGCCGAATATATACGTTTTATAGCATATAAACCAGTTTGGTTAGGTCCAGGGGCGTGTAAACGGCGGCGCGCTATCCTTAAATTAACGCTGATTTCGCCGTAGATGCTAGGTTGAAGGGGGGGATTTCACGTAAAGGAACGGCACAGGAGTACAGCGCGCGCAGCCTGGTGTTGAGTTGCCCAATTAAAAAAACCGGCAGAATTAAAGCCATAAGGTCTGTTCTTCTTATAAGACTCTGTATTCATTGCTTTGACCAATCCGAGACATGAGACTAATGTTATATTTCAAACATCTGCTACGCCTTCAATATTGTTCAAAAAAGAATCATTTTATGTCATTTTGAAGGAAATTTTAATACCGTACCTTTATATTATTGATTGTTTGATTTATACTGTAAACAACAAGGTATTCTCAATATTTTTTGTTCGACAATAGAAGCGTTTTTTGTAAAAACACTTTAATTACCTAGAAGAATAAATATGCCTATTTAGTTCATAAAGCACTAACTTCATGTATAGGATTTACTGTCGTTGTCTATAAAGAAAGAGTCGAGGGGGGGATACGGCCACAAGCACGTGATTAGAAATTTAAAACCTCCGGCGGCGACGCACCTTTGTGACCATACTGATTAGATCGAGGGTTTGGACCGTTCCCCAAACCAAACCAGTTACCGCGCTATACTTAGCGGTGACGAAACTGCTAGAAGGTTGGTTTATACCAGAGTATGTCAAGAACTACTGGCTGTTAAGTTAGGCGCAAAAGAAATCATTGAATATATACACAGGCTTACATTATTCCAATGTTGTAAGAATCGTCACGTGAAAAAATTACAGTTTTGAACCTCTCTCTCTTTTGGTCATGGTCTTGGAGGGAATAATGGCAGTTACTACAGGACAGTATTGAGGTTTTACTCGTGAACTTAAGACAGTAATGTCTGGTCCTGTATTTTTTTTATTTAATCGTGTACAATATGTCTTTCTCCTGAAACCAATTTCCTAAAAACTCGATTTTCTTTTGAGGGGAAAAAGATAAAACCCATCAGCCTAATATTCTCTGAAGATATCATTAGCAACAATGTCTCGGTTTTGTTACGATTTGGCGACTAACATATTTTATATAACAAATAGATTACCCTGCTGTAATTTTACAACAGTAATGATCATTCTTTTGATAAAATTGTTAGACAACATAGTTCGTGTCAAAGATTTACTACACTATAGTTCAACCCATAGACCTAACACTTTATATGTTAAAGTAACTATGATAGTAACAGATAGTATACCATATTCCATTTATAGATTGATAGATAGATATTGTAAATATTTTAAAATGTAATACACATTTCTTACGTTTTTAATTAAATATTGAAGATATCACAGCCAAATAATATAGGCATATACTTTATTTGTGCAGACAAATGTTATAAGAACCATTTAGCCATGGTCAGGTCTACAGTTAAATTTCAGAAAAATATAAGCACAAACACCATTTCATCGATAAAATTACGAAATTTTCAAAAATCGTGATTATTTTATTTATTTTTCATACGAATAATTTTTTATTATTTTTTTCCAAAATTCAAAAGCAACTATGACAGACTAGCAAGCCTCGCCGCAGCTAGAATACAAAGAGGCTCAGCAAGTTGTTAGGGGTGTTTTAGTATTTAGAAAAGGGAAGCAGGGTTGCCAACCTTTGGACTTTTGGCCAGGCCTGCCATCACAACACGCCGCGCGGGCCCGGCTGTACCGCTATTGATGTTCCTGACCTCCCCAACCTGTTGTGACGATGACTCACCCTTCGGGCCGGGTGTAAACAACGGTGACTCATGCACCAGGTTGAATTGGGCCAGAGTCTTCAGATTTACTTGTTTATTGGACTTAATTTATGAAAAATGTGAAAATTATGGAAATATATTAATTAGTGCGAATAATAAAAAGTTTCACGAAGGACATTCATTTAGGCTATCTCATTTGAACTAAAGATATTTTTTATATAAATTTCTAACTATTGGATTTATTTATAAGGAGCTTTATTACTGGTTGAATTAATACAAAATTATCAATATTTTTGTAAATTTTTATTGGAGTTCTTTCTCCTGCAATGCTAGCTAGCATTAGACAACTCACAAAGCAACAATTTGTTAAAATATTTTCGTTTATTTTTGTGTTTTTCGCCTGTCTCTGCAAACACTGGCTAGCAATTACTGTAGCAAACAACTAACAGCAGAATTTGGAAACAGTAGTAGAGGAATCGCGACAATATTCACTAGTCATATTAATGTGCCACATCCGATAGTGAATGTGCCTTCGTTCCGTCTCTACCATCTCCGGCTAACAATTACTGTAGCAACAACAGCACATTCAATGTACGTCCAATTGAATGTGGAACAGCAGTAGAGGAACCGCGGCAATATTCATTAGTCATATTAATGTGCCACATCCGGTGGCGAAGCGTGAATGTGCCTTTGTTCCGTCCCAACCATCTCTGGCTAGCAATTACAGTAGCAACAACAGCACATTCAATGTACGTCCAATTGAATGTGGAACAACAGTAGAGGAACCGCGGTCATCCGGTGGCGAAGCGTGAATGTGCCTTTGTTCCGTCTCTACCATCTCCAGCTAACAGCACATTCAATGTACGTCCAATTGAATGTGGAACAGCAGTACAGGAACCGCGGCAATATTCATTAGTCATATCACAGAGTAAAGAAAACTCTGTGGTCATATTAATGTGCCACATCCGGTGGCGAAGCGTGAATGTGCCTTTGTTCCGTCTCTACCATCTCTGGCTAGCAATTACTGCAGCAACAACAGCACATTCAATATTCAATGTACAGTACGTACAATTGAATGTGGAACAGCAGTAGAGGAACCGCGGCAATATTCATTAGTCATATTAATGTGCCACATCCGATGGCGAAGCGTGAATGTGTCTTTGTTCTGTCTCTACCATCTTTGGCTAGCAATTACTGCAGCAACAACAGCACATTCAATGTACGTACAATTAAATGTGGAACAGCAGTAGAGGAACCGCGACAATATTCATTAGTCAAATAGTCATATTAATGTGCCACATCCGGTGGCGAAGCGTGAATGTGCCTTTGTTCCGTCTCTACCACCATCTATGGCTAGCAATTAGGCCTACTGTGCAACAACAACAACAACAACAACAACAACAACAACAACAACAACAACAACAACAACGGAAAGTGGAAACAACAGCTGAGGAAAAGTGCTATATAGTATCAGCATGTTTATGTCGGAATTATTGCTTACTACGATTTTATCAATTCGAATTTTTCAAAGAGTTATCGACAGATTTCTAGGGGTCAAAAGTATTTTCTTTCATGCTTCCATGACACAAAATAAAATTAAAATGCTACCGTACGTCACTCTATGTCATGAGCTACCTATTGCTACAAATACATGTAAATTAGTCTTTAAATGATGGTTTATCAGAAACCAAGCTAGTTAAAGCCTTGTTGATCTCACAACGGTTTTGGAAACGTAATATCTGATCATTTAATGTCTTATCATCTTATAAATTGACTCTGGCATAAAAAACTTTGGAAGTGAGCACCTCTACAAATAATCTATTGTATTTTAAAAGTAAAAAGTTTTCATTGACCGTCCCTATCCGACTCTTACTTTGAGATCTTTTAACGTTGACTATGTAATTGGAAAGTCCTTTCCACCAAATGCATCGAATTGACAATTTTGAGTCAACATCAGTACACCACTGTGAGAGTTTTGCGAACAAATCTCGGCAATATCGTATTCGATGAAAATTAAAAATCAACAACTGAGAATAAAAAGAAACAGAGGTTGTCATTCCTTGATGCCAATTTTGAGGGGAATTTTCAACGCGAGTACTCAAACATGTCACAAGCTAAGGGCAGATCCAGCACGGGGAATGTGACGGTTGGTTGAGGTTAGATTGTGTGAGTTTTCCACTCAAGTCAAGGTCGGTCGTTAAATCTCGCCTCGATTCCTCTTTGTCCGCTGCTTTGTTTATTCCTCTATGCCATTGCCACAGAGTACATCGCAGCTGTGCAAGAGTGCAACGCGGTTTCCACATGAATAGAAAGACATTGAACTCGGCAAGAGCTTTGTTTTATTGTTACTTTGATTATAAGTCTATAATAAAATAAATCAGCGGTTTCACTTTAACAAAATAAGCGTTTGAAACCTCGTTAAAATGTAGCTTTTACAGAAAAAGCTCATGCAGCGTTTTGTGCCTAATTTAATTTAAATTATACCTAATTAACTTCAGGCCTTTGTTGATGATACCTCTTATAAAACCATTAATTAGTGTATTAAATAAATGAATTCATTTAAATTTTAGTAAGTTTTTTTGAATAGAAGAATAGTTATGTAATATTTTCCAAACATCCGACACTGTGCTAGTTTCCCTCATGGTGCAATCGCCTCGGCGCGACGACGTTTCGCCTTCTGTAATCAGTGACAAGGCGTGCATACCTTCGTTATCAACAGTACTGCGCATGAGCGGCTTTTCAAGGTCACGATATGCGCACAATAACTGATATCGCCGTTCGTGCCAATCGTAGCAAACTGTAATTGAAATTAGCGATTCGTCCTAACCGTGACTGTCCCTACAATATTAAAATTGAAGCGAATTCTTGGACTTGATGCTCTAAAGTCTTACTTCGATAATTGTGTACCAGCCTTTAGGTTAACTAATTGTAAACAGTGTAGATGGAATGATTGATAAATAAAAGAGAGCAATCAAATAAAGATATAAAATATACAGATAGTTAGTTATTAGGACATTTTAATTTTTTCGGAAAGTTTAGAAATTTTTTTATTGAGCAGGAGTATGCAAGTTTTTATTCTCTCCCTAGGAATTTATTAAAAGAATGAAGAATTGAAGAATTTATATTGAGCACACAGTGTTTCCTAGCTTCTTAGAGTATCATTAATTTATTTAATCTTCCTCAATCTCAATCCTCTTTATTCAATACACCACACAATTTTTTATTATCAATTTAATCAAACAGTGGCAGGCATCCTATGTTTAGGATTTTAACAATACTAAGACAATTACAGTAACTATATGTAAAAATGACGATACGATACAGTAATTGAGTTCGAGCGTGCCGCATCAAGAAAGGTGTCATGGCATTATTACTTTGAATACACTATAGAATTACAGCCATGGGTAACAAAACAATTTCCCATGGTATCAAGTCCTGGGTTTTCGTGGAGTACTGGAGTATGCGTTTTCTTATAGATGTGTATGCATATTTTATCAACTATAGGGCCCATGCGGTTCTGTGTTCTGTTCAACTTCCTTCACGAAATGCGCGTTTAAATTTTTAACACTACCCCAATTCACCTGGTGCATGAGTCACCGTTGTTTACACCCGGCCCGAAGGGTGAGTCATCGTCACAACAGGTTGGGGAGGTCAGGAACATCAATAGCGGTACAGCCGGGCCCGCGCGGCGTGTTGTGATGGTAGTTGGCAGGCCTGAGGTTTGCTGCGTGCTAAGTTGGCACTCCTGTTTCCATCTTGGAGGAAGGTCACAAAAATACACAACCCGCGCCAAATAATCTACTGCTGCATTATTGCTGGAATTTCGTCTTGAATTCTGTAGGAGATCGTCTTCTCTTTCTTTGAGGGATATTAACCCTTTGGGTGCCAAGAGCCGACTAGATCGGCATTTTATTACATCGCGAGAACTGCCAGCTGCCGATGTGATCGGCATCGCCTATCGCCGCGAGAAATGCCAGCCGCCGACGACATCGGCGCCTATCGTCTGCGCGAGAAATGCCCGCTGCCGATCTAATCGGCATCTCGCAAATTCTTTATAGCGGACGCAAATTTAGCAGTAAACTTTTATACTTCAACTGAAATTAAAGCTAAAGAGTTGCAGTGTTTGATAAATATGCTTTGTTAAAAGAAAAACAAGCGATTCAATTACGTATAACACCATGATTGTTGAGGTTATACAGGCATTGGGCACCACGCGGCCGTCTGCCGCTCCCAGACTGCAGGTTTTAACAGAAAGAAGAAACCAAATGATGTACATGTATGTAAATAGTAGTTACTGTATTCAAGAAACTTTTTAATTTATTTCATATTTTATCTTTGTGAATTCATTTTCATCAAGATTTTAAACTAGCCTCCCTCAAGAGTTTCTGAAATTTGTAAGTAGGCCTACCGTAAAATACTTTTTTCATATTATGTTTGTTTGATGAATTTTTATTTTTTACTTACTGTCTATTACATTTCTGTAAAAATATATAAATAAAATATTTGCAATAATATTTACAATTAATTTTTAATAAAATATTGATTTGATAATTATTTTAGAGTGTAATTCAAAATAGTAGATTTTTGCTATATAACAACATTTTCTTATATATATTTTTTTATATACTATTTATTACCAAAAGTTGTTGAAAATTGGTGCACTATGTCAAGAAAACATGCTAAATCCAATTATCATGTTAGTTTTTGAGTAAAATGTAATTTTGACAAAATGTTTATGGTTTAAAAATACAATATAAACTTTTTTTATATAAAAATTTATATTTATTTTTAGTTTTTTACTGAAAATATGCACTTGTATTCATGTAATTATATATCGGTAATTAGAGCATATTTTTACCTTCAAAACAAAAAAAAGTATAAGGTTCTAACTGTATTATGAAAAAAGTTATGATTTTTAAAGAAAAACATTGTAAAATCACATGTTTTGGCCCTGGCAATTCCGGGTTGTCATATGGCTAATAGAGCTGACAATTGAACGTTACACACTGGTGAACTCAGCTGGCAGTTGTCGCATAGAAGACAGCAAAAGGGCTTGGCAGCCAAAGGGTTAAACTAATTTATTGAAGAGTAATTAATCATAATCAGTATTGATCAAATAACAATTCCTGTTTGGGAAAAAAGTTGGCCTTCTCATTTACTCGGTAAAATAGCCTAATAGTCCTCTTAATTTGAATTATTATGACTAGAGGACTAGATTTAGGTTATACAACATTTTTTAGTATAATTTTTTTATAGAAGAGGTGCTAGATTTAAGATCTATACCTGATGCTTTGTTAATTCGCAGACTATTTTAACTTTATTTGGAATGAATTGTCTACCGCCCTCAATGAGGAGTCAAATTTTGATGGTTTAATGCTCATTTAAGAGTTAAAATTGAATATGAAGAGATTAAAATTAATATAATAACTGAAAGAGCAAAATATAGGTTATTGCAAAAAAATTGTTTAAGAATTAAACATTGACCAGAATGTTTTTGTGAAAAATATAATTTAAAACTGATGTGATCCCCCAATCTCTCTTTTATTTTATTAATGTTGTAAATGTACCTTAAACCATAAAGTTCAAAATTTCCTTTTTAGAAAATGAAGAAAAGGGAAGGACGTGAAATCTTTGGTGAGCTTTAGTTTCTTGGTACAGAATTTACAACCCCACCAATTTTTGGGCTTTGTTATTAACAACTATCGTTTGCTTAAACTTTTCTCTCGTCTCTAGTACTGTTCTTTATATTTGAACTGACAATAGCTCTGCGCCCAAAACTTCCCAACAACACAGCAACAGTGCCTCCCCGTCTCCACCTCCGCGTGGCAGTGACGGGCAAGCAGACCCTCACAAAGACCGCGCCAGTCATCCTCGCCGACCAGTTTGCGTTTATTAGTTTCCGTTGTGCCCAGCAGCTTAGCAGCACTCGAGTTTGTTTAGAACCACTTTACAACTTTCTCCCAACACTTTATGCAACTCCCTCCACACGGCCTGCGACTTTCCACTCCGGCACGCGGCTTTATCGGCGTCAGGCGTGGATGCAGTCACATCACATCAAACCAAGGAGTTAAGTTTTTTCCACAACTTTAAACATCCATGAATAAAACTGCATTCAATTTTGTGCACAGTGCACAAGAAATCTGCCAAACAGGCTTATTTCGTTTGTACTGTATCAATTTAACTTGTCAATTTGTTTTGTAGATTTGTATCTACAACTTTCCTGAAATTTGTTACGAGACATCTTCATGCACTATAACCTCAATATTTTATGTTTTATGATAATTTTGGTATGAAAACAAAGGCTAAAAATAATGTATTAAATGAAAATTAAAATTTTAGAATTTCATCTTTAGGGTACCGAGGCCCGATATTTACGAGGCAATGGTTTTGAGTTTTATTATTTACTTATTTTTTTAACATAATAATTTATGAAGATGGTGAAACTTCAAAATTCGTCAGAGATAAATAGGGTAGGCCTATAATATGTTTTGGAGAGACGATTTTTATTTTTCGCCTTCGCCAGATATAGGAATCGAGTTTGTAGTTTTACAAGTTTGTATCTATGATGATTATTTTAATATCTTCACTTTGTGGAATTATTCCACCTGGTTTAGTTTTCACCTAAAACGAAATTTAACCTTATATAACTTGCATGTTAAAATATTTAAGTTACAGCGAAGGCAGTACTACAAAGCCCATTCATTCCACCTACATCAGTCGTTCGCAGGATTCTTCAGCATTTGGCCGATCTATTACTATCAATCACCTCTTCCTAAGCGCGTTTCTAACTACGCTAAACGTAGTCCTACTCAGTTTCCCACAACATAAAAAACTTAATATTTAGCCATTAAAACTACACGCACCATCTGGCAACGCTGCGGCCTTGGAATGACGTCATCAAATCTTCCTCGTTTCGTTTCTTCTTCCGGCCGCCTACACGTTCCCGCGCAAAACAACAGCCACACACAGCCTCGCCGCGCCGCCTGTGAGTAGTCTCAGGGCCCTGGCTCTTTGTCTGTTGGCCATGCACTTGAGTATCAATTCACGAACTCAAACCTGGAATGCTCACTCGAGACAGAAATCGCACCTAAACTCGTGCCTGCTGTCTGCTGTATTTAGTTCGGGCAAAAACGCACAATAAAATGAACAGAGAAAAGCTTTTGTGAACGCCCTCATTTAAACCAGTCCCCTACTGATTGATAATGATTCAAATTCATTTAAACATTTTATATGGTTTTACATTTTTTTTGTATATTTGTTCATTGCATCGGGACAGTAAAAAATACAAATAGGGGTCTAAATTGCTTTGTTAAGCCGATAGCTGCCAATTTGTTTGTTTTTTTTGTTGTTTTTTTTTCACATACAGTAGTAATTTTTATTTCCGTAACGGATTTGGTTTGAAGCTTTACTACAACAATGTCCATTTTCAGGAAAAAAATTATTTTTTTCCGATCTGTATTTTCAAAGTAGGTGTAATTTGAAACGTTTAAATCCTATCCTATACTCTTATACGAGCAATGTTTGCTTGTTTGCTTGCTTGCACAATTATCTCAAAAACGGCTCCGACGATTTCCTTCAAATTTTGGAATAAACTTAGTTTTACCTTAAAAATACGATTGAGATGGGTCTCGCCCCCAGGGAAAATCTAATTTTGCTAAAAATTAAAGTTTAAAATTACAAAATTTTAACATTGGGCTTATGGGTTGCCATGTTGGCAACGAATTAACAACATATAAACAAGAAGTACATTCAGAACTAACTTCATATCACCTGTTCCTTCTTTTCCTATACTTTCACACTTTAAAGTAAATGAATGAATTCAAACAGATGATAATTGACATTTCACCGAGCAACGCTCGGTCCTCCTGGTACTATTTCAAAACCGGTATATATTATCAAAATTTTACTGGTTACGAAAAAGTGAATGGATAAAATTATCTAACTAATGACACCAAGTTTGGAAGTTTGTAAGGAGCAGAAAACAAACAGCGTAGTTATTGTGATTTTTCTATTAAAATAATAACGAGAAATCAATGTTTTTTCTGCAGAAAATCTAAACAACCCCTTTTATTTGTCATCTGATCCTTGCAAACTTGGTAGTTCGATAATTTTATTTTTCAACTTTTTTGCCTCTTTTACATTTACCGGGTTTTGAGATAGTTGAATTTAAAGGCTTAAAATGGCCGCAATTTTGAAAATACACATAGCCTATGAAAAAAATCTTGTTTAAAAATGGACATTGGGGCGATAAAGTTTCATAACAAACATATTAACTTGACACAACCATCCGTTATGGGAATAATATTTATCATGTGTAAAAAACAAAAGTAGGCATAATCGTCAGCTTAAAAAATGACCCTCTAAATTAGAAAAACAAAAGGAAGATAAAAAATTGAGCCATTAACGCAACACCGATAGTTGAAAGTTATACTGTTAAATAGGCATGATTTTTTATTTCTGGATCAGAAATATCAACCATTAATTAGTGTTCACTAAAGAAATACCATCGCTCTAATCAATACTCATTTTATTGCAAATATGATAGTCCATGTGAGACATATATGACACACTTACAACGTTTGCCAAGTGCCTCATAGGATAGAAATGACTGTTTATGAGGCATGTCAGAGTGTCTTACATTTGAATTACTGATTAAGAGTGGAAAAATACTTTATTTTATTCAAACTTGTTCTACGCAAGAGGTCAAATTTTTCCTCAATGCCATATAGGACATAAGTAATTTAAACAGAAAGGTTTGATTCATTTTAAGTTACACTCAATATTTTTTTAGGCTTGACAATGTCAATAAAGTACACCCAATTTTGCGATACGATAAACTAAAATGATTAGTTTTAAGGTGTTATAAGAAGCCCATTGAATGGGACACTATGAAAACGTATTAAAAAATTATGTGTTACACCCAATCGACATGGGTGACCCTGTAAAGTAGCTATGCTGAAATCAAAGACCAAGCCGCCAGTTTCATCACTTCTCCTTGGGCAGGTTTCTGTATAAGGCACAACTTGTGACATGGTTTCCGAGTACCTCTGAATTCAAGACTACACACCTGGCTGGCGAGCCATCTGGCTTTGAAAGCAGACACTACTTCAACAATTCTCAACAGATTTTGAAACCCAAAGAATATCAATGTATACAGAGAATATCTCCCTGGTTTCTTGGTGAATTGACTGAATTTAATTAGAGAAAACTATGAAATATGACACCTGTTACATCTTGCACTGTCTCTGAAAGAAGTCATTATAAAATTTTACTTTAAATTTATTTAAATTCTTTTGCAAATCAAAACTGCTGCATTCATGTTGTTTGAAGACAAACATAGTAAAGTTGAATTTAATAGTGCCTATAAACCTTTTAATGACCCTTATGAGGTTTTGAACATTGAAGTTACTAGATATCAACTTGTAATTTTATTGAAACAAGGACTTCATTCTAATGACTCTGTAGATAAATTCCATCCAATATCAATTGATCGTCACAACTACCATTCTTAACTATTAACAAGTTATGTTGAAATTAACTGCGCAACTTGTAACTCTCTGTTTCCATGTTTTAAACTGAGAACTACTACAATATTGTACACAGTTTATAACTCTAACTCTTTGTACGATAGACAACTGATAACACACAGGGCAGTGCTGTCTACTAGGACAGTTGAGGTGAAGAGGAAGTGGAAATATAAAGAAGTGCAGAGTAAAATTCATTCACCTTCAATCCTCAACCCGTCACAATTAATTTAAAAATGTTTGGTGTAAAGTAAAACTATTCACTGTGTTTACTTTCTTCATATCAACTACAGTAAATAACGATAACAAATTTAAAAAAAGGTAATTTTTGTACTAAGGATGAATTTATCAGTGTTTGAATTTTAACTGTTTCTGCAAGCAAGGCTATCAATAAAAATACTTACTGTAAATGGTTTTGTTCTTTTGATGAAAACTGCAGTAACCTTCATATTTAAGTGATCTTACGAGGTAATAAGTAAAAACCATCACAGCAAAATTGAACCATAATAAATTACAACGTTTACCCTTGAAGGATACAACCAAGAGGAGTCAACTAAGAACAAAAGGATGGTAATAATAATGGTTTTATTCTCTTTATAAACATATCTTTGAAAACGCACATAAAAATATTCAAATAAATCTTAGTCACAAAGGATCACATAACCGTATGGTTTTTACTTCATTGCAACACACAGTCAACCAAGTAACTAGATATATTATTTATAGCCTATAAGTATAAAAATAGAAATGGGCTTCGATTAGCAAATATGTATAAACACACAATTTCAGTATAAAATGTATAGCAGATCAAAAATACACAAGGCACGACAGTATTAATGTATAAGAGACGCAAGTACAGTATTTGATAGATGTAACATATGGGCCTCTGTAAAAGATTAAAAAAACACACAAAATGATGGACTAACATGTAAGCAGTGATCAACAACCAATTATTAATCTTATTGCTTTACAATCATGTACCATATATAAAACTAGATGTGACATCAAACAAAATAAAAAAATTTAGGATAGTTTCATCGCAATAAGCAAAAATAACAACATTTATAAAAGTACAGTAACGAAATAAGTTATAGAGGGAACAAGACACAGCTGAATTTCTCTCTTGAAGTTACGTAAACATTTATTTATTTAACATTGTTAATGAACTTAACTTTTGAGTTACAGACATAAAAGTGTGAAATCCCCAAATTTTTTAAACAGAAATATATTGTCACCCAAACCACTGGAATATTTCATAAACCCTGCCTCTCAATTGATCACTGGCAGTTGGAGTAACGTCAAAACTATTTTCACATAGAGCAATTTTTATGTGGGAATGTGCAAACTTAAATTCTAAAACACTAGTCTAAACTCTTAAAATAATCACAGTCGTGATCTAAAAGACACAAATTACTCCACAAGGAATCGCGAACTTAAAGGTGGAACTTTTTTAAACATCAATGAATATCATAAGAAAAATTATCAGATTTAGTGTTAAATAACAATTGAATCATGATTAGTTCCGAAAATGTGCTCTGATAAGGAACCCTATCTTTAAAATTTCCTTTGTGTAGCGCAAGGTATATAAGTTATTGTCAGTTGGGCAGGTTTAAAACATTTTTTAGAACTGATCCTTGTGAATATAATGCGTCTTTTTAGATGTATAGATTAAATATACTGTACCATACAATCACTAACAAAAATACTAATTTATAAACAAGATTTTGTACATGGGACTAAAAAGCAAAATGGCTTAAAATGAACTTCATTCGGGACATTTGAAATGTTTATAATCAGACCCAAACAAATTTATATAGGCTACCTAACTTATTTTGTTATATTTTTATGGTGAATTTATTTCTGTGCATTACGAACATAAAGCTTGTTGGTGATAAATTTTTCATAAGGGCCTTTAACTTGGGGTTCTGGTAAGTATGATATTTAAGTTAATTATTCAGTAAACAACAAAGGACACAACAGGCATATTTAGTTCTAGCTGAAACTTCTAAGGCCTGTTCCATAGGGGCGTTTCTGTCATGCCGCTAAAAGACGCATCGACTGTGTACATGAGATCCTAAATGGTATTGTCTATATGAGCGACTTTGTCGTTTTTCTTAGCATTTCTAAAAAGACATCTCATGTATCCAAAAGTGCTGCTAAAGGACAGTTCGTTGTAAATTTCGCCTATAAATGGAATGGACCTTTGAAGCATTGAAAGGTAATACGGTAAATTGTTCTCCACTCGAGCAATAAACAAAAACATGTAATAGTGATTCACATATCATTTAAATATGAGAATTTAACTGTGACGATTTCTAACCACAGCTGTCAATAAAATTAACATCTACTGTAAATGTAAAATTCCATTGATTGGTGCTATTGGCCGCTGTAGTGAGGTATGTCACAGTTAATCAATAAGTCTTAGCAGCTTATAATTGGTGGGTAACACGATTGCATGGTTAATTTAAATTGTTCAAAGGATTTAGATGTGTTGATGAACAAATTTGGGTTGTTTGGGTCTAGCTTATAATTATAAAGAGGTAAGTCAGGCCTAGTATAAATTAGGCCTACAAAGCATAAGGTATATGTATGGCAAAATTGTGTGGCAAATAAGTCCATAATGCGAGTTGATAGCATGGTAACAAATTGCTTATATGAACTTGTCTTTGAAAATAACACATTTTGGCAAAGTCATGAACATTTAGACTATTTATACTAAATACAGTGAGTGTGATTTAGTAAGAACCACAATCTTTACGATCCCATAAAATGGGTTTTCGACCTATCCTACTAATGCATAAAACAAAAACTTTTCTTGAATCATGTTTTAGGGTCAATATAGAAGATTGAAAACCAGATAGGATCAGAGGTGAAATGAAAATTCAGCTTGGCATATACCTATTGATGATATAAGCTACTTTTCAATAAAATGTGATAAAATAAAAATACGCCTTTTTTTAAGCGTGTGGCAGGCCTATGAGACTGAAGGTCAACGCTTCACGTTTCGGGCTGAATTCATCGAGGGGAAAAAACAAATGATTTATCTATTCATAAAATATATTCATGACTTTGACAAAAATGTGTATCACTTGGCATCGACCTCAAAGATTTGACTAGAAATAGGCTAAATACAAAAAAAATTGAGGTCTTTAACAATCTAAACCTATCATTGTAATAAAACATCTGTTAGAATTACTTACACCTATTGGTTATCTTAATATCTACTCTATATACAGCTGATTACATAAGTTTAACTCATGTAGTGAATTGCTTTACGCCCCTGAATTACTGTAAGGTTTCTTAGACATAACAATAATAAATCTTCAATAAATACTGCATCACTCTACAAGGCTGTAGAGACGTATAGTTTCGTGGTTCCTACAATTATTAATCTTGAAAGACGCAATTTCAAATTTATTTGCTGATTGTTACAACCAATACCACATTGGCGAATAGAGCCTAGGTCCCGTAAGGCCCGGACATGTTGTTTGATTAATGGGACTAAAAAACTGTTGAGCATACTAAAATTAATTACAGTACCTACGTACAGAATTTTAGTGGCACGTGTGGAAGATTTAAACTTTATCGATGGTAGGCCTATTGATTCGATCAGAGCCGATCGATAAATATATTTTACAAAAGGTTAGCTTATAAAATTAAGCTCCTCATCATAATTTAGGCCTAGGCCTAGCTAACAGGCATTGAAATGCGCCGTGGTTAACACGATTTGGCAACCACTCTGAACATGTTCCATGACTTGTTCTTTTAACAAACAAACTTGTTCTTTGAGCTTAGCAACTACACTACTCAACTCACTGTTCTCTCCTTTCAACAGCTTGACTTTGTCCTCTAGTCTGGCGATCCTCTCCAGCTTGCGGCGTCTGCACTTGGAAGCTGCGACCCTATTTCTCTCCCTCTTCCTCTCCAGCTTGTACCTCTCCTGGCTTTCCATGTCAATGGGTGACAGTGGTGGCGTTGGTCCCAGGGGCACCGTCTGCGGCTCTTCCTTCACGGTAATGTTATCCCCATTGGACAGACCAAGGGCGAAGTGATTGTGCAGTGGGTTGGGGGGAAACTGGGAGTCCAAAGTCATATAGGTGGCCCCTGAAGAACTGCTGCTGCTACTGCTTCTAGGAAGCTCAACATGGTGAATTGGTGGTCCTTGGCTGGAGTCACTGTGGTGGAGTTCGTTCAGTGCAACCTCGAACCCTCTTGTGAATTCAGCCTGTTCCTCGGTGACGGGCTTGGGGAAGAGGCCGGAAGGCGTGGGTGTCGGCAGTCCGGCCTGGGTCATAATCATTTTTTCTAAGTCAGGAGTACTTACGACGCATTTCTTGTAGTCCGGGGAGCCCAGCATAGGCGCAGGCGTTGACACAGGGATCAGCTTCATCCTCTTCACGGCCTGCCCGTTGTTGGCGTTCAAATCCAGAGTCATACTACGTTTCAAGTTCTTCACATTATCACCACAAAAACGTTGGTGTAACGCATTGTCCTCGTAGAACGTCGGTTCCATTTTGGCACTCGCTGCGTTTCGAACCATTAGAAATGCACACACAGTTACTGCACAAAGGCCACGCACATTACTGACACACTGGTAATCAAAACAAACAGAATATCAACGTTACAGACGACGTGAAACGCGGACCCGAGACGCACACATACGCTCCGCAGCCGGCTCAACACCAAAGTGATCTCGCCGCTTGACAAACAAGCCTTTATCTCGTGACTCACTGGTTCTATTTGTGGCAACGACGTCATTTTCCTGCGCTCCCATTGGCTGCCGATGACGACATTCAATATTCCACGAAGCAGCCGACGCGCTCCCATTGGCCGGCGCCGAGAGCCCCACAACGGGCGGGGAAGGGGGGTCAGCCGTGGCGCGAATTCAAATGGAATTGTGTTCAAACCCACCTTCTCTTATCTGATTATTGCTGCTTACTTTATTGTGGCTAGAAGAACCATACATCGATGGCTTCAACTGATTAACAGTCCTATGTTGATAATATGATTCGCACCACACTTTCCCAAATCGGATTAATAGATGCAGTACCTAGCCTAATTATGACCAGTTTTCAATTTATCTATTAAAATAACTCAGAAAAGTGTGTGTGTTTTTTTAACATAAAAATTATAAATTGCATGCATTTTTGAAAAGTTAAACCTATTTGTATTAAAATACTATAACTTATTGGACAATTAGAATAAAAAATACTGTTACTGATTTGTAGATTTAATAACCTTCTTTTGACCAGAAAGTGCTCATCTTTTAAGTAAACTTAACTTAATTGTATTTGTTTAATTGAATGTTATTTATGACTCACACTGTACTTGTGTGATAGGATTTTTTTTACTAAAAAACACTTACACGAGATAACTCACAATAATTTAAAGTTTTTCTGAAAGTTATATTTTGACACTATGCCATCCCCAAATTGTAATCAAGCACTGGCACCACATTACTGATCTAATTAACTTTTTACGTAATACATAGCTGCTGGTACATAAAATTAATATTTAAGAAACTAATTCTTTTAAATTAAAATAAGAAAAAAATTACTGTATTTTGTCATTTTTAATATCATTTTTCAATTCATATAATACCTTGCAAATTACTTAATTGCTAATTAAACATAATTTTTTAGGACACTGTTTTTATTCTTTTATTGTTCCGCGTAGCTGCCGTCGCATTTTCACAAGCTCCTTCAATATTTGACACAATACCTCGTGGCAGGAGTGTGAAGCATGTCATGGAATGTAGTTTGCAGGCGCACGCTATTGCACCATTAGCTTGGGAATTTATTGACACATTCCTTACATTTTTGTGAACATTATCAAACGGATTTTGTTAACGGGATGAATTTAGTAAGAAAAGAGACCAATAGTTGGGTTATTTGTATTATATTAAGATATGCCACAAAATTAGATTCCTCCTTTTACATTGCTACCAAATAATAGGCTATTACCTATTGATTACATTATACAATTATTTTGCTGAAGTCATTTAATTTTGGTAATCATCTTGAAGAAAAATGCAAAATATGTTCGGATTCTTTGTCTCAACTACACATGTGATTTATTAATCCTTACTAATATTATAAATGTGAATGTCCGTATGTTTGTTACGCTTTCACGCGAAAACTACTCAACCGATCATCATGAAACTTTGTACACATATTCTTGAAGGTAGGCCTATCAGAAGTAACATAGACCTAGGATACTTTTTATATAAAAAAGTTATTTTGGAAAAAAGATAGAAAATGTTTGTGAAAAATTTAATAAATCTGTTTAATTATTTATTTATTTGTTGCTAAGAAACAAATTAAATGAAACATTGCAATTTTAGATATCCTAGCGATTTCTTATATAGGCTACAGGGTGTTCGGGAAAAACGTTCCTATAATATTGGTTATTCTACACATTAAAATAAGCAAAAAGGTTCCTATAAAGATATGTAAACGCTTCGTCAAGCCACTAGCCGCCATTTTATTTTTACACTTAATCTATACTTATTTAATACGCTAAGGGTTTTTTTTGTGTAGAGAACTCCTCCTTCAATTTTCAACCGATTTTCAAGTTTTTGGTATCGTTGGTCTGTAGTTGTTTCCCCAAAAAAACTGATGAAAATGTGACTAAAAATAAAGGCGCTATCCACCATTGAAATCTCAAAATTTGCCATTAAATAACATTGGGATTGAATAAAAATAAATTGCTCGATTTCGAGCAACACGTATTCTAGTAATTATTATTTCCGTAATGGATAGTTGTATTAAGTATATATTTGCTGGTATATAAACATACCATTGTAGAACTCTATCACACCAATGTACATTTTCAGAAAAATAATTATTTTTATATGTGTATTTTTAAAATGGCGGCTATTAAAAATTTTAACCGCAAATTTCTCAAAAACGACAGATTAAATTAAATGACAAAGTAATTTAGCTAAACATTGATTCAAAGTTTGTAAAGATCTGACAATGAATAACGGAGTTATTGGGATTTTTCTATGAAACAAAATAACTAATTTATAAATTTTATTATTTGTGCTCCCACAGCAAAACATGTAAGATAATATGCAATCATCTGAAGAATAGAATTTACTATGAATAATTTTGCAATGTTGGTCCTTAATTAGCCTACAGCGTTTAAATTTCATCCATGGCAAAAAAACCTAAATTAAATAAAATAAATCGGCTTTCTCATTCTTAAACTAACTCTCAAGATATTATTTAACTTTGCTAACCATAAATACCTAATTACCTATACATTAATGCCTTACTTTCACATCTTTTGTATGTTTAGTAACGAGGGTCCGCAGTTTCCCGTTGTTGATGCAACCGTTATATTTTCGTGCCCAACAGTTTGGCCCTGATTCCAGTTTCTGTCGAGATTTATGAATTTTGCAACTTCCTCGTCAACTGTTGACGTTGCAATCTAAACTTAACAATCGTTGCGATAGTCGTTTGCCAGTTAAATGAAACCGCGAATTGAACTGTTTGTTATTACGATTACGGTAAAACCATCAAAATTAATAAATAAGAAAATCTAGAGAAAGATTAAAATACTGTAGATACAACTTTACAGCTTTTAGATTGTTATTTATAACCTATAGCCTATTTCGCTTGTATACAGCTTATGATAGTACACAACATTTTGGGGAGTCAAAAACTCCCTCCCTATTTTCAAGTGCACACATTTCAAAATAATATAAAAAAATGATTATTTAATATGTTTTTATTAAATAGATAAGTTACGGTTCTTATTAAATCACGAGCATTTTTCATTAAATATTCCAATAGAATTGATTTGTATCAACTGTTAAAATTTCTGTTGACGGTCCGTTTGAGTTTTCTTATCACATAGGCTACAATACTTTGTAAGCTCGTTAAGATATTCAGTAAAATTCTTCTATCTATTCAGATTGTAAAGCCTAAAAGCCTGGCTATTTTAGCAATTCAGACTATTATCTGAGGGGATTAAAAATGTTTTACACTCGAAAGCCAAAAATTGACAACAGCTTACATTATTTGTATTCGATGCCGTCTACATTTTCAAAATGGAATTACTTGAAGATAGGTTACGAAAGTCTGCAAAATTGCTGATTGGACATGGGCACTCGGAGTTACTATGGTGTTATTTAGTAAAATGAGGGCGAACGATGCCAAAACCAATCATTGACGAGTCAATCTTGTAATTTTTTTTTGGCAATTAAAAGCTAAAAAAATTGTGAGTTTATTTTAACCGGAATTTACTCCTCCTAAAATTCATAGGTAAAACATTATGAATTTATTCATTCATAATGTTTATGAATGAAAATTCTTTACACTACATAGAAAGCGCCTCATCCCGTTTAAAAGCAATCCACGGATTATAATAAAAGTACCAGGTTAACCGAGCCTTGCTCGTTCGTTTTAATTCACTTTTAATGTAGTGTCATGGTAATAAAGCTATTAAATATCCACCAACAACCAACTATACCTCTTCACAGTTAACAGCTGTTTAAAAAAACTACTTAACATGTACGTTTCTCTATTTTTGTTTACCTTTCGTTGTTATTTCGTTACCAAAATAGCAACCCATAAGACCAATGTTAAAAATTACGATTTTTAAACTTAAATTTAGAGCAAATTTGATTTTTTCTGGGGTTGAGGCTGTCTCTAAACTTATTTTTGGGCCAAAACACTCTTCAATGCAAAGTTTAAGCAAAATCTAACAGCTAGATTTCGAGATCGTGGAACACACATCCCTTCAGAAATTCCTCGTATTATAGTATAGGATTTTTCTATTAATTTTGAGCATCCCTCACTTCCAAAACTGCAGGGCCCGCTGAGATGGGGTATTGATTTTTTAGGAGCCCTCCCCCCCAAAAGTGGGTCGGTTGTTGTCGGTGGGTGTCGGGGGGAGGGGGGGGGGGGGCGGTGAGACATCGTTTCCGCGAACTGTCTGGCAGGAGCCAAGGCCGCCACCACAACACTAGACACTTGTGTAGGGCGGGCGGCGTGACTGCCCTTTAGTTTGATACACTGCTCCGCTGATTACTGTACTTTATCAGTCTTTGCCTGGGTCACACAAAAAACTCTCGAACACATTTCCATGAATACATTAAAAAATTTCTTTCTGTAGCGAAATTATAGTTATATGAAGGAAATATAACTTTTGAAAACTGCACTAAGGTTGTTGAAATCTAAAGTAGTTATATTGAGTTTTGTGCACAAAAAGGGTTACTAATAATAGGATAGATCTCTAAACCTATAAGGTAGGTTGCAATTGCAGCCTTTATTAAAAAAGTAACATCATCCAGGACGTAGATACCTACCCATACTGCCGTGACGGAATTCTTTAGAAAGAAAATAAACGGAAATCCAGTAGTCTGGAGAAAATTTGTAAAAGACGAAAGAAATAAACTTACGATAATTACAATCTTATTGAATTTTAATAAATAAAAAATATTTGACAATGTTCAACCTATTCAAGAATGTGTCGATAAATTCCAGAATTAATGGTGAAATCGCGTGCGCCTCCAACATTCCACTACATGCTTCACACCATTGTCATGGAAATAGTATGACTAATTTTGAAGGAGATAATGAAAATGCGAAGGTATTTTACATCAGTAGTATCGCATCAAAGTAATGAGAAGGCTTCTCCAAATATGGTCTTTTCAGATTCAAAATAAATTATTTAACAAGATAAAATAAATCAATACACAATTATTTACTACATCCCTACAATTTTGCATAGAACCTCTGCGTAAGAACCAACAACAAACAATAACAACAAATCTCGTATTATAACAAATCCTCGCTCTGAAAATGTCGGCTGAACTTGATGAGAACAAATTCAAAGTCAATAGAACACAATTTGCATGGACTATTATATTTTAGACACAACCTTTTGGTAGGAACTCTCGTCAAGAGAATCAATTGAAACATCTTAAGAGAGAGATTAGAACATAAAATATTTTTTTTTTTATTTAGATAAGAAGTCTATTCATTATATATATATGCAAACAGGGAGTAGGTGCCTACCACTAGTGCCCTGACCTTGCAAAGATTCTGGTAAGAGGGGCTGCAATACCTCATTTTGATTATTTGGATTTATTTCATTTTCTTGGACAAAATTTAATGGGAAGGACAAGTTGACAAGTTACTATGTTTGTTAAGAAGAAATATACAATGTACATCGATGGTTATAAGGTTATTACAGTTTCATATACTTTCATCAGACATTAAACTCTATCCATCCTACTAATTATCTCATTCCATAAAACATAATTTTTTCAGACTGTATACTCCACCATTATAATTTTTCTCAATGCTATGTTGACCAATCTGCAAAATATAACAGATGTTGCCCAGTTAGAGAACAAAATGAACTGTTCAATCATGGGCGGATTTGCAGGGGTGGGCTGGTGCGCTGTACCCAGAGATATTTGGGATGATAGTTTTTTTTTTTTTTTTTTTTTTTTTTTTTTTTAAATAACTGTAATGAGTTATTACTACTGAAATTT
Source organism: Neoaliturus tenellus (assembly GCA_030545055.2). Classification (NCBI taxonomy): domain Eukaryota; kingdom Metazoa; phylum Arthropoda; class Insecta; order Hemiptera; family Cicadellidae; genus Neoaliturus; species Neoaliturus tenellus. Next base: position 99,579,141 of record CM061533.1, read on the forward strand.
ACTGAACATACTAAAGACTAAACATTTAAATAATTGTGTTTTGATGATGAATGAGTTTAGAATCAAAATACCTCTTCTTTATCCACAGGCTTGCACCTCCAGATATCCGTCCTAGCTGTTCAGAAAAAAGAATTGTACAGTATTCATGTCTACTTCGATGGTCGCCTTACAATAGATTAATTAGTGATCAATGAGAAACTCCTTTATTTATGTATAGTTATGAAAGCATGGTCAACTTAATCGGTCGTTAATTGGTCGGCATGGTCGTTTAATAAGGTTGTTCTTTAAATCTATTTTTGTATTGTTAGAAAGCAAGAATTTATGATAATTGTCAATGATATAAAATATTTATGCAGTTAAATGACAAAAAGAGTTTTGATTTGATTGTGTAATGTAGAAAGACTAAAAATCTCGATAATGTCCATACCAAAAAATATTTTCTTGCTGTTGCTACATTACTAATGGCCTTTTTAGCGAATTTCCCTATAGGGAATACGCTATTACGGTAGTAGCCATGGTAAAACCTAAGCCTGGGACCACGTTAATTTCTCATTTTGAGGTCCCCAGAAGCCAAAAATGATTACCTATCCCAGGACACGGGCAGATTGAGGTCCCGAAGACCACCACTGCGGACAGCGTCCCAGTTGACGGACACAAACTTTTCAATCTATACCGACTGGACTTCCTCCTGGGACTCTTTCCAAGGTCGGAATCACTTTTTGATTGCTGACCCAACCTTAGCAGTAAGTGGTATGGATCTTCCTCGGAAGCAGTGGACTGTTCTCAATCGATTCCGAACTGGAGTGGGAAGATGTAATTATTGGAAATACAAATGGGGAATGACAGAAGACCAGTCATGCGGCTGTGGAGCGGAGTTCCAGACTATGACTCACATAGTAAATGAGTGCCCTTTGAGTGCTTTCCCGGAAGGGCTGATGGGCCTTCATTGTGCAAGTGAAGCTGGGCTGCAATGGCTTAGCGCCCTGGATTTAGCTCTATAAAGAGAGATCATTAATGTTTATTTTAGTTTTATTTTAAATGTACTGACGCAGGCGCTTTACACTGCAGAACATCTTTTAATTATTTTGTTGTTATTATTTTTAAGATGGTAGCTGGTTATGACAGCCATACGATGTATATATATAGAAGCCAAAAACACCGTTAGTTCATTTTCATATATATACTAGCAGTTACCCGGCGCGCGTTGCTGCGCTCAAATTAAGTTGTTTACATAAATAAAGATATTTTAATATAACAAAAAAAAGATAAGTTAAGTTTTAAGTTTTTTAATACAGTAGAACCTCGATAGTTCGACACTTTGTGGACTTAGAGAGAGTCGAACTATCAAAATGTCGAACTATTGGGAGTATATGGGAAATTTTAACACTGGGAGTATAAAAATCATAATTTGAATTTAGGAAACACTAAATTTTAGTAAAACCATAGCCTAATTGAACTTTAACATAAATAAACATTCAAATCATTCGCCAATTTGTTTACATTTTCACCTTTGTCAGGCTCCAACATGGACACTATCGGTCATTATTAACATGTTAAGTTGTCATGGACCATGTCGAACTATTAGGAGTGTCGAACTATCGAGAGTCGAAATATCGAGGTTCTACTGTATAACAAAAAAAGTCAATGGCATAGAAAGTAAGTATATTAATATTACTGTAAGGCTAAAGGATAAACAGGCATTTTGCAAATTTAAGCCCAGAATAGTCAAAGTTTGCCTCGTATCTTATTGATCGTAATTGCAAATGCAAGAGCACCTATGAGCAAAGAGGCACGTCTATGTCAAATTTCAACCCCAGAGGCCCTAAATTAATTTCAAAGTCCAGTGGAGCACAGCACTACTAAAAAATATATTTGCCAATATAAAAAATATATAATACCATTCTTGGTGAGTACCTATGAGCAAAGAGGCATGTCCAAGTAAAATTTCAACCATGGTGGCCCTAAAGTAATTTAAAGTCCAGTGGGGCTGAGCCCTAAAGAGCTTAAATATTATATTTGCAAAACCGTTTCCTAGTGAGTAGCTATGAACAAAAAGAATCGTACCGTACATCAAATTTCAACCCCGGTGGCCCTAAAGTAATTTTAAAGCACCTAAGAGTAAAGAGAATCGTCTGTCAAATTTCAACACCGGTGGCCCTAAAATAATTTCGAAGCCCAGTGGGGCGGAGCCCTAAAGAACTTCAAAAACTATATTTGCAAAACCGTTTCTTGGTAAATACCTGTGAGCAAAGAGGCATGTCCATGTTAAATTTCAACCCTGGTGGCCCTGAAGTAATTTTGAAGTCCAATGGGGCAGAGCCCTAAAAAGCTTAAAAAACTATATTTTCAAAATTGTTTCTTAGTGAGTACCTATGAGCAAACCGAATCGTACATGTCAAATTTCAGCTCCGGAGATCCTAAAGTAATTTCAATGTCCAGTGAGGCGGAGCTCTAAAGTGCTTAAAAAACTATATTTGCAAAACCGTTTCCTAGTGAGTACCTATGAGCAAAGAGAATCGTCCATGTCAAATTTCAGCTCCGGAGTTCCTAAAGTTTCAATGTCCAGTGCGGCGGAGCCCTAAAGTGCTTAAAAAACTATATTTGCAAAATCGTTTCTTATTGAGTACCTATGGGTAAAGAGCATCGTCCATCAAATTTCAACCCCGGAGGGCCCTAAAGTAATTTTGAAGTCCAGTGGGGTGGAGCCTTAAAGAGCTTAAAAAACTATATTTGCAAAACTGTTTCCTAGTGAATACCTATGAGCAAAGAGAATCATCCATGTCAAATTTCAGCTCCGGATGTCCTAAAGTTTCAATGTCCAGTGAGGCGGAGCCCTAAAGTGCTTAAAAAACTATATTTGCAAAATAGTTTCTTATTGAGTACCTATGGGTAAAGAGCATCGTCCATCAAATTTCAACCCCGGTGGCCCTAAAGTAATTTTGAAGTCCAGTGGGGTGGAGCCCTAAAAAGCTTAAAAAACTATATTTGCAAAACTGTTTTCTAGTGAGTACCTGTGAGCAAATAGAATTGTCCATGTCAAATTTCAGCTCCGGAGGTCCTAAAGTTTCAATGTCCAGTGAGGCGGAGCCCTGAAGTGCTTAAAAAACTATATTTGCAAAATAGTTTCTTATTGAGTACCTATGGGTAAAGAGCATCGTCCATCAAATTTCAACCCCGGTGGCCCTAAAGTAATTTTGAAGTCCAGTGGGGTGGAGCCCTAAAAAGCTTAAAAAACTATATTTGCAAAACTGTTTTCTAGTGAGTGCCTGTGAGCAAATAGAATCGTCCATGTCAAATTTCAGCTTTGGAGGTCCTAAAGTAATTCCAATGTCCAGTGAGGCGGAGCCCTAAAGTGCTTAAAAAACTATATTTGCAAAATCGTTTCTTAGTGTGTACCTATGGGTAAAGGGAATCGTCCATCAAATTTCAACCCCGGTGGCCCTAAAGTAATTTTGAAGTCCTGTGGGGAGGAGCCCTAAAGAGCTTCAAAAACTATATTTGCAAAACCGTTTCCTAGTGAGTACCTATGAGCAAAGAGAATCGTCCATGTCAAATTTCAGCTCCGGAGGTCCTAAAGTAATTCCAATGTCCAGTGAGGCGGAGCCCTAAAGTGCTTAAAAAACTATATTTGCAAAATAGTTTCTTATTGAGTACCTATGGGTAAAGAGCATCGTCCATCAAATTTCAACCCCGGTGGCCCTAAAGTAATTTTGAAGTCCAGTGGGGTGGAGCCCTAAAGAGCTTCAAAAACTATATTTGCAAAACCGTTTCCTAGTGAGTACCTATGAGCAAAGAGAATCGTCCATGTCAAATTTCAGCTCCGGAGGTCCTAAAGTTTCAATGTCCAGTGAGGCGGAGCCCTAAAGTGCTTAAAAAACTATATTTGCAAAATAGTTTCTTATTGAGTACCTATGGGTAAAGAGCATCGTCCATCAAATCTCAACCCCGGTGGCCCTAAAGTAATTTTGAAGTCCAGTAGGGTGGAGCCCTAAAAAGCTTAAAAAACTATATTTGCAAAACTGTTTTCTAGTGAGTACCTGTGAGCAAATAGAATCGTCCATGTCAAATTTCAGCTCCGGAGGTCCTAAAGTTTCAATGTCCAGTGAGGCGGAGCCCTAAAGTGCTTAAAAAACTATATTTGCAAAATAGTTTCTTATTGAGTACCTATGGGTAAAGAGCATCGTCCATCAAATTTCAACCCCGGTGGCCCTAAAGTAATTTTGAAGTCCAGTGGGGTGGAGCCCTAAAAAGCTTAAAAAACTATATTTGCAAAACTGTTTTCTAGTGAGTACCTGTGAGCAAATAGAATCGTCCATGTCAAATTTCAGCTCCGGAGGTCCTAAAGTTTCAATGTCCAGTGAGGCGGAGCCTTAAAGTGCTTAAAAATCTATATTTGCAAAATAGTTTCTTATTGAGTACCCATGGGTAAAGAGCATCGTCCATCAAATTTCAACCCCGGTGGCCCTAAAGTAATTTTGAAGTCCAGTGGGGTGGAGCCCTAAAAAGCTTAAAAAAAACTATATTTGCAAAACTGTTTCCTAGTGAGTACCTATGAGCAAAGAGAATCAATCGTCCATGTCAAATTTCAGCTCCGGAGTTCCTAAAGTTTCAATGTCCAGTGCGGCGGAGCCCTAAAGTGCTTAAAAAACTATATTTGCAAAATCGTTTCTTATTGAGTACCTATGGGTAAAGAGCATCGTCCATCAAATTTCAACCCCGGAGGGCCCTAAAGTAATTTTGAAGTCCAGTGGGGTGGAGCCTTAAAGAACTTAAAAAACTATATTTGCAAAACTGTTTCCTAGTGAATACCTATGAGCAAAGAGAATCATCCATGTCAAATTTCAGCTCCGGAGGTACTAAAGTTTCAATGTCCAGTGAGGCGGAGCCCTAAAGTGCTTAAAAAAATTTGCAAAATAGTTTCTTATTGAGTACCTATGGGTATAGAGCATCGTCCATCAAATTTCAACCCCGGTGGCCCTAAAGTAATTTTGAAGTCCAGTGGGGTGGAGCCCTAAAAAGCTTAAAAAACTATATTAGCAAAACTGTTTTCTAGTGAGTACCTGTGAGCAAATAGAATCGTCCATGTCAAATTTCAGCTCCGGAGGTCCTAAAGTAATTCTAATGTCCAGTGAGGCGGAGCCCTAAAGTGCTTAAAAAACTATATTTGCACTAAAATCGTTTCTTCGTGTGTACCTATGGGTAAAGAGAATCGTCCATCAAATTTCAACCCCGGTGACCCTAAAGTAATTTTGAAGTCCAGTGGGGAGGAGCCCTAAAGAGCTTAAAAAACTATATTTGCAAAACCTATGGACCTATGGTGCACCTATGGACAAAGAGAATCGTCCATGTCAAATTTCACCACCTGTAGGCTTTTAGTGTAATTGCGAGCTTCCGTAGGGCGGAGCCATAAAGACAACACAAACATCAACATTATACCTCACACATGGTTACTTCTATGATTATAAGCATCTGCTTAAATGAAACTTTCAAATTTTTTAATTACAGCAGTTCATTTTGTAAATAGTAAATTTCTAAAACCTGACACTGCACCATTGTATGCCCTCTGGGTCAGAGCCCTTTGGACAGATTTGCACTAAACTTCACACAAACCATCCTTGAATAATGCTTAATAATGCCTGAAAGTTTTGTTGCAATCTGTTGAGCGGTTTCGGAGTCTATAGGCAACAAACATATATATATATATATATATATATATATATATATATATACAAATATATATACATACTTCCTCTTTTATAGATATAGATATATATATATATATATATAGATAGATATATAAGGGACTTTGCTGAAACAAATATTCTGAAATTCAAAGCTGAACTTCTAAAAGAGTCTTGGGAAGAAATAATTTGTGAACCAGATATAAATGAAAAATATAACATGTTTCATGGAAAAGTTACGTTTCTTTTTAACAACGCTTTCCCTTATAAGAAAATCATCTTAAACAAAGTTAAAAAGAAGATGAAATTAAGTGAAGAAGTTAGTGATCTTAGAAAGAAAGTCTTTGAACTTTACCTAAAAACAAAGGACCTCGATTCCAAAAATCCACTTAGAAATGAATATTTAGTTTTGAAAAAAACCTATAGAAACGCAATCAAAAATGAAAAAATAATATATTGTTAAAAAGTTTAGAAACGTCGAATAATAGAAGTAAAACAATGTGGGACATTATAAATGTGAATATTAATGGGAAAAGACAGAATAATATAGAACATGATTACAGCCTTACAAAAGAAAATGGAAGTTTAGAAGAAGATCCTGTTAAAATTGCAAACATGTTCAATAATCATTTTTCTAACATTTCCAAAATTATTGAAAAAACAATCCAGAAGACGCCATTTGAGGAGGAGGATAATAAAAAAAACCAAGGATATTTCAACACCAAATCAATGTATCTAGAACCGATTAGTCAAATGGAAACCAAAGAAATTATTAGATCTCTACCATCCAAATACACATCAGGATATGATGAAATATCACCAATATTACTCAAAAATTGTGCCGAAGAATTTTCTTTCATTCTCACACACCTCATAAATTCGTCATTTAATGAAGGCGAATTTCCAAAATTGTTAAAAATTTCAATAGTAAAACCTATTTTTAAGAAAGGCTCGAAATCAGACATAAATAATTATAGGCCTATTTCTATACTCTGTACTTTCTCTAAAATTTTTGAAAAAGCCATGTATGAAAGATTAAAATCATTTATAGATAAATACAGCATCTTGAACCCCAATCAATACGGATTTCGCCCTGGTCTATCAACTACCCATGCCATAATAAACCATATAAATTATATAGTGGACTTGCTAGACAAACGTCAAGAGACAATCGGCTTATATTTTGACCTGTCAAAAGCCTTCGATATGGTCGACCATGACCTTCTGCTTCAAAAATTAAATAATATAGGAGTAAGAGGCAAAATTTATGATTGGTTTGATACCTATTTGAAGAATAGAATACAGAAAGTAAGAATTGAAAATTTAAATGAAAATCAAATATTAAGTAACATATTATCACAAGAAGCTATACCAAAATCAGGAGTTCCACAAGGATCAAATCTTGGACCTCTTTTGTTTTTAATATATGTCAATGATATAAAATTTTCTATTTCAACTTCTAAATTGATGCTATTTGCTGATGACACATCCATTATCACATCCAATCCTTCCCAAGAAAAGATTAAAATTAATACCCAAATTGAAATAAATAATTTAATAAATTGGTTTGAACGCAACAAGATGAAATTAAATGTAGAAAAAACAAAGCTAGTTAAATTTACAATGTCAAACCATAACAAAACAAAAAATAACAATTTTGCTATGGAAATTCAAAATAAATCCATAGAATCAAATAAAAATTTTAAATTTTTAGGATTTCACGTCGATGAGAATTTAAATTATTCAAAACATATTCATGAAGTGTCAAGGAAGGTATGCCAAGGCATTTTTATTATCAGAAGACTTTCAAAATTTCTTAATTTAAAAATGAAATTATACTTATACTATTCATTTATATTCCCACATCTAAAATATGCAATACCTGTTTGGGGAAATAAAAATAAAAGAACGAAACAATTATTCATATTACAAAAACGAAGCATTCGGCAAATATTTAGACTAAAGAAGCGAAGATCATGCAAACCTATTTTTGAAGAATGGAAAATTTTAACCTTACCATGCATCTATATATACGAATCTTTAAATTATTTTAAATATTTCATGAAAAAAATTGAAGAGACAGACAAAATTAAAGAAAACCATTATAATTTAAGAACCACTGAAAATTTTCCCATTCAACCACACAGAACAAGTTTCTATCAAAATCAATATATGTTTTCTGCAACCAAACTATTTAATAAATTACCAGATAATATAAAAAATGAAAAATGCCAATTCAAGTTCAAAAAGAAATTAAAGAAGTTACTTCAAGAAAAATGTTATTATAGTGTCGAAAATTATCTTCAAGACAAATTCTAAAAACACTTTACCTACTTATGATTCAAAATTTTTGTAGCATTTATCTGTAAAAAGCCTATGCAATTTATACAATTGTCAATGGTCAATAAATAAATAAAAAAAAAATAAAAAAATATATATATACGATTGTATATATATATAGCGTATTATATATATAATTATCTATCTATGTCTCCGTGGTACTGATAACTTTTGACAGTGACATCCGATTTTGATGAAATTTGATGTGAAGTTATAAGGCTAGGTCTATTTTCATGAGTTTGCGAACCAGCATGATCGGGTTATGGGAACGGGGTTTTATGGGGTTTAAAATGGGTCAAAAATGGGTTTTCTGCTTTTTTGGAGCATAATTTTCAAAATTCAACAATTTTAACTAAAACCATTTAAAAGAGCTTAAAAAACAAACATTTTAGTATTTTGAATTTTTAACTTGACTTAACAGGTTACGGAGAAAAGTCAAAAATAGGTTTTCCATGTTAATCTTATGGGAAATCAACAAAACCCTGTATCTCGCTTATTTATTGGAATAACTTGATAAAACTTGGTATGTACATTCATTGGTAGGGTTTTAATGATATTTGCTTAAAAACCCATATGTCGGCAAACCTCACCCCCATGGGGTTTATGGGGAAAATAAAAAAGTGCCGAATATGATACAGTTTGATATTGAACTTACGTAACTATTACATTTCCTAATAAAACTAACATTTTCTAACAACATCCCATGGCAGCAAACCTACATACCCATTCCTATGGTGTTTATGGGGAAAATATGATATCTCAAGATTGATTGGAGTCTGCTGCGACGGGGGTATTAGAGGTAGTTAAAAAAATACTAAATCTAAAAAGAATTAGAGACAGCGATTAAATTATAACTGCACAAGTTTCAATGTTGCGCAGAGTGAAGATTTAACAAAATTATCTTAATTTCTACAAAAATTTATTTATTCTATATTATTACAGTATTTATAAATTTTATTAATAATTATTTATCCGTCTACAAATATAGAATATCAGAGTTTGTTTAGAGGGAACAATTTAGTTATGATTTACGTTCATAACCTCGGTAACCAACTAGAAAATAATTATAAATTTACATTCAAATTTATGGATTGGTTTAAAATAAAATTTGTGTATAGTGTTTGTTTTAAATACATGAAATTATATGCAAAATTAAATTCATCTCTTTGGAAACTCACAAAATACTTAGATGTGGTTTATGTGAACCAACTACGACAAAACTCTGATATGAATGTTAAAGTATGGTATTGAACAAGAACCTAATTTACTGTGAGTATTGATTATATATATTGCCAGAAAACAAAGAGGAAGACAAGCAGGACAATCAGTTTTTAAGTCGCCGACGCTACCAGGGCGTATTATGGCACTCCATGATGAGCTTGTAGACAAGATGCTTTAAAAATTATGTTTCCACTATAAGTATCTAGAGTTATTCTTTAAATTATTTGGGTTTTCCAATTTAATTTGGGGTTAAATCTAAAACCTTGATCTGCATTTAAATTATTGGTTGTTTTCCAAGTACGTGAGTGCTACCTACCACCTGTGACTTTGTAGTAGTTAGTGAATGTAACTTACTACCCATATATTTGGGCTACTGAGAAAATAAGTTATAGTAGATGCTAAAATTAAAGAGACTGGAGGCAGATAGTCCCAACCAGTCCTAATCCTTCATTAACAAAACATAAACATACCCTATTGTAGCGCGGCCGAACGGTTAGGCACCGGAAGGCCGCCCGGGAATCGGGGAGTTCTCAGAATTTTGACCACTGCCTAAATTGTCCAATAATCGAACCAATGCACGTACAATAACAATTGATGGCTTATATATGTTTCATGTTGATTAGACGATTACAACAAAATTTGTATCATAGTTCTGCGATGTTTAATTACCATTCTAAAAAGGAATAAACCTCAGACAAAGGGGAGTCACATCTGGACGATCCTCTGAGAATTCCCCGAGACCCGGGTGGCCTTCTGGTGCCTAACCGGTCGGCCGTGCTACAATAGAGGAGGTTTTGTCAACAAAGGATTAGGACCAGCCGGAACTACCTGCCTCCAGTCTCTTTAATTTTGGCATCTAGTTTTTTTTATACCGAGAATAACCAAAACCAAAGTTTTCGTCTGCTAGCCAAGTAGCTACAAAGAATTCTGGGCTGTGGTTAGTGAGCGGTAGCATAGAAAAACTAACCAGGTACAGAAGTCTCACGCAGTGCTAATTTCTGTAACGCGAAATTTTGTAGTTGAGCCGGCCAGAACATAGGCGGCGCTGCGAGCGAAACTGGCCAAGCGATACTGCCGATCCGACGGCTGCTGGCCAGCCAGCCAGCCGGCTGGGTCGACGGATCGTTAACGTCTCTTGGCCGGTTTCGCTCGCAGCGCCGCCTATGATCAGGCCGTCTCAACTACAAAATTTCGCGTTACAGAAATTGCGTGAGACTTCTGTACCTGGTTAGTTTTTCTATGGCGGTAGTTATTGACCATGTTCCCGGATAGGACCATTGTGTTTTCCCATTCATTGCAAAAGTTTTGGTTAAGGGTCCGTGAACTTGTGCTACAGTACCGGTAGTGTGAAGAATACTGGATATAGACCAATAGACGTCTTCTAATCTCGCTTGATACTTGATTGAGTTTGCAGCACTTTTTAGTTTTCTGTGTCACCATTTATAGTTTTTGTCCTGATCAGACAAAATATCCATGGAAAACAACTTATAGTGTTACAATAAACTGTTTTTCTGCAAGGGCAAAATGTAAGTTGTTTAATCACAGTAAAACAGTTTTCCACAAATGCTAGGCCTATTTTAAATACATAATTGGACGGTTGTCATGAACCTCTGTAGATCGAAGAGGGTAAAAAATCACCTTGATACAATGAACCTCATTTTATCAAAGACCTTTTATTACAACTTTCACACTCCCCTTTGTACTGTCCCATAAAAAAATATGTAAATTGTATCTTATGATAACTCTATGTTGACATTGTTCTGTAGAAAAATATTATAATTATTCTAATGTTCAATAATATAATTACCTAATTAAAAAGTGCTATATTTAATATCAATTAACAAATAATTAACAAGGACATGATAGTTTTGGCAATGACGGTTAAATAAAGCCGCGTCCACACTGGCCGAACATTCGTGGCGAACTTGTTCAGCGAACACAAAAAATCAACAAACATTCCTAACGAACAATTACCGGCCATATGATTTACATTATAAAAGATTAGCAACGAACAAACAAAAGTTTGGAAGAACTTTGTTCGGCCAGTGCGGACGAGGCTTAAGAAAACATTACAAGCGGTAATGAGTTCAAACAATTCATATTATTTCAAAATGAAATAATAGAAACTCTGGTGGATCAGAAAAGGCTCCACAAACCCAGGACACTGAAAATACAATTCTGACAAACTTTAAACATTTTAATCCAAATAAAGAATCCAAGTTAACAGTACCCGTTGAAACCAGATGTAAAATTGACCAGATTCTATGAGATGTACCAAAAACTGAGTATTATTTTTATGAAATTGTACTCCATGGGAAAAAACAACGGGTATGTATTACAAACTTAAAACTATGTCTTGACCAGTTACAAATTTACAATTTATATCTTAACCAGAACAAATGTTTGTTTCTTCAAGAAGAAATTGTGTTTCTAAGGCATGTGGTGAATTTCAACACTATATTGAAGTGTCCATCAAAGATATCCACAATCATGGAAGATCACTTTTGTTGATACGTTGTGAAGGTTTCTAAGAATGGTGACGTATTACTCACAATAAGGGTTCATTCATAATATATTCTCTAACGGCACCTTTACATAAAGTTTTGAAATCCAACATTGTGTTTAAATGGACAAAGGAACAAAAATTTAATTTCAACAAAATAAAGAAAAAAATATCAAGTGAAAGACCGAGTCCTCGTGCCGTTCAATCCAGCCCTGATGGCATTGCTGGAATATTATCACATTTCATCAATGGAGAAGAACACCCAGTTGCTTTTGCCTCCAGGGCCTTAACAGTTTCTGAAAAGGGATACTCCCAATCTGAGAACAGAGTCAGAGCTAACTGAGATGGAGCGGGTTTCAGTGTGTGCAGTGCTCACACTTTGTATTGTCAATCAACAATTTTTATTATTTTGAAAAATCGTTTTGGAAGGTAATCTGAGGTCTGAAGCCTTTCATCTACTGTTGGTAGAAGGCAATAATTGAGATGTGACAATTAATTTTAAGAGGGTACTTTTGCACAAGTTTAAGTAACAAATTCAATAAACTAAGAGAATTATTAGGAGTACAAAAGACTAAATTTATATAAAACGTTTATTACGAAACAGGAACACTTCCTGGGATACCGACAAGTAGGTTGTTTTTTGGGCTGCAAGTAGGAGGGATGAGCTTCGCTAAGGAAACTGTGTACCCCCTCTCCCTGGCCAGCAAACATCGGTCCGAGTCTGGAAAACAAACACAGAATAGTTAGCATTTCTGTGGTTCGATGTAAATATAGTGATTTGGTTGGTCTGGGAAATACATATTAAATGGTACAAGGTTAACAGTGAACGATATAACATACAAATTTCTGCATTAAATGACTAATAGTAGTGTATAGCAATTACATATTAAATGAATGTCACAGGTCAAAAATAAAACCTAGTTAAATAAGAATCTATTAAAACTCAATAAAATACAGGGTGTCTACTGAAATCTGATATTAGAATTCCAGTATATTAAAAGAAAAATTTCAGTATCACTCGTGAACTATTAATCCAAACATGGAGTAATCGCTCATAATCTAATAAATTTTAGTAAGCCAAGTTAATTGTGTCACAGTCACAATATACAGTAAATTCTCGACACTTGGACTTCAGGGACAGACGGCCAGCCTGGATTTCAGCAGTTATAAGTCATAATTGCACTGTTGTTGAGATAAATATTCGTTAACATTTATGACCTAATACAGTGTTTCTCAACTGGTGGTACGCGAGAACATTTCAGGTGGTACGCGAAGGACAAAGAAAGAAATAAAAAATTAAATAGATGCAGCAAATAAAAATTTTTTTTCTGATCCACGTGACGCCCACGGGTCTTTTGGTCAGCTCAGTTCTGCGGAACAACGCATTTCCACTTAGTTTTAAGAGACTCCGATGGGTAAAGCACCTTTGCCAAGCTAAATCACTTACGTACCAACTTAGGGAAGTAAATTATTTTTAAGACCCGTTTTCTGAGCTCATCTAAATTAACGAATAATGATTTTGTGTCCAATACTTGTTTAAACTTGAATCAATGTAAGTTCAAGATTTACCTTAAACTATTTAAAATTACGAGACACGCTTTGCAGACCCGGTGAAACGTGAAGGAAAATTTATTTAGCCTTATCCACAGAAAATTATTAGTATTGCCTATTGCCAATGTATAAACCAATAAGTAGGGACATCCCATGTAAAAATTTTGGTTTTGTCCCCAAAGAAAATTAGTGCTGATTTCAAGACAAATTCCTCCCTATCACCACGGAAAGCGCTCTTTCAACCTCCTAAATTTCAAAATTGGCATATTTGTTTACATAAAATCAAGGAAATAACGGACATCTGCAGAATTGTTCTATTTGTGTCTCGGGGGCGGCATTCTCACTTTTCCATAAAGATTTCGATAATTATTTGGTTCTGTATACTGTATACTCGTTCAATAAATCCCGGTTATCTGTAAAATTAGTTTGTGTCGTGACACTTATTCGTTTGTCTGTACATGTAGATAGCGGAAACGTAAGTAAATTTTCTCTCATGTGTGGAACTTTTGGGAACACTGATGTCTTTTGTAGAATGTATAGAGTAGTGGTGTGTGTAGTGACTCCGGCTATATCTCTAGGGGGGGGGGGGGATAGGTATGAGTTTTGGGTGGTAGTGGTACGCCAAAAATTGAAAAATCATCAGGTAAATCGCGGGCACAAAAAGGTTGAGAAACACTGACCTAATAGATAATATTCAACTAAACAACTTTTGCAATTCTACAAAAAAAGTAATGAAACATTTAGTTGTCTTCTAAAATAGGAAAATTCTAAAATTTAACTAAAAGACAAACGCAGTTTTGTTTATGTAGTTTTTTACACACTTAGTTCATGCTCAATTTTGTAGCAAGTCTTTAAAGCAGGTGCAATGAAGACAATGAAACTGGCAGGTCAGGCGTGGGCGTTTCTTCATTCTGCACTTCTCTAAACTTTGCAACCCAACATTACCTGCCTCATTACATCACAATAATGGCCCAACATCTTGAAACATCGACTGACGATGCAACTACCGGTGCTTAAAATATTTGTGTACTGCGGAAAAATCGTGCTTTAAGAAAGTTTTTCAGGTAATTGGTGTGGACTATCCAGAGACTGGATTTGGTAGATATATGTTATCAAGAGTCTACCGTAAAGGATATTTTGATTAGAGGGTTGCCTACCGATGAGTTGCATGCAGCGTTCGCCTTGCTCGCTCTTGGCGTAGACCTCTGTGTGCGTCTGGTCCGCGCAATGACCCAGTACGAGGTAGTGACGCAGCGGGAGGCACGCAAACCGAGAACTGCGCGGGTAGCTCACCATGTGGTTGCTCTGGAACAACAAGGAGCAGATGTGAAACTGCTCATTGACACAAAACTTTACAGATTTATGACCTTATTGGTGTGACTGTTGGAAATAAGTTAAATGACTGGTAACTTGTCCGCTGAAGTGTAGTATAGTTGAGTATGATTTAAAAGTGTGATTCTTTATGGGATAAAATCTAAAGGAGTAGCAATTAAGTGACAACAATAGCATGAAACAAATTTGAATGCTGCGAAGAAGCTTGTAAATCACCAACAGCAATTTCATTCTACATTTATATGTGGTGGGTATTAAAAGAGGTAGATTTTATAGGCTAGCTAAACTTTGTAAAATTGTTTGCATTATAACAATGCTGTTATAAGTGCATACCTGCAAGGATCCGTAGCAACATGGACAGACGACAAATGCTGCATTTCTACGCAGACTGGTCTCTATAACAAGGTCAGACGCAACGCCACACGCATGTAGCGACACTCCAATCTGAAAACAAATATATTTAGTTAGTGATAACATTTGAAACCACTTATCCAGCATACCTCAGTGAATTCCTGACCAGTTATATCAGTATTTTGACTTCTAGTAACCATCGCCAATTATGTATTGTGAGCGTGAGGTAGGTTTGCTGTAATTGGGGTGATTCAAGCAAATATTTAGTAATCCTGGCCAGATTAGATGCAAAAAGATTTTATGACCTGTACCATAAAGCAGTGCGATTGGTATTTCATGACAATCGTGAACACATAGAGGTTTTTACCAAAATCTTTTGACTAATTGAAGGGTTAAGTGGAAGAAGCAGGTTACATTTTAGGGAATATTAAGTTAGATGCATGGACGAAGAGGGTACGGTAAGTGATGGTTTATCTGGTACACTGGGTATCATTGTCTTAACCGCAGTAATGGCTGAGATAGTTTTTTTTAATTTAGGAGGTAAGTGCAGAAACTACTCAAATTTTGTGGACGAAGGAGGTGAGAACACTAAAATTAAAATTAAACTTTGTCCCTTACTCTTTGCGCACTTTATTTATCCCTTTTTTCAAGTACTCTATTTACACTTTACCCTTTTTCGAGTAATCTAAGTGTCAACTTCTGTGAAGATTAGATACGAATGTTAGCATCCATTTTTCGTTTACTTAGGGGTGTGTGATGCAGGAATCTCATTCAATTCAATGTGTCAATGCAATAAATGAATTTTTATTTGAATCGATGCGATGCGATTCGATGTAACACAGCGTTATTTTTGTGCAATTTACATCCAGTATAATCCACTATGATGAATTAATGGGCCTTACTCATAATAATTCTTAACAAAATAAAAGTGAATTGGTAAAATGTTTTTGAATAACTTTTTGGGAGAGGGAATACCGAGATAATTATTACAAGAAGCTTCATTTATTGAGTCACAAGATGTAACAGTCAATCTACCCTATTCTACCAACTACTATATAAACAAAACATTTTCTATCAACAAAAACTGTTGCTAGGCAACGAAACAAATGTTCCCACAGGAGCACCCCATGGAGACAGGAAGTCAGGGGGTTTTTAATTTGACGACGCGACCAGAGTGTGTCTTGTACGATGTCTCTCCTTTGTTGGAGGTCGACACTGGACACGGAATGGTTGGTGGTTCTGGAGTCGAGGGTTTCAAAATTTTGGCAAACATGTCATCTTCCATCAGTGTATAGGTTGGTTTGACCCTGTCCAAACTTACTTGTACTTTTACTCCTCATTGCAGGCTTGTATGACAGTGACATTGGTGAGCTCCAGGGATTTGCACCTCGGCCCTGGCTCGATCCAGAGACTGTTGCTTGTTGTATAACAACACTACGTTGTACTAGGGCAGGAGGTGGCAGCTTACCTGGAACTGTCCTGTGAAGTAGTCCAAGTTGGCTTGTATGACAGTGACATTGGTGAGCCCCAGGGATTGCACCTTGGCCCTGGCCCGATCCAGAGACTGTTGCTTGTTGTCTAACAACACTATGTCACATTGCGGAAGGTGGTGGGCGATTACCACTCCTAGGTGGCCGCTTCCGCAGCAGAAGTCCACCACACGATCCCCAGGTCTGGCAACCTGGAACAGCACGTTACGATTGTTATTGAAATTTATAAGATAGTATGGGAACCTAGATTTATCATCTGAATGTATCCCAAATCAAGTCAATTTAAATACTAATGTATTAAAAAAAAAAATCCCTGAGCAATTCAGTGATGATAGCTTGTGAGTATAATATATACAGGGAGTGCACAATTAATGACCGTGTAGTAATAATAATTTTTACTTTAGTTTAGTAATTTGTTTTAAACAGTTACACAAGAAAAATATGGGAACTTAGGTACGATTTTTGCAGGTGTCATTTTGAGAATTTTTGGGGACTAATATGTTAGGGGTAAGAAAAAAATGTATCTTCTTATTTCTATAAGGGTTTCGTCTGTTACGTCCCTTTTTCTCTCGACCTACTGAACCGATTTTTAAGACTGAGGTGTCATTTTAAAGCTTAGGATATACCACAGAGACAAATCGTAATTAAAAAAGTCATATTGTTTCGGGCTTTGCCCCCTCGCCTTTGATTTATTTCTAGAGGGCGCTTTAAAATGTTGACCAACTTTTATTGCAAGTTTTTTAATGTGAATTGTAATTTAACAGCTGATTACCTTCAGATGAATTTTAAAAGCCAGATAGTAAACAAAAATAGATCTCTGTCACTTAATCAACATTCAAGTACTGTAGGTTTCACTCATACAGAATCATAAAATGCGCAATTTGCGCACGGGCCACCTTGTACTTGAATATGTTTCTGTTAAAATGCAAACCAGAAACTCAGATTGTTTCTCATGTGCCCCTTATTATGTTCAATTTGTCCGTCTATTTTATTGTCCGTTTGTCTGATAACTATTTTTACATTTATTTACTTCCTCAAATAAAATGTTGTGTTACTTTTCTGAAAATAGTCAACATTTTCTTATTATTTGAAAGTGCATTAGGGTTCAAAACTTTTCTTGGACAATGACAAAGGTTAATAGACTTCATTTTTATAATTTGCAATTCATATTAAAACCAGATGCTGTATATCAATTCTATTCTTATTTTACTGTATTTTAAACAAACAATAGAGAAAAGTAACCTCTTGATTACAAACATAAGCCTTACATAACAACAAAAGTAGAGGATGGTAAATAAATACAAAATTCAGTGAATTTCGATAATATTCAGCAAAATTTGTAATTTTCCAATGACCTTTGTGACCTCCTACTATAATATGTCCCTACAAAATAGGAAGAAGGCACACTGAACAAAATAAATCTGCTAACAGGTAAACTTGACATTACAACTTGACAAAGTTACTCGCCCACCTTGATCACAGCTTTGGCCAAGTTCTCCAGCTGCTGCAGTTTCCTTGCAAGGCGAGTTTCAGGCACATCGGGCTGAATGTCAACCGAATATTCCGTCCAGTCGAACGTGAGCTCATGGCCAAACGGAACAGGATCACAGTCAAAATCCAGCCCCACACTTTCCACCATACTGCGATAAAAAATAAAAAAATAAATGGAATATTGACAAAATTACTTTATGAGCATTTCAAATTAGTTTACTTGGCTTATATATCAATTATAAGTAAGAACAAAATATACATTTATTAATGAACCCTTTCGGCGATAGCAAATATTCGCATTACTTAAAAAATAAAATTAAATAAATATACATACTGAGAGACATCTTAAAAGTGCCTACGCATTTAAAGGGATAAAGGCAAGCATATAAAAATGAAAGTCTCTAATTAATACATTTTTAACCCAAAAGTGCTGGAGAGTGATATTACGGATTAAAAAATGTATTCTATAAATATAGCCCACACATCTGAGACAACTGTCCTTCTTATTCACTGAATAGAATTAAAAACTACAGTCGAGCCCCGATAATTGAATCTGATTGGGAACAGATCTATTTAGGATTAACAAATATTTCAGATTAAACAAAACTATTATTAACGTAATATTAAATACAAGGTGTTTTTAAGTAAATGGGTAAATAAAAACATAAGTCAACTCCAATTGTTAAAATTTAACAGACTAAGACTCGCTCGGTCGTCAGATGCTGTATATCACACGCCTAGAGTCATAAGCCTAGACTTTTAAACAGTGTAGTTACTTGTTGTCTGAACTGAGGATCACATCTTATTTATATAGCTACTAGCTGCTAACCAACATGCTTGACAATGCCAACCTGAGGAATTTTTTGCCCTTCAGGTGAGCTCAATTTCTATGCTCATTTGCTATCAGGTTCAGTTTGTTTTGTGCGCTCACTTTCCGTTAGGTTCAGCTCGTTCGCTAGTCGCTACACTCACTCGCCGCAAGTTTGTAATGTCCTCTATCTTTTTATTACCAAGCTTCCCTCAATACTTTAAATGAGAACAGCTGTTTATAACATTTAAAATCTGCAAATATCCAATGATAAAAAATCAAATTTTGCCTTCAAACTCACTGATTTTTATCCCTATGTGATAGAGGTAATAATAATATGATTATATAAATTTGCTAATCTAATATACTTTATTAAAATGGTTTTTATTTACTTAAAAATGTAGAGTAAATAACACAGTAGATTAACCCTTTTCACCCCAGCGTCCAATAAAATTACATTCCAAAAATTTTGTTCTGAAAAATCATACAAAAACCTAATTTTACCTCAAGCTTCATAAGTCGTAAGAAATAAGTTTTGGTATATTGAAAACAAAACAACAATTTATCAAATCTCTTGACTTTTGATACAATGTTGATATATTAAAAACATAAGAGAATCCATTTGATTATTAATCCAACTTATTAATTAGATTCCACACTACAACAACAGTTCAATATATGGGATGGCAGGATTTTTGGCATATTTAGAGAACAGTCACATCCAAATATTAGCGAATTTCCCTATAGGGAATACGCTATTACGGTAGTAGTCACGGTAAGACCTAAGCCCGGGACCATGATACTTTTTCGTTTTGAGGTCCCTAGAAGCCAAAAACACCGTTCGTTCAAATTGATATATATGTATATATATATATATATATATATATATATATATCTCTATATATATATCTATATATATATCTATGTGTCCGTGAACACGATAACTTTTGAACGGAACCTCCGATTTTCATGAAATTTGGTACAGGGGTGTGAGCCATCGTCTACTAGGTTGAGTTCGCGAACCAGAATGATCGGACCATGGGAACGGGGTTTTATGGGGTTTTTAAAAGGGTTAAAAATGGGTTTTTGGCTTTTTTTACTTTTATTTAGAAAATTCAATAATTTTAACTTAAACCATTTAAAAGAGCTTAAAAAAACAAACAATATAGTATTTTGAATTTTTTACCTAGCTTAAATGGTTATGGAGAAAATCCAAAAAGTATGTTTTCCATTTTATTCTTATGGGAAATCATCAAAACCTTCTATCTTGCTTATTTATTGACATATCTTGATAAAATTTGGTATGTACATTCATTATGAAGCGTTTAACTCATATTTGCTTAGAAAACCCATATGGCGGCAAACCTACGTACTCACCCCTATAGGGTTTATGGGGAAAATAAAAAGAACACCATAGCCTTATAAAATTTGGTATGTACAGTCACTAGGTAGGGTTTAACTTATATTTACCAACAAAACCCATATGGTGGCAAACCTACATACTCTCATCCCCATGGATTTTATGGGGAAATAGAAAATATACCAAAATTCCATTGGAAATTCGCTGAGTACGCAGGTCTGCTGCGACGGGGGTATAATATCATATCTCCTACTATCATTATTATCGGACGCTGAGTTAAAGAGCCACTTGTTCTGGGAAGAGAACAAGAACTTATTTACTCGTCAATAAGTTTGTACTTCTAGATAAAAATACTATTTTGAATTACAATTTTCTTAAAAGAATTCAAAGAATATCTTTTCATACACACTTTTAAAAGCTTAAACAAATTAAAACAAATTAACAGAAAAAAAATTATTTTTTGGGATCAAACCATTCTAGTTATTTTAATCTGTTTATTTTAGCTCCATCTTTAGTTACTATAAATTTTGTCTGTGGCAGGTCTATATTTGCATAACCTACTTAAATTTGTATGGAGAAATAATGGTTCTTATTCTTATTATTAGAGTTAAAATGAAGAGTAAATACCTTAAAGCCTCGTCCAGGTCGTCCTGACGTGTGAACTGTTTCAACTTTGGTTTGTACCTTTTGGGATCGCTCTTGTACAGACTCTGTTGGGGCACCTCGGGCAGTGTGTAACGGATGCACATTGAAGCAGCGGGATTTAGCTCAAGTGTCTTGAAAGCACAAAGAGCTTCGGCCACTGACGGATCGCTCGTAACTAGCTTGTACCACTTCAAGACTCTTGGTAAATACTCGCTGAATGGAAGATTCGGCAGAGCCAACAAAACAATGTGCAAACAAGGAACAACAATTAAGTCGGCCAAAGACACATTAGGTCCTTCTGCAAAGTCATGTTCGACTCCTCGATTGAATCCTTTCCGCAATTTATCCACATTGTGCATTCGAACAGGTTGTTTAAGGTGTTCCTCAAACCGAGCTAAATGTTCAGGTATTTTAATTTCATCTGTATTCGGTTTCAATTTTAATACATTGTTAACAACTTGCAATATGTCTATTTCACAAAACTTTGTCCATAACGACACTTCTGCACAAGCAAACAAGCAACCTTCTCTGAATCCGAGCAAATGACTCCATTCTTCTCCAGTGTGTCTCACTACCTACAACAAACAAAAGATTGGAAACTAATTGACAAAAAAATTTCATAAATAGAAAACAGTAAAACTTCACAAACTCAACTCTCGATAACTCAGCATTCCACATAACTTGACAACGTAGGTGCCAACATTGTTCAACACCACGTGACTTGTTAATTGATATCTGGGACGATTTTATGCGGAGTGATCATCAACAACATTAGATGGAAATTACAGTCTTTAGGTGAGACGCAGTTGCAATAAGTTTGTCGACCATCATTGACAGCTGATAATACAATAATACAATACACTCTTGTTCATCCAACTCGGTGACATCGGAACTCCGCTTCATCAGAAGTGATAATCAGGAAATAATTAAGAGTCTGCAGTACCTCCGCCATCTTGGTTTTCAGTCCCATAAGAACAATGTTAATTAATTATAGGTGTCTTTAAAACACTTTATTTCGATTATCTTGCATCGGATTCGCATGAAACTTGAATATGTTTACAATAATGGTATGGCGGTTCATGTGACATGGATACATTTTTAAATAAACCTCCTAAAACTGGTTTACCATGGTGTTAATATACATTGTTTTTTTATTCGTTATTTGAGTGGATGATTTTTTAAATTATTTTTCCACCACATCAAATGAAAGACACTATGGTAACATTTAAAATACCCCCGTCGCAGCAGACCTGCGTACTCAGCGAATTTCCAATGGAATTTCAGATTATTTACTTTCCCCATAAAACACCATAGGATCGAGTATGTAGGTTTGCTGCCATGGGGTGTAGTTAGAAAATCTAAGTTAATCAATAATTGGTGAATGTAAACACAAAATTGTATCAAGCTCTGGCAATTTTTTTATTTTCCCCATAAACCATGGGGGTGAGTATGTAGGTTGGCCGCCATATGGGTTTTGTAAGCAATTATAAGTTAAGCCCTATCTAGATGATGTACATACCAAAGTTATGTAAATAAATAAGCAAGATATATAGGGTTTTCTTGATTTCCCATAAGAATAACATGGAAAACACATTTTTGGATTTTCCCCGTAACCAGTTATGCTAAGATGAAAATTAAAAATACCAAATTGTTTGTTTTTTTAAGCTCTTTTAAATGGTTTTAGTTAAAATTGATGAATTTTGAAAATTGAGGTCAAAAAATGCCAAAAACCCATTTTTGACCCCTTTGAAACCCCATAAAACCCCGTTCCCATAACCCGACAATGCTGGTTCGCGAACTCATGAAAATAGACCTGGTCTTGCACCTTCATACCAAATTTCATCAAAATCGGAGGTTCCCTTCAAAAGTTATCGGTACCACGGACACATATATATATATATATATATATATATATATATATATATATAGATAGATAGATAGATATATATATATATATATATGAAAATGAACGAATGGTGTTTTTGGCTTCTGGGGACCTCAAAATGAAAAAGTAAAGTGGTCCCGGGCTTAGGTCTTACCATGGCTACTACCGTAATAGCGTATTCCCTATAGGGAAATTCGCTAATAATAAAATTATATCAAGTTTGTAATTTTCAGATGAAAAACAAACTCACAGTAATGTTTTAAATTTAACATTATTCTTTTGGGACAAAATACCGAAGATGAAAAACAAACTTACAGTAATGTTTCAAATTTAACATTATTCTTTTGGGACAAAATACCGAAATGGCGTAGGTACTGCAGAGGATTCTTTTCAAAAAAATTACGTTTTAGTGCCTTCAATCCCCAATTTGTTATACTGTACCCGCAATACAGTAATGTATTAAATTTTGCATCACTTGTCACCGGACGCTTTCATTCCATATGATTTATGAGGCCATGTTCGCACGGAAATAGGAAGAGAGAGGAAATAAACATCCGCTTCCTAAACAGTCTGTCAGTCTATCTCGTGCACCTGTAATTACGTGGAATGTCAATTGACTATTTTGAAAAATGAGTGGAAAGCGAAACTAGTTCTGTGTGTTTGTCGAGGATAAATTTAAAGCTATTAAAAGAATCAATGCCGGTCAATAAGAAAAAATATTGCTATGGAATATGGAGTGAGAGCAGTGTGGGGATCTTTATGTCCTGCGTTGTTTTTTGTTCCTATAAGTTTATTATTATAATGTTATAGTATCTTATTTTAAGAAAATCCCTTGTGTGATAACACCAGCAATAGAGAATACAAAAATAAATTAGTCACAGAAACGGCGAAAACTATGACTCACTATGGGTTTTGGCTCATCGGAATGTTTGACATATGAACTGGCCGTCTGCCACATTAGTGTATTAAAATTAGTCGGGAAAAATGAAATAATTTTTGGAAAGTCTTACTGTTCACTTGAAATGTGTTCTATGGCATCCCCTGACCTTCCTCCGTAAAGTCCCCTGAAATCCCATGGGGGAAGGAGTTACAATAAAATTTGATATTAAGCATACTAAATTTAAATACATTCCAGAAGGTTGATAGATATCAAATTAAAGGTCTCAAAATGTAGAATACAATGCTGTAACCTCGATCTCAATATAATGGTCGGGAGATAAATGGCAGACATTCAAAATTTAGACTGAAATGATACTATCAAAACTTTAAAATGCAATAACTTCCAACATATTTGACCTTTTGAGATCTGGTTTTCGGCTATGTACTATCCTTACTAAACCTTTTAAAATTATGTATAGCATGGCTGTGGACTAAGAAAAAAATTTCGGAACTTCCTCTTTGGGACGTCCATGTAGAGGGTGGTTCAAGCGTAATACAATAGGCATATGTCAAGCTATCCAGATTTTCAGAAATAATTGTAGAAGAAATGTTTGCTGCAAACCGCACCTCAAACGGTCAAGTATTTAGAATATTATTACATTTTTAAGAGTTTAGGTTAAAATTAGAATTTTATTGAAAGTTTGACAGGCTGCCATTTTCGACTCAGGCAACCTTTTGAGATGGGGTTTGCGGCATTAAGTTCTACTACTTAAGAGCTTTAATTTCATATACATAAACCTATTGGTCGATGAGAGATTTATTTCTGACTCCACGTGGGCCATCCCATCATTTTTATGGCATGTTGCCCACTGGGGATTTCAGGATACTTTTCTGAAGGAGGTCAGGGGATGACATAGAATACATTTCAGCAAAAATTGGCAGTCCAAATTTTTTTTTCATTTTCCAGCTATATACTGGCTTAATTTTACTACACTACATTAGTTCCAATGAAACTCACCGATACGAGGGCTAGTAGCAATTAAGTTAAAATAGCGACTTTCACTTAAATTGAGCCTGCTAGCTGTTTGTTTTGGTTTGAACAATCAGTTGGAAAAAACTTTTATGATAATCACAAAATTAACCAAGGTGGATTTTTTATATATGTATTCAGTATACAAATAACGCCAAAACTTATTTGGTTATGTTACTAGGATAGTAACTAAACATCATACTAATAAATTTTGTAAAACATTAAGGATAATTTATTGACATCTTATCATTAAATCCGTTCACAAGAGCATGATAGCCACTAATAATATTGTGACTCAGACAAAAATAAAATAATCATAAATGGGGTCAGTCAATGTCAACTTCAGCACACCGGAAGTATTCAGTTATAATAATCTATTCTTAGCACCAGGAATAATTCACATGTAAAAGGTTAGATACCTGCAGTCTGCCGAGTGATTCTGCGATAATCACTCGGCAGACTGCAGGTATCTAACCTTTTACATTCGTCTAAGTGATTCAGTAAAAACAACAAAACATAAAAATAATTCACATATTGATACTGATGTGGCCGATGCGAGCAGTTTCAAACTTTTGGAATAAATTGACATGCTTGGTTAAAAACTCTTATCAAGTTTTAGTTGGAATTACCCACAGAAACACTTAAAAAACAATAAAAAGATGAAGATAAAAAATCCTGGGATTTTTAGGTATCGAAAACTGCTCGGGATCCCGTGATTGACATCCCTAGTTATATCATTCAGTAGTATTTTGTTTACACTAGTATATCTAAACTCTGTATAAAATTGGTTTTGGTTGTTGTAAATGATTCTTCACTACACAGTAGAGCCTCTCTTAACTGTTCCTATGAGACCGGACAATGGTCGGATAACGAAAAAAATAGGTTAAATCAACTAATACCAGAAATATGTGTTAAAATAAAAAACAAGTGAAAAATATTTAAAATTTTTGAATCATAATAAATTGTTCCTAATGCGATAGATTAGTTAATAAAGTAAACTGACAGTTATAAACTGTCAAGTAACAAAATTAGCAAAGACATTACAGTAAAAACAGTCTACAAGAAATATTGAGAGCAACTGATTGAATTTGACTTACAGAAACGTATGATCAACCTGTTGAAACATGAGTTTTTTAGATCATTATCGCAATATCGGCTCCTGCAGCGAAAGTCTTTATATTTCTGGAAAACGGTCGGTTAATCTGACAGAAAGTTGATCTAAGGTTGGTTCAGAGAGCTTCCACTGTTAAGTTTACACACAGTATACAATCCAACACTTACTATTGTAATAGAAATAAAGGAATTTTTTATTAAAAAACCTTTCAATACCCAGATCATGTGAAGGCAAATGTAGAGTCAAACTGACCTGACGCAGCACGGCGCACAACCCAGCCACACAGCCGACGGTGTCCGCCGCAGTGAATACCGGTAGACGACAGTCAGACACGGGGACACTGAGGGCTGATGGGGCAACGGAGCGGAACCGGAGCGACTCGATGCTCACCCGCAGTCCGCGCTGTGTGCGCTCAGTGAACACTAGCACGAGTGACACGTCGGCCGGACACTGGAGGTAGCGGTAGAGGAACAGACAGACCGCCGACTCCGCTGGCACCTCGACTACTTGGCCTACTAACGCTGACACCTCGACAAACAGTTCCGACATCTGTTCCCGATACAAACATCACATTATCACATTAGAATATCACATCACTCGTAGGTCTTTTAGTTAATAACCATCTGAATCAGAATGGAACTCTCATATGGCAATTATATCTCTAGTAAAAAATGCTAGTATCAATTTAAAAAATAAAATCCCTAAAATAGGTTTATATTTCTGTTAACCCCTCCCAAATAGATTAAAACTACGTGATGGGCCGAAACTTACAAACAAATATCCCATTTGCTGTGACAAGCCTTACAGGCCTACCTAACCATTATACATATATAGGCGCTATGCCTATATCGGTAGCAATTTTTAACCTTTTGACAGGGAATGGTCCAAACTCCGGTCTTGTTACTATCTAACATCAACCAGTTGTTGGAAAGCATCATTAATGATTCCCAATGACAAATGGCAACTGGGTGCACAATCAAACCTTAAAAGCAAACTTTGAATTCAAAGGCGAGCACTAAAACCAATCAGCTACTTAGACAGTTTTAAAATTTAATAAAATTAAACTTACATGTGTCCAAGACAGGGAAGTGTAAAAGAAGCCAAAAGAGAAGATTTAAAAAATAGGTATGAGCCGAGGAAACTAATTTACCGAACTGACCTATTTACAATGGTCTTGTAAGGATAGCTCATAAATGTTCCCCGATCAAAGCTGGTATAAAGTTTGGAAAATAAACTTCTAATTATGTGATCTCTAAGAATCATCACTAGAGCTGATGGCATCAATTCCTACCGGGTCAAAGGGACTGAAGAACGAGAATATAGTAGGAATGAGATTTATCTGAGGCCGAGGTTAGATGACAACAGGATTGAAACAGATAACAGGGTCTTTTCAGATCACAGAGATAACAAATACATTTTGCCACACACTTAATGGGACAAGAAGTTCTGAAGAGAGAAATCTTTAAACACCTAATGCTGGGAGTAGTGTTGTTCCAAAATTCGGGGTGAAAATGAGATCAGGCAGAATTTCAAAGAACCCTAAAAATAACAAACAGAGGCATAATTGACAGACAGTTAAACACAATTGAAAGGGAAGGTGTTGTATGTGTTGGATTTTATTTAATAAAATGCAAACAATTAAGACAAACAACAATATTTTTTAATGTTAGCGTCCAGTTATTAAACTATGGTGTCCTGGTTAACTTGAATTTAGTGAGTCAATTGATTTAAACACTCAGCTTGGGTGTAAAAACTGAGGTTTGCACACCCCCAGTATTTTCTATGAATAAATACAGTACTTACAGTCGTAAATGTTAAACACTGTTGGCAATCTGTCTGTGGATGCGTTTGAGGGTGCGGTAATCCAACACCCGCTGGCGTAAGTATACTGTCACCGTGGAGAAACAGCCCAACATAAACATGAACCCTTCAAACTGCCAGAACTTCTTCTCCTCCAGCCAAGTCACCCGTTCACAGCTGGGAATTAAAAAATATCATAATTATAATATTATTAAAAATAATGTTAAGTGGGAGTTTCAGTCACGTCTATGGTTTGGCGCTGATAATTCTTCTCCCAAAAATACAAATTTTATTGTTTATAAAGTTATTTCAGATCATTTTCCATCATTGATAATAAGTAAAACCCATTGTACTATGCTTAGGATTTGGAACCTGATCCTGCCTTTAGGTGGAAGAAATTCTTCTTCTAACTAAGAACAAGATTAGATACCTATAGTTTGGTGAAGTAGCGCCAATGATTTTAAACATTGATGGACAATATCTGTAATAATTTCAATACATTCACATACACTAGCGATCACAATAAAAAAATAAATAAATAAAAGTAATACCCATATTACAATCTTGCAGACTAGGTTTAACTTCTTTCTGCATTTTTTACATATTGTCAAATCTTGAAATATTTTTTAACAGGAGCTCCCTCTTAGATGTGAATATTTAAAAATGCAAGGAAATTTTAAATAAGTGCTTCATCTTTCAAATGTACACAGGAAGTCTATAGATTGTAACCCAATAAATCAAGCTCTTAATCTAGAATTAATTTATATAACCAGTACAAGGGGATTGAGCATTTGCTCCGGGATCTTATAAGAAGGAGCAATGTATATTTCTTACAATCAGCTCATTCACTTCACTCACTTGCCAGGCCAAGGTTGTTGTACTCTGATGTTTAAATTCAATGAATCACTGGTTCAAAAGGTAATACATTGGTTTATATACAGTTATCAGCTGATATTCGTTCAATAGTAAAGTAGCTGCAAAAATACCCACAAGGATAACATGGGCAATTTGAAGGGCTGTGGGATGGAAACTGGATTTTCCGTTGCCAAAAACCCAATATAAAAACAAAATATAAAAATTCCTAGGACATAAAAAAATATTGCCTGTACAAAAAGTACTTGTTAAAGGGCCGTTTGAACCTTTTAGTTTAAACCTGATCTTCAGTTTAAATCTAAGTTTAACCTAAAAGTCAGTTGCACTTGCGTATTTCAAAATTTCACCGCTAGCTGTTTTGAACTATTTTAATTTGGATTATATTCTTTCAAAAAGTTTTAAATTTATAATTTTTCTCGTTCTATGAGATATTAACTAGATTAACTGATTTGAACACTCTTAGGTGAAAATTTTAGCATTTTCACAACCTTACTACAAGGTGCAGCCACTTAGTGACAGGACATCTGAGGGTGGTGGGGGTGTGCTTGTTGAAACGAAAATTTTATGCTATTTCAGTAATCATGGAGTAGTGGTCGCCTAACCTTCACGTGTACATTTGGCATATTTAGTAATGCACATTCGTTATTGAGCCATATTTCATGAACCTCGTCATTAAACATTGTAGTTTCTTTATCAGCATTTAAATCAATCATTGATCGTCAAATATCTGTCCCTTTGCATAGTCAGTGGGCTTTAAATACTGAACAATAGCCAACTAATTGATATGGATGGAAATTCAGATCAAACTACAAAATTTGTCTAACCGAGCGGTAAGACATGTTCGAGGCATCTCGCTAGTCTACCAGTTAGCGTCTTGGTCACAGGTTCGATTCCTGGGTGATCTACAACAATTTGATGATTTAGGACCGCTTTTTCATTTTCTTAACAAAATGCCTCTGGTGTAGACGCAAACAAAGCACAAGCTTGTTTTCAGGCGGGATAACGAGGACTGTTTCCCATAGCAGCATGGACTCTATCGATGTTCCAAGCTGACCTTGGAAACGGGTTGTTTTCGTTTTTAACTCAAAACCCGTTGTCCTAAAGTTAGCAACCCACTGCATAATTGTGCGTCGCGATGGAATTTCTCCATGTCAGCCTAAATTGAAAGAATGCACGAGACTGCCGCTGAGTATCAATGATTGAATCACCACTATTAAAATACGTCTTGATAACTAACGGGAGTTGATCAGGCGACCATTACTCCATAATTATTGAAATGGCATAAAATTTGCCTTCTAACAAGCCTACCCCCACCTTCCTCAGACGTCCTGTTGCTGAGCGGTGCACGCAAGAAAATAGATCGGTTTTTTGCCGCACCCTGTATTTTCTATGAATAAAATAACTCACCTTCTAAACACTTTTCCGGATTTCTCACAGTTGACAGCTTCTTTGAAATGTGTTCCACTACAGATTTTGTTGCTCTTGCTCGCAATCTCAAAATCTGGAAAAATATTTAATCAGAATAATAAGATTCACTTTCTTACATTATTTTTCTACAAATATATCCTTTGGTTGTAAATAAATTTAAACCAAGTTGTAGTCTGGTAAAGACTCAAGGATATTAACATCAAATATTAACATGAAATATAATACATTATAATGTGCATTATATTTCATCTATCATATTAGCACTAAATTGAGAAAAATTCACTTCTTTTTCAATGAAATGGACTCACAGTAATATTTTAACTTTTGACTTTGATGAATAAAATGGTTTATTAAAGATAAAGAACACAACAAAAATAATCAACAAAAATTTTAACAAGAGCGTGTGAATGGTAATATTTAGAATTTAGACCAGTGAAGTGTCAACCTGGAGGTGGGGACGCCACGGCACAAACACCAATTCAGGGTGGGCTGATTGTATCCCGTCAGCTGAAGCAGTGCCGATCAATCAGCGAGCGGCCATATTGTTTCAGCACCTGATCAATGCTGCTACCATGTGATTCGGGCATTACTCAAACTGCTTCAGCCATATATATTGATGTTGTCTGTCTCTCTCTGGCGATTGACGTGTTATCAGCAAATTACAGCCACACGCCTTCTTCACGAGCTGATCCTAACTGGCTTCCCTATATTGCCAAAAATTTAGCTTGAAAAAAATACAAACATCATTCTCTAAATAATAAATCAAAGTTCCGGTTTGTGTGACTCTGCTGTTGGGGGTATCCAGACATTTTAATGAACCTGTATAGGGCAAACTTATATAGGTACCAGTACTGTACGAATACCTGAGCAAGGGTGGCACTCTTCTATGATTTCGTAATTTTCCGTCAGCCAGCAAAATTCAGCTCCAGAAGTGTTTTTTTCCACCACCCGAATTGAATGTCCGTTTCCAGCAGTCCAGTTACTCTCTATTACTAAGACCAAAATAGTTAACCTGGAAAAAATCGAACAGTTTCAGAGAACTCCTGCAAAATATCATATAAATTTCAGAGAATCAACAATTGTACAAGATATTGAATTTATTCAGCTCTATATTGAAAAGGCTGAAAATAGCAAAAAAATTAATAATAATAATAATAATAATAATAAATTTATTCCTCCGACAAAGTTTCACATTGTATGGGAATTTACAAAACAAATTTCAAGTTTTTGCACCTATTCACAATTTTAAAACTTTTCATTTAATTACAATTTCAACTACTTATTTTCTCTAAAATTTTTCTTCATTGTAAACTTATTTGAAATTTTTCTTATTTCTTTTTTTCTTCCTACTTATTTCTTCTTTCTTTGTTCTTCATTACTATATTTGTTATTTTTAATTTATGTTTAATTTATTAACGGTCTACTGCTCCATACGTTTTTCATTTTAACTCTTCCTTCCTTCCATGTCTCCTTCCAGTCCTTCCACGTCTCCTTCCACGTCATTCGTTTTGCTCTTCAAAAATGTCTTAAGTTGGAAATCTCAAGTGGATACCGTAAACAAAATATACAAGGACGCAAGAGTGTGAAGTTTTTATGATTTTACCATAAAAGTTTAGTTTGTTGTATGAAGAAATTTATTATTTATCGAGAAGTTTATTGTAATTTTTATATACATTTTAAATATATTATATTTAAAATTGCAATGTTTACTTTGCCTACTAATTGTGATTAGACCTTCAGCATCATACAGCCCGGTTGCTTGGATGCTTCAGATCACGTACTACAGAATGTTATTTAATATCTTAATTTAGCCCTATATAATATTAAATTACACTTTAAAATTTATATTGATTTATGTATCTTTTTTTGGTATCTATGATTTTATAACATAAGATGCATAACATTATACATTTAACATATCAGGTGTTGGTGGAAAAATAACAACTTTTAAATTTAATGTTTTATATTTATTTTTGTGGTAGGCCTATGTTACGGTTGATTGTAATAGTGTTCATTAAATTCATTAATGCTTTTAAAATTTTACATTGAACATGAGACCTTCAGCATCATGCAGCCTGGTTGCTTGGATGCTTCAGATCACATTACAGAAAGTTACTATATCTTCATTTAATCATTATATAATATTAATTTACACTTTAAAATTTATATTGATTTAATGTATATTTTATTTGGTATTCATGATTTTATAACATTACATTTTACATCTACATATTAGGTGTTAGTGGAATTGTTGGTAAAATTTTAAATAAAAAATTTGTAAAAAGATATAATTGTTTATGGTTGATTGTAATAGTGTTCATTAAATTCATTTATTGAGTAAAACGATTCATCCGTTAACAAATTTTTAAGCTCATTTTAAATTTAATTTTATCTTCAATGTTTTTTATTTTATAAGGTAATTTGTTAAAAAATGAAGCTCCAATATTTTGAGCAAGGTTATAATTTAATAATATCCTTTGTGTTTCATGTTTTAATTTATTTTTCCCTCTAGTATTGTAAGAATGTATTATTTCAGTATTTTTCTCTGTTGTATTAAATTTTGCAAACATTTTAACCTCATAAATATATAGTGAATAAAATGGCAATATATGTAGTGTTTTAAAAGCTTGCCTGCAAGATTTTCTTCTATTTAAACCCTTGATTAGTCTTATTGCTCTTCTTTGTAAAACAAAAACTCTTTTCATTGCATTCTGTGTTGCTGATCCCCATATTATAATGCCATATCTAATTTTTGATTCTATCACTGCATGATAATATAACTTTAATAATGGTTTATACCTAAATTGACAGTAGTAGTTCAAACAAAAAATGGAAGAAGTTAAACTATTGCAAAGCGAGTCAATGTCAGGGACCCAAGTTAGATTTTCGTCTATTATTATTCCAAAATATTTTACAGTTTTAACCTCATTAAGTTCAAAGTCGTCCATCACTATGTTACCTTTAAAATCGTCATCTTTATTTCTTACAAGACTAAAGTCGATATAATTGGTTTTTTTATGATTTACATATAAGTTTAGATTCCCCAGACAAAAGACAAAGACAAAGACAAAATACTCTTTATTGACATGAACATTAAGTACAGTCATGGCGTCATTATTTTTCTTCTTCAGTGATGAGGTTGGCCTCGTCCCTCCAGGCATTCTTCAACAGAGTAAAATTATTTTTTCAGTAGCCAGTCGAGAACAGCTCCTTTGAAGTTCCGGTTGTTTTTTTGTTCTTTCAGTGCAGGTGGAAGGGTGTTGAATAGTTTTGCTCCGATGTAGCTGGGTTTTTTCTCATAGGCTGACAGATGATGTGCAGGGAGTATGTAGTTGATTTGGTTTCTGGTGTCATAATGATGGGCCTCTGAGAAGTTTACTATGGGTCTTTTGTTAACAACGTGGGTAACTACCTCGGCAATGTATAGGTTAGCTACTGTCTGTAGTTTCAGCCTTTTGAACTCCCCCCGGCATGAGTCACGAAATGCCAGTCCAGCCATGATTCTGACTGCCTTTTTCTGTAGACCTAATACCCTCTGAAGGTTCCCCTGAGATGATAACCCCCATACAATCAGTCCATAACGCATTTGCGCCTCAAATAGAGCATAGTAGGCAGTCCTTGAGGTTTCTGCGTTACTGATGTGTTTCAGGCGCTTGATGACATAAAGAGCAGTGCTAAGTTTCTTACAGAGTTGATCTACATGGGGTTTCCAGTTGAGGTCACTATCAATGGTTATCCCAAGGTATTTGGCCTCTTGGGATGCTATTACATCTGGTAGCGCATGAGCAGTCCTTCTTTGTGAACCAAAGAAGAGTTGTTGCGTCTTGTCTTCATTTAGCACAAGATCATTCTCTTGGCTGTACTGTTTGGCAATGCTGGCAGCAATGTAGGATTTTATTTCTAGCTCTTGTATATTTTTGTGGGATACAACAAGGGCAGTGTCATTAGCATATACGAAAGCATCACAATTGTCGTGTAACACAGAAATAATGTCATTTGTGTACAGGATGAATAAAACTGGACCTTAGACAGATCCTTGAGGAACTCCTCTGGTTGTCTGTACTTGTGTGGATCTGTATTTTCTGGATGTCTTGTTTGTTACATTAGTTATCTCTGTCATTTGAGTCCTTCCACTGAGATAACTCTGAAACCATTGATGTGCGGTTCCTTGTATTCCTAGCGTTAGCAGTTTGTCCAGAAGATGTTTGTGGCTCAGACTGTCAAATGCTTTACTAAAGTCCAGAAAAATACCTGTTGTTGTAGTCCCTGCTTCTGTGGCATCAATGATAGTTTCTACCAAGTCAATTATAGCCGTGATGGTAGACTTGCCTTTTCTAAAGCCATGTTGGTGATTGGTTAAAATACTATTGTTTTTTAGATGTGTGAGCAGTCTTGTTAGAACTATTTTTTCAAAGACCTTTGATAGGGTTGAGATAAGCGAAATAGGCCTATAGTTGTTTACAAGAGAGGTGGATCCTTTCTTATGCTTCGGGTAAATTAATGATTGTTTAAGTATGGAGGGGAAAGTGCCTTGTTGAAAAGACTTGTTTATTAGGTTAACTATTGGGTCTAGCACTTCATTTTTTCAGTGTTTCAGAATTGTTGATGATATTTCATCGATTCCAGATGATGGTTTTGATTTTAGACATGTTATAGTTCTATCTACTTCAGCTCTATCTGTTGGTGAAAGCGTCTCTTCGAATGACATGAACTCTCTTTCATGTAGTGTTGGATGTAGTTTTGGGAGTGCTTGTTGAGAATCCAATAGAACTTGTTCAGCAGCATTAGCAAAGAAGTGATTCATATGTTCAGCTATTTTTTGGGGATCTGTTAGGGTTGTGCCTTCAATGTCAAGAGATTTTATTTGGTTTTTTTGAGATTTTTTGTTGAAACGATTGTTGTTTATGACCTGCCAGACTGCTCTGCTTTGGTTTTCTGCATTTTCAATATAGGTTATTGCAGCTTCCTTTTTGAGTTGTTTGAGGTATTGGTCATATTCTCTCTTTCTGTCATTGGTTTGTCTTTTATTTTCTTCATTATTAATCAGAATTGAGTTGTTGAGTGCTGTAGTATATGCTCCTTTCAGCCTCATAAGTTCACGCTCTTGTTCTTGATTTGTAAATATTTTTCTTTTCTTTGGTCTTGATTGTACACTAGGGCAAGCTGTATCTAGTGCTTCTCGCAGTATTTTGTCAAATTGTGAGTACGCCTGGTCTGCGTTTTGAGTGTTGGTTACGGTTTCCCAAGTTTCTTGTGCTAGAAGGTTTTTAAGGTTTTCTATGTTTCGAGCACTGTAGTATCTTCGAGTTGTGTTTGGTATGACAGTTTTGTCAAACTCAAGATGTACTGTGCAGATCTGGCCCGTATGGTCTGATAGGCCTGTGAGCAGAACTGCAGTGTCAACTTCTGTTTGCAACAAGTTCGTTGCAATCATGTCGATTGATGTTTTTGAGTGAGAGGTGATTCTTGTTGGCGGTAGAGGTATTCGGTTGATGTCATGGCTCAGCAGAACTTGATTTAGGAGTTTACTGTCATCTTCATCAGCCAGGCTGTCTACATTAATGTCTCCAGTTATAATAACTGGATTTTTCCAAGTTGGTATGTCATCAAGAATGTTGGACAGGGTGTCAAGAGCCAGGTCGAGATTGGTATAGATTGGGGGCCTGTAAATTCCTAGGATATACAACTCTGTTTGTTTCATTTTTATTTTTATAAGCTGTGTTTCACAGACACGTTCTATTTGCTTTTTTGCAATGTCGATGCAGGAAATGTCATTACCTAGATTTTTTTTGCATATATTGCAACTCCACCTTTTCTATGTTCAGTTCTCGAGTATACCCCAATGTATACATAATTATGTAGTTGGGTATTTTCAAGTTTGTCTTTAGAAAGGCCATGTTCTGTGAGTACAACTATGCTTGGTTTGGTTTGATAAAGCTGGTGGTTTAGTCTGTCAATTTTTGTACTGAGGCCATCTATGTTTTGGTGGAAAATCGATAATTTGGCTGGTTGAAGCAACGGGTTTTTTCCTAGTTTAGTTAGGTTGTTATTACTGGTTTGGTTGGAAATCCTAAAAAAGGGGTTTGAATCTCGTTGCCAGACTTGTGAGAGACTGCATTGATGTAGTTTGCATTTATAGTTTTAAAGTGCTCTATGTTTTTTTCAAAGAAGATTTCCCAGCTTTCTTCTTTTTCCAGTAGCATTGCGGTGATGGGTGGGCCTTTCATATAAACATTATTAAGCATTTTTTGCTTTTTTGGGCCAGGGAGGTTTTCAGGTTGACAATCAAGAGAGTTTGCATGTTCTAGGCTGGGTGCTGTTTGTGCTTCCATTCTGGATTTATCATTTACTTCAGTTAGATATTTTTTGTTTTCTGGTTTCAGTTTTTTGGATTTGTCTTTATATTTGTTTACTTGTAGAGAGACACTAAAGACGTTATTTTTTATCTTACGAGGGGTTGGTACCTTTTTGTTTTGGCCTAGATATTGTGAAGTATTTTTAGAATGAGATTTAGGGTCTATTTCTATGCCTGTATTTGATGTAGGCAGACCCTTGTGATAAGAGGATTGGTTGAGCTGCCCTTCCAGTATGTTGACAGTGCTTTCGATCTTTTCTTGCCTCTTCTTTAGGTCATTTAACTCAATCAACAGGAGAGAGTTAGTCTGGGGAGTTGTGAGATCATTATGTATTACTATCGGTGTCAAGTTTTGAGGTTTATCAGGTGATGTCTGCTGCAAATCCCTGACATCGTTTCCCAGCAATATATCATGGTTTTCAGTTTTGTTTTTTAAGGACTTAATGATTTTTTCTTGGTCTTTGTTTTTTCTTATATGCTCGTTTATAGTAGCAATTGAAGTTTGTTATCGTGTTCCTCAAAGATGTCTTGGGCTTCTTTGCGAAGTTGCATTTCTTTTTTCAATTGATTTTCGGTTGCCATTAGTTGATCCTGTAGACTTTCGATTCTTTCAATATGACTGAGTTCGTTTATTCTCATTGTTTCAGTTTTTTCTTCAAGGATCATAAGTTCTGATTGAAGCCGCAGGTTTTGTTCTTTTAAAAGATTGTTTTCTGTGAGGAGGACAGATCCAATTTTGGCAGCCATTTCTAGTCTTGTGGAGTCCTCAGTTGAGTTTTCAAGGAGGTTACTCTCAACAAGGCTCTGTTCTAGTTCTTCTGTAGTTGAGCAGTTAAGTGGAAAATCAGTGCTGTTAGAGATTTGTATGTTTCCGTTATTGGGGGTTAGGTCATCTTCTTGGCCATTTTTGTATTCCCTCTCGGCTTCTTTTAGGGCCTGATTGAATGTTTTATTTTTGAAATTGTCCACTAATGGCATTCCAAGTTTATTAACATTTTCAGCATAGGGGAAAATGTCAGAATCATTAACTTTTGCAGAAGTATTATCTCCAAAGAATTCAGTAGTGTATTTGTTAAAACCTTTTTCAGTTTTTGAAATTTGAGTGATTTTTGCTGGCCAGTGCCGATAGCCCCTTAATTTTACAAAAACGAGACTCCCTAGGCTGAAGTTGTTGGATTTAGAGCCAGCCATTTTTTTAATGTCTGACTAAGGAAGTTTGACTTTTTATATAGGTATGGTTGTTGAGCAGTTTTTTGTACAGTTTTTTAGTAGAGCTTTGGCTGATTGCTTCAGTCTTGACAATAGAAATGAAGTCAAATTAATTTAAAATGAACGTACAGTTTTTTGGTGGAGCTTTGGCTGATTGCTTCAGTCTTGAGAATAGAATAGAAGTGAAGTCAAATTAATTTTAGAATAGGATACTGATAAATTTGTGTGAGTACAACATAACTATTTATTTCTAGACTTTCATCTGAAGGATTATTCATTGTTACCGCAATATCGTCAGCATAGCAAATTATATTGTTGTATTTAACTTCTTTTATTAGATCATTAACGTAAATATTATAAAGAATAGGACCTAAAATAGAACCTTGAGGTACCCCATATTTAATTGATATATTTTTAGATCTAAAACCTGAAATTTCTACAATTTGCTGTCTATTTGAAAGATAGGATTTTACCCAGCTGTTGGCATTTTCTCTAACACCTAGTTGAAATAATTTATCACACAAAATATTTGAGTATACACAGTCAAAAGCTTTACTCAAGTCCATAAAAACACTTAACGTTTTGTGTCTATTTTCTAAATTTCTAACTACTTCAGTTATTACTTTATTTATTGCATTATTTGTACTTTTCCCTTTTCTGAAACCAAATTGGTTGTCAGATAAAAGTTTGTTTGATTCAAGAAAAAAATTCCAATCTATTAAAGTATACGAGTTCAAAGATTTTACTTAAAGGGGAGATATAATTGATACTGGTCTGTAGTTATTAATGTCACTTGCTATACCATTTTTAAAAATTGGTTTGACCCTGGATACTTTTAATTGAGAAGGAAAAACTCCTTCCTCTAATGAAGTGTTAATAATATTGGATAGAATTTCACATACATAAATATTTATTATTTTTATTATTTCATTAGATATTCCATATACATCCAGGGAACTTTTATTATTTAAAGATTTTATAGTATCTTAAATTTCTGAAAAATCAGTTGGATAAAGCATAAGGCTTGACTTTGGAGTGTTTGTTGTGTATGAAGTTAAAGCGGGTATTATTGAATTACTTCTTAATCTTTACGCAACAGTAGCATAGTGCTCATTAAATATATTATTGTTTCAGGATCTTCTTCAATCCGATCATCAATTCTCAGTTTAATGGTGTTTTCATAGTTCTTTTGTTTATTCCTTTCTCCATTTATGATACTCCAAGTATCGAGATTTATATTTTTTGATTTTGATTATGAAATTTGGATTTTGCTAATTTTATAACCTTCCTATAAATTTTCTTATAATTTTTATAATACAATTGAAAATTGTCATCCATATAAAATTTTTTCTTATCTAAAATTTTTAATTTCCTACTTGAGGTAATTATTCCTGTTGTTAACCATGGTTAGAAATAAGAATTCAACTGATCCTAAAGAATATGAAATTAAATATAGATGGTAGGTATGTGGAGGTTTAATGAGGTTTGTGAGGAGTTCAATTCTTATTTTGTCACCATTGCCGAAAAAACAAAACTAAACATTGTCAGCAGAGCACTCAGCCCTTTGGCGGCACCCTATCGTTCCTGCTTCAAAAACTTTAAACCAATCTAGAACTTGACAAAATTTTTTAAAAATTTTCAGCAAAAACTTCTTCTAGCTATGAAAGTATGATGGTGTTGAAACATTGCAAGGAGGAAATACTGGATCCTCTGCTTTTCATCACTAATCAGTCTCTTCCCGCTAGAAATTTTCCCGATAAGTGCAAACTTGCCAAAGTAAAGCCTCTTTTTAAAAAGGATGATGAGACGGTGCTAGGAAACTATCTTCCAATCTCACTCCTTCCAGCTTTCTCTAAGGTCTTCGAAAGGGTGGTGTGTGAGCAGCTGACACACTACCTGGAGACCAATGAACTCTTTTGTAAAAAGTAATATGGTTTCCGAAAAAATAAATCCACCAAATTGGCACTAATTGATTTCATTAACCAGTGTATCGATGCACTCGATGCTGGTGAGACGTTATTGGCTGCTATGCGGATCTCTCTAAGGCCTTCGACTATTGATACAAAAATTCTCTTGGAGAAGCCAAAATCACTTAGAATCAGTTCTCTGGATCTCAAGTGGCCTATCTTTCTTTTCAAACAGACAACCATTCACAGAAATTCACCATCAGTCAAAATAAAAAATAAAAAATTTCTGCTCAACTGACAGACTTGTCACTAGCGGAGTTCCTCAGGGCTCGATTCTTTGCCCGATGTTGTTCCTGGTATATGTCAACGATATGCTGGGGATAGTTCTGGACAAGATTCTTTTCCTGTTTGCAGATGATACCATCCTTTTCACACTCGAAGTGGACAAGTTGTCGAACAACTTGAAGCGGACACTTTCATTCAAATCAATCAGCATGCACAGTGCTTTTCTTACAATCTCCTCAGCTTAAATTTCACAAAAACGGGGTGTCTCAGCAATCAGACGCATCAGAGGAGCCTCGCTAATCCTCGATGTTGCGAATCCATCGGAAGACATTGATGTCTCCATTGATGAAGATCGGCTGGTCCTATCGGATTGTGTGGATTTTCTAGGGGTGAGATTGGACGGTAGGCTAGCATGGTCGAATCAAATTGAAAAAATGATATCCTCTGGGCTCTTTGTTCTGAGAAGAACAAGCTGGTTAAATCTCAATTTGAATTTGTCAAAACTAGTCTATTTTAGCCTAATTGAATCACATATTATTTACTCTATCTCCTTATGGGGTTGTTGTAAATCACATTTAGACCGTATCTTTACTCTTCAGAAAAAAGCAATACGTACAATTTTTAAACTCCCTCAATACCAATCCAACATTTTAACTGTTCTATGCCTTTTTATCTTTGAACTGGTATAATGTACATTAGATGCCAAAATCTTTCTTGTTACAATCAACGCTCTCACAAGTACAACACTAGACACAACCATAAATTTTCTTAATACCATTGGCTTTCCATTTTTAAAAAGAAACCATTAGGCTTAACATTTTTCAGGCTCTGCCATCTTTTGTAACTGACATTTTAATCCTGATAGTTTTCACGCTGGTTTGAAGAATTATCTTTTGCTTCACTGTTATTATGATTTGGATAGCTTCTATGAGCATTCTAAAATTTGTAACTCCTCTTATCCATACCTCACCTAATCCATCCTATAGTGGCTAACGACAGAGTTGGCACTTTGACCTGTTCAGCGCTTTGAAGGAAGCCTTCGGACGGAGACCATAAGTGAAGTAAGTGAATTATACAGGGTGGTTCAGGCCACCCACGCACCACTATTTACAGCAAAAGAGGGGTTTGAGTTAAACTCATGAAATAAAGTTTTTCCCCTGAATAGCATATGGCCTTTTCAAAAATATAATTTCATCAATGCCAGTATACAGGGTGTTCCAAAACTAAAGGCCACAGGTTCGAATCTCAAACTTTTGTTATGTAAACATGCTGATTTTTGTATATAATTTTAACATATTAGTCAAAGAAGCATTTTAGTGAAAATAGAAGCTCTCGTTGAACTGAGCCACTTTGTAATTTACACTATTGCCGTATCCTTATGGTTTTATAGTATAATAACGTAAAAATGCATTTTCCCCACATAACTTGCATGTTTATTTAACTTAGAGTTATGGTAACATTCAAAGAGGGACTTCCATACTATAAAGCCCTGATTAATTAAACTGCTACCAAATAGGCCTACAAATTAAAATAGGTGGGCCGAGGTATTTTTCCTATTTTTTTTTTTTTAGAGAACTTGTGTTTTGCAATTTAACACTAACCATTAATATTCTTGGTATAAACATTGCTGTCCACAAAAGAGATGGATTTATTAATTTATTCCAACAGGAAACCCATTAAGGATTGGTTTGTGGTTACTCTGTAGTTATAATCTAGCATTGTCCGCAAACTTAAATACTGTAGATTATTACAATAGAATAACTTTAAAAAAATAAACATTTCAAAAATTAAATTAATTCTCAACACAACCTTTTGAACACCAGAACATCATTCCATTGCTTATCACTAACACTAACCTAGCCTAACAAACAGTGACTGGAAAAATATAAACTCGTACAGTAGCCTAATGTAATGGAGAGAGGAGAAACTGAGAGGAGTAACTGGAAATTGGAGAGGGGAGAAACTGCAATTGGCTGTTTTGTTGACCTCTCTAAGGCGTGTGAATCACACAATTTTAGAAAAAAAACTTCAAGAAAAAGGAATAAAGGGTTCAGTCTTTAACTGGCTCAAGTCGTATATCTCAAACAGACAACAAAAGACAATCAACAAAGACAAAAAGGGTAGAGTGATCGCTCATTTGGTAAATTCTTCTTTTGTTTGTGGAAAATTCCCTGACAAACATAAAATTTCAAAAGTTATACCCATTTATAAAAAATATGATTCAAATAAAGTAGAAAATTATAGACCTGTTTCCTTGTTGCCATCAATAGCTAAGATATATGAGAAATTAGTATACAACAGGTTGGAATTGTTTTTGGAAAGTAACAACAAAATTGAGAATATTCAACATGGTTTTAGAAAAAATAAGTCAACAATCACAGCGGCAGTAAGTTTTATAGAATCAATAATAAACTCAATTGACAAAGGAGAAAAAGTGGTTGGCATTTTTATGGACTTATCAAAGGCGTTTGATAGTGTTTCTCATTCTTTGCTAATTTTAAAATTACAAGAATTGGGAATAAAAGGGCTTGAACTGAATTGGTTTAGATCATATCTTTTAAATAGACAACAATTTGTAGAAATAACACATTTTACCAAATTTAATCAAATTAAAAAATTCAGATCGACTTTAAGAGAAGTTAAAAATGGTGTCCCTCAGGGATCTAATTTGGGACCTCTCCTCTTCCTCTGTTATATAAATAATGTAAGACATTATTTGAACTTTTCTCCATCCTCCAGTTTGTGTCTCTATGCCGATGATTCTAATTTAAAAATCTCAGGAAAGTCACAAGAAGACATTGAAATTTTATCAAATATTGAATTAAACAGCATAGGACAATTTTTTGAAACACATAGTTTAAGTTTAAACCCCGAAAAAACTAAAGGGATGTGTTTTAAAACAAAACAGAGTAAGAATTTCATCCACCCCACAATCATTTAAAAAAATCAACAAGTAGAATTAATTGAACATACAAAATTCCTTGGGATGATCGTAGACAGTAATTTATCGTGGGACGACCATGTTAAACACATATGAAAGAAAGCCAATTCTGGCTTGTTTGCCATTAGGAAAATGTCAAAGCTGTGTAATGAAGATGTATTGCGATCCATATACTTTTACCCTTATTCACAGTTTTATTAACTATGGAATATGTGTGTATGGTTCAACAAAAAATGAAAATCTAAATGAAATATTAAAAATACAGAAAAAATCCATCAGAATAATTTTAAAGCTAAACTTTCAAGAATCGGCAAGAGAACATTTCAAAAATTTGAAAATAATGACAGTTTATGGACTCTATATTTTTGCTACCATTATGCTTGTAAAGGGGTACAATGAGAACACTGAATTAGTACCCATTCATCAATACGATACCCGTAAAAAGATAGAACCCATCCCCAAACATCGACTAGAAATATTTAAGAAAAAATCCACTTAAGCTGGGAAAAGATGACTTAAGCAAAATTCCAGATTATATAAAAAATGAAACAAACAACGCAAAATTTAAAAATAGATTAAAAGAATATATAATAGACTTAGCCCCTTACAGTTTACATGAAATTGAAAAAAAAAAAAAAATAGAAACTTTTATAGGCCTATTTGATTTTGATTGTTGCAAAAATTTAAATCTGGTAAAAG
The DNA here is from genome assembly GCA_030545055.2 of Neoaliturus tenellus. NCBI lineage: Eukaryota > Metazoa > Arthropoda > Insecta > Hemiptera > Cicadellidae > Neoaliturus > Neoaliturus tenellus. The sequence continues at coordinate 99,622,319 of CM061533.1, forward strand.
ATATAAAAAAGACAACATGGGATAACTGTCTAAATTAAGCAATTTTTGTGTAGGCCTATGTGTAAATTTAACATGATTAATTTTAAGTTTATTTCAGTTTATATGACACTATTCGATGTACAGAGCTGTATAATATGAATAAAGAAATTGAATCTGAATCTGAATCTGAATCATTGACCATTGGAACACATTAGGCAGAAAACAAAAATTCTTCTCAAGTCAGGGTAGTTGCACAGCTGGCGTGCCCCAGGGTTCAATCCTAGGGCCCATCCTATTTTTAATCTATAAATGACATCTCCTCACACCTTTTTGCAGAGACACCTCTCTTTTTACCAGAAATAAAATCCTTGATAATCTAGAAAATTACACTTCTTTAAAGCTCAATTCACTGGCATAATAAATCCAGAAAAATCACAATTTCTACACTTTTCAACAACTGAAAGACAGGCATGTGAGAGACTGCATTCGACCCCCAGCTGTCTTCTTGGATAGCCTTGAAATCCAGGAGTCCACAACAGTGAATTATCTGGGATGAGATTGGACGGTGGTCTGAGGTGGGGGGATCAGATAGAAAAGCTTGCTGAAACTCTGTCAAAAAACATTTTTGTCCTAATAAATGTCTCTAGTTTAAGGAATATTGGACTTTCAAAAGTAGTTTATTATAGTTCAATAGAAAGTTTCATTAGGTATTCAATAGTGCTGTGGGAAAACTAGCAAACAGAATATTCAGAGAATATTTACCATCCAGAAACGAGCAGTTAGATGTATAGTTGGTTTGAAACCGTCAGATTCCTGTTTTTTTTACCTAGACCTAAAATTTTTAGCTGTACCTTCATTGTTTGTGTATGAAACTGTTCTGTATGTTGTAGAAAATAGCTTAATTCCATCCCATAACCACAATTACAATACTTGCAATAGATCTGTTAATCCATCATCTCAACATAAATTGAAACTTTATGAGCAGAATCCGGACTATATAGGGGTTAAGTTTTTTTAACCTTGCGACTAGAGTTAAGAGAAGCTTCTAGGTTACGATCTTTCAAAGATAAGCTAAAAACCTATCTGATCCAAAAATGTTATTGAGAACTCCCACCGTTCCTTACCTAGCCTAGCCCTGACCTAATTGACCTGGTTCGACCTGTACTGCAAAGAAAAGACTGGTCTCATGCCATAGATATGGTCTACGGGACTACAATAAGAAGTAAGTAAGTAATGGGACTATGAGTTGTACTCACCCGCCAAGACATATAATGCCAAGTAGCATACGCTGTTTAGAACATGACTCAATCATTTCTCAAACAGATAAGCCCTATTTTTATGTATAAGCCCTATGTAGATAAATACTTGTAGACATATACTTGTCTTGAAATCTCCTGTTGATCTAACGACGGGCGTAAGCGTAAAACAAGTTCGTGTGGATTTTAAAATGTAAAATATGCAAAACTTAAGGAAAAAAGTTGTGTAAAGTAATCATGTACGCCCGAGCTTATCAAAATATTCAAAACTAACCTAAAATGAGAGAGGAAACTGGGGAAACAGACTAGTCAGTGACATTTGTATTTCTCATTCTTCAATCTTCACAGCTGGAGCTGAAGCTGACGAGCTGAGAGAGACCTGGAGCTACAGCAGCTATTTTGATCATCTGTCATTATTGTCGTACTATAAGAAGTTAATGATAAATTTGATCTTCCTCCATTTTTGGACATAGATTATTTTACGATACTTCATTATATTAACCGATGATTTTACATACAAATACTTACTTATTACTTATTCTGATTCCCCGTAGACTCGTGAGTTTCTTGAGCGTCGCCCTCTCCTCCTTCTCAGGGGAAGAGTAGGGTTACCAACTGCTCACTCCAGGGGCCCAATTTTTCAATCGAGTGAGTAGTGAGTTGGTGAGTTGGCTTGTTATCAAAAAAATTTCATCCACTCTAATAGGTAAATGAGAATGAATGTAATTTTTAAGGTCTTTTAAAATTTGCGCATCCAGTAATTAATATTTTTCATCAGTATTTCAAAGGATAGTTTTATTCACCATTGTCGCATATATGTATAAAAATGTAATTTGTACAGAAAATCTCACCAACTCACCCGTTTTCACTCACCTAACAAATCGGTGGTGAGTGGTTTGGGTGAGATAATCTCACGTGAAGTTGAAAATTCTTCTTCTTAATCTTGATCTTAACAGGAAATAAGTCTATTTGTCAATAACAACTTCCATAATTTCCAAATCGTCTAGGTTATGTTTACGTTAGTTAAACAGCCTAAAATGTATATTAATACTTACAATTGTGTAATTAAACATTAAAAATAAAATAATGGTGTAATTATGTTTTAAATATAAAAATACAAGTCATTTAGAATCTTTAAATTAATAGAACTGGCAATATTTAATGGTGTTATTATTTTGATGGTTGAAACCGGATGCTAATACAAACTTTAATTTTACCATCTCGAGCCAGTCGGTAAGGAGCAAACTGGTGAGATGTAACTCACGACTCACTCGATTCAAAAATTGGGCCCCAGCTCAAACCGTCAAACCATCGTACAACACCATTCCCAGAAAGCTTGCTGATTTTGCCTGACTCAACCAAGGAATCTAGAATATAGATTCCTTGGACTCAACTCTGTATCACCAATCTGAAGACTTGGTATTCTGTTACGATTTTGAAAGCCGCTTTTGATCTGTTTGAATACAGAGATAGTTGTTTTTTTCTGGGTTATTTTCTCAATATCAGTCGGTTTTTTTCGAAGAACTAGGCCAGTTAATTTATTTCGAAAAAGGATTCTTGTTCTGGGGTATCCTTAATACCTTAATACCTTCCTCTTCGTCTTTTACCCACAACTGTGGGATTGACAGCGTCATATTTACTCATAAAAACATATATTTACAAAAACAGAAAAAAAATACTTTGACTTCCGGTCTGACTAAAATTATATTCTAAAAATAAGGTCTGGCTCAGCTCAAATGGGTGTCAATAGCTCAGAAAAGTCATCCTGGAGGAACTCGGCCACCGAATAATAGGATTTACTCTTAATGAAAATTGCTAATTTCCTCCTGGAAAGATTAGCATCCATCTGCTGGACACTGGGTGGCAGTCTATTGAAGAGACGGATGGCAGAGGTGTTGTAAGCCCTTTGGGTTCTGGTCAGGCGCACCCTTGGAATATCAAGCTGCTCCCGCTGCCTTGTGTTGTAAGGGTGGATGTTTCCCCGGACAGTGAAGGTGTTTAGGCTTTCCTTGATGTGCATGAGGCATAGGAAGATGTAGTGACCAAAGACTGTAAAAATTCCTAGTCTGGCAAACAGCGGTTTGCAGGAAGCACGGGGGTGGCTTGCCGTGATTGTTCTTAAAGCCCGCTTTTGCAATTTCAGCACGTCAGGTACCCTAGTGGAGTGGCCCCATAGCAGCAGTCCGTAGGCAACATGGCAATGGAAGAGGGCGTGGTATACCATGACCAGGTAGGATTCTGTCACTGAGTATCTCAATTTCAGGAGGAGGAAGCAGACTCGTGACAGTTTGCTATTGGTCTGAGTTATGTGGTCCTCCCAGGTGAGCTTCCCGTCTATAACGAAACCCAGAAGTCTAACAGGGGCTTGAACAAGTTGGTCTCTAGATAGGCTACATGTCAGTTGCTGGGTCTTGTCTTCGTTTAGCTGGAACCTATTGGCAAGAAACCATGAGGTGGCAGAAAGAAGTCTCCGTTCGCTTTCGTCCTGAAGCTCATCAAGGTTTTGGCCATCTGTCAGGAGAGTGGTATCGTCAGCGAACATCAAGGTTTTGCCGTCTTCATCCAGGTCGTTTATCGTGATCAAGAAGAGTGTAGGCCCCAGAACGGATCCTTGTGGGACACCAAAGTTGATCGGCAGGGTCTGAGAGAGGGCTCCGTCAATAGAGACCTGCTGAAACCTATTCTGGAGGTACGTCTCAATCAGGGAAAGGGCAGCTCCTCCAAGGCCATAAAAGCCAAGCTTCCTGATCAGTATCTCATGTGACACACTGTCAAAAGCCCTGCTAAGATCGCACAGCATTAAGGACATTTGTCTCGATCCCTCAAATGCGGCGTTAATACCCGTAGCAACCCTCGCAGCAGCATCAACAGTCGATCTACCTCTGCGGAACCCAAATTGCATATCGGTGAGAAGATGGTTGGACTCAAAGAAGGTCTCAAGTTGGGGTTTGACAACAGCCTCAATAACTTTGCCAAAAGTAGGCACGAGGGAAATTGGTCGGTAACTGTTGAGCCTCAAGTGGTCACCCTTCTTAAAAACAGGAATTGTCCTAGAGGTCTTCAGAAAGTCAGGAAAAACACCCATACTGAGACATTCATTTATGGCGGCAGTGAGGGGGGCAGAGATGACGTCAATGACTTGGCGTAGCATGCAAGTAGACATACCAAAACTGTCTGGGCTCTTCGATGGTTTGAAAGCATGCACAATCCTTACCAGGGCTGCAGGATTCGTGGGTGCAAAGGTCATCAGGTTGACAGGGGCAGGTTGGAGTCTAGATCCAAAAGTTTCTAATTTTGGTGATCAGGGCCAGGGTTGTATCATCAGCGAAAATGAAAAGATTTTCTTCTGGTGTTTTTTCTGTGACGTCGTTTATATAAATAGACCTGGCCTTGTCTCAAGTCAATGATTTTACAAGTGTTTTGTACCTATGTAACTAAAAATATAAACTTACCTATACAAACTAATGATGGCAAACAGTTAGAGAACTAACTTATAACAGTAAAAAAATATTGATTTATGACTTAATCAATAATTAAGTCATAAATATAACATAAAACCCCCCCAGTTCTGCCTCTGTTCCTGCTTAGGACTGACATTTCTTTTAATAATATTTCATATTAGAGAACTCTACAACTGCATGATTTAAGATCAAGCTGCCCTATTAGACAATGTGTAAATACAAATTTTAAATTTTAAGGTTATGTTTGTTGTTGTTGTCAAAATGACAATGGTCCAATGAGTCCAGGCAGGATAGAGTGCGTTGATGTTGTAGAATTGGTTATAAACCTTTATTATGCAAAATTAGAAAAGGCCTAAAATTATTTATTTTAAGCATTTTAATTATGGCTTACACAGGAAGTGAAGTGCTCACATTTCAAATAGGACACTATTCAAATTTTATAGGAACCCACTGGTGGAATTGTCAGGTAGGCCTTGTTCTTATCAACACAATAAATGTTTCCTTTGAACATTATCAAAAAATTTAACCAACTTAGAAAAATTAATAGGCCTACATTAATCACTCATAAGTTGTGACATGAATACGGCTGTGTAAGGCCCTAGATGTCGGTACCATAAGAAGTCTATTGGAGTTGTAAATTTTCTGTTGAGCAATTTTACCTATGTCATATCGGCTGTATCATATCTGTTCGGAGTATTAGAGAGAGAACGAGGAGAGAAAGAGTGCCACCGCGATACCATCTCTTATACATTGATTTTTTTCAAACTGTCGGTAGACTAATTAAGTCATCCCCTGTAAGTTACTTTATTGAAAGTTAAAGCAGATCTAGTTGTTTATGTTGTCATCTACTTTTAGGAGACTATTTTTAGTTTTAGTTTTGTGACAATGCCAATTGTATTTTTTGTAAATATTTAACAGCAAATAAGTCTTGAATCTAGATCTTGAATGTCATGAAAGATGAGTTAGGCCTACCGGCCTAAGTTAGTGTATGTAAATCTAACTTAAAACTCAATTGCATTTATTATCGATGTTTCTAAATAGGCCTAGGCATATGTGCTTTTCTATGTTTCCGATATGGTAAGCTTAGAAGTCTTCTAATCCAGCCTCGGATGATTTGGCCGTCTGATAATCTGGTTGTGGTACTCCAGAAATGAGCATTCGTTGTGGACGTTATCAAAATCACTATAATCTCAGTTCATCTGCCGATTTCCTGCCGATATAAATGATAATATCGTCCATTTTATTTCTGTTGTCCAATCATCATTTCTGCAGTAGGCCTATTACAACATCTGATCAAATAAATTATGACTTTTTAAAAAGTAGCTTAAAAACAAATCATTCCTTTCCAGGTTAAAAGGCCTACGCTACTGTACGCTACCCTTAGTGGTTAAATGTACCCTATAACTCATTAGTTCATTTTTTTAATAGGCCTACTCATTAATATATAGGTTTCTGTTTAATATCTAGAATTAACTGCTGGTTAAATCCGGCTTTCGGTTCGTTCCCAAGTTGGCCCGATTGAGAGTAGCCTATGTTGAGTCTTTTTTGTTGAAATAAGAAATTACCTTTTAAAAAAATAGGGGTACAGTACATATTGTGATAGATCTATGATAAGCATTGGAGGCATATAACTTAGTAAGATTATTGGTACAATGTAATCTTCTCTACAATTTTACCAAGCACTGCCATTCAATGATTACCTACACTGTAAAGGCCTACTGTGATGGTTTTTCAGGAAGGTGGGTTTGTTTATGATCCTGAGTCACCATCAGAAATAAATAATGACGTTTTATTCAGAGAAGGTCAAACACAAAGGGTAAGTAATTTTCACAATCGTTTTCACAAATAGTGATGAGTAGCCTAGAGTAAAAATGAATGAATAATAAAATAAATCATTTAGGCCTATATTTGGTTCTTGATTTTGAATTTTGTGTGTGAGGTGTGGTTCAAATTATTGACTTTTTAGGGCTAACTCTCGTCTCACTTAGTGGAACTAAACCATTCAGGATTTACGTGCAGGTTTCAAGTTTTACACTGATTTGTAGTCCTACATTAACTTTACCCTTGATTGGGTGCATAGCGGAGGTTACCTCCGCACTTGCAAAAAAAAAGTAAAAAATGTAGAAAGCTATTATTTTGCATTTTAATATTGTATGAAAATATTACCAAGGCCTATACTAAATATTATAGCCACATCAAAGTAATCTAGTTCAATAAAAAAATATGTGTGTAAAGAAATATTTCTCAAAAGAATGATTTTCACTTATACTGATTAAGGAGGCAACCTCCGCTTGAGCCCGATGGCGTTTCAAAATTCTAGCGCCCGAATGAGGGTTAATCCAACAACCCCTGAAACTACCAAACAAGGGACACAACAACAGAACCATCAGTTATGTAAAAGACGATATAAGCATTTATGATCTGAGAAGAACCCTGGTGGGTTTCATCCTTGATAATGCCATTTAAGCTCATTTCATCTTTGAAATGAACACTGATATTTTTTGACTTTAGCAGGCATGACAAATTTTTGTATCGATGGTACAAAAAACTTACCTGGTTTTTAAGAGTTTGGACTTAAATTGATGGACTGTCTATACTTCAATTCCAGGGTGAAGTTACTTACACACCGCGGTTGATGCTGGTTGACCTTAAAGGATCTCTAGGTCATTTGCCAGTCGGAGGCACACTCTATGAACCCCCATTGCAACCTGAGCCCACATTGCCTCTCTGGCCCCCAGACAAGGTCAGTGACAAGTGCACTAAGTTCTCTCTCCAACCTATCCGCCTTTTTTCTTATCCTATAAAACCCTAAAAAATCCTATTATTTGTACCTTTTCCAAGCTTTTGACAAAAACTTCATAGGTAATTCCTTATTTTTTGTGTAGCTCTATCAATACTTCATAGGCATATTATTATCTAAAAAATGATTGATTTTATTCAAGAAGTGGCCTGACTTGTGCAAAATAGAGAATCCTAAGAGCGCAGATTTTAGTGTAACCTCTGGTAGACCTTGCAACTACACCAAGTGACTTGGATGCTCTGCAACAGATAATTTTTATGTGATTCTGTGGGTTAAGATTGTCCGTTAGGGTTACTCCAAGGTCACGGACAATGTTACATTAAGGCAGAAAAAAATCACAATGGGTGAAAAAAAACTACTGGAAAAAATTTAAGAAAAGAGTCAAAAAGACTGACATACATGGGGTTGGTTGGAGGAAAAAAATTGAATCATGTAATTTACTTGAGCCATCTAGCCAGTATAATGCCACTTTGTATGATTTTGAGATGTATTGGGGTTTCCCGTTGAAAAAAACCTATATGTAGATAATTTTTTTAAACATGAATAATTATCAATCTGCATAGGCCTACTGCTATAAGAAATAATTTCTTCTGATCTAATTTTCATTTTGGCCAAAAGTTCATCATTTGGTATAGTGCCCCTTAGTCCAAAAATCTCAACATTTTCACCCTTATAAATGTTTGTTGAAATTTATTGTTTGGGGTTAATTTTTGCTTTTTTCCAAATGCACATTCTCAAGCTTTAATCATATTACTAGGGCTATTCAGAAAAGATTTTTTCACTGAGGCCCCGAGCGCTCTCATACCTTAATATAGGCGATATGCGCGCGCCTAACGGCGTAAGATGGAAACGTTCCTTACTTTCTGAATAGCCCTCGTATATTGGGTAAAAAAATGTGTGTAAAAAGATAATCAAACTATGAAAATATAATATTTAATTATTTTATTATTTTATTCTAAGACTTGTTTAGTAAGGTGACTGTTTGAGATGTTTAAGACTGTTGTTTTGATCTAAGGTAACACTTCAAACAGGAGCAAGTGAGCCGAAAAATGAATTCCAGCAAGATTTGGAACAAGCTGAGACATCGGCTGGAAAACTTCCGAATGGTAAGGTAGCAAATTTATTGAAATTTATATTTCTGCTACAAAATATGGTATGCTCTCTTTCTTCATATTTATTCTTATCATTAACTTTACCTGCCAAACAGATTTAAAACCCATCTGCAAGTCCCATCACTGGGAAAGTTCGCCAATTTTCCTTGTAACACTGACATTAGATCATTTTGGATATATTGGAGAGGAAAAGAGACCAGTAGGATAATTATTGTAGGTACAGTAAGAATGAGATGTAGGGAACGTTTATGCCTGCCTACTCAAACTATAATTTCATACTATCCTGACTCCTCAGACAAGTTGGGAACAAAATAACAATATAAGAATTAGTTTTAGTACCTTAATAGTTTCACTTAGCCAGTGCAAGAATGCATGAAATATTAGTGGCTAGTTCTTTTGGCTATTGCCTAGAGAATTAAAAAAATCTTTACAAAGACAGTGATGGGCGAGTACAAAAAAGACAGTCGGACATCCACCATCTTGGGGTTGAGGTTTTATATGAGCATTATGGGCTAGTTTGACTGGTGGTTTGAGTTGAAGGGTTGCTTCAAAAGGTCGTGTAGGCCTAGATAGCTGAAATAAGGGCTGCCTTATTTCCTTCTCATATAACAAATTTTATTTTTACTTAAAAAAAAAGGTAATTGGTTCTTAGACCAATTGTAGTTTGCATCTTTATAAATTACTGAAAAATATCATATCTACTGACAAGGCCATTTGCAGGATTGAAAGAGAGTGGGCTCGCAGTGCCGAAACTGTACCACCTAGAGGATTCAGTGAGATCGTGGCCTGACATCATTCGGCCTCACCTGCACCCGCGGACAGTCCACATTGTTCAGGAGTACCAACACGGTGACATTGCAAGTCCGTTTGACACAGTGTCCCAGGGGTTGGCGCAGTGGGGCAGGGCGAGGTTCAGCGAAGAGTTCTCCGACCACATTCGATTGTATCTCGAGGAGACTGATAATTTACAGGTTGGTTCTCCTGTTTTTTTATCTCTGGATTTTTAAGAAGTGAGCTAAAAACAAAACAATTATGAGGAACTGTTATTTGATCATACTATGTACATGATACAATCCAAGTTTTTGTTGAATTAGAATTTCTAATGTGGTTACTAAGCATAAAGAAGCAATTATTTTGACTAGGCCTATGTTTTGTTTAACATTTCCCTGGAAATAAATATCCTTTTACTAAATAATTAAAAGTGAAACATAACTACATGATTTTTTGTTAAAACAAGCCTAATTTGGTCTTATACTGATTTTTGCCACAGACACAATCAGGAAACATTACTTGAACTAGTCCAATTGAAATGAAATGAAAGAATGAAAGAATCTTTATTTCAGACAGAAACATATTATACATAAATACATTAGTTATACAACTGAAATTGATCCCCACATGGGCAAAAGCCTGTGTGTGGTGAACGAGTCCAATACAGCCCGTTATAAGGAAATATAAATATAACTAGATTAATTTCTTTTATAAAATTTGAGTCTCTAAGAAAAACAAAACTTAAGCTACGTACTTCTTATTGGTAACAAAATTAAACGTTAACAAAAAGAGATAGAAAATTAATAAAAAACATATATTATAACCATCAGATGCATGCACACTCAAAGATCGATTCAACTATAAAATGTTTGAAAATTGTTTGTGCTGAGCTACAAAAGACAGATACTTGGCATTCCATTCCCACAATTGTCAAACACACACCTATCATACAACACACTCTTTCGATGACCTTGCACAGACATTCATACAACCGCACATTCATTCGATCAGACAAACAGTACACGCACACAAACGCATCCACACACACTCACAAACACGCACACACACCCATGCGCACACAACCACACTCCCACAATTCTTAGAGAAGAAGAATTTGTCATTACTCAATAACAATTTGGGACATGTAACAGAGGTCACACTATGTAACAGGAAGTCACGGATGTAATTCATTATTTAAAAATAATAAAAATGTAAATATATATTATATAGTGTTGTGTTTTTTCAACTCACCGCGGTAATATTAAGTAAAAGATAATTTTTAAGATAATTCAAAACTGTAAACATTTTGGGATAAGAGGAAATAGACCTATGTCAAAATTTTAATTAGAAGATTTGTGTGTATTTCATGAGCACTCATTGGGATTATTTTTTTCTTCCAACAGGACAGTTGTGTAGCAAAAAAACATAAAACACATTGCTTTTTTAACTGACTGAACAATGGTATGTAGCCTTAAAAGAGTGTGACCTCTTACCAAAAAATCAGAATTATCGTTAAAAACTGTTTTTATCATTCGATTCTGTGCCTGCTGGTGCTTCTCAATCTGTTGTTTTATGTTCACAATTTTTCAAGGTATTAAATAACATAATTGTACATATGCATAATTAGAAGTAAAATTTTCTTACTACATCTATTTTGGACTGTACCCTGTTCAAAGTTTGACCCAAATCCACTTTTTATATGACTCTGTAAAGATTTAAAATTGTTTTTAAAAGAATGGCTGATTTCAACTAAATGATTTCTTAGAATACAACTTTGAGCTTGTTTACACTTTTCCTTTTGCTTGATTTTGATAAAATCTTTAAAAATAGGCTATTACTTTAAGATAGTGTGGCTTAAATTAAGTCCATTGTAATCTTTGTATTACCCAATGACTAATAAAGATCTTGAAACTTAATTTGATAAGTCCCACGGTGTAGGTAAACCAGGTTGGTTAAAACGAATAATACTTGAAAGTGTCATAAAAGGTTCTCACAACAGTAAAATGTAGGCATACAAGCGAGGAATCCTTATGTTTCTTTTCAACTGGACAGTTAAAATATTTTAGGTCTTTTACAGTGTTTCGTATGTTTCCAAAATGCTACGTTCATAGAGTCCATATTTAGTTATAAAAACTTACATATTTATCATACAATGACCAATTCTTTAATACAGTACACTCTCGTTCATCGGACTTGGCGACATCGGAACTCCACTTCATCGGAACTGAAAATCTGGACATTATAAAATTTTTTTTCTTACGAAATAAATAATTTTTCCGTTTTAGCGCCTTCAATTTCCATTCGTTCTATCCGCACAACAGTGAAGTATCACATTTTGCATCAAAAGTCATCAGGCGTTTTCCATAATCTGTACCCATCGATGTGATTTACGAGGCCGTGGAGTATTCGCACAAAAATAGAAAGAGGATGGGGGCAGGAAGTAAACATCCGCGTCGACCGCTTCCCAAACTGTCATTCAGTATGTATCGTGTCGCGACTGCACCTGTGTTACGTGGAAGTCAGTTGACTGCTGGAATATGAGAATGAAGATTTTGGATCTTTATTTCCTGCGTTGTTTTTACAATACAAGTGTGAATACAATCACGATAGGTCACCGTACGGGCGGAAATGAAGACTCAAGACGGACTCCGCTTTATCGGAATTTTTCGACATCCGAACCGGCCGTCCGCCACATTAGTTCCGATGAACGAGACTGTATAGAACTTTTTTGACAAGTAAGCCAGCAACTTGTCACCTGAGTTTCCACCGGTGGTAATTCTGGTTCCACTTGAGGAAATTACCAGCAACTACAAATGTGTATCTTTTCTAGAAGAAAATTGGTAAATCTGACGGACAGTTAAAGAGAGAGGGAGAGAGAGAGAGAGTTTAAGAGAGCTTCTATTGCTAATCTTAACTTAAGTATACTAATGTGATGTTGCTTTATAGTTTACCATTTCACTTATGAGCCATATCATAAAATATGGAATCATTGAATGATTGTGTTGATAACATGTCCTCAGGGGTTCCAAATGCTGCTGGACAGCCATAATGGGTTTGCTGGTCTGGCCTGTGGGGTACTTCAGCACCTGAAGGATGAATACCCCTCGAAACCCGTGTTCTGCTTGGCGTGTCAGCCACCCGTCTCTCAAAGTACAGCCAAGCAAGACTCGGTCAGGTGGGTCTCGCAATCACTGTGATCAAATTGACTATTTAGCTCCACAGATTGAATCAACAAGGATCTAGAAAATAGTTTAGTAATGCTTTAATAACAGCATATTGTAATGCAACAGTGAAGGCTTTGATATTGGTATTTTTTTTAGTAGATTATGTGATGCATTTTTCAAATTTTTTTGTTCTGTTCATTGTAAAAAATTTAATGATTTTCATGTCATTTTAAGCAAAAGATACTAGAATGAGTGGACTATAATGTGCCAAACTTGGCAGCTCAGTGGTAGAGCTCTGGTCTAACAAACTAGCAGTTCCTGGTTCAATCCGGGGTGAAAACATTACAGACAAAAATGTGAGCAGTCACCTCTGGCTTGCATTTATAACTACATTTCATTCATCGCAGTAGAGAGTTGACACCCAAATGTCAATTATGCGAATCCCTGTACGGCTTATTAATTCAGTGTTTATCATACACCCTTAATACATCTAAGAATTTGTACACATATAAAGAAATGAGTACTTTTTTTGGTTTTTATGTATTTTTTTTATCAAAGCCTATTGATTTTTTGGAATTGTTTTTTTGTTGAATGATTTGTTTAGTGGTTATGAAAATTTCTGTGTTTGGTTATTTGATCAATTTGATTATCCGAACCACCCCTGACCCCAATAACTAGTTTGGATAATCGACTCTACTGTACGGTACCTTGCTGTCCTTAGATCATCTCACACACTTATTGACCAATGGTAATGGGCAGTAAAAATGTTTTAAGTTGAGTAGATGAGTCACTGATTCTAAAATCAATTAAAAAAATTATTAGTTGAATAAGAACATTATATTGCTTAGTATAGTGTTATTGAAACAATTTCTGGTGACGATATTGGTTCATAAGTTAGAAAAACTAGGCTGGTTTCAACTTCTTTGTAATGTGGGACAGTACAAGTGGGTCCAAAAGGAAGCCATTTAAAAAATAAAAATTTCACGCTTCCAGTTACTTGACTTGTAAAATAATTGTTTATACACAGAAAACTCTTTATCACTTAGTTACATATTTTTCATTTGCTGTGAAATATTGTTTTACCCCTACATACATCTTGATTAATCTATTATTTCAACAGGGTTCTGAACCAGGCTCTAGCCTTCTCCAGTTTGTCGGAGTTGTCGAGCTTATTCACACCCATCAGTGGGTCCACGGAAGCTTGGACGGATCTGGGAAAACCGGTCACTCTGCCCCATGTCAACTACAGGGTGAGAGGCAAACATTGGTACATTACTAATACCATCAGTTGTACACCTGAGGTTTTCTGGAGCCAGCGGAGGTTAGGGAAAGTCAATAATTTAAAATCGGTCAGGAAAAGTCATTAAAAATACAATAAATAAATAATAAAAAATCCAAGAAAGTAATACCATACTTTATAAAAATGTAAAAATGATATCAGAGTTTTGGCCAAGATAGTTTTTCTGAAGACTTATGGAAGTAAGTAATTGGATTTATGAAGAGACCCTGCTGTGTTAGTGTATCAGCTCAGTTCTAATTCTGTTAACAGTAAAGCACTGCAATGTACTTTGACGTTTGGAGGAATGACAGCTTTAGCTTATGTTTTCTCGTGGTAGATTGTATTTGAAGTTGTTGGATATACCAAGAAAAAGATATAACAAGTGAAAATACTATTGTAAACTGTTGCAGGAGTAGCAAATTTAATTTTACAACCCTAATATTTTCCCCATAGCCCGAGTTGATGTACCATTCGTCCGCACTGGTGGCTGCTGCACTGGACACTGTTTCGTTGCTTTACCGCGCACGCTCCTCCTCCGACCGCCTGGCTGATGTTACGTCCAGGTATTGATTGATTGTTTGAATAAGAATTTTTATTTAGTAGTTATTGTTGTTCAGTAGTGTTATTGTTGATAATTGTGATTCAGTTGTTGTGGTTTTTTTTTTAATCTATAGAAAAACTTTTTCATCATACTGCATGCAGAACAGTTGTTTTCTGGCATGTAATTAGTCCGGAAAGTTGGCCTTTTCTGTAGCCTATTAAAAGGGCACCGAAAAAACATTTGTTAATTTTTTTTCTAACTCAAGTTATTTTTTTGTAAGCAAAGATTGCACCTTACTAATCCATAAAGGCCTATGTATTTTTAAAAAGACTTGCAAACTACATTTTAAATGCAAGACTTTGACATTCACTTATATTAGTTGTTTTTAACTAAAATGAAAATTGAAGTTAATTACTAAACGTAAACCAATAATGAAATTTTAATTGATTTATTTTTAAATTAGTTATTTTATATTTTTGTAGTATAATGAAAAACGATATTCATCACTTGGACTGAAAGTGTTTTTTCTGTGTTTAATAGCTATTTTGTAAAGCACGATTGCACTGAGAAAAAAGCCACTTTCCATCGTAGTGATACTATTACGTATATCTTTAATTTATTTTTGATTTGGCTGACCATATTTGGTAACTTCAAAAATATTTTAAAAATCCACGTAGGAAAATTCCCTTTCCTTTAAAAAAAAATCTAAAATACAAATGGCTCATGATAGATAGTTACGAAACTGTATTCGTGTCGTATTGACACAGTGACCAAACAAGGAATCGGAGGCTTCTGTTATACCTGGTCCACATACTGTCACTTAAAAAATGGCTGTATTTGTGGATAAAATTACTAAATTAATTATGTACTTCATTAGGACATACTGGTTTAGGAAAGAAATAAAAACTTTTTTGTAGAAAATTCTAATAAAAAAGCATTCTATTCTTTATTTGATTTAATCCCAGACAATAACTGAGTATAATTTAGACTGGGATATTAGTTATCTTTGTATTCATATTCATCTATAATTACTTTCCTAAAATTAATTGACAAAATAAGCATTCTAAATTGAGTCCCAACTGTTTGCAGGATGGCAGTGTACGGCCGTGTGGCTGCGGGTCTGAGTGTGGCGCTGCCGTTCCCTCTGCCACGGGACGGGACGTTACTGGAGACGCTGGAGGGGTGGACAGGGCCACTGACCCGGTCACTGACACCCCGTCTGGTCGACCCGACCGCAGGGCGACAGTGTGTGCAGAGTCTGGTACTGAGGGGCGTGGCAGAGGCAAAGCTCATGAGGTGAGTGTGATGCTTGGTATACCTAGGATGCTACTAGAGGGGCGCAGGGAAACTGACAGTTATTACCCAGTTATTTAATTCTTAACTAGATCAAGTTAGTTTGATTAATTGTTTGTCCTGCAATCTTAAAAATAATGGATTTTCACCATGTTCACCTCAAGGAATTATGAACTATGTTGTTCTTTTAAGTCTTTTTCATGAAATAGTTTTTCATAATTTTTACTGTAAAAGTACTACAGTGCATTAATTAAAATAATTTGTCTTGCTCGTACTCTCTTTGTTGTTAAAGTGAATTTATGTTTGTGTTAAACTATTTAATGTGATTAATAACTATTTTTTTTAACTTTAATGAGCAAGCCACAATGTGAGCTGTTTCATTAGACTTGACTAAAAATATATCATAATTAATTGCATTGGTCATAACTGTTGAAACTTCAATTAATTTGACACCATGAGGCCACAGTATTACATTTCATTCAAGAAAAAACTTTCTTATAACAATATTTACAAAGTTTTCTTTTTCCTTAACCCATTGGCATACTTGGACGGAACCTATCCGTAACGCCGCTAATGCGCTCCTGCATTCCTAGACGGAACTGTTCCATCTGCTAGTAGTTCGACGTTTTTCCGAGGGATCGCAGCACTTGTCGGGTCAATCATTGTTTGACAATGAATCTGCAATAGTTTCTGCTGTTTTTTTCAGTTTCGTTGGTTGGCTAACCTGTCTTTGAGAACGAAAATATTTGTAAACAACATGTGTGTAGTTTTGAGGTTGTGTTCGCCGCGAAAATGACGCGACCGTGTTTGAGATCGAGTGAAATTGATAAGTATCTTAATAATTTGGAATTATCCTCGTGTGAATCCGATGAAGAAAGTGTCGAATTAGATCGTGCCACGCTTGACCATCTGTTTACAGTCGACAATCTCTTCGACGAAGATGATGAAATAGATCTACCGACGACATCTGAATCGACCGGTACGGAACCTAGGCCTAGTAGCGTAATAGAATTTTCTAATTTACAGAATGATTAGGTCTGTGTATATATGTATATATTAGTGTAGTTTTGTGTAGTACTCTTAGAGATTTGTGTAGTGCAGTACAAAAGTATACAGCAAATCAGGAGTCCAGCAATGGTGAGTCCAACATTTTATTTTACGGTGATGGGTAGGCCTACTGTTAGTATGTGCTTATTTTGGTATGTCCTATATATAGATTATATATTTTAAATATATATATTTATTTATCAGTAGATATATATAAATAGTTATAGTAGTTAACTAAAATAAAATTTTACTATAATAAATTTTGTATATACATATATGTATATATATATATATATATATATATATATATATATATATATATATAATTATTAACAAAACAAAAAAATAATTTTGGCAAGTACAACATTTCAGTAATAATCTCTGAAAGTTTCAATACATTATAGTAAAAAATAAGAAAGTTACAGCAGTTTTTATAAAAGTCAACAAAAGTGCCAGAAAAATAGGAATTCCCACATGCTGTCAGGTAGTGGAATATTGGTATGCCAATGGGTTAATTTGAAGCAGTGAGCAGTGTGTAAGCTGATTCTCTGATTCTCCTAAATAATAACATTACATACTTTGAAAAAACCTACAGCATAACCGCACATACTTGACGCATTGTGGGCTAAGGCAATACTGTTGATTTTTTGTTAGTTGATTCTCGTGTAATATTGGCTCTCAATTATTATTGGACCGTGGAAATAGGTTGTTAGCGTTGGAACCGTATTAAAGCTGTAAATACCGGTGGGAAACTACAATGCTAGCTGTCACCTTTGTTCAATAATCAATGAAGCTGTCAACGCCCGTTCATAATGCAGTAAAGCGTTTGCAACCTTGACAAAATCATGTTTAAAGTTCTGTCTATTGTTGTGTTGATTAAATGGTACACCTCAAATAGAAATTACTGAGCAATGCAAAACACACCGAACATTGTAGGTGACTGAGGAGGTGTTGAGTTATTGGCTTCTCGATGCCAAAGACAAGTACATCTGTACTGAATTAAATTCAAACAGGGTTCTTCGAGGGGAGGGAAGGGAGGGGAAGGGTTCCCATTAAATTCAGTTTAACCTTCTTCCCAACAGGGAGGAGCACCGTTCGATGGGCGGGGCCAACCCCGCATACGCGTGCCGTACCAGTGGCCAGCTGCTGAAGACGTATTTGTCGTTCCTGAGTCACTCATCGGTCCGGGAGACGGGGATGACTCACATCGCCACATGTGACACTGGCTTCGTCACCACCGCTCCGTTCCCGCACATCTTCAGTGAGAGCATCACTGCAGATGGCTTCTTAGACACCGGGAGGCCTAGGCTTCCCCAATATGGTTTGGGTTTTATTTTTAGTATTTTCTTTATAATTTGATTTTTAAATATCAACTTCCTGATGAATATGAAAGACAATAGAAAGCCTACGGTCTCTCAGCACATATTAGATGAGCAGTGTCAATGAGTAATTATTTAAGATGAAAATATATGAGCTACCAAGCTACATTACTTATGAAATATCTAGAATGATATAGACTTATCAAATTTGGTTAAGTAATATTATGAAAGTATGAGGAGTGTTCTTTCTTAAATAATCAACAAATATAATACTCTACAAAACATATACTATTAGTTAATAATGTTTACTATAGTATTTACAAGCAATATTATTGATATGTTTAGGCCAGTTTAATTTTGAATTTACTCATAGCCATTAATTCACTATACCACTATTTGAGACAGGGACCTCACATAGAGGGTATTTTAACCTGGATATGAATGAGAGATGAGCACATGAATGATTGTGGCGCGATCTTGTAGTCTTGTTACCGAATAAGGCCGACATTCTCCTTAGACAGGACTGTTAATAGCCCAACAGCCAATGGTATCTAGGGACCTACAGTTTAACATGGGATCTGAACCACAATTTCGACCTCATTAATACGAATTGGTCTAATTATGAGGATGGTCTTTATGGATGAACTAGTATTCACTCGTGTGAACGTTAATCCCCACGAGGGAATATCGCATCCATAAGCCATCGCTTGTAACTATCCACAATTTGTGACCTCCAAGTAGCTGGATTACAGGACGACACTTCATCAATATCATGGGCCGATATGTTAATGCAATATATATATATGATGCATGATGTTGGCATTGATGTACAATCTAATCCAAACGTTCATATAATGACTTTATTTAAACTAGCAGTTTGTTTCTAGGCTTTCAGGAGGTATGGCCGCACACAAATTGTAATTTGGCTTTTCTTTGGTACTCAATGGTGTGGAATTGATCCACTTGCCATGCTGTGATCCCACATCATAAATGGCTTTTATCACGACTGTTGCAAGAAGAATCAATAATATTACAAGTGCCATCAAAGAGGTACAACCGTTTGAATACAGTAAAACTTATGATACATAGTAACTGTATGATACATTCCGTTGACCAAGAGGGCTTTGCATTTTACGAAAGTATTGTCATAATAGAGAACTACACAATTTGTATATCACATGATTGTTCCACAACGATTTCCGGTTTAGGTTGTTTATATGCAACATCCTCAAAAGAAATGAACATCCTCAAAAGAGAGTTATCTAATATGAGTTATATTTTACACCAAAATTTAATGCCGATTTAAACTAGCTCTGACTACATCATTACTTCACCTCTTTTAATATTATTTTTACAGGTGAAATGAAAGTTAATTTCATTCCGATTAATAGAGTGTCACATTGAAGTTTGAAATACAATCTTCTTAATTTTGGACACTCAGTAATGACACCCTGTAACCTATTAAACAATGATTAGATCAAGCGGCCTTGGGTCACTCTTTGGATGGGTGACCGCCTGACTATAAATGGTCGACATGTTTATTACTTTATTTTTACAATGCTTAACAAATTTAAGTTGGTTGTAGATAAAGTACAGGTGGTTGCACAAGACGTGAGACAGTGTATCGGATGCGCAGGAGCAAAAGAGGCTATTGCGCATGCGCACCCACTCACTGCCAAAGTGCAGCACCGCCAGCAGCTGTTAGCTCTTGTCAGGTGCCATTCGCTATCTGCCATCCGAAAAACATTGACACAATGGAAGTAGTCAGTCTGTGGGAGTGTTCTTTTACTTCAAATAATGTTTTTATACTTTTCAGATAATACAATTGATCGTAATTGCGTAGTTAATTAACATTCGGTTGGTAATGTAAAATAAAATGTTGGAGGTGGTGACGTAATCAACAGGTGCAATAATCTCGACCAATGAGAAGCAATCCCGTTGGTTACGTGCATCACTAAGGAGTATTCATGGCGGATGCGAGGGAAATAATGGTAATTGTTTTGAGTTAAAAATTAGAAGAATACGATAAAAATTGAGTTTTATGACCTGGAAGAAAATTACATATTTTAAATGAATAGATTAATAATAAATATTACTTATTGAGCTTATGTTAAAAAATAACAGATAACCCAATACGAAGAATGATTCTCTTTTGACTCATTCAGTAACGTCTGACGAAAGGGGACGCCATTCTATTCCGCCATTTGCTCTTGGGTGATCATAGTCTGTAAACGGTCGGCCCGTAAAATTTTGATGTAAATTGGATTTAAGTTATCTAGTGAAATTAGGATACATACAGATTGGTTTTTATTTTAAACATATTCTCTCGTGGTGATACTTCGTACATGATTGCAGTGCGGCTCATTCGTTCATTCGGTGTGCGTAATCTTCTAGTTGTAGCGTGACTCGTTTGTTCAAAGTGAATAAGTGACTGGAACCCTGCTTCAATCATCACCTTGACAGGATGCACCCTCATGCCCTACCCCACGATAAATAATTTTTATTTATCATCCCTGAGATTCGTAGTTTCATGAATAGACTCAAAATCTGGTTTTTCCTATCTAAAAGACTGCTAACATAATATTTAACAATTGGCCTAATAAAAAATCTGTTTTCTCTAAATTGACTGATTTTTTACTATCCACATTACATCCCCTGTGTCGAAGTGACTTTTTACAAATCTAAATTTATAACAGTTCGACTAGGCCTAACTTAAATTAAATCAAAATCTGTTTTCTCTAATAAATAAAATACAAAAAAAGGTACAACGGTACAAAATGGCGCCCTTCCCGTGAGGCGTGTTAACCTTGAAAGTGATATTGAAGTGAACTTTAATGAACAACTTTAGTGAACAAAAATGAGCACCACCAGTGATGAAAGTGAGTTCCACGGATGGCCTAACATAAACTTGAATGGAGAAGACAACACACCACGAAATAACGACACAACAGAGAATGAGGATTACCAAGTAGGCTCACCACAACTAGACCTGGCAGAAAACCAACTAGGCCTAGGCCTAGGCTTACCTAACGACTCCGAAGAGTTCCTCTACCGTCCCGAACTTCATTTTGAGATACCTGGGGATGTGCAGACAGCAGCAGCCGAGCCACAACCAATGCAGACATCTACCCTAGGCCTAAACATGCAGACAGCATCATCTGAGCCACCACCGACGCAGACATCAGCGGCCGAGCTACGACCAACGCGGACATCAGCACCTGAACCACAACCAACGCAGACACCCATCTCCAATGTGCAAGTTAACCATTTGGTAGGACAGCAATCAGACGTAAGTCAGCTTCTGACATTTTTACAACAAAAATTTGATAATCTTGAATCTAAATTTGACAAAAGTAATAATGAGCTTAAAGAATCTGTTAATGAATGTAACAATAGGCTAAATCAAATCGAGAAAAGTAATGTAATGATTTGCCAAAGTATTAATTGTATCAAAATGGAACTGGCAGAAAAAATTGTTGTAGTTAATGAGAGAATTGATGAAGTTGAGACTAAATTTTCGAATAAAATTGAAGAAGTAGAATGTAAATTAAATGAGAATGTTGACGATAGGTGTAAGAATTTGTATAAAGATATTTCTACCATGGGTAAAAAATTAAATCAAGTAGGGTCAATTGTGAACGTACAAATTGGTGCGGGCATTTTGAAAAATCCTGAGTTAAGTAAGGAACTAGTGAAAATTCACGAGAAAGCTAATCAGACTTCATCTGAATTGGCAACTAATATAAAATTGTTAAATGTAAAGATCGATTCAATTAGAGACTTTGTAAATGAAAATGATCAGACCAAGCTGACTCTCATACAAGGAGAGTGTGATAGGAATAGGGTAGTTTTAAGACAGGAGTATATCTCTGAATTAGCGAAAATTCAAACTGATGTAAATAATGTTGCTTCTAACCTACACGACGTAACGAATAGAATAAATGTCCTTGAAACTTCTAGTTCTGAACTAAAGACATGCCCTGGTCACCACCTACAGGTAAATGCGAAACAACCTCAATCAGTAGGGATTAACAATCCTGAATTGTACTTAATAGATTTTGATAGTGATAGGGAAGATATTCATCCTATGTATTTTCTTAAGTTTGTTAATAAGTTTTGTGAACTGAGTGAAGAGCGATGGGAGGGAAAAATCCTTCACATTGTAAAACACTTAAAGGGAGATGCTGCACTTTGGGCAAGACAGCATATTACCGAATGGGATGATGTAGAGGGGTTCTCTCGTTCCTTTAAGAAACGTTACTGGGGAATGCGTAAACAGCGTAATTTTGAAAACGACCTAATGAGCAACGGACATTTTGATAAATTTAAAGGGGATTTGGTAAGCTATGTACTAGATTACTATACCAAGAATAGGTATTTGGATAACCCTATTGAGATGAGTTTGTTTTTGAATATGATTAGCAATCACCTTCCTAAGAATATCGCTGCAACCATAGCCACTGCAAAAGACATTAACAACGCTGATGAATTGGAAACCTTTTTGCTTCAGTTAAGCGGGTTTGACGAATTTAATGTTGGCCAGAGTGAACCTAAAAGATTTCATGGTAATTTCAAAGATGAGCGTAAACTGGAAAATAGTAATTTTAATAATAGAGGAAACTGGAGAGGACGTGGAAATGGAAGGGACAATAATTACCATCGCACAAACACTGAACAAGTTCAGACTAATGTAGGGGGAGTTACTAACTGTCGAGGCAACTGGAGGTATGAT
This sequence comes from Neoaliturus tenellus, assembly GCA_030545055.2. Lineage (NCBI taxonomy): Eukaryota > Metazoa > Arthropoda > Insecta > Hemiptera > Cicadellidae > Neoaliturus > Neoaliturus tenellus. The sequence continues at coordinate 99,645,073 of CM061533.1, forward strand.
AGGAATAATGGTGATAATGCGCAGAGAAGTGGGGGGAATTATGGTAGGAACTATAATAGGCCTAGTCAAAACAACGGTTACAATGCACAAAAAGACGATAATTATTGTAGGAATAGTAACAGATCAGGGAATTCCACGGAATGAGACAGGTTACCGGGTGTGAACTATAAATCACAAGTAGGTAGTGGGCCTAAACCTATTTTTAATGGTTTTGAGTTGATAGGAGATAGTATTTTGTGTAGGTTTGGAGAAAAAGTTCTTAATTTAAGAAGGGGAGTCACACCTGGTCAGCATACTAAAAGGGGAATTGGATTTTGCATTAGTGGGCAGAAAATAGAGGAACTTAAACAGAACATTGCAGAAAACAAGCATTTGTTGAGTGACAAAATTATGGTTATGATAGGTACTAATAATTTACTTAAAGGTGAACCAGTGCATATTATTTGCGATAAATTTAGAGACCTAGTAGAGATGTTACTGTCGCTGAAAAAAGAAATAGTCTTGCTTACTTTACCACCTATACCCAAGATAGCGTTAAATAATCACCGCCACTTTGATGACTTAGAAATGGTAAATAAAGCCATAAAATCGTTTGATAATGGTACTACAATCAAGGTTTTGGACATAACCGATGAATTTATGTATCCCAAGGGTAGTGAAAAATTGTAATTTAAATTTTTATGAAGAAAATATTTATTTCAATGGTCAAATGAGAACAGATAGGATCCATTTAAATGAGATAGGCCTAAATAAGTTAAAAGATTTGTGTAACGAAATGTTTAATAACAGCGTAAGATGTGATCTAGAAAATGCCCAAGGTAAAGTAATGTTGAATCCTAATCTGACTGATGAATTAATGGACGAGGCAAATTTTAATAACAATTTAATGAAACCAGTCTCTGAGACTTTACCAGAAATTGTCAGTGAAATAAATGGTAGGTTAGTTAGTTGTCTCATAGACAGTGGATCTCAAGCCACAATAATGTCAGACATTTTATTTAATGAGTTGAAGGGTAATGGAGTAAAATTTGAAGTGTTCCCAGTCTCTAATTTAAATATTATGGGAATAACCGGACATAAATCAAAGAATGTTACGAAGCAGGTATTGTTTGATATTAAATTTGAAGGGAATAACGTTATGTCATTGGTATGTTTAGTTGTGCAAGGAGTGAGGCTAGACATTATTCTAGGGTGTGATTTTTTAAAAGAATGCAAAGGAGCGATTAATTTTAAAAATGAATGTCTTAGTTTGATAAACAATGAAAACAAAGAAGTCCATATACCATTTAAAATGACTTGTAAAGAAGTAGGGAGTGTAAAAGTTGTGACTTTGAATAAAATTGGAGTCATATCATTAAATAATGAGTTAGAATTTTGTCAAACCAATACTATGAAGTTTCTTGAGGAAATAGGCACTCATGAGAACAAAGGTTGTAGCCAAGAAAAAAATGAATTTACCGATAAATTGATGACTAAAATTCAAGAAATTAGAGAAAGTAATGACGATTTGAGCAAAACTGATTTGCAATTATTAGAACAGACTTTAATTAAGCACAGTGATGTATTTTCAGAGAATCCAGGTTTATGTACAAATTACACAGCTAAACTAAACCTAAGTTCAGATAAAGTGTATACAGGAAAAACGTACCCAATACCATACAATAAAAGGAAAGAAGTTAGGGAGGAGATTAATAAAATGTTGGAACAAAATATAATTGAAGAATCACAAAGTCCGTATTCTAATCCGCTTGTTTGTGTTGTAAAACGTGATTTATCAACACGAATCTGTTTAGACAGTAGAAAGTTAAACCAATATTTAGTTAGTGACAATGAGGGTACAGAAGATGTTGAGATTATATTTCAAAAATTCATGGGAACCAAATATTACAGTGCTATAGATCTAACGCAGGGTTTCCTACAGATAGAGTTAAATGAAGAGTCCCGTAAATATGTAGCGTTTACTTTTGAAGGTAGGAATTATCAATACCGCCGATTACCATTCGGATTAAAAGTATCAACAGCACACTTTGTACGCGCAATTAATCGAGCGCTAGGTCCTGAATTCAATGTCTTTGTAACATGCTATGTGGATGATATACTGATAACATCTAAATCATTTGAAGAACACCTAGATCACATTGACAGGGTTCTTTCTAGATTGAAAAGTTGCGGTTTTACAGTCAAGCTAAAAAAGTCAGAATTTTTGAAAGATGAAATAAAATTTTTAGGGCACATAATAACAAGGGAAGGGATTAAGACAGATCCTGAGAAAATACAGAAAATCATGACTTTCGATGAGCCTAGAAACTTGAAAGAGTTGCAAGCTTTCTTGGGATTGTGTAATTATTACCATAAGTTCAAGGAAAATTATTCAGAATTAACAGGCCAGTTTAAACACTTGTTAAGTTCAAAAAAGAGTTGGATCTGGGGAGAGAGAGAAAGGCAAAATTTTGTCAAAATCAAAGAAGCATTTATTGATACAGTAATGCTTAAACACCCAGATTTTAGTAAACCTTTTTATGTTAACACTGATGCATCAAACATTTCGGTCTCGGCAATTTTATATCAAGTAGATCAAGATAACCTAGAAAAAGTAATCATGTTTGCTAGTAGGAGCCTACTAGAAGTAGAAAAAATGTACACAACCACAGAAAAGGAATTACTAGCTGTTGTTTTTGCGTGCAAAAAGTTTAGAAATTATTTAATTGGTCACAAAGAAGTAATTGTTAGATCAGATCACAAAGCTTTATCCTTCTTAAATCGATGTAAATTAACTCATGGTAGACTTTTGAGATGGTCACTCATATTACAAGAATATAATTTAAAGGTTGAATATGTGCCAGGCAAGTCAAACATTCCAGCCGATATTTTGAGTAGATTAAATGATGAAGGACATGCAGAGACTGATAGTAAAAATGTAGTAAAGGTGCTAAAAAATCAAGTAGATTTGGGATTTCATGAAAGTGAAGGTAAAGTAATTTTCGGAGATATAGGCTTGAAACAGAGAGCGGATATTAAGTTAGACAGAATTTTTAAAATATTAGATGACCCAGAACAAACTGATCACAGAATAAATAAATTGTACACAATATATAAAGGAATTTTGTTTAAGAGAAACGTGGAAAATTGTGATGACTGGAAGTTAGTAATACCTAATGATTTAGTGTATCAAATAACCGATTTTACTCACCGTAAATTTGCTCACATGGGAGGACATAAAATATATAAGATTCTAAAGGAACATTGCGTATTTAACCAGATGGAAAAAGTAATTAAAAAACAACTGAGGGTTTGTGATTTGTGTCAGAAGTCAAAACATGGCAATAAAAAACAGTTAGGGGCTTTACATCCAATTATCCCAAAGGAACTGAAAGAAATAGTAGCGACTGACTTAATTGGACCTTTACCTAAGTCAAGAGGGGGAGTGGAATATATTCTAGTTCTGATTGATGGTTTCTCGAAGTATGTAAAAATTTATGCTTTAAAGAAAGCTAGTACAAAGGCAATTTTAAACCGGATAATAAATGAGTACATACCAGAAGTAGGGAAAATAAAATCAATTTTATCTGACCATGGGAGTCAATTCACTAGTGCTTTATGGTACAATACCTTGGAAAGGAATAATATAACTCCGCTTCACTCATCTGTGTATCACCCCCAATCTAATTTTACGGAAAGAGTAAATAAAGAAATAAACCGGATAATTAGGTCGTATTGTCATGAACAACATACTAAATGGGCATATGTTTTAGATTTTATTGAATATTGCTTGAATCATGCGGTACATAATAGTACTAACCAAATACCATATGAAATTATGTTTGGTAAAAGAAGTAAGTTTTTTATTAATAAGATAATTCAATTTCCGTCAGAAAAAGTTTTTGATAAGGGTGAGAAATTTGTTTTGGTACGCAGAAAACTTATTAGTAGTGCAGAAAAGAGGAAAAGATTTGATAAAGATTTAAAAGACCCAATAGTATATGAAGTAGGAGATCTAGTTTTAGTTAAATCTCATAAACTATCTGATAAGTGTAGTAAAAAGATAAAAAAGTTTTTCTTGCTTTTTGAGGGTCCATATCAAATAATAGAGAGGAAACTTGATAATGCATATGTATTGAAAAGCCGGACTAATGACGATATAATTGGGACTTTTAATGTTACACAGTTAAAGAAGTATTTAGTTTGAATAAAAAACTTAGATAAAATGGGTTTGCCTGTTTTGGGTATATCACTCTATTAGCATATTAAAAAAAAAAAAAAAAAACCAGATGTGAGAGTTGCATATCTAACTAAATTTGTAGGCTCAATCCTAGGTGAATATTTTTTTTTAATTAAGGGTAGATAAGTTATAGAAGAGGGGTGACCAGTGGTGAAAATCATTACTGAAAATGAAAGTAGTACCATACTGATGAATAAAATGTTTTGTATAAATAAATGTAGCTTAATCTTGATCATTACGCAGCGGTTATATGTTTAATATTTCAGTTAACTGTATAATTTGTTTGTAGCCAAACAAATGGCAAGTTAATAATTTTGAACTATATATTGTTATTTATGTACATTTTGTATGAATATCTATATGAAAATATTAAGGGTAGACAACAGTAATAAACTAAGTTAACAAACGGTAACGGTTATCTTATGATTTTATGATGGTTGTGTTTTTCATAAAACTGAGGTTATTATATGATTTATTATTGACTTATATTGTTTAATTTGATGGTTTCATGATATTTCTATTACAATCTTAATAGCTTGTGAATTTTCTCTCGTAGAATAAGTAAAATTTTTGTAATTTTCAGGAAATGAAAAGAACTATGACAAAAGGTGTATTCTAGATTAAAAGTGTATTTTGTAATTTTCAATGACAAAAGGTGTATTTTAGATTAAGTATGTTTTTCTTTTAATAATAATAAAAAAAAAAAAAAAAAAAAAACTGTATTCTAGATTTAAGAATATTTTTGTACTGTGGATTTTGATGGGAAAAACCAGTGTTCTGAGTGCATAGCGCAGAGACCCATTTTAGCCTCTATATTAATGAGCAGGCTTAGGTAAAAAAAAGGGCAAATAAAAAATTATTTTTTAAAAATAAATTTGTAAATAATATTTAAGGGGTTTTTAGTAAAATATTATATCACAAATTTGGGGGAGTATTTGTGGGAGTGTTCTTTTACTTAAAATAATGTTTTTATACTTTTCAGATAATACAATTGATCGTAGTTGTGTAGTTAATTAACATTCGGTTGGTAATGTAAAATAAAATGTTGGAGGTGGTGACGTAATCAACAGGTGCAATAATCTCGACCAATGAGAAGCAATCCCGTTGGTTACGTGCATCACTAAGGAGTATTCATGGCGGATGCGAGGGAAATAATGGTAATTGTTTTGAGTTAAAAATTAGAAGAATACGAAAAAAATTGAGTTTTATGACCTGGAAGAAAATTACATATTTTAAATGAATAGATTAATAATAAATATTACTTATTGAGCTTATGTTAAAAAATAACAGATAACCCAATACGAAGAATGATTCTCTTTTGACTCATTCAGTAACGTCTGATGAAAGGGGACGCCATTCTATTCCGCCATTCGCTCTTGGGTGATCATAGTCTGTAAACGGTCGGCCCGTAAAATTTTGATGTAAATTGGATTTAAGTTATCTAGTGAAATTAGGATACATACAGATTGGTTTTTATTTTAAACATATTCTCTCGTGGTGATACTTCGTACATGATTGCAGTGCGGCTCATTCGTTCATTCGGTGTGCGTAATCTTCTAGTTGTAGCGTGACTCGTTTGTTCAAAGTGAATAAGTGACTGGAACCCTGCTTTAATCATCACCTTGACAGGATGCACCCTCATGCCCTACCCCATGATAAATAATTTTTATTTATCATCCCTGAGATTCGTAGTTTCATGAATAGACTCAAAATCTGGTTTTTCCTATCTAAAAGACTGCTAACATAATATTTAACAATTGGCCTAATAAAAAATCTGTTTTCTCTAAATTGACTGATTTTTTACTATCCACATTACATCCCCTGTGTCGAAGTGACTTTTTACAAATCTAAATTTATAACAGTTCGACTAGGCCTAACTTAAATTAAATCAAAATCTGTTTTCTCTAATAAATAAAATACAAAAAAAGGTACAACGGTACAAGTCAAACATTGAATTTCATTTTGGAAACAGTATTTTCATTATTGAAAACAGTAAAACTTTTCAAACATTAGTATTTTAATATTTATTTAAGCCAGCTACGCTCCTTGAATAGCGAACTGGTAGTAGAACTTAAAATGGGCAAATTGGCGAACGTGTGCACTGTTCAACCAGGCTAGTACACCATCGCCCGCCTTTCCCACTCCTACTCCATACCCCTCCCAGCCCACTCGCTCCCTTCCCTTATGCGCGAACTGTCTCACGTCTCGTGCAAAGGCCTGTAGTGTATGCAACGATTGTACTCAACGATTCCAACTTATGTCTTACCCACGGCTTAAAGGAGTTCACAATATGATCATTACGTAAAATGAAATACGGTACTATTAATTTGTTAAATGTGGAGTGCCTGTACTGGTAGAGTGCCAGTTGTTGTGGGCAAGGATTGTCGGTTACCAGCCGTGTCTTGTGTCGCAGGGGTGAGTCAAGTGGCCATGCTGGCCGGCCTGCACAGCAGTCAAGACCTGGGGCCGCTGCTGGAAGCTCTTCACGACGAGGCCAAGAAGATCAACGTCCGAACCCTCCACCAGTTCGCTGACAACGGGCTAGAGTCCACCGAGATGGGCGAATCTCTCGAGAGTCTGTTGTGCCTCAGCGAGTGCTACACGGACAGCCGTATGGACTGCTAGCTTGTAAATATCTACATTACAGTATTGTTTTACTAGTGCTCTTTCTTTTTTTAGTACAGTACTCAGGTTTGTACCCAAATAAATTCACAAAAAACAATTTTTGTATTAGCTATCCACGATTTTAAACTGCTTATCTGGGACCCGTTGTATCTGTTTATCAATGTACTCATGACTTATTTAGGCTGAACATAAACAAAGCTCTAAAATTATTTATGTCTTGTAACATCTGATAATAAAACTAACAAAGCAGAATAGTGAAAGTACTTTTTGATAGACAAGTGGTCACTACAGTGGTAATGTTAAATCTTGAAAATGATATCTGGAATATAACTGCGTCAAGGAAACATTTCCATGAATCCAATTTATGAATTCAGTCTAACTAAATTTTTATAAACTGGAGAGGTTATAAGGAGAATCGTAGCTTTTTACTGAAACATGTATTACTAAGTTATTCTTTTGTAAAGGTTTATTTTATTTTTTTTAACAAAACATCTGACTATTTATTAACAAATTTAATATTAATGCACAATGTTAATAATTAAGAATGAAAAGAGGAATTTTTGTAACATTGACCAACTCAATTTTTACTATGAACAATTTCATAATACAGTAGACCTCGTAACTAGCCCCGGATGAACCAGCTCTTGGAGTAACCGCCTCTACCCTGGCACAAAACAGAGATCGGTTTATTTTCCCTGAACATTAAAAAGGTCAGTTTAACCGAATTGAGAGACTTCCTTTATTTTCCATCACTGTACTGTAATAGAACCATAGTAAATGTAATAACCAAGTAAATTTTGGTTATTTTGGAATATCACTTATCATCAGTTTATAGTAAGCTTCTCCGCTTGTTCCTGTATACCCTATTGTTATAATTGACAGGTTATTTTTGTTTTATAATATTAAATAACACAATAATATTTATTTCTACGTATATTGCATGTTTACGTAGTTGCCTGCTTTAACCGGCCTTTTGGGTTATCCGACCTCCGCCCTGTCCCATGAGGGTAGGTTAGGAGAGGGTTTACTGTAAACTTATTTTGTTTTGAGGACTAATTTTTATTGTGTAGATTTGTACATTTGTATTAAAAGATTTTGTAGAAAATTGTATTGGTGTCTTTGATTATAGGTTTTACTCCCTTGCTAACAGTACACAATTATCAGTTATTAGCCTCAATAGGTTGGAGAGTTTCAAAGCACTACTATGAGCTTATTATCAAGTTCTGTAAAATATTTAACCTGGGGGACAGTGAAATTTATTATTATTATTTTTTTTTTTACCTTGTTAATTCTGACTGAAAAACCAACGCTGATCATATATAATCAACCTATAATTGACTGAAATATAACCACTAAAAGCTGATACATCCAAAAAGATTTTTTGTTATTTGCTCCAAAATAGTTATATATTGTAATCAAACCTCTTGACCAATTTAACTATAAATTGACTCCCACTCCTCAGAACCAATTTTATACTCAGGTTTTGATGAATACAAATATAGGCAGAGTTTATCAATACTATACTATAATACGAGGAGTGTCTGAGGCGATGCATTCTATTATGATTCTAAAATCTAGCAGTAGATTTGGTTTAAAATTTGGATTTAAGAGTATTTTGGCCGAAAATTAAGTTTAGAAACAGCCTCAACCCCTGTAAAAATCGTTTTTAGTCTAAACAGAGCTTGAAATTGAAATTTTTAACATTGTTTTTATAGAGGTTTCCAGATTGGTAACAAAATAACAATGAGAGTTAAAATAAAAAATAAAAGAACACTACTTTTAGACATGGGTTTTGAAACAAAAGACGTATAGTTGGTTGATGATGTAAACGTGTAAACTTTACTGTTTACCAGGGTACTATAATAAATGTGAACTAGGGGGTCCCGTGCGCAAATTGCGCATTTTATGATTCTGTATGAGAGACACTCGTCTACAGTAGGCGAATGTTGATTATGAAGTGACAGAGATCTATTTTTGTTAACTATCTGGCTTTAAAATTCATCTAAAGGTAATCATCTGTTAAATTACATTTCACATTCAAGATCTTGTAATAAAAGTTGGTCAACATTTTAAGCGCCCTCCAGAAATAAATCAAAGGCGAGGGGGTGAAGCCAGAAATGAAATTACATTTTTAATCTTCATTTGCCCACGCGCTACATCATAAGCTTTAAAATGACACCTCAATCTTAAAAATCGGTTCAGTAGGTCAAGAGAAAAAGGTTTAGGTTTAACAGACAAAACCCTTATAGAAATAAGTATATTAATTAAAAACCAATGAGCAAGGCTTGATCAACGCAGTACTAGTATTAAAGTGTTGATTAGTGAATTACGTTTGGGTACATCTGATTGTGTCAGCTCTATGAAGTACTGGCATTTGTACTCATAAACATTTGAAAATGAAAGGCAGCAATGTTCAACCAATCATTGTGCAGACAATCGAACATAACATGGAAAAAACCTTTTCATTTAGCTATGTTAGTTGAACTGAAATCTTTAAGCACCCCTTTTGACATATTTGTTACCTTATGGTCTTAAAAAAAAAAAAAATTATTGTTGGCTTCATCTTTGGATATGAAAACCGTTTTAAAATCATTTTACAGTTTTACTGGCATGTTGGAACTGGTCAGGCTTATTTAAAAATTGGATTGATTTGGAAGTATGGGACTTTAAATTTAATTATTAATGAAACAATGAAACCACAAACACATGAATCAAGTAATTCTCAAAGGGAATATGGGTGTTGTACTTTTCTTTGCCTCTCACTTTAGTGTAAAATCCAAATTTTTCATTAAAAGACTTTTGTCAAAGGATTTATCATGATCTAGTTTACTGTTTAAGGAAGTAGATCGGGAACTGTAATCATTAAAATAATATTTCTTTAGATAGGTTTGTGTAACATTTTTAATATTTCCCGTACAAAGTAGTTTTCTAAGGTATAAAAACCTCAGTCTAAATAATAATGTAATATCAACAGATAAATGTAATATTTAATAACAAAGTACTTTGAGTCAAATCTCCCAGAAGCGTCTTACCAAGATTTGTGAATCATATAGGGTGAATGCACCACTTACCACGAACCAGTTACCAACCACTTTGATTAAATTGTAGTATATTAAGAAAAATTAATCTTTCAAATGTTGAAGAGACTTCCAATATTGATATACACCCAATTGTTTATAATTTAAAACTACAATGTGGAGTGGCACAATAAGGCAACAATCTTCTGTATCTTTTGCCATAAATTTAGACAAGTTCAAAGTGAACTATAATAGGCATTAGTTAATTAAATAATGATTTCATTAGATTATAGGCCTACGCTAATGCATTCAATATGTAGTTAATATTAAAGAAAAGATTTGTATTAAAAATACTATACCTAAAAAAATATTTATAATTTAATATACTAGGAGTACGCTTGTTCCACGCGTATGGGAATGAACGGCAACATAAGCCAGTTAATCTTAGTTCCACACAAAAAAATAAAAAAATGAAACACCTATCAAATTACACATATTAACTGCATATAAAATGGTTTTAAGTTTATTTCCATTCAAGATACTAGATTTCCAGTAGGTACTTTTTACAAATTTTATTATTTTAGTAGACTAAAAGTTTTATTTTTATTATTGTTTGTTTGTTAATACAAAATATATCTATCTAGTATTTATAACCTATTTTAAAATATTTCATAAATAACAAAGTGTATTATATTTAGTACAGTTATAGTACAACAGGCATAAAATAGTTTCCATAATACATGCTTACTCTAAGTCTGACAAAAACAACTCAAGCACCGATATTTACACCCTACAATGTATTTCTTATGGAAAATTAAATTACGTCTCATTACTTTATTAATTAACAGAATAACTTCAGAAACGAACTTGACCTTAAAAATTACGCCTAAAATCCACTGTAAAAGTTTGAAGTCGATCTGAGACTTCTTGCGAACGTAATCATCGGTCAATGAAATCGGGATTTGTCACTACATTTAGGGACCAACAGTCATGTATGAGGATTTCACTCCTCTTCGGTCCGTTCATCCAACTTGATAAAGTTTCTAAAAAGCCAATAAAAATATTTAATTTGTTCATTAATTATTTACTGCACTTTTTCAAAGTTCAAAAAGTCTTAACTGGTCCAATACCTGGGTGCATTCACCCTAGATAATCTGCATCATGAAATGAAGCGTAATGTTTATCTGAGCCATTAGCAGATGTTCAATACTGGTATATCAGTCGAGTTATCAGTTGAGAGGTCGTTATCAGTTGACCAGGTTAAGTGCGGTCAGGTCATATCTCAGTTGAATTATCTGCTCGGGGCTCAAACAGCCTTGGGGTTCACGAGCAGCTCCAAAATCTAGCCCAGTGATGATGTACATCGCCTCCTTCATCGTGGGAACCCATTTGCCTGCAAAACAAGACGGATTAGAATCCTAGGTGGACAACACTTGATGTTTACAATTCACTTTTATCTCACAAATAGTACTCATTCATGTACTTGACATCAAATGCTGGTTACATAATGGTAATTTTAGTGTCGACAGATTTATCCTGATCCATTAACCGGCATAAATAAGTTAGCCGGAGTTGGGTAAGCTGGTGTGGTCATAGGACACGGATTTTTTATTACTAAAAATTATATAAATTTACTAACATTATATGCTTTAAAATATAACATAAACGTTTGTGACGTAGAGTTACAACTAACTATAATTTTTTTTTATTTTTTTGATCTGAACTTAGGTCAGTTAGTTTATTTTGGATAACCAAAACATGGCAAAATGTAGACTTTCAAAGCTATAAGGGACTCTTGAGGATGTGGATTGTTAGAGACAAATGGTTCAATTAGCCTACATTTACATCAGTGATAGCAGCGTCTGATGTATCACAAATTATTTAATAACTTAGCTGGAAATTTAAAGACGTACTGATAGTGCCATCATTCAAACCCTTGGCTCAGTAAACTGGCCATTAAACTCATTTTACAGCTTTAACATTATTATTTGTAGTAATAACGCCTGAGATTAATCCATTAGCACTATCCTTGTGAACTTTGATGAATGTGAACTGAGTCTTATCTTTGGTAAAGCTAAAAAATATTTTTGCTTACATTTATTAATATTTTGTCTATCACTTTGACATGTTAATGTGTGATCATTAATGCATCATTGAGGGTTGGGAATGAGAGTATTAATTTCACAGTGAATAATTGCAATTAAGCTCTATTTTGAGTATCAACAAATCCAAATTTTTCACTGGTTTGGCAAGGGAGGGGACAAGCAGTAATACTTTAAATGAATTCTATGCAGTTCTATTCATACTAGTGTACGTGTTGCTCGAAATTGAGCAATTTATTTAAATACAGTACAAATGTTACTTTAGCTCTAAATCAATGACATCCGACCAATCCAATAATGTGAATATCTTTAATCGCCAATAACTACACGTATTTACAGCTGATTATTAACAGATGTTTCAAATGCTTTATTCAGTCCCCAATGTTATTTAAATGGGAAATTTTGAGATTTCAATGTTGGATAGCGCCTTTATTTTCAGTCCGATTCTCATCAATTTTTGGTGGAAACAACTACAGACCAAGCCTTATCCAACGACACCAAAAACTTGAAAATCGGTTGAAAATTTAGGAGGAGTTCTCAAGACAAAAAAACCCTTAACATATTAAATAAGTATAGATACTGTGTTATTTTACTGCAAACTTAAAATAAACATGCAAGGGTCGGTCATCATTAAAAGTCAGTATTTTGTGAATATATCGAGGTTTATTGACAATTTTACTAAATCGTTGATAATCCTTATCAACATCTCAATCTCAATCATCATTGATGGCAAATAGCATGCAGTTTGATTGTTACTTATGGCCAGTGGCGGATCTAGAACATTAATAAGGGGGGGGCTAACCGAGGGTCTGCGCCCCCCCCCCCCCCCGATCGGCGGGCCAGACCGGAGGGGGGTTCGGGGGTCCTCCCCCGAGAAGTTTTAGAAAATTCAAGTGTTAAAAATAGCTGTTTCAGGTCATTTCTTCAACCATCGCTTTGGAAAACAATACAAATCGCCAATCAGTTTTTATTACAAACAACTTGGCCAAATGTACCAACTTCCATTGCTCTTACTATCATTAATATTTCATGAGAATTTCTTTTGCATCGTGAAGTACAATGCATACACTAACCTTAAAAAATTTGGTTCGTTTTTATAGGCCTATCACTGTTGCCATCTAAATTTTCATTATCTTTATTTCGTACTGAAAATAAAGATAATGTGTATTTTCGGTACACTCTCGTGTTAACACTTTTAACTTTAATATACTAAGTCGGTAATAGGTAGGTAGGTTAACATTTTAAAATGTTATTACAGTACATTTCATCGTGGATTAGCCACTAGATCACGTATAGGCCTGACGCACATGTTATGTAGATCACATGTGGTGAACTTATAGCAAAAGAGTGGTTTTTTACAATATTTCTGCTCTGTCTAGTGATCCGGAGGGGTTATAGTTTCACTACCATGGTTTTGGGTCTTTTTGACCCATTATAAAGTGTTTACAGTTACAATTACATTAATCCTTCAATAGTGAAGTTGTCGTAGTATTAAAATTAAATAGAGACACAGACTCCAACACGGACACGGTAGGCCCTACATTTCAATAAACAAAAACTGGCCATTATGATATAATAAAATCACGTGCGTCGGCACCAAGTGATGAGACTCGCCCTTAGACAGTTTTAATGTGTAGGACTACCGTTGCGGATGCTGCACTCTGGTTTATTTGTCGGATCAGATGTTCTAATTCTTTTGTTAACAGATGATTTCATTATTGTTACTATTTCTTAAGTTTTAAATTCCATTGCAACTCTAAAAAGTGCTTTGTATTATCCATTTACTTTTATTCATCTAAATATTCACAATCACCAATACAAAGTACAATAAAAAAATTATCGTTTTTATTATAGTACCATCCGGCAATTAAGTAACTGGCTACAATGCAAAACCACATGTTAACTTGGACACTTGGTTTGTTTTTTGACCAATGAGTCAGCTTCTTCATTATTTCTTTTTTTTTAGTTTTGTACTTCATAAGACCATTGTTAAAAATTAACGTAGGCCTAATTAACGTAACCATTGGTAAACATTATAATGAAAGAACTTAATTTTACTTACTAAGCTAACTACTTTTTATGTTATTCGAAGTGCGGCCTTAAAAACACATCTATTGGAAGAAGACTATTTACTCAACGTCGTGTGAAAATTACAAGTTTCTAAGTTTTACTGTTTTTGAGTTGGGCTTGCTTACAGTCAGCCATGTCACCGATGATCGTGGCGAACACATCTGCTCCGCTGAAGGCTGGGTTAGTTATAGCTGTCTAGTCGGTCTTATGTATGACTTATCACTACCGTATTCATTGTCACTACCGTGTGATTTGTTTTGAGTTAGTGAAAGTATTTCTGACCTATACATCAATAACAAACATAACCTAATCGTCGCAGCGCATTGTAAACTTGGCTGAGTACTTGTAGCAGGCCCGGTGTCAGGCCGCGGGCGGAAATGCGTTCACCCAACACCTCCTAGAATAATAAGAGAAGGCCAGACAACTGAAGATCATTACGTCATATAAGTAGGCTGATGTGTTAATCATTAGTTCCAACTCATGCTTTAGAGGGTGCTGGTTGTCCCCATAAAAAATGGTAAAACATCTAATCTTATTGATTTGATTTTTCGTTGTTTGTAAACAAATAAGTTAGTCATGACAGATGAAACCCCATCGACTGACAGTAGCACATCTGTTTTCTTACATCTTAACATAACATATCAGCCTACTTATATGACTTAACGAATTTCAGTCGTTTGGCCTTCTCTTATTATTCTAGGAGGTATTGGTTCACCGCGATCATCGGTGACATTTCTAACTTTAAGGATGTAGAACCAAAAAACCGTAAGACTTAAAAAAGTGAAATTTTACACAATGCTCAGTAAATAGTTTTCTTTCAATTTATGTGGTCTTTAATATTGCAAATCAAAATAACATAAAAAATTAGCTGGCTTATGTATAACAATAGACAAGTACCCGAAAGAAGATTTTCCTGACATGGAAATCTGTAAATATAACTTAGGCCTTATCATTTTTATCCCAGAACTGCTTTATTTGAAAAGTTTGAAGAAAATCGTTGGAGCCTTTCTCGATATCCGTGTGTACATACATAGGCCTATAGACATAATACAAATATACCTCATCAATAATATTAAAGTATAATAATATACCTTTTTGTTAGTATGGATCGAGTGCCGATATATACTATAATTAGTTTATAAGTAGCCTATTTTTGCAAAATATTATGATTGCTATTTGAATTAGTAATTATTTTAACGAATTTTACCTCCAGTTGATTTTCTCCAGGTTCAAATCTACACGGTTCTGGCTTTGATAAAAACTTGAACGTCAATTTAGACTGCTTTCCGTCGTCTTTTATTTAATCAGATTATCGTTTTCTTTAAAATGAACCAGTCTTATTTTTCAGACATAACCTTCTTTAGAACTACTTTATTTATTATAATGAATCTTAATTATTAATTAAGTAAGTGATCTCGTTTGAATCAATTGGTAGTCATCGCAAGTTTATCAGACATTACACATACAGCAATGCGTTTTGCTCTGCACTGTATGTTGTTCTTGATTTCGTGTTGTGACAGGAAAACTTTGCTCGTGCAATGCCACCAAACATTAACAACATCTAGTTGTAATTTTGATTCCCCTTCGCATCCACCACTTCCACTTAGGCCCCTATTATGCATTGCATTTTTCAAGGCACGTAAAATAAGTACATTGCACTAGATAGAAGCATTTATACCCGGCGCCTGACGGTCGTCTGTCGCGCGTCATCCAAGGTATACAGCGATTCGAGCGACACGCGGCGGGCGCAAGTCCTCGCGGCGTCGCTCGACGCGATGTAAAAGGGCCCTTAAACTTGAGGATGGAATACGTCACTCCCTATCTCCGCCTCGTAACTAGACGAAGACTCGGCATACACACACAGAGGGACTCTGGAAACCTCAGAATTGGTGCCCCACCGATTGAGATGGCGTACCAATAGAGACACTAAAATGACAGTGTCGTCTAGTTGAATTACCAGAAAAGGACATTATAATATAATTTTAAGAACAAATATTTTTAGGGGTGATGTTTTTATTTCACAGTGTGCATAACACACACAAAGTAGTTTACATTGAAAAATATCGGAAAAACGTGCGCTGGTTTGCCGGCGCTTCATCACCCGGCCTGCGCCCGACACGGGCCGGCGCCCGCTCCGGGCCGTCGCGGCGCCCCACCTTGGCCCCCAAGGGGGGGGCTATAGCCCCCTTAGCCCCCCCCTTGGATCCGCCACTGCTTATGGCCAATGTTACATAAAGCTCTACTACTTTGCAGCCACTTCTCCATTACTCGATCATCAAAACAGAAGATTTTATGCCATATAGATGTCACACTACCTTAAAGAATTAACACTTTTAAATATACAGGGAGTACTTCCTTTATTACAAGCAGTTTGGAAATTTTTAGCTCAAATTGTAAATATTTGATAAAAATATGTATATTTCTAATAATAGTACCCCCAAATATTATATAACATTGAGTTCTATTAAGTAATGTTAAGTACTACCTACCATATTTTATAATGGTGTTGATGATGTTGATAAGTTGAAGCTGCTTGCTGCGGGCTAGGTTGACGTGAGTTCTCTCATTAACGGCTGCGTGAATCTCAGAAATGAGTGGGGCAAACATGTTGAGAGTGGTGGCAATTAAGGAGTCAAACCCCTCGAAGAACCCTGACGCTATCAGCTGGACATGCAAGAGAATTGAAATGATTTATTAGTAAAAACACTTTTTTTGTTCTATCAAAGAGAGTAAAATATATGACAAGTTAAAAGCTTATAACCATAATCGTGTAGTCTCATTCTTCATGTTGAAGGATGAATGAAGGTTTGACAGAACTGTATTTTTAAATCACCGGAAAGATAAATATGACAGTTTCTAAAGGGTGAGGAAGACCAGCCAAGATTGTTCGAAACAGCAATCAGCCATCATGTTGTCGCCTGTCATCTTTCATAATTACGGTTTAAACCTCTCGAGTTGGTACGTACTTTAAAAAAATGAGTGAATGTAGAACTCTAATTTATGAAATTATAGCTCAAAGAAAGTCATGTCATGAGTTCTCTGAATGGATCTCAGAAAAAGTATCTGAAAAGTAGGGATTCCAACATTGTATGTAACCATAGTTTGGTATCAATAGGTCACTAGTTGTATTCCAAGAACAGTGGTTACATCCACTGGTGATTGGTGTCATAAAAAATGAATGAGTTCCAGATCACAAACTATTACTGTACTGTCATTTAGAGCAAAGCTGTGTCTTCAGCAGACAACCAATCACTTCTTGCACATGCCTCATTTTTCAAACACTAATTAGGGATGAGTGGTGACTCCCTAACCGTATATTTAACCAGTCAGAAATCAAGTGATTGGTAAGCTACTAGAACAAAGATTATCGTGTGCTAGTCAAGTAATCAAGAGACACTGAGCTCTGGTTACTTGGCGGTTACAGTGGTAACTATATCTAGAATAGAACCATTGAGTTCTCACCTGATCGTTCCCCAATAGTACAGAGAATCTCCTATTATTCAGTCTCAGGCAACGAGAACCTTCTTCCAGATTGTTATGGGTGAACTTTATTCCAGCTAAAGTGGAAATTTTTGAACTGCCGGCATTCAGGAAATCTTCCATATCCACTAGAAAATAGATCAAAATGATTTTTGAACTTTAGTGAATGTAATTATTATTAATCCTTCTAACGTTGTCAGATTCATAGATTATGTCTTAAATAACATTCAGGATTTCTCCCTCTATTTAGTAACACATTGGATTTTTTATCTTTGCTAGCAGTGATAAAAATCACCACTTTTTTGGGGAATCAGTCCAAATTCATATGTGATTCTAGTTGTCAGATATTTCATTCCTTAAACTACACAAGTACAATTTTTATCTTTAACATATATTTTTTTTCTTGTATTGTCTATTTTGTACATTTAATCCTTTTAGCTAAAGCAGGATAAACCCTTTAAATTTTTTGGCGATTTCGTGATACGACGTCATCACCTCCAAGTCCAACATGCTAACTGTTTGGCTTCATGTTCCAAAAAAGAAAAACTACTTGTAAACATTCTTGAGAAATAATGACTCTTTAATTAGCTATCATCACTTCTCAATATTGCCCTGGCAATTTAATATAGTACAGTGGGTTTTTGTACAAAAACAGGTGAAATTGCACCTGTACACTTGCAATGTGCTGTGCACTGTGTTTTGTCTCATTTACACCATATATATCATTCGGCGTGATAACATCAAACATGATAACATGCTCGAGTTAATAATAATTTCATAAAACAGCTGTTTTAAATTTTTTGAGATCCCTAAATCCGTTAAAAACACTTTGTCTTTACAATTGAGTTAGTTTAAATCTAAACATTATCACAAATAAATAACTGGAACCAAGTCCTTACGAGTAACTCCAGTACAGGAGGGAATGTGGTAGTAGAGCAGGGGAGTCCTGGGAGCCGCGGAACTGACAAGCGTCAAGTAGTGGATCAACTCCTTCACATTGCTGGGGCGGTGGAAGAGGTCACACAGGCACAGGATCGATGAAACCCCTTTGGCCTCTGCGTGTCGAGCCTGCAAAATATGGTGCAATGACTATTTTATTGTACTACTTAAATTTTATCATAATTCTTTGGAATGAAGGTTGAATTTGCAAAATATTTGTGATTTTTGGTCAGGAAAGATGGAAAATTGCAGGAAAGGCAGAATAGGGCCATGGAGAGTAAAGGAAATAGGATTCTACCAGCTTTCTAGTTTTGTCAGTAGACTGTTTTTTGTGGCTTGAAGTGAAGGGGGTGCTAGAATAGGGTGAGGTCACGATAGCCGAGGGTAATATAAAAAACCATAGAAAACCTCCTTGTTGTAAAATTGGTGAGACAGTAGTACGGTACCTCACTAATTTGAACCACGATAATTCAAAAGCCTCTGTTATTTGTACTAGTAATTTATTTGGCTCTAACGATTTTGAATTTTGTGATTCATTGAGATTAAAATGCTGAGAAAATGACACAACCCGCATTTCTGAGAAAATTTGCATTCAAAATTTATACAACAAAGTGTTTAAAAAATCAATTAAAAAAAACTGTTAGTTTGAAACAAATTTGACTTATCATCATTACATCTAGCTCAAAAACTTAAGTTATCCAGTGTTATAAATTATTGCTCTACGTCAAGTGATAGCAGAGAAAATTCAATTTTTTTGTTTAGCGGTATTTTTTTTTTTTTTTTTTTTACACATAATCCTTTTAATAAAATTTCTCATTATATTAATGAGGTGAATAATGTATAAAACAGCATCACACATTTATATTAAACATGTTTTGTATTAAGGGGAGCCGGAAGGGTAAAAAATTTTTTTTTACACATTTTTATGTTTTTGCATTTTTGAAATATTTGATTTATTCCCTTTTAGAAAATATATACTTTAATAGGTGTATCCAATTAAAATTAGGTAAAAAAAGGCAAATTATAAAGTTATGCACGACTCTCAGCTCAAAAGTAAGAATCGCTCGACTTATACATTTACTACAACCCTCACTGATATTTTCCCCAGAAATTTCATTTTATGGGTTGGCTAACCTGCATATTTGCTTCTGGTCTGTATGAATTGCTGTAGTGAAAAATATCATCTGCTGGAGTGGTTTTGTTTACAAATCAACTACAAAGTTTGAATTTGTTTATAGTTTAGTGCCAAGAAAAGTGATTTAGTGGAAAGTTGGTTTCCCTAGTAATATTTTAGTTATTGTAAGTTATCAGCATATTGTTACAATGCCTAGGCAACGTGTGAGTTATAAAATAAAAAAGAAACACCACACAGGTAATCAGTACTGCAAATCCAGGCCTAGGCCTAGTCCTCCTGAAGTGCCAAGTTCTGAACCTAGGCCTACAAGGTCTAGGCCTATGCCTGCAATAAAATGTGATTTCCCGAAACTTGTGTTTTTTTTTAGTAAGGTACATTTATCTCAGGATCTATTCAAGCTACAGACATGAAATTTTGTACACACAATCTAGTAACCATAGTGAATATTTAGACCGAATTTCATAAGTATAGCTATATTATATTTTGAGAAAAAAATTACCAAAAGTAAAAAAAACATAAAATTTTAGTATGTTTTTCAAAATTTTTTTTTTTGAGATTTGTAGTTTACCTAAATTTATAAAATTGGGTCTAAATGCACTTAAGGGTATAATTAAGATGTCCTAAAAATTTAAAAGCTGTAGCTCAAATACTTTAGTAGAAAAATGTACCTAAAGTTACTAAATTTAACATTGGTAAGATAGGCCCTTCCCGCTCCCCTTAAGGTAAAGGTAACTATTTTGTGAGTTAAAAAAAAAAAAAAAAACTAAAAAGTAGTAAATTTTGACCTCCATCTGCAATTCAAACTCTATATTTCAAAATTCCTTTAATTATAAGTTAATTTTCTACCCCTTGAACTTTGAAAAGAGAGGTTCTACTGTATATTGACCGTTAAGGTGCTTTTATCATAGGCTAGTTGACCAGTTGAAACAATTTAAAAATAACTTTCACTCGTATCCTAATTTACTTGTTAAAGATAACTGTAAACCCCGGTTGGTGGACACTAAAATAAATTACTATAAAGTTAATAACTCTGCAGACCCATAGTTTACCGCACTAAAGGTGCGTATTGACCAAGACACTTTTCCACTTGTTGCGACAGCCCTGTGGGTTGCCAAGATCAAAACTTATGGATGGTGCAACGTTCAAAAGCTTAAGCAATTTTTGAAAAGTTTCCTACAGAGCCCAAATAAAGTGGACAGAATTTGGAATCACACCATAGTTGATACAGTTTACATACACCTTCTTAATTTGCATCCACACTGGCTGAACATTCGCGGCAAACTTGTTCAATGAACACAAAAAAATCAACAAACATTCCTAATAAACAATTACTGACCATATGATTTCCACACAAACAAATTTTTGGCGGAACACTGTTCGGCGAATGTGGCTTTATATGGAAACTATAAAAATTGTCTCATTGTAAAATATTCCCCATAAATGTTAAAGCTAGGGCTAACCAATTCTTGAACGTCTCTGAGCGAAGCACCGCCAATTTGGACCATAATGTGAAGTGACGTTTCTTTGGCAGCGTCGATCCAGGCCTCCAAAACTGTCTTTCGCTCCGCCACACTCATGCAGACCCCCTCACCCACCGTGCCATTCACTGGTAGACATATTGTTATTGAAACATTTAAAGACATGGAAATAGAGTTTTCAGGAAAATAAAATGATCCCATAAATATTTATAATAATGTTTAAATAAGACATCAGTCTAGTTGTAAATGTTTAATTTCACTCTGAAGTACTTTTTTAACACGCTTCGTGATTTGTAGAGAAAGTTCACTAACATAACATTTATGGGCTTGGTTTAGAGCAGGGATCCTCACTAGGATTTCTTAGAGAGCCAATTGGTTTGCATAAAATTTTCCTCCCAACTGCGAGCAGTGGCGGCCACAGTTAAGTCGGGCGTGGTGGCCCGTTAAATGTTCCATATAAGTGGGGGTTCACATCCGGGGGGTTCGGGGGATATGGGATACCACCAAGGGGAAAGAGGGGTTTAGGGGCCCACCCCCGTGAAATTTTTGAAAATTAAAAGCCTAAAAAAGTGTTTATTATACCTGAAGCGCATTTTCTTCAAGCGATAATGTAGAAAAGTTACAATTTAGAAAAGACTACTCTGTTTATTGATTTTTTAAACATTTCAAATAATACACAATTAGACAAACTGTGTACTCAGGCTTAAAGGTATTTTCCATCATTAAGAAGCTTTAACACAGTATATCGTATTTTTTAATAAAATATTTTTTGTAAGTCTTAAATTTAGTTTAAATTCCTAACAGTCTGAGAGCTGCGTAGTGAGGATGCCTGGTTTAGAGAGTTAAATCTCTAGCTTATAGACAAAGCTGATATTTATTATTTAGATTGTTTTATTTATATTTTTGGGAAGAGAAGAAATTTGAACTCATTAGTTGAAAATGATCAGAGGCAAAGTAAGTACTGTTTGTATAATAAGAAAATTAATGTTAGTGTGTTGGTCCTAATTTATTAAATGAACCCTAACCGTAAATAAATTGTAGATTGCAAGATTCTTGATCTAATGCAAGTATTGATAAAACTAAAACTATATTTCCAGGATAAAAATTAGTAAGGTTTATTGTTTCCAGATTTTAAACATATCAATTAACTTGCCAGAATAATATACATATGAACAAATATATACTTTTCTACCTCTGCCATTAAAATTTTCATTGAAAATACAATTTTCTACATACATTTAGTTATTTTTAGTTAACAAAATTATGGAAAAACCTAAAAATATAAGAATTGGTCTATCAACAGCTAAAAATAAACAAAACAAGTTGTCAAGTGACCTTAATAGCAACCCACACATCTTCCATTCAGACAATTTAACGAGAGAAGCAAAACCTGTTGAGAATACAAAGCGAGGATCTCAAAAACTGAGAAAGTTTTGTTCTGAATCTTTGTTTAGAACAACATTAAAAACCGAATGAATAGTCATGTAGTGTAAAGTAACAAAAACGAATATAATCCATAAACATTTTTATCTTGAATTGTTCAGAGGAAAAAGAAATAAAAACAATTAAAACTCTCACTAGTTTAAATTTTTATTTTGTATAAATAAATTGAAGCAGATACGATAGGGTTTCAATCAATCATTTTCTAAAATAAATTAACCCATAAAAATTGAAAAAAAATTTGGAACATTTCATGAATTTACGATAAAATGTTTTAACCCAAGAGTGAAATATTACAAAATTCAAGTATGAGGCTTTAAAAAAAATTATGAACCAAGAAAAATTTTAAGAAGTCAAATTTATAGTATGTTTTGTGCTAAATTTAATTGATGACTACTTCACACATTGTAAACCGTGTTTAATGTGGCAGTGAATGGCCGATTTGAAACTGTGGTAGAGTAAATCTATCTCCGAGGATCACTTGACCAGATCTTGAAACTTTTTTAAGCTTCGTTTTCTTCAAATTTCGAGGACTTGAGTATGCAGTGAATATCACAGAGAAGAAACAAGAAGAGACATGACATACTGTGTAGATGAGGCGTATAGGGAGGTTGTAGTAGATAAAGGAATGTTAATTTAATTAATTGTTCAACTTCGTCTTTCAGGTACAAAAGTCACCGCTAATCTTTTGTGTGGGCACATAAAAGGATGTGTGTGCAGTAACCAAATAATTACAATGACCTTATTTACTTACCTAGCACCCCTTGGACTCCACTTTTAATCAAATGTTGAACGTAAGATTTTATAATACTGACATCCACTTCGCCTCTAAAAATAAATTTCTGTCAGCATTTGTCACTTAGAAATTTACTAATTTACAACAAAACTTCTATTATTTTTTTGTTTTTTTTTATTATCAATATTTTAAGAAATCAGAAAAATAATATCTATACTTATTTAATACGCTAAGGGTTTTTTGTCTTTAGAACTCCTCCTACAATTCTCAACCGATTTTCAAGTTTTTAGTGTCGTTGGATAGGGCTTATTTTGAAGTTGTTTCCGCAAAAAAATGATGAAAATCAGACTTAAAATAAGGGCACTATCCACAAATTAAATTTGAAATTTTCCCATTAGAATAACATTAAGATTGGTTTGAGCATTTTAAACATCTGTTAACGTGGACAGCTGTAGTTTTTTGTGATCACTGATATTCACCATATTGGATTGGTCGGATTTCATTGCTCTAGAACTAAATGTAACTTTTGTATTGTATGAAAATAAATTGCTCCATGTTGAGCAACACGTGCACTAGTAGGTTATAAAAGTACAAGAAAAAGTTATAAAGTACGAAAGTAGGCTTAGTGAACAGTTATGAATCAAAACTTGAATTGGATTGATGGGGTTGGCTGTGTCTTCTTAAAACAATAGTTAATATTGATGACAAGTCAGAAGATCAGTAAGAGAACCAAATGAGAATAGCAGAACGTTTTTATAAAATATAAAAGTCATACATATCTAACTTTTGAAACTAAAGGTATAAAAGACAAACGTTAAAGGAATCTTAGGTGGTTTTTAGAAAACAGTATCAAAGTGTTTTTGGGATACTTTATAGTAGAATATACAGTCAAGAAAATAAGTGAAAATAAATACTTAGGTTAACAATTAATAGACTACATTTTCTCATAAACTTTTTTTGAAATAAAAATTTATAAACAAAAGCTGCATTTTTTCTAATTAACTGAAAGGCTTACTTACGTTTTTCTATTGAAAGGGGTAAATACTGGAGCCATAAAACCTTTAAACTTGAGATCCTACAAAATAAAAACACAAAAAATTACTGTGAACCACAAAGTTTTTGTTCGGAATCTTACAGTCTTTCAAATAATTACCAAATTCAACAATAAAATAAATCCATACAGAATTTCAGCAAAACTAAATATTTTTGTAAGGTCCATAAGGATTTATAAGAGTAAAATGTAGAAAAAGTCTCAAAACTACTTTGTATAAACCAAAATTAATTCTGGATTTACTCATGATTTAATCCTTCTAGATTTAATCCTGGATTTAGTAATAATGAAATTACTTAAATGAATGATCAGGTAGAATGATCAGATTTTATTATTTTTAAGGTCTGTTGTAGATTTATTAGTTTAATCCATTTTCACAATAATTTAAGTATTTTATGAAAATAAAATTGGCTAACTCAAACCAGATTCCTTATAGCATTGACTTTGTACACACGTTAGTGTACATAGTCAATGCTTATAGCTTCACCAAATGAGAACAAGCAACACTAACAGATAAATTGTGAATAACTGAGTTTTATAATTTTCTATTCAATTGCTTTAGGCATTATATGATGATGAATTTAATGTTAATTGTTTAATTATAATTTGAAGTTTGTAGATGCGATTAAACTATAGTTATTTATTCACAGAGAATATAATAAACTTAAAAACATAAAGATTGCATTTTTAAAGGTAACAATTATAATTATTTTACTAGATTAAGACAATATATTTACCAAAACCATTGTAAATGTTGGAGATACTGATAAGAACTGTTTGTCGTTATGAGTGATAACACGTCAAGTCACAAAACAACTAACTGTCGTCTGCTGCGTCTGCCTTTCACGATTACACTGCTCTGTTTCGTTTTTCAGTTTCAATCCAGTCAGGTCGGGATGGAGTGGGGATTCAACCTGCTCCTCTCTGACCTTGGTGGGAGAGGAGACACGGAGTGGAGTGGGGACCGACCTAACAAAAACCATGAACACAATAAAATGACAAGCTGTGAAGCTGTTAATCTATGTTCAACCAAGAGATCGCCCTATCCAGTGCAATTCCTATAAGTTTAATTAATTAATGGACTCTGCAATTCCTATAGTTCGTATAATGTTTCAATTCAATCTAAAATCCCTCGAAACATCTGAATAAAAATTAAAACTTCTAAAGAGTAATATTTGTTGTTGTACTGTAAAAATATTTTTTAGAATGTTGAGGGGTACATAAGTTTTAGCTTAAAAAAACTTGTGTTAGAAAGTTTGTAATACTCACATTTTAGTATCCACATATATGAGTCCTTTATACCAGTACCTGATTTCTGTTATGTTTTCTATCCAGCAGTTATCAGTACAGAATACCATCTTTCCAGTACACTAACTTACCAGTTACAGAAGTTTATCAATAGTTTTTTTAGAGCAATATTATACTGAGTCCCTTTTGTTTTGTTGAGGAGAATAGTTAGTTATAATTGAAAAACATCAAATTTGTAAATTGTGCTTATTAAATGATCAATTTATGCCTGTATAAAACATGTAAAGAACTAAATCTAATCTACTTTCATGAATCAATCCGTACTACAACACATTAAATATACTTTCATGAACTTTATAAAGTACATTTTCCCATTTTTTTGCCAATATAACTTAAAAAGCTATTTACACATGACACATTAGAGAAAGTAAATGCTGTTTTTGTTATCACTTTCACATTTGTTCTTCAATTACCTGAGGTGACACAAATGTTTAGAATAAAATTTGTTAATCCTGGCTAAGTGCAACTCTACTTAATATATAATGTAAAAATTAATCAGTAAAGCTTAAACAGGTTAGTACTGATGATGATTCAATACTAGTCTACTTGTTTTGATATACTAAAACAGTAACATTTAGTTCTAAATCAACGACATCCGACCAATCCAATATTGTGAATATCAGTAATCACAAAAAACACGTATTTACAGCTGTACATTAACAGATGTTTAAAATGTTTAACCCAAACCCATGTTATTCTAATGGGAAAATTTCAAATTTAATTTGTGTTTAGCACCCTTATTTTATGTCCGATTTTCATAAATTTTTAGTGGAAACAACTACAGACCAAGCCCTATCCAACGACACCAAAAACTTGAATATCGGTTGAAAATTGTAGGAGGAGATCCAACTCACAAACCCCTTAGCGTATTAAATAAATATAGATTTAACAATTCAATATTAATATCTAGTTTAGGAAAAACATTATGGTTATGAAACCAATTTATTATAAGCCCAAATAACTTTATAATGTTTTGAAAAGTATACCGCTTTAAATATGGGTGGTGATCTACCTTTTAATTGTCATAGGGATTGCCCACTGGTCAAAATTCAACCAAAATCTCAGTTTATCTTGAGCCAATAAAATTTAAAATATATTATAACTGAGACATCTGTTCATCCTAATTTTCTAGCTTTTGTTATTACAACAGCTATCTTATGATTCAACTAATAATTATCCTTTTCCCATAAGATTAACAATCAAACTTTGCAGTGTTGTAGTGGCAAATTTTCCAATATGGGAACGCTTATTCTATTGGTCAAATTCCCTGAAAATTAGGATAAAATTTCCCTGAATGCATACGATAGCAATTAATAGCTTTGCGTATTGTAGGCCTATGTATTTTTAAGCTAGAACTGAATTTACTGAGGATTCAAGAATCTAACTTGGATGATTTTGCGAAACCAAAATAAAAAAACAGTATATTTTTATTTTAAGGCCTAACTAACTTAATTGTTTTACAAAGGAAGGTTGTTTCTGAAAAGGTTATTAATTAATTTATTAACTACTTTTATGTACGTTAACCTCCAAAATAGCAACATACATAACCTAATTTTTAAATGACATATTTCTATACAAGTAGAAGGAGAGAACTAAAATAAAATAGAGGAAAAACAGAGTAATTAATTACAATGAAAGTTCATTGACTGATTGACAAAATCATGCTCTTAAAGTAGTCGGCAAATGCATCCGCTTCCGTAGTGGTCGTATGTTTTTTATTTTGTTGCTTAGTGAAGAACGACAGGAGTGTTTTTTATTTATTATTTATCCTTTCGATTCCATAATACACTGAGCTGAGGCAAATAATTTAGAACACACTTCAGTTTATTAGTAGATTATTAATTAATAAACGGTTAATAAATCAAATCAACTCAAAACTAAATAAACAAACAGTCGAGGGTTGGGGAGGGACGGGAGAGTGATGCCCACCACGTATGGTAGGCCTATACCATACTCTGTGCACAATACAAAGTTCAAGCAAGAGTGAGGTTATCCTTGGAAACAAATAGATTAAAATCGTGTTTACAAATGTTTGTTAAGTATTGCATTTTATTATTGACATAAAATATATTTTTATTTTTATACTGTTTGACTTGTATTTAAAAATATGTTACCTATATTCCCGGATTTTCCCCGAACGGGGCACTAGGATTTTCCTGGGTTCTTGAAAACCAGAGTGGGAACGCCGTTCCCATGCGTTCCCGCACCACTACACCACTGAAACTTTGAAAGCCTGAAGGGCAGAGCGCTGGGGGCCGATTTGAATAAATGGATTCTTCTCATCTACAGATGACTATAACTTTCTAACGGTATGAGCGGAATTCTCCTATGATTCATACGAGCTGAGTAAAAAGGAGGAAACGAAACATGCTTGCCATAGACTATTGTTATAACATACTAATTTTTGTTTAAAATTTATCATGGGATGGGTCACATAATTGTGCTATTTTAACAAATTTAAGTTCATGGAAGTATAAAATCAGAATTTTTATTTACAAGCTTATAAAGTTTCAGGATTATATGGGAGATGAAATATGTATCCCACTTCATTTATATTGTGTTGACAAGGTTTTAAAACAAACATATGACTCCACAAACAATGTAGACACATGATAACTTTAAACACACCAAAAACTTTTCCAAAACAAGACCACTCCACAAACCTGTAACACTTAAAATTTCCAGTATACATAGACATATACTACGTGGACACGCAAAGACACATACTAGAAGCACCCAAAATACCTAAGAAACATATACACATTAATCAGTTAATTTTTAAACAATTAACACAAAATGGGAGTACAGAAATGTTGTGGACAGGAGAGTTGTACTGAAAATGACCAACCACCTAAGAACGACAGAAGATGCCAACTCATCAACGAAGTGAAGGAGTTGATCGGAAACATAGAGCATGAGTAAGTGTCAGTACAAATTTAAAAATATGGAATACTTCTCAAACTCTCTATTGTGCATTTTGTACTGCTTGATGAGGTGTATTGTAGTGCCTTTTTCGTGTCGATACCAAAGGCATTTTGCCTATGATAAAGTTAATACTTTTTATGAAAAACAGACAAAACATTCAAGTGTATAATTATTACCTTGACCTCATTTTATTTTAAGGTAGTAGGTCCGAGCGCTGTTCTGTAATCCATCTGAGACTCCTTAAATACATTAATCTATCTGTATGTCTATATTGATACTGTATTTTAAATTATTAATACGTTGTGTTAAATGTATACTGTATTTTAATGCATGTTTTGTGCATTTAATAACACATGTGGTAAGTCATTACTTAGAAAGCTACGGTAACTAGAAGGCTAGTGAAGGGGAAGATACCCCCTCCACTATAAGCTATTATATAACATGGAAATTAAGGTAATGACTTTTGACATATTATATTTTGAAATAAATGCCAACGTTAATGATTTTATAAACATTTTAAAAGAACTTTAAAATATTTTTACAATTTTTTAAAAATATTTTGATTCTTACTATATTAAAAAATTATAAAATCATTACAAAATGATTTTTGTCATATTATATTTTGAAATAAATGCCAACTTTGATGATTTTAAAATAATTTAAAAATAACTTTAAAATATTTTAAAAAATTTTTAAAACATATTTTTACTTATGAATTGCTACCTGGGTGTGGCCGGTAAAGCGTGAATCCTATACTACTAACGAGGACTGTCTGTAGTGATCTATTACATATCACTACAATGTAAATTTTACATTTAATCTCAAAATCTTAAGAGATTTAACAGCATTTTGGCCCAATAATAAGTTTAGGAAAGGCCTCAAACCCACAATAATTGTTTGTAGTTATAAAAAAACTTTAAAAAATATAGCAACATTAGTCCTAATTTAATAATTGCCATAGCACTTGAAAGGTTAAAATATCAATTTCCAAGCATGCTATTTATATTTATGTTTGATTCTCAAAATTACTAAAGTCAGGGCCTGCACTGCACTGCTAAATGTGAAATTAATTTTTGGCGATGAAGTTTATTTGAATAAAATATTATTGCTATGGGAATATGTCATTGCTAGAGAACACAAGTAGATTATAAGGCCTGCACAGACCAGAGCGATACTTTATCGCTGGAGCGACGCGATACCTTCCTGGAATTTTATCTGCGATACTTGGGCGATAGTATCGCAGCGGAAACAGGTGCTTCCACAGTCCACACCAGAGCGGGAAAAAGAGACGCTCGGGAAGCCAGTACACCTCAGGGGAGCGTAGGGTGCGGTGATTGTGTGACTCTCTAGGCATTGAGTTATAGTTAGTTTTTGTATACTGTACTGTGTGTTAACTTACCATGACATCGTCCGATGAAGAAGAATCGTTGCTGTTACTGTCCGTGCTAGAAGACGAAAGACAGAGAAAAATTTGGATACACGACATAAATAAAGAACGGCTGCAATTTGGCGAGTACCATACGCTCATGCCCCAGTTACGAAAAGATGAAAAAGATTCTACATATACTTCAGAATGAATCAGGAATGTTTTGACGAGTTGCTGAGTTTGATTGCTGACATTATTGAAATGGAAAATACCCACTTCCGTGAAGCTATTAGTGCCGAAGAACTGTTGTTGTTGTTGTTACAACTTGCACAGCACAGACAAAACTGAGCAGTTCATGGTTTGGCCGCATGGTATTGCGGCGAGAGAGCGCTGCGAACAGTGCATGCAGTGTTACCGCGATACTATCGCTACAGTATCGCATTCGCCTCGGTATCGCGTAAAACAGTTCGCTCTGGTGTGTGCGGCTCCATAAGACAACATATTATTGCATGGACCACTGGTATCGCACGAGAATTTCCAAAAAAAAGTATCGCGCCCGCTCTGGTATTGCACGGAGTATCGCTCTGGTCTGTGCAGACCTATACTCACAAACTATTTCTTTACACGGCAACTATCCTGAAGGTACAAATTTCAGTTCCCAAAACGTCATGTTTTAAAATTATTTGCATTTTAAAGCGAAATAGCAATGGTAAATAAAATAAATTAGAAATAATAGGTAAATATAATTGTCCCATAAACTTGGACGCTGGCGGAATAGGAGAGTAGGAGACGCGCCACCATGCGCTGCGTTCTGAGTGTTCATTCCCTTAAATGTTTTTCTATGATAAAATACAAATAGAGCAGACCTGCGTACTCAGCGAATTTCCAAAGAATTATGGTTTCAACATCAAAGAACTTTGTGGCTATCTTATATAATTAATAATCTTTACAAGGAAATATAATATATTTAATGGCATTATATTTCTGAGTAAATTATTTTTATTTAATAATTTATATATTAATATTCATATAAATCACTTTTTAAACAGTAATAAAAGTGCATATCCAAGGCTTCCATGCAAAAGGAATGATTTGTTTACAAATAAAAAAACATAAACATTTCAAATTTGACAAATATGCAGAAGTCAGCTGATCAGCTGATTAGGAACAGATACCTTATTATCTCCATCTCTCTTGCTCCCATTATACACTTATTTTCCATGAGAATACCACGGGATTTAGCATGTAGGTTTGCTGCCATGTGGGTTTTTGATCAAATCTTAATTACTCATCAGCTAGTGAAGGTTCATAAATTTTTTATTAAGATATGTTGATAAATAAGCGATATATAACTTTTTAAAGATTTGCCCATAAGAATAACATGGGAAACTTGATTTGAATTTTCTCTATAATCAGTTAAGCTATTTTACAGATTCAAAATACTAAATTGTTTGTTTTTTTCAAGCTCTTTTAATTGGTTTTAGTTAAAATTGATGATTTTGAAAATTTAGGTCCAAAAATGCCAAAAACCCATTTTTGACGCCTTTGAAACCCCATAAAACCCCGTTC
This sequence comes from Neoaliturus tenellus, assembly GCA_030545055.2. Lineage (NCBI taxonomy): Eukaryota > Metazoa > Arthropoda > Insecta > Hemiptera > Cicadellidae > Neoaliturus > Neoaliturus tenellus. The sequence continues at coordinate 99,676,533 of CM061533.1, forward strand.
CCATAACCCGACAATGCTGGTTCGCGAACTCATGAAAATAGACCTGGTCTTACAACTTCATACCAAACTTCATCAAAATCGGAGGTTCTCTTCAAAAGTTATCAGTACCATGGACACACACACACACACACACACACACATACATATATATATACATATATATGAAAATGAACGAATGGTGTTTTTGGCTACTGGGGACCTCAAAATGAAAAAGTAAAGTGGTCCCGGGTTTAGGTCTTACCATGGCTACTACCGTAATAGGGTATTCCCTATAGGGAAATTCGCTAAAAAAGTTAAAAGTATTTACAGATATTAAATTGTTTCTATTCAACTATTAATTTTTATCTGTAGTTGTAGTTAAATGCAATTTTCCTCTGCTATTAGGTTCTTATATATATGTTTTGGACATTTTAAATTCTTAATCGAGATATTCTAAAAGATTTTAGCGATGCATTGTTAAATTGTACACTTTTACGGCAATGATCCTTTTTATATTTGTTGACTATTTTTTCCAGGGAAAAAGTGAAGCCACGCCTTAGCAGAAGGCCAGAGCGGGCTGTGCAGGGCATGAGGGATTTGGAGGACGAGTGCTCACAATGGCGAAAACGCAGAGAGACCTCGCCACCGCTGATAACAAAGATCGCCCTCCACGAGACTCGACCCACTAGCGACTACACCAACATGCGGCACGAGAACAGCAGCCAAGTAACCTACGTGGACGCAACCAAGGAGGGCCAGGAATGGCGGAAAACGGTGAGTGTGTTAAAGCATGAATAATGGTTGGCCATTTAGAATGGGGGCAAACTATGCAACGAGAGCCAATAATTAAAGAGACATGTTAAGTAACGAACCAAATTTTTTAAGTCATGGAAATACTGTAAGTATCATAAAATATCCAGAAATATAATACATTAAGTCCCAATCAGAAGAAAACAGATGTCATTGTGATCAGTGCACTTGTGTTTAACAGATCGGTAATCTGATTGTCTGTCAGGCTGCACATAGTTTTTGAGTTGCAGGAATGAAGCGTCCAAAGCCCTCCTGGGGAAGAGGAGGATTTTAAAATTTGTTGTTGCCTCTGAGCTCATTCATCATTCATCTTTCATTAAGCGCCACACCCATAGTCGTGAATTAGAAGATATGGGATGGCTGCCTCTTAAATATTCTGAAGAAAAATAGAGGATAAATAAGGGCAGTTCAAACGGTTTCTATCTCAATTGGCATTTCGTAAAATAATTAGTAGAGTTAGCTTCTAGAGCTCTTAATTGCACAATGCTAAACCAAATGTTTTCCTTTTCCCCAAACTTACGTTTCCCGTTCTTCAGCCGCCCGCCCCATGGGACCTGCCGCGAACCCCGTCCCAAGAGTTGCGAGCTGGCAATCTCTATGTCAACTGCGACTGTTTAAAACGCAATGGACTGCAACACGACTGTCCAAGGTCAGTATTTTTCATTCTTACATTGTTCTCTTTTGAGGAAAGTAGCATAGTATCTACCCTGATTAAATAATATTCACCCTCATCTTTTTGAAAATTGCAGAGACTAACATAGGGGAAGGTCGGGTAGTATCGGACACTTAAGCTTTTTTTCAATTTTCTAATTAGTGATAAAAGAAATGATAATTTACTATGCAAAATATCAAAGTTTGAAATGTTATTTATACATACATTTAATATAATAATTATTGTATGAATGAATGTATCACTTTTCCACACTTTTTCTAAACCTTACTTTTGGGCCCATTTGATTTTTGGAGGGTAGTATCGGACAGGGTTAACTACAATTGCTTGTAGCTAAAATAAAACCACTTGCAGCATGAAAACACACTTTTATCGTTACAAATTGTTTCAACACTATAAAAAACTTAACTATAACTATAAAAAAATTGGTTTTCACTATCAGTTTTTTTAGCTGATAACCTTAAGTCTAAATAAAGGAAATTGAGTTTCAAAGTCACAAAATTAAGATCACTTTGGCTCAAAATATTGTTTGTGTTTCCATTTAAAGTCTTTTCTTCTTTGCTTCGTGCCCAACACAAATATCATACACTTATAATAGAGATGGCTGTCCTCAAGCTGAGCACAGTTTTCGGGAGGCCAACCCTTGCAATGTGAACATTGTATCCAGTTTAATTAAAATGTCTCATCACAAATAATGCAATGTGTTTCAGACCTACTTCTTTCTTCAAACTGTAATTGCCTTTTTGTGTTTTTATACATTTATGTCTTTTGCCTTTTTCAAAACTTTTTTATTTTCCTCCTTAGAAGGCCTTGGTCTAATATTTATATTTTTAAGTCAACCTTTGTGCTTTTTATTTTGTTCATTTTCTCACTTATGATGTTCGAAAACCTAAAAGGGAGTTAATTATTAATTACGTTAAGTTTTTTACAATTATTTCAACAATTTACAACCTACCCTTTCTGTCCGATACTACCCGACGCGAGCTTGTCCGATACTACCCGACTGACATGGTCCGCCATTTTGAATACCACTTCCATAATAACCAAACTAAAATAACCATTCAAATACAAAACAAAGTAAAGCCTCTTTACTATCAAATAGTGGTGTTGAATCGTAAAAGTATTTACTCAGTTTAGCACACTGAAGTCTCAAACATACATACGTGCACAGAAATTGTCACAAAAACAAAAAGAAATGTCACAGCGCAGACGATTATTGAGTCACGAAACGCATAATGGCGCTCACATAGTCTTTCTCCTTGGTGCTTCTGCTGATGTCCTAGTCAGTGCTGTCTCTAGCGGCAAAAGCTGGAAACAGCGTTTGTCCGATATTACCCGCTGTCCGATACTAGCCGACCTTCCCCTACTACTGTACATTATTGTTTTCCTTTTAGGCTAATTGTAAAAATAACCTCTTTTTATTAGAAATGTTACTCAATTATAATTCTTTGAAACATAACCTTACTGTTGATTCTCCATTGCTCTGGTTTAATTTATTTTGCCTAATAGTTCCTAGATCTAATGATCTTATTTGCATTATTTTTGAATAGTTGTATCTTGAACTATATTCCTAAAATAACTATACTACCGTGGTTGTTTTTAATTTCACTTGTTGCTGTCAGTTTGCTTTGTGTAGTGGTTTGGTTATTGCAATCTATTTTTTTTCATTGTTGTAATTGCATATTATTTATTACTATTTAGTTATTATTTGCTATTTTCATTGTACTTGTATTCTATAATATTAATATACAAGTATTTTATATTTCCAAGCACACTTCATAACAACTAATTGTAAATTAGGTATGTGATGGTTTCACTGTTGAGAGGAGAAGAATAGATTTTGAGTATAATCTTATTTCCCTTATCTTATCTTATCTTATCCTTATCTTATCTTACCTTATCTTATCTTATTTCTTATCTGAATAGTTTTTTGCTTCTAAAATATTGAAGACCACTACCTCGTAAAATGGATTTGGTTTGATGAAAAGATGGCATTTAACCATTTGAACGATAATGGTTAACTAAACTAAAATTACAGTAAATTTTGAAATAAGGAACATGATACATTCAGTGGTTAAATCAGTCATGGTCAAATGAAATAGCCAGAAATGTCCAACCATGTTTTATTTTGCTAACATCGGAACGGTGGTGGCTCCAGAAGAGCTGATTTCCTTATGAGGGGGAGCATTCTTTAGCCAAGGTGGCGATAAGAAGTACATGTTAAAGATTTTTTAGACAAAAGTAAATAAAAAATAGGCAGTGTGGGTAGCTCAGTGGTTATCGCTGGGTTTTCATCCAGCGGGCCTGATTTCAACGCTCAGCTCGGAAAAAAGAAATAATTTTTGGCAGCACCCGTGGTTTGGAAGTCATGTTAAACCGGTGGCCACATGCATGGAAAACAAAAAAGTGTAGGCCTTTCAGGCGAGGATAACTGCCAGTTAATTGCTGATCTCCTCTCTAAAACCCAAATGATAATTATTATTGCAGAAAATGTAATCGAGCTCTCAACCATAGTAAACAAAATTAGCATTTATTTACCTTTAACAAATAAAAATGGTACTTTCATATAATATACCTGTTTATCAGTAAAAGCAGCACAATTGTGATATACACCTGCAGTGCTTACACAAGATATTTATTTTATTTTCAATTATTGTTCTGTTATTTTGAAAATTGTAGAGAAAAACATTTCCTTGTGTCAGTTTACGGAAAATCAATTAAACCTTATATTTATTTTATATATTAAATATATCTTGCAAAAACTTGATTTCTACATCCTTCTATCTAGTTGGGGATCTTTTGGGCGCTAAAGCCACTCTGATGGCACTCCTACTCAGGCACATGGTATTCTTATGGGAAATTCATAAGCAACCACATTCCGTTGGCAGTTTTCCAAGTACACTGATCTGCTGGAAAGGATGTCTGATGTAATAATGTTGTTGTGGTTGTCTAAGGTGGGAGTGTGGAGGCCGGCCTGAGTGTGTGGCAGTCAATCCGGGCCCCTGTTGTGTGCCCAGCAAATGGCCCAAGCCAATCCGGGGAGACAGGAGATTTGGCAACAGACCTCTGGGGGTGAAGTTGGCCGATGGTACGTGTAATAACTAAACAAATTCTCATGAATAATTATTGGCGGTTTCGATGATAAAGTAGTATTTTCTAGTTTGGTGTACTTGAAAACTCTGAATAGTTAAAGATTAACCAACTTCCAGGCTCAGATGACCAATCACCTGTTAAGAAATTAACTTTTTTCACTCACGTAAAAACATATGAGAAAATGTTAAGAAATTTCTATGTTTTCATCATGTTAACATGCTAAAGCAACATTTGATTATGTAAAAAAAAGAAAAAAGAAAAAACTACTGTTGGAGAGTTAAAAAAAAACAATAGACTGCAACAATACTGTCCAATGAGTTTTCCTTAAGTTAGTCGCTAAAGTTATACTAAAAACTCACGCACATGTTATGGAACAAAGTCCATATTATAAGCCTTCTGCTTTTGGCTTCTACAATATCTGGTTCATGAAAAGCCCTCTGAGTTCCGATTATGTTTCATATTAAAATTGTTGCCTCCTTTACTTGGGGCAAAATTGTATGCAGTACTTTGTTTTCAAAATATATAAGCTAATCATTTGTTATAAGAAATAATGATTTTAATTAGAGGTATGTTTTACAAAAAAATAATAATAATAATACCGTTTTGAAATATATAAAAAACTAGGAGAGATTTTTTAATATTTTATTTTTACATGAAAGCCTGTACTTTAGTCTACTTTTCTACGTAATTTCCACCATGGCACTGATCATTTCGTCCAATTACAATTCCTTCATCATAGAATTCTGCCTCATGCCTTGTGAACCACTCCAATACAGCCGTTTTGGCATCATCATCACTGTTGCCATGCACACCACCTGGGTTTTTTCATCAAATAAAGGAACATGTGGTAGTCACTTGGCACTAGATCCGGACTGTAGGGAGAGTGATTGAGTTATTCCCAACTAATTTCTCTGATCAAATCCTCTGGATTTGATTAGCTGCATTTGGACGGACATTATTGTGAAAAAAATTAAGATTGGTACCCAGAGTAAACACAATTTCTGACAGCCTAAACGTTCCATCACAATTTTATACACAACACTTCAAGAAACTTTAGGAAACTGCTTGGATATTGATGAAATTGTAAAGCGCCTGTGGTAAACTTTTTCCACCAAATCGCCAGTAATGATTGAAGGGAAGCCGTTGTGTGTTCCTCATCATGCACATTTGGGCTGCCATCTTTAATCGCCCTAACCTACTCTCGTACCATTCCACCACTCATAATGTTTTCTCCGAACACTCCACAGATCTCATGATGAATATCGATCGATTTCGGGCCTTTAGCCCACAAGAAATAAATAACAGACCGTACTTCACAGTCAAAGGGCAGAGCCATCTTAAACACTTTAAAGTCTGAATACAGGTACGAAAAATGCCACAATGGCATCTGTGCGTTGCTGACTGATGGATGTACTACTGATGCAGCTAGCGTTTGTGGAACGCGGACTGAATGGCTACATGGGCGGAATTTCAAAATGTTACTTACTTAAAAAACACGCTTCGTAATTAGATTACCACTTGATAGTGATGTGACAATGTTTAAAATTGCTAAAAAAGTACTACACTTTTACAGTTAGTTAGTTATCCAAAGGCACCTCAAAATTGTGCAGTTGATTCTATTCATAGATTTTAACATTGAGCAGTCCAGTATGAGTTTATACCCAATGGTCTCGCTCACAAGTGTTCTCCAACATACTATCTTTGAAATTTGTTTCATACTTTCTTTTATCAACTCGATTGCAGGTTTTGGAAAGAAAGAGCTGAAAACAGGACCAATGAACCCAGAAGTATGCATTCCGTTGAGTTCCCAACAAGCGCCTCAGGGGACCTCGGGGAGTCCTGGGGGTCCAGGAGTCTTAGGGTTCATCGGGGGAGGGAGGATTCCTCAGCCTGGAATGATGGAATACTTGACCATTGGCCATATCCAAGTTCCCGGTCAAGGCGTTCAATTCCAGAACTTAAAAGCACCTGGAAACCAAACCCATCAAGTGACACAAACTCCGCAGGGGAGGGGAGGTGATATCATGGTGATGTTAGACCTCGGCCAATTACAACATGGCCAGGCTCCTGGCGTTACCAGTGCGTCTCCTTCGAGTCCCATGGGATTCCAAGGAGGGAACTACCCTCAGACTCCTCAGAACCAGGATGCTAGCCGAGGACTCACCCTCGAGGGGCCGGGAGTAACCTGTCGGTGTAGGCCGATCCAGAGCGCACCAGCGTACTGAGGCAACAGAGAGAATCCCTCGGGTCTAGCGTCTATCCTGTTGTACATTATCAGCCTGTTCTGGCTGGTGGTGACGTGTGTAGTGTAATGTAATGTCTATACAATAAAGGTACATGATGTGTCACATTAATGGCTTTTGGTTTAGTAGTTCAAACAAACATTAGAAATAAAGAAATAGTATAAGAATAATGTTTGGCAGGAAACTTGTTGAACTGTCTTGACCATTAAGCAACTCATGTTTCTAAACCAAATTGCTGCACATTATTCGGGGCTATTGCTTTGTTTGATCAAGGACTAGATTTTTAGAACCTTTTTTCTTGTTTACAGCTACGAAGTTAAAAATTTAGTAAAATAACTTTTCAATTAGTTTTTGTAACTCTAGGTAGTAAAAATAGCTAAATTGACTATTATTTAAATAACGTATAGCGTTTATGGTTTTAATTTACCGTAGGTGTAAAACTCTATTATTGAAAGTTATTTACTATTTTATGAAAAAAAATCATCAGAATATAAAACATAACATCATCTACTGTTTTACAAAGATTGTAATGAAACCCTCCATTACGATCAATCACATAATTCCCCTTGCTGTGCGTTTTCTTTGTAATTGTGTGTGTGTTTGAGTGTGTCATAGTCATGCGCAGCAACTGCATTACATTATCTTAATTTACTCCCCTAAACTATATTATATTTTAACTCGACTCCAATACAAACAGTGTCTGAGAGTTGAAAAAGCTTTAAAAATGTATTTAACTATCCATATTTATGTTTAATGCTTACAAAACTTTGTTAGATAATCACAAAAAATATCATTAAATCTAATTTGTGACTTAAGGGATTTGGATAGTGAAAAAATTATCTACCAAAAGACTGAAAGGAGATTAACAGATAAAATGCATAATTATTAGAAATGATAAAATACGTTTTTTTAGCTATGTTTTTTCCGTATCGAAACAATATTCTTTTAACAAGTTTTTTTTTTTCAAAACTTTCTAACTACTGCACATTTATTTCAGCAGAAATTTTCCATTTGACCTTGGCTTGAACATACACCGTAAAACTTGACCTTGTACAAAAAGTACCAGTTGTCACTTGAAACTATACAGTGTGTTCATTTTTTTATGCTCACCATTGGGATCTCGCAAACTATAAAAGTTACAGCAAAGGTCAAATTAGCAAAGTAGTGCGGAATTATAAGCTGAACAAAATGATGTGTAAAAATCCCAGATATCTCTACTGGTTCGTTCCTGTGCTCGAAAAACTGTTTTTTGCTCAAAACTTCTTTTGCCTATAACTTTGTTATTTGTTGAATTACAAAAAAACTTTTTAGATAAAACTTTAGTGAAATTTTACGTAAATTCTGAATATTAAAACTAAAGTTTTTAACTTCAAACGGTTTTTGAGATATTTTAGACAAGTTGATTATTTTTAATACAAGTATGTATTTTTTTCATCATCATAAAAAAGAAATAATTTTTCTGATCACGAAAATACCAAATATGGCATATTTATTTATCATAATAATTATTTAATTATAAAAATGTGATTAATAAGCAACCCTGAGATGCTAATAATGAGGATGCTTCTAACATGCGGTGCAACAATGGTGTAAATCAGCTGTTTTTCATTTTGTGTTTCATATTTTGTTGCTTATATTGTTGATCAGCTGTTTACCGGCATCCCATGTAACAGCTGATTTACACGTTTTATGGGGACCGCGGATGCCGGTAAACAGCTGATCAACAATGTAAGCAACAAAATATGAAACACAAAATGAAAAACAGCTGATTTACACCATTGTTGCACCGCATGTTAGAAGCATCCTCATATTTAGCATTTCCGGGTTGCTTATTAATCACATTTTTTATAATTAAATAATTATTATGATAAATAAATATGCCATATTTGGTATTTTCGTGATCAGAAAAATTATTTCTTTTTTATGATGATGAAAAAAATACATACTTGTATTAAAAATAATCAACTTGTCTAAAATATCTCAAAAACCGTTTGAAGTTAAAAACTTTAGTTTTAATATTCAGAATTTACGTAAAATTTCACTAAAGTTTTATCTAAAAAGTTTTTTTGTAATTCAACAAATAACAAAGTTATAGGCAAAAGAAGTTTTGAGCAAAAAACAGTTTTTCGAGCACAGCGAACGAACCAGTAGAAATATCTGGGATTTTTACACATCATTTCCTTTAGCTTATAATTCCGCACTACTTTGCTTATTTGACCTTTGCTGTAACTTTTATAGTTTGGAAGATCCCAATGGTGAGCATAAAAAATGAACACACTGTATATCTATGCTTTATGCTATGCTTATGTATTTTTAAATTTAAGCATAAGAAGTTTTTTTATTATTATTTTTTATGCATTTTAATTAGAACTGTATTAAAATTTTAACCTCATGATAATGAAAAAAATGTAGATGTTCAGCTATTTCATTATGTTTGCAGTGAAATAAATGTAGTAAGTTGCACATTTTGAAAAAAATATTATTTTAGGTAATTTTAAAAGTGAGCCCCCCACAAATATAACTTACTAATTTTGGTGTGGTACCATATTTTAATTGGTTTAAAAATAATTTCCTCGCCATTCTTATACATACATTAATCAGTTTTAATTTATTTATATATTCACTATTTTAATTTTTATTGCATATATTTAAATCCTTGTAGACATAACTTTTATCCCATACTTGAAAAACATGAAGATTTAGTCTTATCTAACGCTTTTTATTATTACTTTTATAGTGTTTCCAAAAGATTTAAACTTTTATTTTTGGGTAATTTTCTACGAACTAATTTTGACAGACATTATGTGATTTTTTTTTATAAAACTCTGTCTTGAGGGAACTTTCTCAATTGATATGTATAGGTCAAGTTTTGTTTGGCCTGAGCTTTTAATCGAGTTCTAACTTTATTCCTTTATTAAAAAAAGGTGGTTTCACCCTTCAAAGCAGAGGGGAGCATAACTTTCTTAATAAACGTGGATTTGGTGATTTGCATTTTGAACCCTCAAAATTAATTTCTGGATAAATAATACCTTTGTTTACAGTTCAGTTATAAAATAAAAGTAATTTTAGAAATGAATAAAAAAAAATAAATAAAAATAAGACTTGAGAAAAATTTGTAACTATTACTGTTATTAACAATTGTATCTTTAAATGATCACAATAGCTATCTTCAAGCAGTTTTTAAAATTTTCATGGCTGTAAAACTTTACTTAAGAGGTAGACCATTGAATGCTTCCCTTGAAGGGTAAGTTGGTCTGCATTCTGCAGGTGAAGCTGGACCCTTGATTTAGCTTTATAAAGAGGGATCATAATATTATATTTCGTTATAAGGGCCGAAAATGGCGTTTTGCCGGCTTTGAGACGAAGTCAAGACATATCTTTCTTACATTTTTTATTTACATTAATTAGGGAGAGTTTAACCTATATTTGCTTACAAGTCCCAAATGGCGGCGAATCTATGTATTTCCCCCATGGGTTTTTCGGGGAAATTGAAAAGAATAGTATAGTTTTATAAAATTTGGAATGTTTACTAGGAAGGGTTTAAATTATTTATATACTAACAAAACCCATATGGGGGCAAACCTGTGTACACAACCTCATAGTTTCAATGGGGAAATATAAAAAATAATACCCCCGGCTCAGCAGACCTGCGTACTCAGCAAATTTCCAAAGGAATTTGAGATTTTGTATTTTCCCCATAAACTCGCCATAGGAAGAGTATGTAGGTTTGCTACCATGGGATGTTGTTAAAAAATGTTAGTTGTTAGGAAATGTAATGGTTAGGTCAGGTAAATATCAAATTGTATCAATAATCAGAACTTTTTAATTTTTCCCATAAAGCCTATGGGGTTGAGCATGTAGGTTTGCCGCCATATGGGTGTTGTAAGCAAACATCAGTTAAACCCTACCAAGTGAATGTAAATACCAGGTTTTACCATGTTATGTCAAGCTAGTTACCCTGTACAGGGTTTTGTTGAGTTCCCTTAAGATTAACATGGGAAACCTAATTTTGGTTTTTCTCCGTAATCAGTTGAGCCAAGTTAAAAATTCAAAATACTAAATTATTTGTTTTTTCAATTCTTTTAAATGGTTTTAGTTAAATTGTTGAATTTTGAAAATTGAGGTCCAAAAATGCCATAAACCCATTTTGACCCCTTTGAAACCCCATAAAGCCCCGTTCCCATAACCCAATCATGCTGGTTTGCGAACTCATGAAAATAGACCTGGTATTACACCTTCATGCCAAATTTCATCAAAATTGGAGGTCCCCTTCAAAAGTTATCAGTAGGCCTACCATGGACACACACACACACAAACTTGTTCGCCTATATTTGTGGGGCCTTGGGATTACACATCTATTTGTGGGGCCATGTATGTGCAATTGACAGGTATTGTGGGGCCGTATTTTTATTGTGGGGCCATACAACAAAATTTAACCTAACTTAACCTAAACTAACCTAACCTAACCTAACCTAACCTAACCTAACTTAACCTAACCTAACCTAACCTAACTATTATTGACTTTTTCGACCATAAAAAGTAGAATTTTTACTCAAAATAAAAAAAAAAATCTTTGTGGGGCCGTGTGTATGGCCCCACAATTTCAGAAGGCCCCGCACTCAGGTGAAATTCACACACTTGGCCCCACAAATATGCCGGAACCTGTTCACACACACACACACACACACACACACACACACACAAACATAAATGAATGAATGGTGTTTTTGGATTCTGGGGACTTCAAAATGAAAAATTAACACCGTCCCGGGCATAGGTTTTACCATGGCTACTACCATAATAGCTTATTCCCTATAGGAAAATTTGCTAATAACAAATTTCCATTGGAAATTCGCTGAGGACGCAGGTCTGCTGCAACGGGGTATTAAATATATTGTTACAGGTGCTATGTACTGCAGAATATCTTTAATTTTTTTACAAATTTGTGGCCTCTTGCTATGAAAGCCATATATTTATATATCAGATTAGAACTTTTTTAATCCAAGCAGCTTTTCCATTCCAAATTCCTAGTGAAAATTATGCAAGTCCTAACAGTTGTTGTTAAACATCAATTTAATTCACTCATTCCAATGAAATTTAATATCTCTTATAATTTTGTTTTAATACTAGTATACGTGTTGCTCGAAATCGAGCAATTTATTTTAATACAATACAAATGTTACTTTTAGCTCTAAATCAATGACATCCGACCAATCCAATATTGTGAGTTTCTGTAATCACCAAAACAACACGTATTTACAGCTGATTATTAACACATGTTTAAAATGCTTTATTCAATCCCAATGTTATTTAAATGGGAAATTTTGAGATTTCAATGGTGGATAGCGCCTTTATTTTCAATCCGATCTAAACATCAATTTAATTCACTCATTCCAATGAAATTTAATATCTCTTATAATTTTGTTTTAATATCTCTTGAGATTTTTTAGAAGTAAAATAAACGGTATCAGTTAACTGACACATACTTTCTCCGAACAATATAAAAAATGGCGTTAAAAGCTCCAAACATTAATGTCTTGATGACTCAGTCGGATAGCTACCAGCTGAGCAACCCTCGTTTGACCCTACGCGCGTCTGTGACTTTTAACAACGTACTGCGTTTACCGCTAAACGAAAAATTGAATTTTCTCCGCAACCACTTGACGTAGAGCAATAATTTAAAATACTGGATTATTTAGTTTTTTGAGCTTGATTTAATGGTGATAAGTAAAATTTATTTCGAGACAACAGCTATTTTGAAAATTCAAAAAATTGATTTTTTAAACACTTTTTACTCCATAACTTTTGAATGCGCATTTTCTCGGAGATGCGGGTGGTGTCATTTTATTCAACATTTTAAGCTTAATAAACCACAAAATTTTAATCAAAATCGTTAGAGCCGTTTTTGAGAAATTTTGATTTTTGACGATTTTTGAGGGTTTTTGGGGGTTAATTACCCTTAAAAATAAAAAATTGAATTTTCTCCGCAACCACTTGACGTAGAGCAATAATTTAAAATACTGGATTATTTAGTTTTTTGAGCTTGATTTAATGGTGATAAGTAAAATTTATTTCGAGACAACAGCTATTTTGAAAATTCAAAAAATTGATTTTTTAAACACTTTTTACTCCATAACTTTTGAATGCGCATTTTCTCGGAGATGCGGGTGGTGTCATTTTATTCAACATTTTAAGCTTAATAAACCACAAAATTTTAATCAAAATCGTTAGAGCCGTTTTTGAGAAATTTTGATTTTTGACGATTTTTGAGGGTTTTTGGGGGTTAATTACCCTTAAAAATAAAAAATTTTAAAAAATGAAAAAAACGCCTGGAATTATCGTGGGTTTGGACTTACGTACCAAATTTCACCAAAATCGGACCATTGGGGCATTCTCTAGCTCTGTATACATCCAGACACACACACACACACACACACACACACAGACATCACTCCGAAAACCACTTTTTTGGACTCACGGGGGACCAAAATGGATAAATCCACCAACAACTCAAATTCGAAAATTTTGATGAAAACAATACTTTCTCCATATACTATGGTATAGGGGGAGAAAGTAAAATCTTAAAGATTTTAATATAACTAGTTATTTTTTTAAAGTAATTCACTGTATATATTTTTAACAGTAATGGGGTGGAAAAACAATTCTGTGAAATTTGAAAACTAATGGGTTTTTTTAAGTCAATGGTATATGAAAATCTAAAAAAATGGTCCTTCAAAATTTATGCTTTGTAACAAATAATTAAAAATAGGAAATCATTCTGTAAGGTTAGAACATCAAACGCACTTCTGACTGTTTCTTAGTCTAGAGCAAATATGAAGCTCAAAGGACTAAATAAATACACACGGAACAAATTACTGTCCGCCACTCCCTTAACTGTCCTCATGAAGGTAAATATAACATTCACAGACTTTTCATCAAAGTGCAAAGTTTTACTTGTTCCCTTTGTAATTCTTTAAAAGAAAAATTTTTAGGTACAAAAAATAGTTTGGGACTTATAAAAAAATAATATTTTTCAGCTGTAACACATTTCATTGCAGTGTTTTTTTACAGTTACTTTCAACAAAACATTTGATTTTTCAATGTCATGTGTTACTGAATGATTATTTTTATTCTGAAATATTATTACGCTTATAACATAAAAATTTGTTATTACAAGTTCCATGACAATGCATTTCAAAGTTTTGTCTTTGTTTTCATAGCGTTCTTTTGTATTAACCTCAATAAAACAGTAACATAAACATTTAAAACAATATAAGAGCTACTATAATTAATTAAAATTAATCTATATTTAATAGGCCAAATGTTTTTTTTTTTTTTTTTTTTTTTTTTGTGTACAGAACTCCTCCCACAATTTTCAACCGATTTTCAAGTTTTTGGTGTCATTAGGGCTTGGTCTGTAGTTGTTTCTGCCAAAAAATGATGAGAAACGGTCTGAAAATAAAGGCACTATCCACCATTGTAATCTCAAAATTTCTCATTAATAACATTGGGATTGAATAAAGCATTTTAAACATCAGTTAATGTTCAGCTGTAAATACGTGTAGTTTGTGGTGATTACAGATATTCACAAGATTAAATTGGTCGGATGTCATTGATTTAGAACTAAAGTAACGTTTGTATTGTATGAAAATAAACTGCTATATTTTGAGCAACACGTTTACTAGTAAGTATTAAATTCCCTAACCATTGGCTAATTGGTCTGGAAGGAAATCTACATACAAGGGCTGGATCCTACTGTCCTGTATCATGTGGCCCCCTCACATGGTAATCCAATTAGCCAAGCTTGTCATTAGGTGCTTGAATGGTCAAGTTGGGGTAAGGAGGGTGGGGGGGGGGGAGTGGTAGGGTACCTAAATTCCAACTACCACATGGAATTCGGCCTTTATATCAGTTTAGTAGTAAATAACTGATTTAATGGGAGTTTCTTGACATAAACTGTTCATTGTAAAATTATTTTAAAGGTTTTTATAAGTTCAGGATGTTTTTTATTTTAAAAGTCATTAAGTTAGTTTTGTTTATTGAAATGTTGTGAATTTAAATTTGTGTTTAAATCAAACTGACTAATAATATGTATATTTTTGTTCCCCCCCCCCCCCTTTGAAATTATAACCAGACAAAAGAGATATTTTTTATGTTAGCTCAAACACATTTCACCACAGTTCAAACCAATTGGAATTGGTTGGGGAAAATTGAATTTTTTTGTCGTAGAGCCCTTCAAAGTTTTTTGGTTATCTTGATGGAAATTTGTTGTAGCTATTAAATAAAATAAAAATCATCTGATAATTGTAGATAATGTTTTACATCTTTAACCTGTGGTTAAAAAAATGTATAGCAAAGTGCAGGCACCCTTTGGCCTGGGGAGTGAGCGAAGCGAAGGAGCTTGTCTTAAAAAGAAAGAGGGTGAGTGATCAGAGGGAACATGCTTCGTCTGAAAAAGGAAAAAGACTCTTAACAATTTTACCCTGCCTGAGCTCGGTCTCCCTGGTACATTGATATTTAAAATAAATATTGTTAAAACTCTGATTCCATTTATTAAATATTGTTTGTTGTGTTTCTTGTAAATCTTTAAAATTATTATAGTTTTGTCAAGTTGTTGCATCGTTATTGCACAAGTTAGGGAGATTAGGGTCATGTCATTACATACCATTGAGCTGTCATGAGTGTTAGCGTAAATAAGTATAGTCGGTATAGCATCTTGGTTTTACATACGTTTTTTTATTTTTATTTTTTTTAATTGTAAATTAATTATCACTCACAGTGTATCTTTGTTTTAAACTTTAAGATCAGTCAAAATGACATAGTTTGAAGCCAAAAAACAATATGTTAAAATGAGTTTGCAGATTTAAAACATCAGAAATAAAGAAAAATAAACATCTACTATACTCGGTCCCAAAACATCACCATAGTGAAAACTGCTTTATTCAAAAGCAGTCGGATTTGCACGACTGCTTAGAAAAGAAAAAAATGCACAATATAGAAAACAAAAACAATGGATGTTTGTTGTCTTGTGTAAAGGCGCACTTACACTGCAGTTGTCGACCAATAGTTGTCAACCATTTTTGATATCTCAGTGTAAACGCAACAGCAACTCATTAGATTGATGACCAAATTTAGGTTGACGACCAAAATTTGGTTGACAATAATAGTATAGAACAATTCAATAGAATAATTCAATAAACAAATTTTGGTTGTCAATCTGGTGTAAACATGCATTTATTTGGTCAACAACTTTGATTTATTTGGTTGTCAACTCAGGTTGTCGACCACAGTTGTCGACTAAAATTGTTGATGACTTTTGTTTGACAACTCCAGTGTAAACGCGCCTTAATCAAGATCACATGATCTCTACGGTAATGGGAGCAAGAATAAACAATATGGATATACCAATTATGTGAAGGCAATTTCATTAGATTTTAAATTGCATGAATACAATACCCCCGTCGCAGCAGACCTGCGTACTCAGCGAATTTCCAAACGATCTTGAGATATTGTATTTTCCCCATAAACACCATAAAAATGGGAATGTAGGTTTGCTGCCTTGGGATGTTGTCAGAAAATGTTAGTTTTGTTATTAAATGTAATAGTTACGTTAGGTAAATGTCAAACTGTATCAATATTTGGCACTTTTTAATTTTCCCCATAAACCCCCATGGGGGTGAGTATGTAGGTTTGCCGCCATATGGGTGTTGTAAGCAAACATCAGTTAAACCCTACCAAGTGAATGTAAATACCAGGTTTTACCATGTTATGTCAAGCTAGTTACCCTGTACAGGGTTTTGTTGAGTTCCCTTAAGATTAACATGGGAAACCTAATTTTGGTGAATGTATATACTTAATTTTATCAAGTTATTCCAATAAATAAGCGAGATACAGGGTTTTGTTGATTTTCCATAAGATTAACATGGAAAACTTATTTTTGGCTTTTCTCCGTAACCTGTTAAGCTAAGATAAAAATTCAAAATACTACATTGTTAGTTTTTTTAAGCTCTTTTAAATGGTTTCAGTTAATTTTGTTGAATTTTGTAAATTATGCACCAAAAATGCAAAAAAACCATTTTTGACCCCTTTGAAACGGGTGAGGTTCATTAGTCCCAGTTTTCAATTGTCCCAGTTTTATTAAAATTCAAAAATAATGAGAAAATCATATGTCCCAGTTTTCATTTGTCCCAGTTTTACTAAATAAATATTAAAATATTGCTAAATCAATTGTCCCAGTTATCAAATGTCCCAGTTAAATTAAATTAATAATCAAATAACAAAATATCAATAGTCCCAGTTTTCAAATGTCCCAGTTTGTTTAAATTTATATAAAAATGAAGTTAAATCAATTGTCCCAGTTTTCAAATGTCCCAGGTTTTTAAAATAAACATGAAAATAGAGCTAAATCAACTGTCCCAGTTACACTCCGCGGCAAAAGTGAGACGCGGCCGCCGCGCTGCTGGTAGGCTACAGTCCGCACAAGCAGCAGCTCTCTGCCGGGTGAGCCGCCACTTAGTCGGCGGTCGTCGCGTCGCGTCGTTTTAACGCTCCTGTGTCTAATTATTACATATTACATAATTACTGTACTACGAAACCTATATATTCTTTTTCTCCAGTGATGTATTTAATTATTATCTGTGATTTAATAGAAATTCCAACAGTATGAATATTTTTCACTTTTTTAATTATAGGTAATTACAAAAGTTGAAAATGTTTGATAACCAATTTATTCGGACATGAAAAAGTTATTAAGCAGGGAAATTTTTATTTATGGGTTCGGAAAAAATTGTTGTGGTAAAGTTGTAGCCAATGATACGAATTTTATAATTGTTTCAAGAAACTTAAGATAACATGACCTGATCGTTGGTAAGGGAATTAATAGTGGCGCGAAGAGGTTGAACTCGAGACTTGCGGTCTCCTTTGGCCACCGAAGTTATAGATCTCGTCGTTTGTTCTATACTTTGTTACTGTATACTGTTAAACACTTTTTAATTTATTATTTATTTATATATTTGTAATTAATTGGTGGTGAAATGTTAATGTTTTTTTAATAGAGTAATCTGGTGAATGAAAGAGCTATGTTTAAGACAGATTTTCAATTAAATTACATCATTGATAAAAACCAGTGATCGATGAAAAGGAATCTAAAGAATAAGAAAATGAGACTGTATGCCTTGTAATTGTTAAGAAGAGAATAAGTTTGTTGACAGTGTGAAACAGAGAATTCTTACTTTAAAATTTACGCCCTATGAAGCAGAGGATGATAAGTGCTGTGTTTCTGGTCGCACGTGCGAGCGTCGGGTCCTTGTTCTTGGGTCCCCGTTATTTATTTTACTGTTAAGAATGGATTTTTTTTATCGGAAATGTGGGTTTTTTTAGGTGTCGTTCTATTTTATTTTATAATTATAATAACAAATACAAGAATATGATGGACATGAAATTTCTCGCAGATAACTGCTGATACGCAATAGGCTAAAAATAGATTTATTACTAGTTATCATTCAAATTCTATTACTAATTCCTATATTATACTTATTACTCTCCAATGTCGTTATGATTTCCTATTTCATTGTGACATACTTTCAGGTAAAGCGAACATTTATTTAATTAATTTTAGTTTGTAAAAAAGAAGTTATTAGTTAGTTTATTAAAAACTAAATTATAATTTATAAGAATAAGAATAAGAATAATTTATTTCTCCATAAAAATAACACACATTACATTAAGTACACATAAAAACACCAAAAGTACAAATATTACAATATTATTTGAATAATAGATGCCAGGCCTGACCTTTGGTATAAGGAGAAACATGACTTTCCTCCAAGGCATAGCCTGTTTGGAGGCTTTATTATAATTTGAGAATTAATTGTTTTTGATGGCAGATTTATGAAAAACAGTTACAAACATGATAAAAACATCACACATATTACCTAAAGTTATAAACATGCAAAACGAATATAAAATTAAATTTACAAAACAATCTTCCAAAATATTGAATACAAATAGAAACTAATAGACATAAGACATAAGTCTACTCAATGTTTCTTCTCTATAAATTACTGAGCGAATGGCGAGGTCTCACGAACTGGAAAAGGCGGAGCAATTAACAATGAATGTCAATCCGTTACTATTAATATAATTGTAAACGATCTAATTGAATGGTTGTAAATTTCTTGATTAAATTTTGTAGATCATCTTATTCAATACAGTTTTGCCGCTTAAACTTTTTTCATAACCCAACAATAAAAATTTTCCCCGCTTAGTATGTTTTTCGGGTCAGGCTAAGGTGATTCTAAAATATTTTACATTATTAAAGTATTAAGTAAATACAAGAAAATAAACTACTGCTGGATTCGGTATTTAATGGGGAAACATAATATATATGTTCTATTGTATTTAAGATATCTTACTAAGACAGCGTTAAAACGACCCGACACTATCATCACAATGCCGGCCTGGCCATAGCATAGGGATCACTCTTTTCTAGAAAGTAGGCCTACCAGCAGCACGACATAAAGATGAATATAATATGTATTCCTAAGTTTTATTTGTTAACTATTAGTAAAACGCAACTATACAATGATTAGGCGTATTTAATGTTTGTTCAAAAGAAATTAAAGATCGAACTGCAAGTAAACTGGAAAGGAGCGGCGCGATTAAAAATGAACGTCAATTGGGCTACTTATTTCATTACAAACGATCTAATAGATTAATTGTAAATTGTATTACTACATTTTGAAGGTTATCTCATTACCTAAAACTGTGCCTCTTATAGATTATTCCTGGCCCAAAAATAAAACTCATCCTTGCATAGTAACTTTTCCACCATAGCCTGTAGTAATAGTATTTTACATTATTAAAATTTAACGTAAATCAAGAAATGAAATAAACTCATACTGTTAAGTTCAGTATTTTATGGAGAAAAAGAATATATATGTTTCATAGTACTTAATATGTAATAATTAGACACAGGAGCGTTAAAACGACGCGACGCGACGACCGCCGACTAAGTGGCGGCTCACCCGGCAGAGAGCTGCTGCTTGTGCGGACTGTAGCCTACCAGCAGCGCGGCGGCCGCGTCTCACTTTTGCCGCGGAGTGTAACTGGGACAAATGAAACTGGGACAATTGATTTAGCTCTATTTTCATGTTTATTTTAAAAACCTGGGACATTTGAAAACTGGGACTATTGATTTTGCGTTATTTATTATTAATTTAATGAAACTGGGACATTTGATAACTGGGACAATTGATTTAACTTCATTTTTATATAAATTTAAACAAACTGGGACATTTGAAAACTGGGACTACTGATTTTTCTTTATTTGATTATTAATTTAATTTAACTGGGACATTTGATAACTGGGACAATTGATTTAGCAATATTGTTATATTTATTTAGTAAAACTGGGACAAATGATTTTCTCATTATTTTTGAATTTTTATAAAACTGGGACAATTGAAAACTGGGACTAATGATATGCTCCCTTTGAAACCCCATAAAACCCTGTTCCCATAACCCGATCATGCTGGTTCGCGAACTCATGAAAATAGATCTAGTCTTACACTTTCATACCAAATTTCATCAAAATCGGAGGTCCCCTTCAAAAGTTATCAGTACCACGGACACACACACACACACACACACACACACACACACACACACACACACACATATATATATATATATATATATGAAAATGAACGAACGGTGTTTTTGGCTTCTGGGGACCTCAAAATGAAAAAGTAAAGTGGTCCCGGGCTTAGGTCTTACCATGGCTACTACCGTAATAGCGTATTCCCTATATAGGGAAATTCGCTAAAATGGAGGTGAGCATTGACTTATAGAGAGTGATTATTGATATAGAGCCAAAAGTTCCTACAAGTATTATTAATGACAGTCCTTCCCAATAACGTTATGAGAAAGCTCATCCACTTACATGGCTCCGTTAACAAAACAGACCTTAGGGTCCATATTGGGCAACTTATATGTATCATTCATAAAAATTTATCCACACTCCGAAAGTGTCAGTTTGGTATACCATTACCCAATTTGGAATAAATTAGGCCTTTTATTTTAATAATAATAATAATAAGTGATTGTGAACTCAGAGCATCATTAAGTTTAATAATCGAGTCTAAGTTAATCATTAAATTTAAATGTTAATAATCTTTAAGAAATAATGATGTAAAATTTTTCATTTACCAAAATTGAAAGAAATAGTATGTCTTAACCATTATTTATCTAACAATTAAAAACAGTGCAGTACTAAGTATATTAACCCAGTACAGCTCATTTAAAAATGTCCAGTTCTCACAAGCCACCTGGGGCCCATTTCATAATAATCTACTAGTTACAAGTTACAAGTTGTAACTTGTAATTTCCATAAGATTTGCATTAGGCGATCAGCTGATTTACTAATAATATTAGTTTGTAGTTTATTATGAAATGGGCCCCAGGTATGTATGTTACGAAGCATTGTTATTCAGAATTAGGATGATTTTTATTCATTGGGAAACCCATCATGAATTAAGTCTTTTTTCAAAATTCCTTGTTTAATAAAAAAACTAACTGATTGCTTCAAATATTGATTGGTGACAAAAAGTTATCAAAACTCGCTTGACTAGCTTATAAACCAAACTTGAAATTAAGTGACCTCTACATTGCTTGAAGCATCAAGACAAACAAGTAGGCCCTACTGTCCACGGAGACAGGAGTTAAATAGGCTTTTGCCTTCCTTTGTCAAGTGTCTGTCTAAACAATAAGGTCTCGTTCTCAATACGACAAATTGACAAGAGTAAAATTACTGTTTTTTTTTATTTATTTTTTTTTTAATTTCACTCAAATGCCTTTCTATCTTGTATCTTAAATATTTACATTATGTGCGCTTAAGAAAGCTTACTTAAATAATACAATTTTTTGTATGTAAATTTATTCAGTAAAAATAAGTAATTCTGTGAAAATTAGTTGAAAAAAACTTTAGATAAAATCCAGTTATGTGAACGAACACACCTGTAACAGGCTATGCTATTAGTATATTCTTTAAACACTCAATAACAAGTCTTTCTTTAGATCAGGTTTAACAGCTTTCTTTAATCGTATTTCAGTGAATTATGACCTTTCTAAGTTATTTTTTTGTTTTAAATTACAACTTAAAAACCAATAATCAATCATAGTAAATGTTACTGAGGGGAGTGTGAAAACAAAAATTTGACTCTACTCTGTATCAAACAATGTCAATCCCCAGCAGTTCAGCACCAAGCTTTGTTAACAATGTCGGGACAATACCCAATGGAGGTCTGTAGGGAATGTTTGTCCCGAAAGTCAAAAGACCGCCTCAGTAACCACAAGACTAGGAATCGCCTTTGCAGCGGGAAGGCTTTGAGAATCACACTTGGTACAAGCTCAGCAGCATATACCCTCGGTGAGGTTTTGTTTACAAACCTAATTCTAATTCATGTGGGACAACGTTCATAGATTTTTAAAAAGAAAGTGAAATCCAAAAAACAAAGTGTGTCATAACCTTGATAATATGAAATTTTTGCAGCAAGTAGCAGATGGTGATGGTGAGGAGGGGAGGGGAAATTCGTCACGTGACGTGTGATGTCACAGCTGCAGTCCGAGTTGATTAAACGTGTTACAACATGATGAGTGGACCGGAGGGGAAGAGGGGCAGGTAATCAGCGAGCTTTGACACCGGGAGGGAAATTGTAAAAATTTAATTTGTGTAAAAATTAAATTAAAATGTAAGGCATATTTTTGTGTAGTTAAAAAAATAACATGAAAAATATTCAAATAATATGGTGGATATGAAATAGAAATAAACAAAATCGTAATTTGGTTTTGCAACTAAATCTACCCTATTAGGTGCACTCTATAAGGCAAAACGCTATGTAGAGTGACAGTATTAAAGCCAGAATATCTTTTTTTATATTTAAAAACAACATTGCAATTAAATTTTAACTTCATAATCCAAGCAAAAATTTTTTTCAAATTGGAAAAGGTATTGCAAAATTTGAAAAAAATGTTGGTACGTTACAAAGCATTTGAGCTGAAAAAGTACTAGTTCTGTAAGCATTCGACAAAACAATAAAAGTGTTGAACGTACTGAAAACCAAACAAATTCAAAGCCTCACTACAACTACGTAACAATTAATGTGTCATCTCTGTAATATTGAAATTTTTGTTCTATCTCTTAGATTAAATGCCTTCACTAAATATGTTATATTCTAAGGTTGTAATATTCCTCAACCAGGTCACACCAGTCAGTATGCGGTTTAGCGTTATCCACTTCAGACAGAGCCTCCTCTCCTCATTTTCAGCGTCTTTGCATAAATTTGCACTCATTATACTGCTTAAGACGTCATAAAGTCGGCCTCATGAGAGGGAAATTTCCAAAAAAACATGATTTTTATTAATATTATTATTTTTTACAGTGTTGTGTCATCAGTTGAGTAAATTTGTTTATTAATAGTTCAAGAAAAAATTTACTACAGTTTACGAACAAAATTTGAAAGAGTGGTAGTGGTAGAGTTATTTGATAATTATCTATTAGAACCTAAGCAATTGTACCATTTAATTTACTTCGTTCGACATAAGTTGATAGAACACATAAACAAAATGTCTTTATTTAGTGGCCCCTTATTAGTATATTTCAACATTATAACATGGAATCAAATGTTTGTAATTATTTGAAAAGATTAAATCAAGAGTGCTCAAGCAAGTATAGCCAAAAACATATTAAAGGGTAAAGTACTGCATGACTTAGACCAAATCCCCAGCTTTGGCAATGGTTGGCCAATTAAAGATTACTTTGTCTAATCCAACAGAACATTTCCTAGCAGTTAAGCTTACAATTAAACTGAACTAGGAAACTTTTAAAGCTTTTCAGTCTCTTGGCATTGAAATACATGTAACAAACAATAACAGGTTAGTTACATTACTTTTTCTTCAGAATCTTTCCTATGTTATTTCCTTAATGTCTTCACACGATCAATATTTCTAGCAAATGACTAGTTTCAGTATGGATGTCTCACGATTTAAATATCAAAATATGGTGAAACGTCCTAAATTACTGTCTTTTTTGCCAGTTTCATTAAAGCAAATTGCACTTAAAACACAACAAAAAAGATGAATAGGCCTATATATATTTACAGTATTTATTAAGATTATACCCCTTCAAAGACAAGTCCTGCAGAAATACCATACCAAACCAGCGATGAATAAGCATATTTAAGTTTAATATTCGTAATACACAGTTTCTGTCCATTGGATTCTGTCCATTGCAAATTATGATTATGGATTAAAAGTGAGTCTGTCTCTCATAGTTGTATCTAAGGTCTCCTACCTACCCCTCCCCCCCCACCAACCACCACAACACCACCGACTTGACTTGATTGTTCAAGCACCTAATGACAAGGTCGCCTAATTGGATTAACGTGAGGGGGCCACATGATACAGGGCTATAGGATCTAGCCCTTGTATGTAGATTTCCTTCCAGACCAATTAGCCAAAGGTTAGAGGTGAACTAATAGATTTGAATGCTGCATTACCGCATGTCCTTGAATCTTATTATTTTTTATATTGCCTCCACGGTTTAGGCCTGCTCATACTTTGTAAAAGATTACAGCAAAATTGCAAAACAATTAAGGCTCCGGTCTACCCCTGGCTCGCTAGCCAAATGCAAGTGTTTTTTTAGAATCTTGTTACCTTTTGCTAAATGCAGCCTAGAGTTGTAGATAAGGTGTCATACTGAAGAAGAATACCGGTACTAATTTTCTCTACCGATGGTTCTAACCGATGGTTTTAGGCAGTTATAACTGAAATTAGAAATTTTATTTAAAATTCTAAAATTACAAAAGACAAGATCCATCTTTCTACTTTAGACAAAGTTAAGAATCATTCTTATTAATTATTGAAATGATTACTAATTAATTATAATTAATTATAATTATTGCAGTCGGAACTTGTCTGCGCGGCCGGCCACGTGTTTAGGAATAATTCTATTTAATTCTTGTTTCGTAATGTGGGTTAAATGTTCGTGTCTGTGTTATGTTATTTTAAATTTTGACAATTGTGTTCGAACTATTTTAACTAACTGTGACGGCATGAAGATTTGATAATGGAGAAAATGCTCCGAAACTAGTCATCTCGTCTAAATGAGGGATTGATGACAGCACAAGGTATTGTAACCTTATTTTTTAAAAAGGTATTTCAATCTATGGATTTAATAATCCCTACGCTATATGTGGTATACTTTTATTTTATTTATTATTCCCAGCAACCCAAAAACTAAAAATAATAACAAAAATATAATAATTAAAACCATTATAATTGTGCTTTGATTAAAGTTGATGAACTTTATATTTACTTTTACAGGGACTGACTGTCCATTACTTCATTCAGTGAGTATTTATTTAGTTATTTAAGCTTCATATTTGCTCTAGAATAAGAAATGGGTGGAAGTATACACTTGCTGGATGAAATCTATTTGATATTTTTTAGCGAATTTCCCTATAGGGAATATGCTATTACGGTAGTAGCCATGGTAACACCTAAGCTTGGGACCATGTTACTTTTTCGTTTTAAGGTCCCCAGAAGCCAAAAACACCATTCGTTCATTTTCATATATATATATATATATATATATATATATATATGTGTGTGTGTGTGTGTGTGTGTGTGTGTGTGTCCGTGGTACTGATAACTTTTGAAGGGGACCTCCGATTTTGAAGACATTTGGTATAAAGGTGTAGGACCATGTCTATTTTCATGAGTTCGCGAACCAGCACTATCGGGTTATGGGAACGGGGTTTTATGGGGTTTCAAAAGGGTCAAAAATGGGTTTTTTGCATTTTTGTAGCATAATTTTAAAAAATCAACAACTTTAACTAAAACCATTTTAAAGAGCTTAAAAAAACAAACAATTTAGTATTTTGAATTTTTAACTTGGCTTAACAGGTTACGGAACGAAACCCTGTATCTCGCTTATTTATTGGAATACTGTAACTTGATAAAATTTGGTATGTACATTCACCTGGTAGGGTTCAACTGATATTTGCTTACAACACCCTCATGGCGGCAAACCTACGAACTCACCCCTATGGGGTTTATGGGGAAAATTAAAAGAACACCATAACTTGATAATATTTGGTATGTACCTTCACTAGGTAGGATTTAACTGATATTTGCTTACAACACCCATATGGCGGCAAACCTACATACTCAACCCCATGGGGTTTATGGCAAAAATTAAAAAGTGCCGAATATTGATACAGTTTGACATTTACCTAATGTAACTATTACATTTCATAACAAAACTAACATTTTCCCAAGGCAGCAAACCTACATACCCATTCCTATCGTGTTTAAGGAGAAAATACAATATCTCAAGATCGTTTGGAAATTCGCTGAGTACGCAGGTCTGCTGCGACGGGGGTATTTAATAATAAATGAACTAAAGTAATCTTAAGCTCGAACTAGAAATGTAGGTTTATTTCAATATGGAATTAATTAGTTTTGGTGTGAATACTTAAATGTGAATTAGCTTTTTTTAACTATTTTCAATATAAGTATCAAAAGGTCTATAACCAATTATTCTGGGTTGTCGAATTAACAGGTATTTGTCGTAAACAAAGTATAATTATGACTTTTACTCAGTGCCTGAGCCGATGTCACTGACGAACAATAACATGAAATTTATAGAACAATATGACAGCAGATACCTACATTACTGACATTAGTACTATTACTAATTTGTCAAGAGGTACGCAATTGGTTCATATTGCATAGGTTGCAATAAGTATTTTCTTTTTTTTTAATATGGTCTTAAAGCTAGTTTTTAATTTTTGTCAAGTTTTCCAAGAGGATTTACTTTACTCATTGATACTGTAGGCGAAAACAAATTTGCTCTTTTCTTAAAAAAATATACAGTTTTTTGTCTTTATAATGCAAGTATTAGGACTTATTTTATTAAGAAAGTTATTTCCCCTTTGTGAAATTAAGTTTGAAGGGAAAAGCCACTCTTTAAATAAAGGCATAAAGTTAGAATTCTATCAAAATTCATAACCAAATAAAACTTAGTCGTAGGCTACATATCAATCAGGTAAGTTTCATCAAGTTTTTTAGTTTACTAGCTGACCGGCCACACTTTGCTGTGATGTGAACTCAAAATAAATGATTATGGTAAAAAATTATAGCAAACAAAAATATTTTTTTTGAATTTTTAAATTATGTTAATTTATTTTTGGCTTGAGGAAAATTACTGTTTTTTCGCCTAGTAATATAAATAGAATTGTATATATATCAAGATTACTGTAGTCTCTGAACAGGTGAACTAGATTCCATTAGATTAGAGCAATGGTGCCAATTTCTGCGACAACCGTGGTACAAAGATTGATTGACTTTTTCAAAGATAAATTACAAACTTTATTCTATTATTCTGCTTTATATGAAGAATGGAATAGTATATTTTGTTACAAGGGCCGAATATGGCGATTTGCCGGCCTCGAGATCACGTTGGCAAAACATTTTTGGCCGAGTTACGAACAATATATTTAAAAAATTTCTGCCTCTAATAACCTTATCATCACGCTAATTAGTCCTTTTTACCATTGAACTGCCACTTAGAAATCAACTATGGAGTTTGGATGAAATAAAATACAGTGTAAAGGTGATATAGAACCAAAATAGAACCTCAATTGAGCCTCCTAGCTTTGTTTACTAAACCAAAGCCTTTCATTCCTAATTACCGTACCTCTATAACAACGGGGGTTTCAGTTCAAACATATTGCCACATCTGACCATTGTTGAATTAAAAAATACTGTATTGCAAAAACTTTGTTTATCTTCACCCTACGGCTTGGTTCCCGGTTTGTATTTTCATTATTAAATTCAATATTCAAAAGTATTGAGTATACTATTGTTGAATTAAAATCGAAAGAGTATTGAGACTGGCGGTGCTTCGGCAGTATTCGGCAACACTCGGGTAAACCCGCTGATTTAATCAGCTGGTAATGGAAAATTCGGCTCATCTGGCGAATTGATTCATTTGAATCGATCTTTTTCACGAATAGAATGTTGAACCTATTCTTTTGTCCGTATGATACAGCTGTTTCTTCACACCTGTCTTAATGCGAAAAAATCGAATTTCATCAATTAATTGACGTTAAAATTCTGTGACGTACTTTTGGGTCACTTGAATATTTAATTAATTTTAAATTTGTACGTAACAGTAAATACCCCCCGTCGCAGCAGACCTGCGTACTCAGCGAATTTCCAAATTAGTAATATTAATTTTGACCAGCTAAACTTGTAAACAAAATTTCATCACGTGCTCATAAATAGGGAAATAAATGTCTATTCTCCTTAAGATAAATATAGGGAAAGAGTATGCAGGTATGCTGCCATGGGGGACACTAAAAGTAGGTTTTTAGCATAGAAAAAATTTATTTTGACCATATAAAGCCATATAGTAAATTTCATCAATATCTGTCCATAAATAAAAGAGTTTGCCTATTCTCCATATGATTAACATGGGAAAAGAGTATGCAGGTTTGCTGCCATGATTAGTACAAAAACCAAGATTTTTTACCTTAAATGGATGAATCTCAACCGAATGAAGCTAAATACCAAGTTTCATCCAAAAATATTGGTTAATAAGTGAAATATTAACACATCCTTATTCTCCATAAGATTAACATTGGAGGCCCAAAAGACAATGTACTGTCTTTAGACTCTGTAATATCTCGGTAACCAATGGAGATAGAGCAAAGCTTCAAAATACTAAATTGTGTGTTTTTTTGAGCTAAATCCAATGGTCAAAATAAAAATTTAAAATTTTTCAAATTTACATATGAAAAATGCAAAAAACCCATTTTTGGGGTACAAAACCCCCCAAAACTACCCCTTCCGGTAGGTCGATATGTCTGGTTTTCGAACTCATCCGAATAAACGTAGGATTACACATCTCTACCAAATTTGGTGTTGATCGGACCATTTTTACGAGAGTTATCGTGTCTAGGGACACATATATACATATATACATATATATATATATATACATATATATATATAAAAATTTTAATGACTATTATTTTTGGTCCCTAGGCACCTCAAAACGAAAAAGTAACATGGTCCCGGGCTTAGGTCTTACCATGAGACCTACGGTAATAGCTTATTCCCTATGGGAAATTCGCTAAATATTCCCTATGGGAAATTCGCTAAAAAAGAGTTAAGTTACCAGGGATACACTCAGTTTGAAAGCAAGGTTAATTACAGGGTTCGCGTGACATAAATGCCTATAATCTCTTAAGACAATTGAATTACGAATGATAAATTATACCATTTGATTTTGTACGTTGGTTTCTCACTCATGTGATGTACTGATTGAATAATTAGGCAGTGGATGAAAGCTAATGAATTACGCTATATTGTTTCTTCACCCAAGTAATATAGTCGATTATTAATTTTAATAGTTGAAGTACAATAAGGCATACATAAAGTATAAAACCTTTATTAATAAATAGTAATCGTTTCTTCAACCAAGGTAAGACGACGTCGAATGACTGACCACCTCTGTCAGGGTCATTCGGCTTTACCCCTACTGTGGCGCCTCCCCTCCATCACGTGACATGTCCTCGCACTACTCTAAAGTCTAAAATGCCCCGCTTTTCAAATGTAGCTTTCAAATTCTTTCAATGTAGGCGATGGTTCCATGATACTAAATACGAAATTTCTTCGGTTCGGTCTATTTTAAAGGTTAGATAGCTTTTAGGCACGGTCTACGAGATTCATGTGCGCGGCGCTTGGTCTGTGGCTGGGACGATCACTGACGTTCCTGGCCAGTTGGCAACACCTGTGGACAGATTCTATTGATTCTATTCGTGGTATGTGGCGTAAGACACAGCCACTAGGGCCGGTATACAGGAAGTCCATGATTTTGTTGGTGGGCTGAGGGAGGAGCCTGAATGCCGCATTTTGGCTGGGAGCGAACGTGGTAACCTATATGGTCAAACAGGCCCTGATTTTGGTGCTCACCATCACCAATACCGTGTCGGGGTCGTGCTTTTGTTGTGTCGTCAAATGTAAAGGCGTCAACTGAGGGTTTAAATTTCTATTTATAGTTTCGTGGCCATTTTAATAAGCCTCATTCACAATTGTCTACTATAGATGAAATAGTTTGACAAATAAAAAAACTCTACAAGATTATAAGCAATTATCTTAATTTTTAATATTTATGTAACAAAATAGAGAATAAATAAGTTAGTATGAAGTGGGAACTATATAGGCGTAGGTACTTGTGAGATCAACCAAATAACGCTAACCTTTGTATGATAAAAAGGATATGAAACCTTGTAAACAAAACCGATGAAACATCTGCCTGGTTCTCAGATCGCGATCGAAACAAAGTTAAAAGTTTGGTCGGCGACCAAAGAATTCTCTGTGGTCGCTGATTCAAATGACTCTTTTAGAATATGACATATGATTCATTAAAATCACTTTATTGATTCGTTCATTTGAACAACTCGGCAGTTGTTTACTTCGAGGAGCCGACTAGTCCCGAGTGTACCCGAACACTGCCGAAGCACCGATAGTCCCAATACTCTTTTGATTTTAATTCAACTATAATTCCAATTCTTCCAATCTTTGACTGTTGAGTGCCTTTGTACATTTCTGCTTTGCAAAAATTGGGTTATTGTTCCTTAGAGACTCAATTCAGACGTACAATAGATATTCTTTCATACACTTCTTAACTATGGTTTTTTTATAAATTTGTTTTGCTTC
This sequence comes from Neoaliturus tenellus, assembly GCA_030545055.2. Lineage (NCBI taxonomy): Eukaryota > Metazoa > Arthropoda > Insecta > Hemiptera > Cicadellidae > Neoaliturus > Neoaliturus tenellus. The sequence goes on from CM061533.1 coordinate 99,707,115, forward strand.
ACTTTCGTGCAACAATGTATACTTTTACTAAACAAAAAAATAAGTATACACAATTCTCTTAGTTCATAATAAAAGAGACAACCCTAAGTGATATTCATAATACCAGACATACAATGAGGGAAAAAATCCCAGAACGGCGTAGTAATTTTTGCCATCTACGCCTTAGCCACCTGAGCTAACACGACCAGCAGCCTAGACAGGAAAATAAGGGTTTTGAACAGTGTGCGCTCCTAGCAGGAAAAGTTGCAGGCCGTTAGTGAGTGAGTTCGCTACCAGAGCGCAGCACTAAGCCACTGCATTCAATTCATAAGAAACAATTTGGGCATAAATGGGTTAAGGGGACGTCCCTAAAGAAAATCATAAATAAAAATGCTATATAGTATATATTTCGCCATAAATCTGGCCTCAAAAAGTCAAGTTTATCAGTAGTTTTTGCATTTTTCTCTTTTGGCAATAAGATTTTAATGCAAAATTTGATCGTCTGCCATTTTTGGCTCAGTCATCCCTTAAAGGTCGGGTTTGCAGTATTGTTATTTTAGGTTCTCTACTTAATCGAGACTCATTTATTGGGACCTTTAATTTGATGTACATATTGACCTATGCTTATATTTAAGATTTCCCTCTTACTTCCTACGGGTTGTCCCCCTGAAGAGAAAGAACCCTTATAAACTTCCATAAAAGAAGATTTATATGGCATGTATACAAATGTACAAAGGTTCATTATACCTACTAAAGGAGGTAAACAATTACCAAGCAGTCCTAGGACTTTTTTGCCACACTGAGTCCTTCTAAGCTGATTAAACGAATATTCTTTATACTACAAACTATTAATATACAGGGTGTTTGATAAATAAATACCCTATTTATTTTTTAAATAAAGACTTCAAATGGTGGAAAAAAAACTATGCTGGAAAAACTATCAAATAACAACCACAATAATAATTCGCCATTTATAAAAATCCTAAATATGACTTAAGGATGACACAGCTACCATTACTTCTTGGTGAAAAAGAACATCAAATTAAAATTAACTGTGTATTTATTCAAGATTCAAGATTTTATTTACAATATGACAAGTTTGTTACATCTTATATGGGTGACGTCAATTATACGTAACATTTATAGCCTACCTATGACAGTTGAAATTAGCACTAGGTTAGTTAATAATTAAGTTAATAAATCTTGGACAGTCAGAATAACAATAATGAAAAATTGAGATCATGTAACAAAGGTATATTGAACACCCAGTATATTATAAATTATATAAATCTAAGGTTAATGATCATTCAATGCATATTCACTCACTAGAACAATGCGAGTAAATTAAATCTTTCACAAAGGAAAAAGCTGTTTAACATTCAGAGTTCAAAATCCAGCACGGCACTTCATTATTATTTAGGCGTTCCCAACCCCTTGCTCTGTTATTGCTACAAGAGCGAACAAGTGTAAACAAGGTAAGTTACGCTTTAATAATTTCAACCCTCCTGTGTCTAAATACCAGTTTCGAGATATCATCCTTGATCCTTGATGGTTTAAGGGGATTTGAGACAAATGTACAAAAATGGTTGTGATATCCGAGTTACAATTATATAAACACAAGGTTTGCTTCAACAGTGCTCTAGTATATTCGGTATTGTTTTTGTATAATGTGAGGGAAAACATTGTCATTGTCAATGAAATTAATAATGTGTGCCTCTCATTTCAAAGGGTCATCCGTTAAACTATTCAAAACAAAAATTTCAGAATCACAACAGGGCTTTCTTTTCAAATGTCTATTAAAAATACTGTTCAACAAAATTTTATCACAAATTTAAATTAACAAGTTCTACTCATTCAATTCCAAGAAATATATAGACAAACTGAAACCGAGAACCGAAATTGATTTTTTCTCTCAATGATATTTGATACAAATGATATTTTAAATGTATATTGATTACTGTTAGCCCTTAGCTATATTTTCAAAGTTTTAAATTTATTACTGAAGATACAATTGACGGATCTATATATTAATAGGCAAGCATATTTTGTTTCGTCCTTTTTTCTCAGCTCGTGTGCATCGTAGGAGAAATCCGCGTCAATGTATACAGAACCGAATAGTAGGGACATCCGGGGAAGTGAGAACGCCGCCCCCGAAACACAGATAGCACCATCAAGACTTAATTTTTATTCAAGGATCATCCTCATTGGTTGAACGAAAACAGATGGCTAGAATAATTTTGCAGACGTTTGTTATTGTTTTGATTTTTTGTAAACAAATACGCTCATTTTGGAGGAAGGAATTGATTGAATCATTAGACAGCTATTATAAAAACAACTGCTAGAAAAAAACAGGGAGAACACATGTTTCAGTTAATGTTTTTAAACTTCTTGGGTCCAGATCAACTGAAATTTTGGTTGAATTTCTGCAATGAATACAGAGTCTTATTTCAGACTCTGTATTCATAAAATACTCTGTATTCATTGATTTCGGTCACTAGGCGATCTCGAGAACTTATTTAATACGCTAAGGGTTTTTTGTGTAGAGAACTCCTCTTATAATTTTCAACTGATTTTCAAGTTTTTGGTGTCGTTGGGTAGGGCTTGGTCTGTAGTTGTTTCCGCCAAAAACTGATGAGAATAGGACTGAAAATGAAGGCGCTATCCACGATTGAAATCCCAAAATTTCCCATTAAAATAACATTGGGATTAAATAAAGCATTTTAAACATCTGTTAATGTTCAGCTGTAATTACGTGTAATTTTTTGTTATTACAGATGTTCACAATATTGGAGTAGTCGAACTTCATTGATTTAGAACTAATAGTAACATTTGTATTGTATCAAAATAAATTGCTCAATTTTGAGCAACACGTATTCTAGTAACCTAAATTTCATGAAAACAAAGAGTGCATTCCACTATTTATTAACATTCACGACAAAGTTTGTAGTACTATTACTTGCTTAAATCATCCAACAATTTACAGATGCAAACATAACCGATTAAAAAAATTAGGCTTATAAGGCCTTTTACCCAAACATCTAACGTTGCACTTTCATGCTTAGTTAGTTAATCCATTAGAAAGACAGTTTTTTTGTAAAAGCGTTGATGGAGGGGTGAAGTTTGGGCGCTCATCCCTCTGTAATTAATTTCCACATTTTTACTGCCTAATTTGACACTCTTCAAAGGGCCGACCCTCCCTTAAACAACCAAGGGTGGAGTCGAACCATCAGCTTAGGCTGGGTTTTATCCTCCACTTAGTAAATTATCAAGTGTAAACATATAAATGATATATTCTTTCTTATAGGTAAAGAGGTTTATGAGAATAAAAATATACTCTTTATAAATTATTTTACTTTACTTCAAATTAACAATTTAATAAATATTCAGTTTAAAGTGTTTTGAGGGTTTTTATACACAATTAAAACTTGACTTTTTCAGTTTTAGTGATAGCAAATTCGATCAATAATTTTTTTCCATTTTAAACAAATTAGGCTACTTTAAAAAGCAAAAGAATGATTCCCGGTTCTAAAATTTCGTTTTATGTGAAATATAAACTAAACCAAACCAAACAATAAGATTTTAATAAAAAATATATCACCAAAATGTATTTACAAATGTATTATTACAACATTAAAACACTGTTGTCATACTGGGAATAAAACTCTGACTATACGGTAGGTATACAATTATTCAAGACACAAACAAATTGGTAGTTGAGGAGTCTGAACGTTTATTCGAATAATCTTCCAATTTGAAGGAGACTTGCTAAACGAACAACAAGTTTTGATGTTTTAAAAGGCCCAATTAGGGCACTTAACCATTCATTGGGCGATTGTAACGGCGGCAGTTGAATGGGTTGCTCCTTGAGAGGACACATTTATAGGCCGAGGGAAAAATCGAAGAAACAAGCTGATTTTGATGTAAGATTTCCCAAAATAAAAAGCATTTTTAGATTTACATTTCCATGCTAGGTTGCCTTAAAAAATATGCCACATAATTTCAGAGATGTTTACAGTTTTCATTATTACACTATATTTGTTTCTTGGATGTGAAGCCTGAAATTTGGCGAAAGGCAAGTCAAGTTTGAATCTTATCTCACAGTTTATTTTTATTTTTCATAAAACATGGTTTTAAAACATTACTTTAACACCCTCCTCCTTTGTTTGTAAAATTTCTATACTTTTTTTTAAGGTAAATGACAACGGCCCGAGATTCAATATATTTATTACTGAACATCCGCCGCATTATGTGATCAGATCACGTACAGCCGATGTTGACATTTACTACGTGACTGTCCGGTCTATTGTTATTCAACGGGAATCCTAACTCACACATAAATACTTCACTTGTGTTGGCGAACTTGCAGAACAATTTAATACAAGAAAATATGTATAATGTTTAATAAATTTAAGATATATGTTTAAATTACTTAAACTACTATATAGTAAATAAACTTTAGCTATTCTGCTTGTCATCTTATAATTTCTACGTTTTAAAGCCCCCTCTGGAAATAATTTAAGGGGCAGGGGGAAGAAGGCCGAAACGAAATGACCTTTTTAATCACCATTCGTCCACGTGCTACATCATAAGCTTTAAAATGACACCTGAATCTTAAAAATCAGTTTAGTAGATCGAGGGAAAACGGATGTAACAGACGAAACCCTTATAGAAATAAGAAGATTGATATAGATTGAATTTCTTTTCTCACTCCACACTTTGGGATATTGATTTTAATTTCGAATCACACATTTCCATTTTATTAAGTAATTAGATCAACGTTTATGATTAAAAAATAACATTTTAATAGTAATTTACCCTTCTGCAAGTTATTTCATGTCCCTTGTAAGACAGACGTCGCGCCGGTCTCAACAGTAGCACAGTGGCTAGGCGCCGCTCGCTGCCGACGACGACGCGACGGGCCATTCAGGGTTTAATGTCTTTTATATGGAAGAGATAGTAGAGAACCTCGATTTAAAAAGGAAACTAGTTAATTAGTTTTAACATTTTATTCGTTTTCAGTGTTTTTAAAAGAGTGATATACCTAAATCTTCTAAACCGTACACTAACAACTTCATTTTTATCATTATTTTGCTGATGAATTTTTACTAAACTGGGAACAAAATAATTTACGCAGTATAAGTAGACCTACCATATAGGAGAATGGAATGTGAATTTTAAAATAATTTTGGTTAAAAAAAGAATGTTTATTTTCTATGTTCTTTTTGAAGATTGATTTTCTTTTAAAAATATTTATATAAATCAAAAGTACCTCCTTTGACCAACACTTCAAAAGCTGCTACAGAATTCAGATTCTGTTTCATGCGAAGAGCCAATCCAGATTACGGAGATAACGTAAGCGCTGATATCAAAAAGGATATACTTTCCAATGCTTCCTTTGATGCACTGCTCATAAATATTGACTTTTAATAAAATATATTTACTAAAAAATTTGAAAAATTTTGAAATTTGAAATTTGATATATTTTTAACAGTTATATAATCTTTTTCTTGATATTTTCTCGTGTTATTTTAAAATAATATGAAACACACAGTACATACAAATACAATAACATAAAAAAATACACATAACAAATAAAATTGAGCTACAGATAATAACAAAGTTGGATATTTAGTCAATGAGCAAATAATAAACAAAAACCTACTCCAATAACAAGTACGGTATTTGCGAAGGATTTTGTACGATTTTATAGTCGATGTAGTTACTTTTAGGTCTTACAATGTTATTTAAAATGTTTATTAAGGCTAAAGTTTATTCTAATGTGGTACATGAAACCTAATCAAATATTCTTTCTTTCTCATATCACTTAGAAGTAGGGGGGACTAGCCGAAGGTAAGGCAGGAGCGGCGCAGGAGCGGCAAAGAGCGGCAACCCCCCCCCTCCCCCGAGGACCACCCACGACGAACCCCCCCCCCCGATGAAATAGTAGAGGTGGTTGGTTCCTTTTTTTTTTTTTTTTTTTTTTTTTTTTTTTTTTTTTTTTTTTTTTTTTACTCATTTGCATATTAGTATGAGTCTACGTTGGGAAAAAGTAGTGTGCTTTGGAGACATATAGGTCAAGAAGTGCAATGGATCTCTTTTAACATACGATGGTGGAGACGAAAGTGAAGCAAAGGTGGGGAAAAAGTAGTGCGCTTTGGAGACTTATAGGTCAAGAAGTTAATGGGTCTCTTTTAACATGCTAGTACCGGGGAGCCGAGCTTCGCTCTATAATTATGTTGAAAATGTTACAAAATGTTTAAATTTACATTTAAGTTAATTAAGTGAGGGTGAGATGTCAGAGCACGCCTTCAGTCTTCCCTTTTCCATAGGTCTTTTTTACTTCCTCCTCGAGAATGTTGGGGTGGGAGAAAAGTATTTAAAATGTAAATAAAGAACTTAAACTTACGATAGAGGTTTTTGAGTAGCATTTCCCTAAAATAACATTTTCAATCTATCTATAAAAATGAAAGTATGTATCTTTAAAAACGAAAGCTTTGTGTGTCTTGAATAGGCGCAAAGACTACTGGACCGATTGACCTTAGGTTTTGTAAAACTATACTTTATTTATCTAGCAGAAAGATTGATAGGCCTATTCCTGTTATTTATAAGCTTCTGGGCTTTGCCCTATTGACCCTGCATATGTATTGTACGTAGAAAGTTAAACGTGTATACAATATAATTATAAAACTTAAAACTGGGCAAGTTTTGTTCAAATTTATTTATTCTTTTAATTCAATTTATTAATATAAATAAACAGCTGTTAAAATTTATTCTTCACGGCACTGGATTATTTTGTTATTTTTGGTAATTTGACTTTTGCAAAATTATTATACCATCTCGTTTTATTCAACTAATCTGCAGCATCTATACTTATTTAATACGCTAAGGTTTTTTTTGTGTTGAGAACTCCTCCTACAATTTTTAACTGATATTCAAGTTTTTGGTGTCGTTAGATACGGCTTGTTCTGTAGTTGTTTCTGCTAAAAATCGATGAAAATCAAACATAAAATAAGGGCACTTTACACAAATTAAATTTGAGATTTTCCCTTTAGAATAACATTGGGTTTGGGTTGAACATTTTAAACATCTGTTAATGTATAGCTGTAAACACGTGTAGTTTTTTGTGATTACTGATATTAACAATATTGGATTGGTCGGTTATCGTTAATTTAGAACTAAATTTTACTTTTGTATAGTAAATGTTACTTTTGTATGTTACTTTTGTATATGAAAATAAATTGCTCGATTCCGAGCAACAAGTAGACTAGTAATTCGTAAATAAAAATTACATGTGGCGTTCTTACACCATTTACTATTTAGCATTGAAGTCATCTCTGCAGTCCTTGAAGAGAGGAAGAGTCGTCAATTCTTGCATGAATGTGTTTGTGTGTGTGTGTCATGTGTGGGTCATTTTATTTTTTATGGGAGTGTTCTTCTATGAACTCACTTAGTTTGTAGTAAGGTCATTCCAATAGATCTTTTTTAGTTGTTTTTTAAACATGGAGGCCTTATTTTCTTTGAGACTGGTCTGTGAGGTGGTTAGGAAAGGAATTTATGTGTATGAGAAAAAGCAGTGGGCCGCGAGGATGGATCCTTGGGGAATTCCTTGTGTAGTGTTCTGGAGTGACGATCTTACTTTGACTCCATAGTTGTTGTTGAGGTGTTCTATTTCCACTATTTGCTTCCGGTTTGTGAGAAGATTAATTGGTTGTGGATTGCTTTTTCAATGTATTTGGATAAAGTGGGCAGCACTGATACGGGTCGGTAATTTGATGCTTTGGGTTTTTCTCATTTTTTGCATTTAGGGTAAACTAATTCTATTTGGGCTGCTTCAGGAATTTCATTTTGTTCTATGGAGGAGTTAATAATGTTTAATATGGGCAAAACTATTACTGTTTGACAATAACTGATTATTTTGTTGGATATTTGGTCGATTCCTGCAGAGTTTTTGGGTTTGAAGCTCTTAAAAATATCTTGAAGATCTTTGATGCTGACTTTGTTGAATTGTATCAGGCATTAGAGTTTAAGCCTTACTTTCCCATAAGGATATCTCTGCTTATTCGTTTGTGTATAGGCCTTCATGGACGCTACTTACATTTTTTAACATTTTTTTAATGATCAGGATGTCATTTTTTTGCAGACGATTTTGTCCTAAGTCCACAATGTAGCTCGCTAAATGATGTCAATGATGTTGTTATTTCTAAGTCAACCCCTATTACTGAGTGGTGCAGTACAAAGAAACCCTGCATGAATGCTGAGAAGGTTCAGGATGTAACACTGTGTCTGGGCAGTAGATCCAGCAATGTCAAATCACTTAAGTTCTTGGGGTTTCATTTGCAGTCCAAGTGGCAAACACACATTGAATATTTGGCTTCTAAAATTGAAACGGATATTCATGATAAGATCACTAAGTGCTAGTGTTTCTGCTGATGTCTTTCTCTGTATTATACATCCATAGTTTTATGTCATATGGAACCTCAGTGTGGGCTTAGTGTTCTTATGCCATTGACATTGACATAATTTTTATGTTGCAGAAAAAGGCCGTAAGATTAATGTGTGGCGTTCATAACCAAACACATTGCAAGCCACTCTTGATTGCTCTTAAAATACTTACCATCATTGTTTGTTATGTCATGGTTTTTGTCAAGGACAATCTGCCAAATTTAACCAAAATATAAAATGTTCACAGCTACTCCACAAGGTTTAGAGGTAATATTTCCACGTCAAGGTGCATGTTTTCAGCCACTGAAAATAGCCTTTGCTATCAAGGCATAAAAAATATAATGCTTTGCCTGTTAACATAAAAAATGTATCTAGAGCTAATTTTAAGAATGTTATAAAACCTGTTTTAACAAAAAACTCATTGTATAAACCTGAAGAGTTTTTTGAGGTTAAGTTTTTATGTAACAAACTAACCTTAGTTTGATTTTTGTCATAAACATTGTTATTGTTTCAAATGACTTTAAAGCAAATTATAATCATATGATTTGCACCTATATTTTTCTTAAGGGCAAAGATTTGATTCATTATCTTACTATGTAATCCAAGGTTTTTCGTGTTTTGATGAATTAAACTACCTGTTATTTTATACCCTAGAATTTATCGCTCAATACTGGGTTTCCACTCGTGCTTTTGAAGATTATGCCCAACCCCCAACACAACTAAGAAATGTTCTCGGTTTTAATACACAAACTGGCTACATGGTTAAAACATGGGACTTACGTTTCGGAAAAAATTTTATAATCAGGTGATCGCTCCAATGCTTTTCTTATGGAGAAAAATGATTTTTATTAACGATTTTACTAAATATTTCGAGCGTTTTGAGCGTTTTGATGAATTAAACTACCATTATTTTGTACCCAAGAATAGTTATTTTCCATCCGGAACGCTCTAGCGCTTGTACTTCGCGAAATAATTTCCAACCACAAACCCCACTACAAAACTTTCTCGTTTAATATAATAGGATGGTAGAGACGAAGGTGAGGCAAAGGTGGAGCAAAGGTGGGGAAAAGTAGTGTGCTATGGAGACATATAGGTCAAGAAGTGCAATGAATCTCTTTTAACATGCGATGGTGGAGACGAAGGTATGGCAAAGGTGGGGACGATGATGGGGTAACGGTGGGGAAAAAGTAGCGTGCTTTGGAGATATATAGATCATGAAGTGTAATACAACTCTTTAACCATTTATATAAGGAGCAAAGCATCCTCTAATTGCTCTACCGCGGTAACAAGAACATCAATTCCATGACTGCGGAGTGGGATAATATTACGCAACACCCATCGCGCCATCCTTTGTCTACAGGTCCAAACCGGTATAAACCCCCAACCACCCTCATCCGGCCACCTGCACAAACAAAAGAAGCGGAACGACCCTTCTCAGATTTCATCGACCACCTGCATCCGGCCACCTGCACAAAAAGATTGAACACCTGCGAGACGACCCTTCTCAGATTTCATCGACCACCTGCATCCGGCCACCTGCACAAAAAGATTGAACACCTGCGAGACGACCCTTCTCAGATTTCATCGACCACCTGCATCCGGCCACCTGCACAAACAAAAAGAAGCCAGCCACCTGCACAAACAAAAGAAGATTTATGATGTCTAGACACTGTGGAATGTGCCAAACACCTGCGGGACGATCCTTCTCACGTTTCATCAACCACCTGCACATTCCACAGAGAGGGGAGCGAGACAATGAACATCCGTCTGACCTCACCCCTGCATGGGAACGTCTACTAACCATCTGACGAGTTACATAACAACGAGTTTCCTATTTCCCGCCAAACCCACGCCATGGAGTTGCGCGTCCCTTTCACGACCGGCAGCTTACATAACAGAGGTTGCGTAACCAAGCCGAGCGTGCGTCATCCATTTACTCCCCCACCCGGCCTCTGTCTCCGCCTAGCCATCGTAGTGAACGGTCGTCCCCGCGCCTCGCTCCGCTTCGCTGCTGCTGCTTTGTGCCTGTACCAGTGATTGTACATTCTTTGAATATTCAAAACTTCCATTGTAAGTATTATTCTCATTTACAATTAACTAGTTGTATTTAAATATAGATTTTGTGATAGGTCTTAGTGGTTTTACATTTATAAAGTTACTGAAAGAGTAGGATGCACATATTTTTCACAGCCTATTGCACAATAACGTTAAAATATTAGTGTATGTAAACTATATATTTTTCAACTTAAAAAAATAGTAGTCAGGTTTAGATTCGCGTGGACTATGAATTGCGTAACTATTTTAAATAATTCGTTGTGTTCTTTCATATTGAACGAAAATCCTAACTATAATATTGAGTTCCTGTAATGATTGTTTGCACTAGTGATGTAATTTTGAGACTTTATAGTGGAGTAAAACCATTATTCACTAGTAGAGCAGTTTTGAAGACTTTATTTTGAACTTAAACCTTTATTGTTATTTCATGTGTAACACTAGTAGTATAGAGGTGCAAATGAATTTTGGAAGCCCCTATTCTTTTTAACTCTGAGAAGAGAAGACTTCCAAATTAATTTTAATATGCAGTATTGTTTGTTTATAGATCACCATGAATGCCGTGGAACGTTGCTTCTCCTGTGCGACTTGTCGCAAAGCCTTCAAGACCAAGTACCATCTCACCCGGCACACGCGTTCTGTCCACGAAGGATCCATCTTCCCGTGCCCGGTGTGCGACAAGTCGTTCGCGAGGGAGGACGGCGTGCGCCGCCACGTCACCGCTGTACATCTCCCTCAACCAGCGATAAACCCAGCATTTAGACGGGGTCAGTATCTTAAACATTATATATGTTCACTAAACAGTCAGATGTCTAAACTTAAAAAATTCTACTCTCATTCGTACTATGCATAAGGATGAGAAAGAAATCCAATTTAGCTTCCACCCCACTGTAACTTGACTCACTTATTTTGCTTCCAATTTAGTTAAACATTTTGCTGCGCACAATCATATCTATCGTAAAACATCATTCCCATTTTAAATTTCTGTAACATTTACACTAGTGATACACTTCCGATAAAAAGATTTTCACCTTTCACTACGGTTATAAATCCAATATAAAACATACTAATCATGTCTATGTTTTTCTTATAGGCTTCGTGCCCACACCGAGTCCGGCGGAACCACGACCCGGCCCCTCTTCCGTTCCTGACTTTGAGCCGAGGTCCGACCCCTCTTCCGATCCTAACGTCGAGCCGAGACCGGGCCCGTCCGACGTCCCCGAGCCATCACAAGCCCCAGAACCTACTGGAGTTCCCACAACAGGTATGCACTAAACTATTAATTCACAAACTTGTATCAAATGTAAATATTCATTCAGATATTTCATGCACACTAAAGTGATCATACTGTCAAAGGATTCTATTGTAAAGACTAACCAATCTTAATGTTAAATAAATCTTAGTCACAATGCTCGTTCAGACGTTCGTTCAATGACGTTCAGAAAATATTTGTTCTTTCTTCATTTCTATAATTGAATTAATCAAAAGTGACTATATTAAACATTCAGATTTTACATTGGTTTGAAAACTGATTCTTTTTAGGTTTATCATTATAATTATAAATGCGACTACAACATTTTGTATTATTTCAGGCCATGTATGTGACGGGTGTGGAAAACCTTAACAAGGAAGGCTAATATGCAGATCCATGCCCGCAAACACTGCAAAGCCCTACGTGAGGAACGACAATCCGAACAACCAGTCAGAGCCCAACAGCAATCACATGCCCCATTGACAGCCAGTTCCTTCATCCCTCTCCATAAAAGCTCTTTCATCCTCCTTCCTCGAGACATCGCCATGAAACGTGCCGTGGTAAATGTGTATAACAATGCGGATGAACGATGCTTTGAATATGCCATGCTAACCAAATTTATTAAAAATGCTCGTTACGATCGGCTTACTGCAAATCATTTTACAGCAGAGGTTAGGGCACGATCTAATTTGAATTTCGAGGGATTGGAGTTTCCTGTCAGACCAGACAAAATCCACACGTTCGAGCGTAATAACCCCGGCGTAAGTATAAATGTGTATGGTCTGGACAAAAAGAAAAAGAAGAAGAATAGCAAGTATCAAGAAGAGCACTATGTGTATCCACTACGGGTTACAGACAAAGAGAAAGAGATACATTTTGACCTTCTTTTCCTATCTAATGAAAAGACTTCACATTATGCTTACATTAGTAATTTCAGCAGGTTGGTGGCTAGGCAGTTAACTCGAGGTTATCGTCGGCTATTTATTTGCAAGACATGTTTTGCATACTTTATAGCAGTAGGCCGAATAAATTGGGCATCAGAGGCGCAGAACGACTGGAGGAGCACAAGCTTTATTGTTCATTGCGCAATCCTATTCACAACAAAGGCCGGAGGAAGGGATTAGCGCATTTCTTTGGGCCACCTCTTTCTGCGAGTCTACCTGCTCAGATGTTTCAACCAAGTCCTGAGCGACCACAGCAGCTAGCAATACAACAGCAGATTCGGAGATCGCCTCCGTTTGGAGAAGCGCAGCTCACTTCAAGTTAGATAATTCACTCCATTGGAATTTTGTAAAACAAGAAAAAGAAGACTCAAGATGTAAATAACCTTTATAAATTTGATAGTTTTCGTAAGCAATAAAAATCCATGTACGTACAGCATAAACTACTGTCTTTTATTTTAAGATGAAACCCCAATACCTTTACTTTAAGAAAAATGCATATATCATTATAGTTGTAATGTCAGTAGCCTGAAGATGGTGGGGCAACGGTGGGGAAAAAGTAGAGTGCTTTAGAAACATTTATATCATGAAGTTTAATGAAACTCTTTAAACATTCGCTGCATGTACTCTCTACTTTTTTTTCTTTTCTATACTTACAAGAATAACTTAAACTAAGGTCCAAAGTTTAACAGTAATCTTCTACCGCCTCTGGGACTTCCACTACCCTTCTAAGACAACTGACTTTGAGCAGCTCTTCGAAAACTCTTCCACTGCTCACATCGATGCGATGATTAGAAGGCTATTCACTAAAGAGTATTAACACTACTATTGTTTGCTTCTACATTTATTGTATGTATTGCAAATTTTTCTCATATTTTTCTTTATATGAATTGTAATGCACACACTTTTTGGTTTTTCTTGTATGTATCATAATGTAGAGGTTTTCTTGTAATAAAAATGAGTACTCAAATAACTCCAATCTTTTTGGTTTACTGTTTGTGCAGACTCGACATTACATTTACTTTCAAAGACAAAAGAGTGTAGAAACTTAGTATCTTACTTTCAAAGTCAAAAGAGTCTTATAGTTTAGTTAGTATTTATACATCTTCGTGCAGACTTAGCATTTATAATTTACTTTCACAGTCAAAGAGTGTAGTAAATTAGTTTTTCACTTTCAAAGTCAAAAGAGTCTATTAGTTTAGTTAGTATTTGTACATATTTTTGCAGACTCAACATTTAAAATTTACTTTAATAGTCAAAAGAGTCTAATAACTTAGTAACCGTACACTTTTAACAGACCCACCATTACACTTATAGTTTTCTTTCAAAGTAAAAAACTCAAAAGTAAATGAACTTACAACTATGTTGGGGAATATCAAATGAAAACAAAAATTTCAATACATATTACTAGATTTCTTGAAAAATCTAACATTGGATGTTTTATCTAAATAAATTTTATAAAAATCAAATAAAATATTTACTTATCACAGCACCGAATTGCCGCCCACCTAATTACACTCATGCGACTTATACTATACATCTTCAGCTTCTTCCACTACCATCAGAGCTGGTAACTGCAGTGGTCCCGGTGGCGGTGATAGTACCGGTGCTCTTGGTGGTTTAGCATAATGTCCCTACAGAAGAGTGTTTATTCCATCCTCCAGCATCACGTATCGTTTGTCATCAAATGAAGCCAGAGATCTCTTTCTCACTGCCACTGAATAAGTCATATGGTATTTACTCTTTGTCGTCCTATTATGAAGACATTCTATGTAATCTTGTACGGTTAGACCACCCAGAGTGACAACACTATTAACACCCTTCTCACGTTTGATGGTGGAGGCGCAATGCAATCATCGTTCTTATCCCCTCCTCTGTTGCTACATGTACACATGCCTGACATCATACTGTATAGCTTCGCTATTAATCCTCTGGCGTTGCGTAGCACATTTGATTCTGTTTTTTTTTCATACTACTGACAAAACTAATAACTCATGCGTTAAAGTTTATCAGCATTCTTCTCTGTTAAACTACGCAACGTAGGTAAATTTAAAGACAAGAGAGTATGAAATAGTAAGTTTGATTTTCTATTACAATATGTTTACATAGCAAAAAGTAAAAAAAAAAAAAAAAAATAAATAAAATAAAATCACATTATGTACGATGCAGTAGTACGTGATAGAATGAAGGAAAACATTTGTTTTCTTTTAGTATGTAAGTTTAATTTTTCAACAGACTCACTATTTCAAAGTCAAAAGTGAATCTTTAAGATTTTTCAAAGTCTATTGGTTTAACCTTTGTGCAGACTCAACAATACAATTATTTTCAAAGACAAAAGATTCTATTGACTTAATATTTTTCAAAGTGCAAAGAGTCTGTTGGTTTAATTTATGCAGACTCGACATTACATTTACTTTCAAAGACAAGAAAGTCTAGTAACTTAGCATTTTAGTTTCAAAGTCAAAAGAGTTTGATAGTTTAGTAAAGCGAGTGTTTAAATTGTACGAAGTCACACATTAGATTTAGTTCAACATAGAGAAAGAGGTTCGTTGGTTTAATCTTTGTGCAAACTCGACATGACATTGACTTTCAAAGAGTCTAGTAACATAGTATTTTACTTTCAAATTCAAAAGAGTCTGATAGTTTAGTTAGTATTTGTACATATTTGTGCAGACTCGGCATTTATAATTTAATTTAAAAGTCAAAGAGTCTAGTAGCTTAGTATTTTACTTTCAACGTCAAAAGAGGCTGTTAGTTTAGTTAGTTTGTGTACGGAAAACATTACTCATAGTTCGATATAAAGAGAAATAACCTACAGCATTGCGCGTTTGGAAATACGAAGTCTCAAGTCCCGTGCACATCACTTCCTAGGAGTAAACCCACCAAAACCACATCAAATTAGTTTGATCACATTCCCTTGTTTCCTCAAGCACACAGTAAACACATGCGCTCACAAAAAAAATCAAGATGGCGCCGTAAGGATATCATCTAGACACTGTGGAATTCGGATTCACCGAACACCTGCGCAAACCAAAATCAAGCTGGTGGCGTAGGAATACCGGTTGTATGCCTTGTGCAGACTCGACATTGAATTATCTTTCAAAGACAAAAGAGTCTAATATCTTAGTATTTTTACTTTCAAAGTCAAAGGAGTCTGATAGTTTAGCTAATATTTGTGCGGACTCGACATGTATAATTTACTTTAAAAGTCAAAGATTCCAGTAGCTTAATATTTTACTTTCAAAATCAAAGTGTCTGTTAGTATTTGCACATATTTTGCAGCTCAACATTTAAAATTTACTTCCATAGTAAAAAATCTAATAACTGAGTAACTATACATTTTTAGCAGACTATAACTTGACCATTCTAATAACTTGATATTTTTCAAAGAGCAAATATTCTGTTTGTTTTTAAATTGTGCAGACTCAACACTGCATTTCCTTTCAAAGACAAAAGAGTCTAATATCTTAGTATGTTACTTTCAAAGTCAAAAGAGTCTGTTAGTTTGATAAAGCAAGTGTTTTAAATTGGACGAAGTCACACATTAAATTTAGTTCAATATAGAGAAAGAGGTATGAGAACTCTTCACGCAAGATAAACTTTAAAAAATGTCAAGACAAAAATAAAAAATAAAAAAAATAGAAAAAACAAAAAAATATATAAAAAACAAAAAAAAAATGGAAAAAATACTGAAAAAGTAAATTTTGCGCGCAAAATCAAAAAGTGTGTGCATTACAATTCATATAAAGAAAAATATGAAAAAATTTGCAATACATACAATAAATGTAGAAGCAAACAATAGTAGTGTTAATACTCTTTAGTGAATAGGCTTCTAATCATCGCATCGATGTGAGCAGTGGAAGAGTTTTCGAAGAGCTGCTCAAAGTCAGTTGTCTTACAAGGGTAGTGGAAGTCCCAGAGGCGGTAGAAGATTACTGTTAAACTTTGGACCTTAGTTTAAGTTATTCTTGTAAGTATAGAAAAGAAAAAAAAAGTAGAGAGTACATGCAGCGAATGTTTAAAGAGTTTCATTACACTTCATGATATAAATGTTTCTAAAGCACTCTACTTTTTCCCCACCGTTGCCCCACCATCTTCTGGCTACTGACATTACAACTATAATGATATATGCATTTTTCTTAAAGTAAAGGTATTGGGGTTTCATCTTAAAATAAAAGACAGTAGTTTATGCTGTACGTACATGGATTTTTATTGCTTACGAAAACTATCAAATTTATAAAGGTTATTTACATCTTGAGTCTTCTTTTTCTTGTTTTACAAAATTCCAATGGAGTGAATTATCTAACTTGAAGTGAGCTGCGCTTCACCAAACGGAGGCGATCTCCGAATCTGCTGTTGTATTGCTAGCTGCTGTGGTCGCTCAGGACTTGGTTGAAACATCTGAGCAGGTAGACTCGCAGAAGGAGGTGGCCAAAAGAAATGCGCTAATCCCTTCCTCCGGCCTTTGTTGTGAATAGGATTGCGCAATGAACAATAAAGCTTGTGCTCCTCCAGTCATTCTGCGCATCTGATGCCCAATTTATTCGGCCTACTGCTAAAGTATGCAAAACATGTCTTGCAAATAAATAGCCGACGATAACCTCGAGTTAACTGCCTAGCCACCAACCTGCTGAAATTACTAATGTAAGCATAATGTGAAGTCTTTTCATTAGATAGGAAAAGAAGGTCAAAATGTATCTCTTTCTCTTTGTCTGTAACCCGTAGTGGATACACATAGTGCTCTTCTTGATACTTGCTATTCTTCTTCTTTTTCTTTTTGTCCAGACCATACACATTTATACTTACGCCGGGGTTATTACGCTCGAACGTGTGGATTTTGTCTGGTCTGAGAGGAAACTCCAATCCCTCGAAATTGAAATTAGATCGTGCCCTAACCTCTGCTGTAAAATGATTTGCAGTAAGCCGATCATAACGAGCATTTTTAATAAATTTGGTTAGCATGGCATATTCAAAGCATCGTTCATCCGCATTGTTATACACATTTACCACGGCACGTTTCATGGCGATGTCTCGAGGAAGGAGGATGAAAGAGCTTTTATGGAGAGGGATGAAGGAACTGGCTGTCAATGGGGCATGTGATTGCTGTTGGGCTCTGACTGGTTGTTCGGACTGTCGTTCCTCACGTAGGGCTTTGCAGTGTTTGCGGGCATGGATCTGCATATTAGCCTTCCTCGTTAAGGTTTTTCTACACCCGTCACATACATGGCCTGAAATAATACAAAATGTTGTAGTCGCATTTATAATTATAATGATAAACCTAAAAAGAATCAGTTTTCAAACCAATGTAAAATCTGAATGTTTAATATAGTCACTTTTGATTCATTCAATTATAGAAATGAAGAAAGAACAAATATTTTCTGAACGTCATTGAACGAACGTCTGAACGAGCATTGTGACTAAGATTTATTTAACATTAAGATTGGTTAGTCTTTACAATAGAATCCTTTGACAGTATGATCACTTTAGTGTGCATGAAATATCTGAATGAATATTTACATTTGATACAAGTTTGTGAATTAATAGTTTAGTGCATACCTGTTGTGGGAACTCCAGTAGGTTCTGGGGCTTGTGATGGCTCGGGGACGTGGGACGGGCCCGGTCTCGGCTCGACGTTAGGATCGGAAGAGGGGTCGGACCTCGGCTCAAAGTCAGGAACGGAAGAGGGGCCGGGTCGTGGTTCCGCCGGACTCGGTGTGGGCACGAAGCCTATAAGAAAAGCATAGACATGATTAGTATATTTTATATTGGATTTATAACCGTAGTGAAAGGTGAAAATCTTTTTATCGCAAGTGTATCACTAGTGTAAATGTTACAGAAATTTAAAATGGGAATGATGTTTTACGATAGATATGATTGTGCGCAGCAAAATGTTTAACTAAATTGGAAGCAAAATAAGTGAGTCAAGTTACAGTGGGGTGGAAGCTAAATTGGATTTCTTTCTCATCCTTATGCATAGTACGAATGAGAGTAGAATTTTTTAAGTTTAGACATCTGACTGTTTAGTGAACATATATAATGTTTAAGATACTGACCCCGTCTAAATGCTGGGTTTATCGCTGGTTGAGGGAGATGTACAGCGGTGACGTGGCGGCGCACGCCGTCCTCCCTCGCGAACGACTTGTCGCACACCGGGCACGGGAAGATGGATCCTTCGTGGACAGAACGCGTGTGCCGGGTGAGATGGTACTTGGTCTTGAAGGCTTTGCGACAAGTCGCACAGGAGAAGCAACGTTCCACGGCATTCATGGTGATCTATAAACAAACAATACTGCATATTAAAATTAATTTGGAAGTCTTCTCTTCTCAGAGTTAAAAAGAATAGGGGCTTCCAAAATTCATTTGCACCTCTATACTACTAGTGTTACACATGAAATAACAATAAAGGTTTAAGTTCAAAATAAAGTCTTCAAAACTGCTCTACTAGTGAATAATGGTTTTACTCCACTATAAAGTCTCAAAATTACATCACTAGTGCAAACAATCATTACAGGAACTCAATATTATAGTTAGGATTTTCGTTCAATATGAAAGAACACAACGAATTATTTAAAATAGTTACGCAATTCATAGTCCACGCGAATCTAAACCTGACTACTATTTTTTTAAGTTGAAAAATATATAGTTTACATACACTAATATTTTAACGTTATTGTGCAATAGGCTGTGAAAAATATGTGCATCCTACTCTTTCAGTAACTTTATAAATGTAAAACCACTAAGACCTATCACAAAATCTATATTTAAATACAACTAGTTAATTGTAAATGAGAATAATACTTACAATGGAAGTTTTGAATATTCAAAGAATGTACAATCACTGGTACAGGCACAAAGCAGCAGCAGCGAAGCGGAGCGAGGCGCGGGGACGACCGTTCACTACGATGGCTAGGCGGAGACAGAGGCCGGGTGGGGGAGTAAATGGATGACGCACGCTCGGCTTGGTTACGCAACCTCTGTTATGTAAGCTGCCGGTCGTGAAAGGGACGCGCAACTCCATGGCGTGGGTTTGGCGGGAAATAGGAAACTCGTTGTTATGTAACTCGTCAGATGGTTAGTAGACGTTCCCATGCAGGGGTGAGGTCAGACGGATGTTCATTGTCTCGCTCCCCTCTCTGTGGAATGTGCAGGTGGTTGATGAAACGTGAGAAGGATCGTCCCGCAGGTGTTTGGCACATTCCACAGTGTCTAGACATCATAAATCTTCTTTTGTTTGTGCAGGTGGCTGGCTTCTTTTGTTTGTGCAGGTGGCCGGATGCAGGTGGTCGATGAAATCTGAGAAGGGTCGTCTCGCAGGTGTTCAATCTTTTTGTGCAGGTGGCCGGATGCAGGTGGTCGATGAAATCTGAGAAGGGTCGTCTCGCAGGTGTTCAATCTTTTTGTGCAGGTGGCCGGATGCAGGTGGTCGATGAAATCTGAGAAGGGTCGTTCCGCTTCTTTTGTTTGTGCAGGTGGCCGGATGCGGGTGGTTGGGGGTTTATACCGGTTTGGACCTGTAGACAAAGGATGGCGCGATGGGTGTTGCGTAATATTATCCCACTCCTCAGTCATGGAATTGATGTTCTTGTTACCGCGGTAGAGCAAGTAGAGGATGCTTTGCTCCTTATATAAATGGTTAAAGAGTTGTATTACACTTCATGATCTATATGTCTCCAAAGCACGCTACTTTTTCCCCACCGTTTCCCCATCATCGTCCCCACCTTTGCCATACCTTCGTCTCCACCATCGCATGTTAAAAGAGATTCATTGCACTTCTTGACCTATATGTCTCCATAGCACACTACTTTTCCCCACCTTTGCTCCACCTTTGCCTCACCTTCGTCTCTACCATAGCATGTTAAAAGAGACCCATTAACTTCTTGACCTATAAGTCTCCAAAGCGCACTACTTTTTCCCCACCTTTGCTTCACTTTCGTCTCCACCATCGTATGTTAAAAGAGATCCATTGCACTTCTTGACCTATATGTCTCCAAAGCACACTACTTTTTCCCAACGTAGACTAATACTAATATGCAAATGAGTAAAAAAAAAAAAAAAAAGAAGGAACCAACCACCTCTACTATTTCATCGTGGGGGGGGGGGTTTGTCGTGGGTGGTCCTCGGGGGGGGGGGGGGTTGCCGCTCCTGCTCCGCTCCTGCCTTACCTTCGGCTAGTCCCCCCTACTCTTAGACTTTTGGCTACAGGTTTATTAATATTGTATAGCGAGTAGTTTTCCATATAAGAAATTTATCAACTGTCTTGCTTCATTATAAATAAAAGTAATAATGGAAAACGAGTGTGATATTTTGTAATCATTAATGTAATTCATTATTAGACCAAATGTTAGAGCTGTTGGAAAAATAATTTTCTGTGACATTACTTTTTAGTAAAATAAAAATGTACCTTTTTAGAGATTTGTAAGAGTCCTTATTTCAGCTTGGATTTACTTTTGACACACAGATAGTACATTTAAGTCATACAGCAGCAGAGTCAGCCAGTATATCCGCAGCACTGCACGCTGCACGTGTGTTTATTTACGTGTGTACGCTGATACACCAGTCCTTGTTTGATGACAATGTGTCATGCCTCCCCGTGCAAATCAGGATTGCAAAACTGGACGTTGAATCGATCAAGTTTGCCTTTCTATATACAACAATTTACTAAAGCCTCATAGGTATGCTGTAAGTCTATAATATATACAGCCCCATGTGTAACTGACTCACTCACTTATATGGGATACGAATTTCTGACGTATCTATTTAAGCTAGAGACTTGAAATTTGGCATACATCTAGCCTGAATGGTCAAGGCTAAGTATAAAATCTTAAACTTGCAAATTTTTAGTTTTAACATACTAAAACAAATTCAAAATAGCGGATTTCTGAAATTGTAATTTTACTTTTTTGGTTATAGCGGCCAAACGCATCGTCCTATCTAAAATCTGAGAACAATATTACGATAGGAAATTTAATTTTCTACAATTTTGGTCCTTTGACTTTTTATCGTATCTCGCACCGTTTAGCCTCCAGAGCGTTTTTAATGAAATGCCGTTTTCGGTTTTCGGGCTCTAGTGACTAAACCGATGGTCGTAAAAAATGTTTTAAGGTTTATTTCGATAGATATTTTTAATATCTACAAATCGTTTCCTTATATATTTTACCGTATCTCTACTCGTTTACTCACAAAAGTCATTTTTCACTTTTTCCGGATTTTGTGAACTTAAGTAGTGGGAAAATACCGGTTCTGGGACACTAGAGAAATCGTAATTTTAGAATTTCAGCTTTAGCTGCCAAATGTATCTCTTCTCGTTTACTTAAAAGATACATTTTTTTCTTTTTCCGGATTTTGTGAACGTAAGTAGTGGGAAAATATCTGTTCTGGTCCACTAGAGAAATCGTAATTTTAGTATTTCAGATCTAGTGGCCTAACGGTTAGTTTAATCTTAAATCTGAGAGCATATTAAGATAGGGAATTGGATGATCTACAATTTTGGTCCTTTGACTTTTTTCGTACATCGTACCGTTAACGCTCCAAACTGATTTTTGTGATTTGTATTTAGATTTAGGGCCCTAGCGACTAAATGGTTTGTCCTACAAAAATGTTTAAATGACAACTTTTATAGGTCTTTTTAATATCTACAATTTTGATTCTGACATACTTTGCCGTATCTCTTTCCGTTTACTCTCAAAATACATTTTTCACTTTTTCTCAGTTTTGTGATAAATAAGTGGTGGCTTTTGGCCAACTAGAGAAATCGTTATTTTAGTATATTTCAGCTCTAGCGGCTAAACGGTTAGGCCTTTCATAGATTTTACTGAATTGTATGAACTACGATTTTGGTCCTGTGACTTTTTGTCGTACATCGCACCAATTGCGTAAATCTCCAGACTAAAAATCCCAATTTTACCTAAAAAGGGCATACTTTCAACATTTCCAAATTTTTTCACAAAAATCTCGTTATTTTAATATTTTTTATTTACTAACATGGCACACGGATGCTTGAACTTTAGTACATATTATGGTCTCAACTAGTTCTTACCACAGTGGTAGCCATTGACCAATCTCAATTATAATTAAGTCTAAAAAAATTGAAAAAAACACAAAATTCTTACAATTTTTTCTTGTTAAGTGTTTGTAAATTACTTTATTCTGCCAAATATAGTGCAATATTGATATTTGTTTTGCCAGTTTTATATTCTGTTTTAGACGCTCTATAAGTTCGGTCCTATGCAATTTTGCCGTATTTCACCCCCTTCACCTGTAAAGAGGGGCGTACTTTCACAATATCGAAATTCTTTCACCAAAATTATTCTATTTCAATATTTATCGTTTAATTTTATGACACATACATGCCTCAAATTTTGTGTACACTCTGAATATATCTAGTTCTTACTATAGAAGCAGCCAAAGGCCGATTTCAATCCAAGGTTAGTAAAAAAACTGTGAAAATACTAAATTATTAACCTGTTTTATGTATGGTTTTTGGTGATTTTGTTAAACCCGGTAAAGGTACTGCCATACCGATGTACTTTTTTTCAGCATTTTATTATTTTTAGATTCTCTATAAGCTCGGCCCTTAAGATTTTGTAGCATTTCACTCTCTTCACAAAAAAGGGGTGTATTTTCAAAATTCTTTCACAAAAATTGAGTTATTTTTATTTACTGTTATGACAATTAGATGCCTAAAATTTTGCTACACACACATACCATGAGCATTAAATATAAAATATAAAAAAGTATCAATTCAAGCTTTAAATATCAAGATAATATCTTAAATGCTTTAGATTTCCTAAACTATTAAACTAAGTCAGAGAAGATAAGTATAGAGTTTGGGTGGAGGCCTCAACTAGCCTGTTTAGTTCTTAAGACTTAGAACAATTAACGAATTCGGGGCAATCCCCAAAGGGGGGGGTATGGGGGCGGAGCCCCCATCGAGCCGTAGGCGAGTCCTATAAATATACAGCCCCATGTGTAACTGACTGACTCACTCATCTATACAAATTCTAGACTACTTCCGGATGAGCTGGAAACTTGATTTTTGGCATGCGGGTTGCTTAATACCTGATACCCCCGGGAAAAGTCTGAAATCCGACAATTTTTCATTTCAACCCCCCCAAAAAAATAACGAAGGGTGGAAACCGGTAACCCGAAAATGTAAGGTTTTACTATTTTCGCTGTAACTTTTGAACGAGAGGTCCTATCTCGAATCTGAGGGAAAATCGTTAGTGGGGAATTAAACGCTCTACAAGTTAGGTCCTATGACATTTTACCGTATCTCATCCCCTTCACCCTTAAAAAGGGGCGTACTTTCAAAATTTCAAAATTCGTCAACAAAAATTGGAATATTTTAATATTTTTCGTTTAGTATTATGGCACATCGATGAGTGAAATTTTGTACATATTATGCACTAATATAAGTCTAACTATAGTAGCATTCATTGATCAATTTCAACCTAAGTTTAGTCCAAAAAAATCGTAAACAAACGAAAACCTTAACATTTTTTCATGTATAGTGTTTATAATTTACTTTTACCTGGTAAATATACTGCTATATCGATACATGTTTTAGCAATATTGTATTCTATTTTAGATGCTCTTCAAGATTGGTCCTGTGACATTTTACCGTATCTTATCCCCTTCACCCTTAAAAAGCGGCGTATTTCCAAAATTTCAAAACTCGTCAAAATATTGCACTATTTTAATATTTTTAATTTACTATTATATGGCACATCGATGCGTGAAATTTTGTACATATTATGCCCTAATATATGTCTAACTATAGTAGCATTCATTAGCCAATTTCAACCTAAGTTTAGTCCAAAAACCCTAAAACTCGAAATCCTTAACATTTTTCATTTATACTGTTTGTAATTAGTTTACTTTTACCTGTTAAATACCTGTGTTAAATTACCTGTTAAATATACTCCTATATCGATTTATTTTTTTCCTGTATTGTATTCTATTTGAGATGCTCTACAAGTTTGGTCTTATGACACTTTACCGTATCTCATCCCCTTCACCTTTAAAAAGGAGTGTACCTTCAGAATTTCTAAAATCTTTCTCAAAAATTGTGTTATTTTGATATTTTTATTTACTATTATGTAATATGTATGCATGAATTTCTATTTATATTATGACCTCAACAGGTTTTATCTGTAAAAAAAGCTTTTTGCTAATTTCAATCGAATTTTAGCCCAAAAAAAATTGTAAAAACACAAAATTCTCAACATTTTTTCATGTAAAGTGTTCATAATTCACTTAAACTTGGTAAATATACTGCTATATTGATATATGTTTCGCCATTACTATATTCTACTATAGACGCTCTACAAGTTTAGTATTGTGACATTTTGGAGTATCTCGACCCCTTCACCCTTAAAAAGGGGTGTAATTTCAAACTTATACATTCTTCCACAAACAATTCGCTATTTTAATGTTTTTTATTTACTATTATGGCGCACAGATGCCTCAAACTTAATAAATATTACTGCCCAACTAGTTCTTACTATTTTAGAAGCCATTGATCAATTTCAATCAAATTTAAGACCAAACACATTGAAAAAAATAAAAACGAAATTATTGACATTTTTTCATGTAAAGTGTTTGTAAATTACTTTATACTGAAAATTTTACTGCCATATTGATTTATATTTCGCCAATAATTTGTTCTATTTTAGACGCTCTACAAGTTCGGTCCTTTGCGATTTGGCAGTATCTCACCCCCTTCACCCTTGAAAAGGAGCGTACTTTCACGATATTGAAAGTCTTTCACAACAATTGCTCTATTTCAACATTTGTTACTTGACTATTCGTTGTTTCCACGTATTTTTTTAACTTCCTCTAAACTACTAATTGCGATTTCCTTTCGGCATCGATTCGTTATCGTCTACTAACACTTCGGGGGAACCACTATAGGGGGCATGGGGGCGGAGCCCCCATCGAGCCGTAGGCGAGTCCTATAAATATACAGCCCCATGTGTAACTGACTGACTCACTCATCTATACAAATTCTAGACTACTTCCGGATGAGCTGGAAACTTGATTTTTGGCATGCGGGTTGCTTAATACCTGATACCCCCGGGAAAAGTCTGAAATCCGACAATTTTTCATTTCAACCCCCCCAAAAAAATAACGAAGGGTGGAAACCGGTAACCCGAAAATGTAAGGTTTTACTATTTTCGCTGTAACTTTTGAACGAGAGGTCCTATCTCGAATCTGAGGGAAAATCGTTAGTGGGGAATGAAACGCTCTACAAGTTAGGTCCTATGACATTTTACCGTATCTCATCCCCTTCACCCTTAAAAAGGGGCGTACTTTCAACATTTCAAAATTCGTCAACAAAAATTGGAATATTTTAATATTTTTCGTTTAGTATTATGGCACATCGATGAGTGAAATTTTGTACATATTATGCACTAATATAAGTCTAACTATAGTAGCATTCATTGATCAATTTCAACCTAAGTTTAGTCCAAAAAAATCGTAAACAAACGAAAACCTTAACATTTTTTCATGTATAGTGTTTATAATTTACTTTTACATGGTAAATATACTGCTATATCGATACATGTTTTAGCAATATTGTATTCTATTTTAGATGCTCTTCAAGATTGGTCCTGTGACATTTTACCGTATCTTATCCCCTTCACCCTTAAAAAGCGGCGTATTTCCAAAATTTCAAAACTCGTCAAAATATTGCACTATTTTAATATTTTTAATTTACTATTATATGGCACATCGATGCGTGAAATTTTGTACATATTATGCCCTAATATATGTCTAACTATAGTAGCATTCATTAGCCAATTTCAACCTAAGTTTAGTCCAAAAACCCTAAAACTCGAAATCCTTAACATTTTTCATTTATACTGTTTGTAATTAGTTTACTTTTACCTGTTAAATACCTGTGTTAAATTACCTGTTAAATATACTCCTATATCGATTTATTTTTTTCCTGTATTGTATTCTATTTGAGATGCTCTACAAGTTTGGTCTTATGACACTTTACCGTATCTCATCCCCTTCACCTTTAAAAAGGAGTGTACCTTCAGAATTTCTAAAATCTTTCTCAAAAATTGTGTTATTTTGATATTTTTATTTACTATTATGTAATATGTATGCATGAATTTCTATTTATATTATGGCCTCAACAGGTTTTATCTGTAAAAAAAGCTTTTTGCTAATTTCAATCGAATTTTAGCCCAAAAAAAAATTGTAAAAACACAAAATTCTCAACATTTTTTCATGTAAAGTGTTCATAATTCACTTAAACTTGGTAAATATACTGCTATATTGATATATGTTTCGCCATTACTATATTCTACTATAGACGCTCTACAAGTTTAGTATTGTGACATTTTGGAATATCTCGACCCCTTCACCCTTAAAAAGGGGTGTAATTTCAAACTTATACATTCTTCCACAAACAATTCGCTATTTTAATGTTTTTTATTTACTATTATGGCGCACAGATGCCTCAAACTTAATAAATATTACTGCCCAACTAGTTCTTACTATTTTAGAAGCCATTGATCAATTTCAATCAAATTTAAGACCAAACACATTGAAAAAAATAAAAACGAAATTATTGACATTTTTTCATGTAAAGTGTTTGTAAATTACTTTATACTGAAAATTTTACTGCCATATTGATTTATATTTCGCCAATAATTTGTTCTATTTTAGACGCTCTACAAGTTCGGTCCTTTGCGATTTGGCAGTATCTCACCCCCTTCACCCTTGAAAAGGAGCGTACTTTCACGATATTGAAAGTCTTTCACAACAATTGCTCTATTTCAACATTTGTTACTTGACTATTCGTTGTTTCCACGTATTTTTTTAACTTCCTCTAAACTACTAATTGCGATTTCCTTTCGGCATCGATTCGTTATCGTCTACTAACACTTCGGGGGAACCACTATAGGGGGCATGGGGGCGGAGCCCCCATCGAGCCGTAGGCGAGTCCTATATATATACAGCCCCATGTGGAACTGACTCACTGACTGACTCACTCATCCATACAAATTCTAGACAGCTTCCGTGTGAGCTGGAAACTTGATTTTTGGCATGCGTGTGGCTTGAAGTCTGATACCCCCGGGAAAAGCTTGAAAATCGACAATTTTTCATTTCAACCCCCCCAAAAAAATAACAAAGGGTGGAAACCGGTAACCCCGAAATGTAAGGTTTTACTATTTTCGCTGTAACTTTTGAACGAGAGGTCCTACCTCAAATCTGACGGAAAATCGTTAGTTGGGAATTAAATGTTCTACAAGTTTGGTCCTATGACATTTTTCCGTATCTCACCTCCTTCACCCTTAAAAAGGGGTGTACTTTCAAAATTTCTAAAATCTTTCGCAAAAATAGCGATATTTTGATATTTTTATTTACTATCATCCAATATATATGCATGAATTTCTACTTATATTATAACCTCAACAGGTTCTTTCTATGGTTGTAGCTTTTTGCCATTTTCATTAGGAGTTTAGTCCAAAAAAACTTTAAAAACACAAAATTCTTAACGTTTTTCATGTGAAGTGTTTGTAATTCACTTTGACCTGGTGAATATACTGCTATATCGATATATGTTATGCAGTTACTATATTCTTTTACAGACGCTCTACAATTTTGGTCCTTTGACATTTAGGCGTATCTCACCCCCTTCACCCTTAAAAAGGGGTGTAATTTCAAAATTTCTAAATATTTTCACAATAATTGTTCTATTTTGATATTTTAATTTACTATTATGGCACATGGATGCATGAAATGCTGTACATATTATATTCTCAAACAGTTCTTTCTATAGTAGTATCTATTTTACAATTTAAATCAAATTTTAGAAGAAAAAAAGTGTAAAACAACAAATTTCTTAAACTTTTTTCGTGTAAAGTGTTTGTAATTCACTTTGACCCAGTAAATGTACTGCCATATTGTTATATGTTTTGCCTTAACTATATTCTCTTATTTACGCTCTACAAGTTAGGTCCTGTAAAATTTTGCCGTATCTCACCCCCTTCATCCTTAAAAAGGGGCGTACTTTCAAAATTTCTAAATTTAATCGAAAAATTGCTTTACTTTGATATTTTTATTTAATATTATGTATCATATATGGATGAATTTCTGTTTATATTATGAGCTCAACAGTTTCTTTCTATAGTAGTAGCTTTTTTCCAATTTCAATCGAATTTTAGTTTAAAAAAATTGGAAAAAAACATTAAATTCTTAACATTTTTTTCGTGTAAAGTGCTTGTAAATTACTTAATTCTGGCAAATGCACCGCAAAATTGATATATGTTTTGCCAGTATTATATTTTATTTTAGACGTTCTACAAGTTCGGTCCTATGCAATTTCGCCGTACCTCACCCCCTTCGCCCATAAAGAGATGCGTACTTTTAAAATATGAAATTCTTTCGCAAAAATGCGCTATTTAAAGAAATTTTTTAATCTAATGGCACAGAAATGCCTGAAATTTAGTACATATTCTAACCTCGACTAGGTCTTACTATGGTAGCAGCCATTGATCAATTTCAATCCAAGTTTAGTCCAAAAGAATTGTAGAAACACGGAATATCTAACCTTTTTATGAGTAGGCCTAGTTTTTGTAATAGATCACACCTGGTAAACATTACTGGTATATCGATATATGTTTGGAAAGTATTATATTTTATTTTGGACAATCTACAAGATCGGTTGTATGCAATTATACCGTATCTCATCCCCTTCACCATTAAAAATGTTCGTACTTTCACGATATCGAATGTCTCTCACAAAAATTAATTGCTTTATTTCAATATTTTTCATTTACTGTTATGGTACATCGATAAAACAATTTTAATATATATTACGACCATATCTACGTCTTACTATAGGAGAAGCAATTGGCCAATTTGAATCTATATCTTTTTTCAGTATTATATTCTTTAAGAATGCTCTTTAAGCTCGGCCCTTTGAGATTTTGTAGCATTTCATCCCCTTAACCCCAAAAAGAGGCGTACTTTCAAAATTCAATATTCTTACACAACAATTGAGTTATTTTAATATTTTAATTTACTGTTATGACACTTAAGATGCCGGAAATTTAGCAACATACACACACCCTGAGCACTTTATATAAAATATAAAACAAAAGTGTCAATTTAAACTTTAAATATCGAGAGAATATCATAACAACTATTGACTTCCTAAACTTTTAAATTAAGTCACCGAAGACAAGGATAGCGTGGGGTGGAGACCCCAACTAGCCTGTTCAGTACTTAAGACTTCGAGCAATTCAGAAATTCGGGGCAACCCAATAAGGGGGCATGGGGGCGGAGCCCCCATCGAGCCGTAGGCGAGTCCTATAAATATACAGCCCCATGTGTAACTGACTGACTCACTCATCTATACAAATTCTAGACTACTTCCGGATGAGCTGGAAACTTGATTTTTGGCATGCGGGTTGCTTAATACCTGATACCCCCGGGAAAAGTCTGAAATCCGACAATTTTTCATTTCAACCCCCCCAAAAAAATAACGAAGGGTGGAAACCGGTAACCCGAAAATGTAAGGTTTTACTATTTTCGCTGTAACTTTTGAACGAGAGGTCCTATCTCGAATCTGAGGGAAAATCGTTAGTGGGGAATTAAACGCTCTACAAGTTAGGTCCTATGACATTTTACCGTATCTCATCCCCTTCACCCTTAAAAAGGGGCGTACTTTCAAAATTTCAAAATTCGTCAACAAAAATTGGAATATTTTAATATTTTTCGTTTAGTATTATGGCACATCGATGAGTGAAATTTTGTACATATTATGCACTAATATAAGTCTAACTATAGTAGCATTCATTGATCAATTTCAACCTAAGTTTAGTCCAAAAAAATCGTAAACAAACGAAAACCTTAACATTTTTTCATGTATAGTGTTTATAATTTACTTTTACCTGGTAAATATACTGCTATATCGATACATGTTTTAGCAATATTGTATTCTATTTTAGATGCTCTTCAAGATTGGTCCTGTGACATTTTACCGTATCTTATCCCCTTCACCCTTAAAAAGCGGCGTTTTTCCAAAATTTCAAAACTCGTCAAAATATTGCACTATTTTAATATTTTAAATTTACTATTATATGGCACATCGATGCGTGAAATTTTGTACATATTATGCCCTAATATATGTCTAACTATAGTAGCATTCATTAGCCAATTTCAACCTAAGTTTAGTCCAAAAACCCTAAAACTCGAAATCCTTAACATTTTTCATTTATACTGTTTGTAATTAGTTTACTTTTACCTGTTAAATACCTGTGTTAAATTACCTGTTAAATATACTCCTATATCGATTTATTTTTTTCCTGTATTGTATTCTATTTGAGATGCTCTACAAGTTTGGTCTTATGACACTTTACCGTATCTCATCCCCTTCACCTTTAAAAAGGAGTGTACCTTCAGAATTTCTAAAATCTTTCTCAAAAATTGTGTTATTTTGATATTTTTATTTACTATTATGTAATATGTATGCATGAATTTCTATTTATATTATGACCTCAACAGGTTTTATCTGTAAAAAAAGCTTTTTGCTAATTTCAATCGAATTTTAGCCCAAAAAAAATTGTAAAAACACAAAATTCTCAACATTTTTTCATGTAAAGTGTTCATAATTCACTTAAACTTGGTAAATATACTGCTATATTGATATATGTTTCGCCATTACTATATTCTACTATAGACGCTCTACAAGTTTAGTATTGTGACATTTTGGAGTATCTCGACCCCTTCACCCTTAAAAAGGGGTGTAATTTCAAACTTATACATTCTTCCACAAACAATTCGCTATTTTAATGTTTTTTATTTACTATTATGGCGCACAGATGCCTCAAACTTAATAAATATTACTGCCCAACTAGTTCTTACTATTTTAGAAGCCATTGATCAATTTCAATCAAATTTAAGACCAAACACATTGAAAAAAATAAAAACGAAATTATTGACATTTTTTCATGTAAAGTGTTTGTAAATTACTTTATACTGAAAATTTTACTGCCATATTGATTTATATTTCGCCAATAATTTGTTCTATTTTAGACGCTCTACAAGTTCGGTCCTTTGCGATTTGGCAGTATCTCACCCCCTTCACCCTTGAAAAGGAGCGTACTTTCACGATATTGAAAGTCTTTCACAACAATTGCTCTATTTCAACATTTGTTACTTGACTATTCGTTGTTTCCACGTATTTTTTTAACTTCCTCTAAACTACTAATTGCGATTTCCTTTCGGCATCGATTCGTTATCGTCTACTAACACTTCGGGGGAACCACTATAGGGGGCATGGGGGCGGAGCCCCCATCGAGCCGTAGGCGAGTCCTATAAATATACAGCCCCATGTGTAACTGACTGACTCACTCATCTATACAAATTCTAGACTACTTCCGGATGAGCTGGAAACTTGATTTTTGGCATGCGGGTTGCTTAATACCTGATACCCCCGGGAAAAGTCTGAAATCCGACAATTTTTCATTTCAACCCCCCCAAAAAAATAACGAAGGGTGGAAACCGGTAACCCGAAAATGTAAGGTTTTACTATTTTCGCTGTAACTTTTGAACGAGAGGTCCTATCTCGAATCTGAGGGAAAATCGTTAGTGGGGAATTAAACGCTCTACAAGTTAGGTCCTATGACATTTTACCGTATCTCATCCCCTTCACCCTTAAAAAGGGGCGTACTTTCAACATTTCAAAATTCGTCAACAAAAATTGGAATATTTTAATATTTTTCGTTTAGTATTATGGCACATCGATGAGTGAAATTTTGTACATATTATGCACTAATATAAGTCTAACTATAGTAGCATTCATTGATCAATTTCAACCTAAGTTTAGTCCAAAAAAATCGTAAACAAACGAAAACCTTAACATTTTTTCATGTATAGTGTTTATAATTTACTTTTACATGGTAAATATACTGCTATATCGATACATGTTTTAGCAATATTGTATTCTATTTTAGATGCTCTTCAAGATTGGTCCTGTGACATTTTACCGTATCTTATCCCCTTCACCCTTAAAAAGCGGCGTATTTCCAAAATTTCAAAACTCGTCAAAATATTGCACTATTTTAATATTTTTAATTTACTATTATATGGCACATCGATGCGTGAAATTTTGTACATATTATGCCCTAATATATGTCTAACTATAGTAGCATTCATTAGCCAATTTCAACCTAAGTTTAGTCCAAAAACCCTAAAACTCGAAATCCTTAACATTTTTCATTTATACTGTTTGTAATTAGTTTACTTTTACCTGTTAAATACCTGTGTTAAATTACCTGTTAAATATACTCCTATATCGATTTATTTTTTTCCTGTATTGTATTCTATTTGAGATGCTCTACAAGTTTGGTCTTATGACACTTTACCGTATCTCATCCCCTTCACCTTTAAAAAGGAGTGTACCTTCAGAATTTCTAAAATCTTTCTCAAAAATTGTGTTATTTTGATATTTTTATTTACTATTATGTAATATGTATGCATGAATTTCTATTTATATTATGGCCTCAACAGGTTTTATCTGTAAAAAAAGCTTTTTGCTAATTTCAATCGAATTTTAGCCCAAAAAAAAATTGTAAAAACACAAAATTCTCAACATTTTTTCATGTAAAGTGTTCATAATTCACTTAAACTTGGTAAATATACTGCTATATTGATATATGTTTCGCCATTACTATATTCTACTATAGACGCTCTACAAGTTTAGTATTGTGACATTTTGGAGTATCTCGACCCCTTCACCCTTAAAAAGGGGTGTAATTTCAAACTTATACATTCTTCCACAAACAATTCGCTATTTTAATGTTTTTTATTTACTATTATGGCGCACAGATGCCTCAAACTTAATAAATATTACTGCCCAACTAGTTCTTACTATTTTAGAAGCCATTGATCAATTTCAATCAAATTTAAGACCAAACACATTGAAAAAAATAAAAACGAAATTATTGACATTTTTTCATGTAAAGTGTTTGTAAATTACTTTATACTGAAAATTTTACTGCCATATTGATTTATATTTCGCCAATAATTTGTTCTATTTTAGACGCTCTACAAGTTCGGTCCTTTGCGATTTGGCAGTATCTCACCCCCTTCACCCTTGAAAAGGAGCGTACTTTCACGATATTGAAAGTCTTTCACAACAATTGCTCTATTTCAACATTTGTTACTTGACTATTCGTTGTTTCCACGTATTTTTTTAACTTCCTCTAAACTACTAATTGCGATTTCCTTTCGGCATCGATTCGTTATCGTCTACTAACACTTCGGGGGAACCACTATAGGGGGCATGGGGGCGGAGCCCCCATCGAGCCGTAGGCGAGTCCTATAAATATACAGCCCCATGTGTAACTGACTGACTCACTCATCTATACAAATTCTAGACTACTTCCGGATGAGCTGGAAACTTGATTTTTGGCATGCGGGTTGCTTAATACCTGATACCCCCGGGAAAAGTCTGAAATCCGACAATTTTTCATTTCAACCCCCCCAAAAAAATAACGAAGGGTGGAAACCGGTAACCCGAAAATGTAAGGTTTTACTATTTTCGCTGTAACTTTTGAACGAGAGGTCCTATCTCGAATCTGAGGGAAAATCGTTAGTGGGGAATTAAACGCTCTACAAGTTAGGTCCTATGACATTTTACCGTATCTCATCCCCTTCACCCTTAAAAAGGGGCGTACTTTCAAAATTTCAAAATTCGTCAACAAAAATTGGAATATTTTAATATTTTTCGTTTAGTATTATGGCACATCGATGAGTGAAATTTTGTACATATTATGCACTAATATAAGTCTAACTATAGTAGCATTCATTGATCAATTTCAACCTAAGTTTAGTCCAAAAAAATCGTAAACAAACGAAAACCTTAACATTTTTTCATGTATAGTGTTTATAATTTACTTTTACCTGGTAAATATACTGCTATATCGATACATGTTTTAGCAATATTGTATTCTATTTTAGATGCTCTTCAAGATTGGTCCTGTGACATTTTACCGTATCTTATCCCCTTCACCCTTAAAAAGCGGCGTATTTCCAAAATTTCAAAACTCGTCAAAATATTGCACTATTTTAATATTTTTAATTTACTATTATATGGCACATCGATGCGTGAAATTTTGTACATATTATGCCCTAATATATGTCTAACTATAGTAGCATTCATTAGCCAATTTCAACCTAAGTTTAGTCCAAAAACCCTAAAACTCGAAATCCTTAACATTTTTCATTTATACTGTTTGTAATTAGTTTACTTTTACCTGTTAAATACCTGTGTTAAATTACCTGTTAAATATACTCCTATATCGATTTATTTTTTTCCTGTATTGTATTCTATTTGAGATGCTCTACAAGTTTGGTCTTATGACACTTTACCGTATCTCATCCCCTTCACCTTTAAAAAGGAGTGTACCTTCAGAATTTCTAAAATCTTTCTCAAAAATTGTGTTATTTTGATATTTTTATTTACTATTATGTAATATGTATGCATGAATTTCTATTTATATTATGACCTCAACAGGTTTTATCTGTAAAAAAGCTTTTTGCTAATTTCAATCGAATTTTAGCCCAAAAAAAATTGTAAAAACACAAAATTCTCAACATTTTTTCATGTAAAGTGTTCATAATTCACTTAAACTTGGTAAATATACTGCTATATTGATATATGTTTCGCCATTACTATATTCTACTATAGACGCTCTACAAGTTTAGTATTGTGACATTTTGGAGTATCTCGACCCCTTCACCCTTAAAAAGGGGTGTAATTTCAAACTTATACATTCTTCCACAAACAATTCGCTATTTTAATGTTTTTTATTTACTATTATG